>CM050509.1:136746114-137946114 GCA_027563665.1 Antrozous pallidus | reverse complement strand
TCCTTAGAGTTAGATACTCTTTTTATCCACTTTTTATAAAATTAAGCAATTCATTGGATTTCTGCCAAAACAAAAACAAACAAACCCCCCCCCCCAAAAAAAAAAAACATGTCTCCAAAATTCTGTCAATAATAGCAGTGGGAGATGAAGCAAAGATTTGCTTCCTATGGATTTTGTTGATCCTCTTGGTTAAAGGAAATTCCATTAACAAATTTGTAAGGCTTTTATATTTCAGTTCACTTAACTCCATCAATTACCAGCAGGAGCCTGATTATTCGTCTGCTTCAGGAAGTCAGAGACTGTTTCCATGCAGCTTTGTGCCAACAAGATTATGAGCATCATGTAATCTGCCAAAAAACTTTATTGTGTGAAGATTTCCAAAGTTATATATCTTCCAATGTATAATTCATAAGTGGACTTCCGGGAAGAGATCCATAGGTACTATAAAGGAAGGAGACCTCTACCTCCATCCCACCTACTTCCTAGGTCTTCTCGAAGTGGACATTGCTAATATGAGCGGTTCAGATTCTACTCCTCTGGTGTGTGTTTGACCATGTGTGTTAGAGGGCCAAAATGCATGGGTATATTTCCCTCGCCTCCATGGAGTACAATCTAGACATGGGCTCTGGCTTTCCTTCTTTTCTATTGCGTTGAGGGAAGGGACGAATTTTGTCTCTCCTCCCCCCACCCCCACCCCCCACATGGGTGTAAGCTATGGATTTCTGTCCAGTTGCCTAGAAAGCTCTACATTAGGATTTTAGGTATAGACTCACTGAAAAGAAGTGTAGCTGTTTTTTTTTTCCTGCCATTGCCCACTGTGGGCACAGTGACTCTGGAAACTTCAAGGAGAAGAGAGAGGTCGAATTAAGTAAGATAAGATTCAGTTGATGCCTTGTCCTTTGCTTAAAGTCCCATTTAATTGCACTTGACACCCTGACATCACTTCCAGAGATCCTTGATGGGGATTCATGATTCAAAGTTGAATGGACAGACAATAGGGGGGAGGCGAGGGAATGAGTGGCGGGGGGGCGTTGGAGAAGGCTAATGGGATAAGGACATGTATGTAATAACTTAAGCAATAAAGAAATTTTAAAAAGTTGAATGGAAAGTTAGAGAAGTAGCATGGCTCTGCTAGGAGCCAACACCCCCCTTTAGATGGGTGTTTCCCTCACCTGTGGGTTATCATTATACCATCAACACCAGAGGTGGTATGGTAGAGGGCATCAAGTTACCTTCCATCCTCTCTCAGGGCACTTAGAGCAAAGGAACTTTTAATTCCTCTGTTCACCAAGTATTGGTTGCATAATGAATAAAAACAGGTCTCCCTATATATGGACTGCTTTTTCAAATGTATGCAGGTGTTATGATCAATCAAGTACAAAATCATTTAAAATTGTCTTTGGAACCTAGTCATCTTTTGTTCAAATATTTTCTCAGTCAACTAACACTAGAAACAAGTAAAATTACACAGTGATTGGAGATTTTTCTTTTTAAATTGAATTTATTGGGGTGACATTGGTTAACAAAATTATATAGGTTCCAAGTACAGAATTCATAACACATCATGTATTGTGTGTTTGCCACTCCAATGAGAGTGTTTTCTGATGGTAGAAAGGGGTTCTCAGACTCATAAGGGATAAAAAAAATTCTGGTTTGAGTCCTCTCCTATTGTGAATTAATGCCTGCAAATGGATTCTATTCAAATCCTTGAGCGACAGGAGCCACTGCTGATCAGTGACTACATTAGAATGTTGCTGGCGCAGAACCTGGGACGGAGACTTGGGATACTAACAACAGAAAATGGACAAAGCTCTCCTACAAGTAAAGAAAAAGACCCTTTTGTTTCTTGAAGGTGATTTTTCCTTTCACTTTCTGAAAAATTCTGTAACACCACAATTTCTTCCCAAACAAAGAAATAATCAGAGGAAGCATGATGAAAAGTCAAGGAATCCCAGGCATCCAGCCATCCAGTCTTTCATCTAAGCATTCCCTTGTCTTGCGTTTGACTTCCCTAGGTGTTTGTGGATGGAAACAGTGCCCAGTGAATTCATTAGTCAGAACCCTCTCTTTCAAACAATCATCTGCCTCTTCTAAGGCTGCTAATCTTCCTGAGATTCAAGCTGCTCCAGAGAGCTGCATATGCAATATGTCAAATATCTCTGCAGTTCCAACCTTATCTGCTCTTCTTCGATTGAAGTGTCGGGTAGGGCAGAGTGGGGACTAAAACTGGCAATGCGCCTGGGCTTCAGTCCCAAGATCAAGATAAGATGGGATAATTAATTTACTTCTGATGAATTTTTCATAGGGAAATTAATTGGAAAAACTTAAAAGTATTATATGATATGTATCTTCTGCTTACATTTTGAACAGCAGAGATAGACAATTTTACAAAAAATAAGTTCCTCTGTATAATAATCTCCTTTATAAAGCTTAGTGATGTGTCCATCGTTTGCACTTCAGATTTTAGTTCGTCAGTTTGTAATATGCATGTTCTTGGTAAGAACAGGCTGAATCAGAGGATCTTCATGGCTGGATGAAACAAAGAAACAATGGAAATTCTGTGCGCCTGATGCTAAGTCAGCAGCATTAGCTCTCCGTGGAAGAAAAACACACCTTGATAAGGTTTGGAGAGGTTCTGGAGAAGTGGAAGGAAAGCACAGAGGGAAATAATAAAATATCATCGCCTTCTATTGCCTACAGGGTTTTGGTAGACATTTTCTAAGGCTAGCTTATCATACTTCCAAACTGCTATAATGATGGACAGCTTTAGCGCGAGGCACACACTCTGCACATAATAAGTACCCAATAAATATTTACTAACAGCATCTGACCAATTCAAGACCAATTAGAAGAGTTTTGTGTGTGTGTATGTGTGTGTGTGTGTGTGTGTGTGTGTGTGTTTGGCCAGTTTATCAGTTTACTTGATTTCAGCTCTCAGAATTCCTTTACCTAGGCTCGAGACTGAGATTATAGTCAGAATTACTATTAAAACTTACTCACCTTAACTTGGTAGAATACTCGGAAAACAATTTCTTTCCTAAGGGTAATGCATCACAAATAGTTCTGTTTCCCCCCCCCCATGCTTTCTGAATGTTATTTTTTTAAAATATTCATTATAAGAAAAATAAGAAACTGTTTTCATTTTAAAATGATTTTACTGTATGCATTTCCTTCAAAATAGAGTTGTATTTTTACCTACATTTCACAATACTATTTTACCACATATGATTGCAAAAGAAAGGCCACACACTTTCCTAGGAGTTGGCAGTCTTATTCAATGCTACTACTGAAGTCATGTTAGCTCTTCCTTTTTGAGGTTTAGGGAAGTCTGGTCCTAAAAGAGTAATAGATCAACACTCAGTAGATATTTTAAAATATTGAGAAAGTCATCTCATTTTCTCTTCCCAACTTTTAAAATTCAGCTTCATGGTAAGTATGTCACTAGTCAGTGGCTTTTTTTTATAATTCAAAATTTAAAAAGAACTCAGACAATTCAACAACAGGAAGACAAACAATTCAATTAAAAATTGGGCAGAAGACCTGAATAGACACTTTCCAAAGAAGACAGACAGATGGGCAATAGACATATGAAAACATGCTCAGTGTCACTAATCGTCAGAGAGATGCAAATTAAAATCACAATGAGGTATCATCCCACACCTGTCAGAATGGCTATCATCAATAAATCAACAAGTGTTGGCAAGGATGTGGATAAAAGGGAACCCTAGTGCACTGCTGGTGGGAATGCAGACTGGTGCAGCCACTGTGGAAAACAGTATGGAGTTTCCTTAAATAATTAAAAGTGGAACTGCCTTTTGACCCAACAATCCCACTTCTGGAAATATATCCTAAGAATCTTCAAACACCAATCGGAAAGAATATGTGCATCCCTATGCTCATAGCAGCATTATTTACAATAGCCAAGATATGAAAACAACCCATGTGCCTATCAATAAAAAAGCTGTGGGACATTTACACAATGAAATATTACTTGATCATAAAAAAGAATGAAATCTTACATTTTGCAACAGCATGGATGCACTTGTAGAGCTTTATGCTAAGTGAAATAAGCCAGCCATACCATATGGTTTCAGTTATATGTGGAATCTAATGAACAAAATAAACTAACAAACTAGAAACAGAGAACAGATTGATGGTAGACAGAGGGGAGAGTGTTGGGGGACTGAGTGAAAAGGTGGGGGGATTAAGAACTACAAATTGGTAGTTATAGTATAGTCACAGAGATATAAATTACAGCATTGGAAATATAATCAGTGGGTTTTGTGTGTGTGTGTGTGTGTGTGTGTGTGTGTGTGTGTGTGTGTGTGTGTGTTTTCTGTTAACTTCAGAATGCATGAGAATGCCTTGTAAGGCTTGGTAAGATACAGATTCCTGGGCCCACCACTAGAGGTCTGATTCAGTGCTGTCTGAACATTGGGATTTCTAACAACTCCCCAGTGATGCGGATTCTGCTGGTCTTTAGGCCATACTTTGAGATAATAGAGCCATTCAAAAGACCTGACATCTTCCTAGTGGATTATGTGTGGCCTCAAATAATCCTGCCTAATAAGTGAAGATGGATGTCAATACTTGGACATCTTAAGACTTAAGCTCTTGCTCCACCAGAGATAGTATCTTTTGAGAACAGCTCCAGCTTGACAAATGTATTGTCACAGTTGATCATCATGACCCATGCCTCCCAATTCTGTTGTTAAGGCAGCCAAATTGAGAAGAATGTGTACTTCAGGGGAAAGCCTGTTTCCTTATCCTGAGAACTACTGAGTGAAATCATTCCAGTAGGACTGTGCAAAAGAGGGAAAGCACTATATCAGATCTAGTTACTTTCTAAGATAGCAGTTTAAAACACTGTAGCCCAAGGGGAATGGGTGAGCTTGTATTCTTAGAAAGCAAAATGGGTTGACAGTCAGAAAACAAGTGTGGAGTGCATTTCCAATGAACCGACAAGAGTTCTTTTGCCCTCTTGAATTTTCTAGGAGCCCATCATACAGAACAGCAGGTTTTCAACAAACTTGGGAGGCATGACTCAAAGCAGGAGAGGTGTCTTTGAGTGTCATTGAGATGCGTTCATCTCATCTAGCGTTCTCATGCTTTTAAGTCCCATTTGTTTGTTGTACTGTCTAAACCATCTTCTATGAGAAACATACTAAAATTCAATTACAAAAATATTGAGGACTTCTGAATCTGGCTGAGATGAAATAAGCACATACATCTACCCTATTCTCCCATGAAATATAAGGAAAAATCCTAGCTAGAATACATAAAGTAACTATATTTGAGGGTGGCAAATAAGCACACGAAAGTATGTTCAACATCATTAGGTATCGGGGAGATGTAAATTAAAACTGCAATCAGATATCACTACAAACAACTATCAGAATGGAGTATAAAATAATCTGACAATACCAAGTGCTGGTGAGGATGCAGAGTAACTGAAGCTTTCAAATATCACTGACGGAAACTCGAAATGCAACAGTCATTCTGGAAAACAATTTTGCAGTTTCTTCGAAAGGTAAACAAAATACCCCCAAAGGTAAACAAAACAACATTTCTAAGTGATTATCCCAAAGAAATGAAACTTACATTCACATACAAACCTGTGCATGAATTTTTATAGAAGCCCTAAAGTGAAAAAGTAAATGCCGTTCAACAGATGAATGAACAAATTGTAATCCATACAATGGAATGCTATTCAGTAATAAAAAATAAACTAAGTATATAGAAACAACAAAAACGAATCTCAAATGAACTGTGCTAAAGAAAAGAAACCAGTCTAACGGAGGTTTCATACTGAAAAATTCCATTTATATGACATTCTGACAAAAGCAAAACTATACAGAGTGATCAGTGTTTTGTCAGGGAAAAGGGTGGGTGAGGGGTTAACTATAAAGGGGCAGCATGAGGGAATTCAGAGGAATTTTTATTGTTTAACTAGAGGCCCAGCACATAGATTCATGCACGTGTGGGGTCCCTCAGCCTGGCCTGTGGGGATTGGGCCAAAACTCCCCAACATCCCCTGAGAAATCCCAGTTTGTGAGAGGGCGGTTCTCAGGTGATGGACCCAGAATCGGGCTCCCTCCTCTTTGGTTCCAGGTGTGTCACCCGAGAACTGCAGCTGCCAAGTCCCTGCAGATTGGCAGCTATTACATTGACTGTCTGCCCCCTGGTGGTCAGTGCACGTCTTAGCTACCAGTTGGATGGTCAAACGGTTGGCTGGTTGGCCGGTCACTTAGGCTTTTATATATATATATAGATTCTGTTTGTGGTGATGGTTACATGACTCCATGCATTTGTCAAAATGCACAGAACTTTGCACTGAAACAAAATTGTATGTAAATTTTAAAATAAATTAAATTAAAATAGTATCTGTTAATATTTAACATATGCATATTATAGAACCCAGCTATTCTACTTTTTGGTTTATATCCCACAGAAATGCACATATTTCTTTACTAAAAGACATTATGGAAATGTTTGTAGTAATAGTCACAATAGCCCAAATCTAAAAACTACCCAATGCCCACCAATAATAGAAGGGATAAATAAAACGTGGTATGCTAATGGAATATATGCAGGAAATAATGAACTGCAACTATCCTATATAATAAAAGGCTAATATGCAAATCAACCACATGGTGCAATGACTGCTTGCTATGATGTCCACTGACCATCAAGGGGCAGATGCTCAATGCAGGAGCTGACCCCTGGTGGTCAGTGCACCAGAATTCGGGCTCACAGCTGGTGAGCACAGCAGCAATGGCAGGAGCCTCTCTCGCCTTTGTGGCAGCACTAAGGATCCCCCAAGGGCTCCTGGACTGCGAGAGGGTGCAGGTCGGGCTGAGGGTCACCCCTCCAGTGCACATATTTTGTGCACCAGGCCTCTAGTACATAATAATGCCATCTACTCTTATATACATAATGTTGATTAAAAAATTATTGTTGAAAGTATTACATAAGTCTCCTTTTCCCCCCATTGACTTCTAGCCCACCCCAGGCCTTTACCACCTTATTGCCTGTGTCCATGGGTTATGCATTTATCCAGATCTCTTCCAAAAATAAAAAAAACATACACACACACACGCACACACACACACACACACACACACACATATATATTAGAGGCCCAGTGCACGAAATTCATGCACTTGGGGAGGGAGGGTCCCTCAGCTCAGCCTGCATGTACTCATATTCTGGCAGCCCTCGGGGGCTGTTGCACATCCTTAGTGTTGCCAAGAAGGTGGGAGAGGCTCCCACCACCACTACTGCACTTGCCAGCCATGAGCCCAGCTTCTGGACAAGTGGCGCCCCCCTGTGGTTAGTGCGCATCATAAAGACCAGTTGTTCCACCATTGGTCAATTTGCATATTAGCCTTTTATTATATAGGATATATATGTATTGTTCATTAGATTCCACATATAAGTGACATCATGTGATACTTATCTTTCTCTGACTGGCTTATTTTGCTTAACATAATACTCTTCAGGTCCATCCATGCTCTTGTAAATGGTAAGAGTTATTTATTTTTTTACTGCTGCATAGTATTCCATTGTGTAGATGTACCACAGATTTTTTTATCTGCTCATCTGCTGCTAAGCACTTTGGTTGTTTCCAAATCTTAGCTATTGTAAATTGCATTGCTATGAACACAGGTGTGCATATATTCAATGTTGAATTTTGTTGAATTTTAAGAAACCACATATAAAAGTGTACACTGTAGATGATTTCATTTACATGAAATTCCAAAAGCCAGCAAAAACTACTTAAAGTGTTAGAAGTTGGGGTAGCATTTACCATTGGTGGGAAAGTGATAAAAAGGGGAAGGTAGATCCTACTGGGGTACTAATCATGTTCTATTTTTTATCTGGATGCTGTTGATATGGGTGTGTTCATTTTTAAAAAATTTATCAAGCCTTAACCTTTAAATTTTTAAATTGTTCAATTACAGTTTACATTCAACGTTATTCTGTATTAGTTTTAGATGTACAACATAATGGTTAGACAGTCATGTATTTACAGAGTGGTCCCCCAGTATTTTAGTACCCACCTAGCTCAAATTTTGATTAGTACACTTTATGTATGTTATACTTCAAAATAGTGTGACTATGCATAGATTTTTCTAGGCAGAGGTTTCACAGTTTTTATAAATTTTTCAAAGTGGTCCCTGCCTCAAAAATAATTGAAACCATTGAATTGGGAAAGAAAAAGAAGATCTTGAATGGCATTGAGATTATGGGTTGACCAGAAAAATGTTTTGTTTTTCTGGAGTTTTATAAATTCAACTAGAGGCCCAGTGCACAAAATTTGTGCATGGGTAGAGTCTCTAGGCCTGGCTGGTGATCAGGGCCGATCAAGTTTCCTACCTCCTTGCCTCCCAACCCCCTTCTTCCCTTGCTCCCACAGTACCCCACTGCTGCCCCTGGTCACCCATCATGCTCCATACTGACCCCTGGTGGTCAGCATACATCTAGCAAATAATCGAACTCCCAATCTCCTGGTTGAACTCCTGAGGGGCCAATTTGCATATTAACCTTTTATTATATAGGATGAGTCAAAGTCTTATTCTATTTTTAAAAGTTGGTGTACATGTGCCATTCCCTACTCTTGGCTATATTTATAGGAAAGCTGTTCTGTGTTTTCTCAGGACTGCAGGGTTTCCCAGGACTATGGACCACTAAAGCCAGGAAAGTCCTGGGCAAACCACAACCGAAATGGAAGGAACCTCCTGCTCTGCTTTTTTCTTTTTAAAGAAAAAAACACACAGAAATCTTCAAAGTCCCATGTCACTGGAGTCAGCGGGCTTTGGGAATCATCAGCCTCTGTAGAAACTCTCAGATGGATTTGGTGGGGAAACAGAATGGAATTTCCAGCAGTTCTTATACTTGAAAAAAACACACAAAACAAAACCAATGTAGGTCAGGGCAGTGTTTAGAAATTCCCCTGTGTTCTGAGGGTGAGGGCTATCATAGTATCAGCCCTTTAATCAACCCACTGAATGCTTCCTCCTTTCATCTTCCATGCTAAGTGCAGGGACTTGGTTTCCTATATCGCTTCAACTGGATGCAATTTCAGCAGCAGTTTCAGGACAAGTGATAAAATGAATGCCTTTAAGAGTCCTTGCTGGTGGGTCAGATTTAGCCAAGGCAATCTGGTCTCTGTACAATGAGCTCCTGAATTCCCAGGAAGAAGGCACGCATGTGCGCCAGCAACCCGTGAGAGTTTTCAGTGTAAGTGGCTCACTCTCTAGGATTGGCTTCTCATGTTTTTCCCCCCTCTTATAATACATGAAGACCACTTAAAATATTCAATATAAGACAATTAAAACGTTTTGCCAAGAAAGGATCGAAGCATCCTTTTAAAACATGTAGAATGATGCTTTGCCTGTCTGCACTTGTGATTAACAAGTGATCTCAGCAAGAACTGGAGAAACAGGCAAAGTGGCTGGATTCTGTAAATGTGGCAGAAAATTGTGATGCGGGATAGTGGACAATGTGTTTTATTTTTAGCCTGGTTTTAATTCTCCTCCAAGGGAAAACATCTACACATCTATATTGCTAGGTGATATAGGGCCCTTCTGTAGCTTCTGGAAAAGCTGTCATGATTGGTATGAGAGCGAGAAAAGTGTGTGTGTGTGTGTGTGTGTGTGTGTGTGTGTGTGTGAGAGAGAGAGAGAGAGAGAGAGAGAGAGAGAGAGAGAGAGAGAGAGAGAACACAATGCTACCAATAACAAGTTTATTGAGCATGAAGTATGAAATTTCTGGAGAGGGATATGTATCTATCCTTATACATATATATTCATTACACATATATCTTTAATCTTCTCAACAACTTTGAGTATATTATTATCTGTTCTATAGATGAGACTCTAAGATTGAGAGAGGTAAAATAATTTGCTGTATTCACACACACACACACACACACACACACACAGACACACACACACACACACACACACACACACACACACACACACACACAAAACACAGCAGAGAAAGAATGGTCACCTTTTTAATGTCTGGTGATACCTTAGAGGTGTTATGATCACTATGGGCCTAAGAAGTCAGAGTTCATTTTACAAAGAAAGACTTGAGCTGAGTGCTTTCAGGATAATTTTGTTCAGATCATTCAAGAGGACTCTGTAAAATAAATTAAGGCAGAAGTTTGTGAGCCTTTATGTGTACAAGTGTGAAAAGTTCAATGTGTTTGAGAAAGAAGAGATAAACCCTCAGGAGGGCAATGCAAAGATTGCAGGGGCGGGAGGAGGGGCTTGACCCCTGGTAAGGCATATTTTCCCAAGTGCATTCATTGTCTCAAGTGACTCAGATTTCCACCCGGCATCAAGAGAGGCAAAACCCAAATAAAGCCTTTTTATATTCTGTTTCTGGCACTATGCACATCATATCTTCAGTTTCTACTCCTTGAGGTGGCAGAGTTCTATAATAAACATTAGCCAAATTAGTGCTGAGTAAATTCCACATATGTACAGGCTTGGCCTCAGACATAATTCATATTGGTTTTTTTAATACCTCAATATGTTTCCCCCCGGTTTTCATTGCATTTACTACTACTCTATGTCCTAGAGATAATTATATAAACACAATTATCCCATCTATAACACAAGTAGACAGGCTTATATTACTGTATTTGTCTTAGAATTTTGGAAATTGGAGCTTTAGCTGATTCCACTTTCCAAAGTTATCTTCATGCTAGCACCGAATTATTCTAAATGTAACATTTTCCCAAGTGCATTCATTCTGAAGGATTCGAACCAGTTTCTGGATTCTTTATTAATCCTCACAACATGTGCCAAAGGGACCATTGTCAAATGTCAAGCCCATTTTCCAGATGGAGGATCTGAGCAGCTTAACAAAAATAAGTCAGTCACATCCTCAAAGGAGTGAGATTCCAGCCCAAACATGACCCTAGACCTGCTGCTTCCTGGCTGTTGCTTTGTTTATTAAGGAACATGGCTTCTCTAGGTTCCCCTCTGGTGCTGGTTTTCAGCTGGTTACTAAGCAACTTGAGCTACCCTGCCTATGCTGGTTCATAATAGCAGAACATCAAAGTCCTAGACAAATTAGGCAAAATCCTGTCATTGTATAGATGTTAAATTTAGTCTAGTGCCATGCCATTCTAGCTAGGACCAGCCAGTGTTAGGTCAATAGTGAGCTTGGAAGGGTGACCTAACACTGTATCAAATCTGATGGATTTGGTTTAATTTTAGGCCGATAATTATTACAGGTGCCTTCGAGCACAGAAGAGGAAAAATAAAGTACAGCTGCTTGCTCTACAGAACTCAGAGCCCAAGGCACTCGAACAAATATTTGGACCACATGGAAAGATGATGCAAAGGGGATGATATGAGGTCAAGTTGGAAAAAAGAACTCATCTGATAATCTGGGGGGTGGGGACTTGAGTTGACCTTCACTGACTGACCTTGTATGGTAATTACAAAATGGAAAGCAAGAAGGAGAAGGTAGAGGGTGCAAATTACCCCAGCTACTTATTTCTAAAGCATAGAAAGAAAGTCCTCATAGGAGTAAGGGGAGGAAAGCAAGCGCTGTGCAGTAATTTATAATCCTCAGGGTATGAGTCCCCGTGGGCCTGGTTATGTGGCATGGGTTTTGTCCTTGAGGACAGAAAAGGTTTTGAAATGTGGACCTGGGCTTTGCAAACAACAGCAGACCCACAAACCTACAGCCCAGTCACTAGGCACAGTGAGGGAGGGGGCAGCCTGAGCCTCCAGCTTCCCATTGTGCACAGGCTATATTGTGGGGAACATTTCCCTCCCCTTTGTTTAATGAGGGGGCATTTTGAGCAGACCTCAAAAGGAAAATATTCAAATTATCTTGGTTTTTAAAATATCACTACAATTTTATGTCACTAAAAATGTGTGTCAGGCAATTAACCCCGGAAGTGCTCTGCACCCTGCCCTGCCTGTTCCCTTCCCCACCCCCCCTCAACCTCACAGCAACGAATGCACAACAACTTCGCGAATGTGTCTCTGAAAAGCCCTCTGCTTGCTTGTCTGTTCGTGTGTTGCTTTCAGTTTTATATCCCGCACAGGAGTGAAACAACCTGGTTTATACGCCTTATTTCACTTACCATGATATTCTCAGCATCTTATATATTCTCATGAACAATGTCACCCTAATAAATTTAATGTTTACAAATGTTTCAAACCCTCTGATTGCATGTGGCTCTGCTCAGGGAGGCACTCTGAAACAGCAATATCATCCTAAGTCAGACAGACAATAGAATATATCACATGTAAAGTACCTGTCATGACTACAACTGTAGCATAAACACTAGCCAACAGCATATACTTTTACGCTCTCAAAGAAGAGAGGATACTATTTTCATTCTTCAGAGTTCTAGGTAATGTAATCAGCCTTAAAAAGTAAAGACATATGTCAATATTCGAACACAGTCACATTATCCTGATTTGCAAATGATATATGATGGTGTCCTAAAAAAACTTAAAGAGGATCAATGAAAAATAAATTTGGGGTGGGGCAGGGGCTGGGTGGAGGGGGCGGGCAAAGAGGAGGGAAACCTATAATGTTTTCAACAATCAAAAATAAAGTAAAACGAAACAAAATATATGGCACCTAAAAAAATAAATTACTGGATTAGAAGTAAAATAATTTAGTAAGGTACTGGCTACCAGAAAAAAAAATTGAAAATCAATTCATTTTCTAGTAGAAACCAGATATAGAAATGAAAATGGGGAGTCAAACACACACACACACACACACACACACACACACACACACACACCCCTAATAATAAGAGACAAGTACTACAAAACATGTATTGAAAAATTTAACTAAGAAATGGTGGGAGGGAGGGGAAGAAGGAGAAGGTGAAGGAGAAGGAGAAGGAGAAGGAGAGAGGGAGGGGGGGAGGGGGAGGGGGAGGGAGAGAGAGAGAGAGAGAGAGAGAGAGAGAGAGAGAGAGAGAGAGAGAAGAGAGAGAAAATCTATTACCTTATTTTCCGGCATATAAGACAACTTTTTAAACCAGTAAAATCTTCTCAAAAGTTGGGGGTTGTCTTATAGGCCTCGCCAAGGACTTGCCCGGCACTTGCTCTCTCTCTATTGTTTGTTATCTTCCTCCTCTCGTCACCAGTTCCAGTGTCTTATATGCTGGAAATACGGTAGTTGCCTCCTGTATACATCTGACCAGGGACAATACTCCAACCACCTGAGCCTCGCCAGCCAGGGCGAGAGAGCAATATATTTTGAGGCACATAAAACAAGACCCTAATAAATGTAGAGACATACATGCTCCTGGATTGAAAGTCTTAATGTAATTAAAATGTTCATCTTTTTAAAATAAGTATATAAATGTCATGCAATTTCCATCAGAAACACAATAAGCTTTGTTTTAAAATTGAAGATAGTGATTTAAGAATACATATAAGAAAACAAAGTGTGCCAAATGGCCTAGAATGCTTTTGAAAGGGTAGAAAATAAGGAGAGATTTATCCTCCGTGCTATTAAAATTAAAAACTACTGTGTTCCAAAATATTCCTCTCAGCACCTGCTTCTGGGGAACTCAACATGACACAGTAATGATAGTTTGTCACTCAACCATATTTTGATGGGGCTGTCAGAATTTAATTTCAATGCTGTGTCCTTTATGCAGATAAAGGAGCATGATAGAAAAGTGGGTTGAAGCTTTTGAAAACTGGACCTCACTGTCAATTGGGTCTGTAGATTCAGAAAGCAATCTTCATGATCCCTTTCTTATGCCTTGTGGCTTTTTGAAAACTTTGCCTTTGTGACCTGGTCTTTTTTCTCGCCTGGATCATTTGACTTGTATCTTGTCCAGCACAATCCCTTCCTGTTTTGTGTGTGATTCTGTGACTTGGCAACCCTCCTGGTGTTTTGTTCTGGCTCGGCCACCTCTATGCCCCACTTGGCTTTGGCCCAATACCCAGCACATTTTTTTCCCTTGCTCCATCCTTGCAGGCAGTTCCAGAATTCCAGATTTAGTCATAGCCTCATTCACAATTATATTGCTCCTTTCCTGAAGAAATCTGCCTCCAGAGGATTATGACAAATGGCTAGCCCCTGAGTGGTTTGGAGTCTTGGGCCATGTCTTACTTATCAACCAGGCATTAAGGTGTAGTTGTATTCGTTTGGTAGGGTTTCTATAGCAAAGTACAACAATCAAAGCGGTTTATAGAACAGAAATTTATTTCCTCACGTTCTAAAACCTGCAAGTTCAAGATCAAGGTTTTGGCATGATTGCTTTCTTCTGAGGCCTCTCTCTTTGGCTTGTAAATAGCCGCCTTCTCCCTCTGTCTTCACATAGTTTTTCCTCTGTGCATTTCAGTGTGATAATACCTTTTTATAAAGGCACCAGTCGTATTAGACTATAGCCAACCCCAATTATCTTATTTAACACAATTACCTCTTTAAAGACCCTATCTCTAAATAGTCAAAGTTTGAAGTTCTGGAGGCGAGGTTGGTCTTCAACATATGAATTTTGGGAGAGACACAATTCAGCCCATAACAGTAGTCAAATTACCTAAGTTAAAATGGCTGAGCACACATACAGGTGATTCTTATTATTTGCAGCAGTAATGTACTAGAGAGTCACCATAAACACTGTATTAGTGAATACTGAAACATTACTTTTAGGAGAAATACAGGGTTAGTTTCCTGAGTTTCCAGTCACATATTCTCATCAACTGGTCAGTATATAACCTTTTTTGAAGTATGTTCCTGTTTGAGATACCTTATTTACTACATATTGTTGGTTCATTAACATTGACCTCAAGGCCAACATCATTATAACTCGGGCCTGGACAAAGTTTATCTAACATATGTATTTTCTCTGTAAGGTACAGCACAGAATTTTTGTGTTTGACAACACTAGGCAGCACTTCAGGATTATAGTTGGGAGTAATTTTCAACAGTGAAGTCGCCAACAAAAAGCACAAATATTTTTCAAACATGGCCCTAAAGGGAGCAGAGAAAAGATTCTTGTTTACAGCAGAAGAGCTAAAATAAGTAAGCATACCTTTGTTTTGCTCAACCTCACTTAAAAGCATGCATGTGCTTTGGAAAGTTAATTTTTTGTTGTTGTTGTCCTGTATATGTACACAGATGACCTTGAAAGTACTGAAAGTATTGATTTGGAGGTTACAAATACATTTTAGTGAGATGAATTCACGAATATGGAACCAGTAAATGAAGAGACCTGACTAGGTGTGAAGTATTGCATTAAGTTCTAGAGCACACTGTGGAGCAAGGCGGTTTCTAGCAGGGGACTGGGTGGTAGGGTGCCAAAAAGAGGCTTAATGAATGACCTGCTGATGTGGAGTTGGCAGGAGTGTTCCAAATCCTCTGGAAAGGAAGAGAATTCTAAGCATCTGCCTCCTAAAGGCATTCCACCATCACTCTGTTTACTGAATGAATTGTATCTCTTTTCAGAGGGTACCAGGATCAGGGTAAGGCCCAACTAAAGTCTAAGCTGAGTTATGAGTATGTCAGCATGCCCTTGTGTGTTCTGTGTCTCCCTGTACTGGAATGACATGGGACTTGCATTCCTCTTACTCAAACAGTCCCTGGCTGCAACACTTTCCCTTTCCAGTGTGGCCATGGCTCATTTCCTTTTAGTGCCCTCTGCAGTGGCCACAGCCAACATTCTGAATGGTGGCAGCATGCGGGCAGAGGACACGCCTCTGATCTTAGACTCCCAGAGCACTGTTCTACTCCCCATTCTGCCACTGGGCATCAAAACATGGATTCTCGACTTTGATTATATATGAGAACCCTCTGAGAGGGTAACTTTTTAAAAACCACCGGTGCCAGGCTTCACCCCTGACCAGTTCTATTGGTTCTGGAGGCGGGGCCCGGCATCTCGAGTTTCTCAAGCTTCCAGATAGACTTACTGTGCATTCAGAGTGGAGAACCACTTTGATCGCTTTCCATCTCACTTTCCTCATCTGAAGAAAAAGATGCTGGTCCAAGATAAAGCTATGAGCTAAGACTGTAAATTCCATTTCAACTCTAGCAAGGCACCTCCTCCTCCAGTCTTTCTTTCATTGATGCATCTTCTATAGCAAAGATGTCAATTAACAGATTTCCTTCCCCATAGCATGTCGACAACATAATTTAATGTCTGTCTCCTTATTTATATCTTTGGAAGGAAGTAAAGTGATTTTTCTTCTCCACAAAATCAAAACACGAAAGTCCCAAAAATATAACTTAACATGCACTGAATGGAAACAAGAGCACCACGATCTTTCACGTGGTAGCTGAACTTGAATGCTCTGTGGCATGAATGTGGATGCCATTTTATGTCTCTAAGGGCATTCCTGGAGCACTTAAGTCTTAAGGCCACAAGTGCAACTGGAGAGAGCAGGAGAGACGCAGAGGTGAGCCAGACTGTCTTTTGTTTTGTTTTGTTTTTGAAAAAGAACATGTCTGGGACTCTGAAAAACAGCTCAGATCAGAATCTATGAAATAAGCGCAGAAAAGATGCAAGTGGGAAGATGAACAGAGCAGAGGTGCCAAGGCTCTCCCCACAGGCCAGATGCTGAGCGAAGTAACAGCCACACTTGGGCAGAGTTCTCATCAAGAGACACTAAAACTCCGCACTTGAGTTACTTAACCTTCCTTGGATGATATGTAGCAAGTCATCTTCCGCAGAACTAAGTGGTGAGAATAATATAGATATACTGATCAGCAGTGGTGCAAAGAGATTCTTTCTAAATGGAATTTTAAAAAATATATATCCCCTGCTAATCTGGTATATCTGGGCACTCACTTCAGGGACTACATAGGGGGGTAAAATATATAGTTGGCTTCCACCAGTCAAGATAGAATGTTTTCCAAGACTGTCAGCAGTTAAGTAAAAGGGTGATGGAAAGAAGCTGTGCAAAAGTCTGAATTGGTGTCTAGGAGCTTCCAGAATGTCCCAGAAGTTTGGCAGAACTGATTAGGAAAGCAGCAGTAACTGCAATTCACATGGACAGCAAGTGACACTCAGTGACATCTTCAATGACTACATACAGTTAGATCCTAAATCAGAAAAATATCAAGGCTGGATAGAGGGTGCTGTCCATGACAGAGAGAAGTAAGCTGATAGAACGTATCTACACAGGTATGAATCGGGAACTATGGGGTCAGGAAGCAGAAATGAGGAAGCCAGGCTCAACTATTGGGCTCCAAAGGTTGAATGACTGTGGGAATCTAAAGTGAGATGTCAACATAGTCAGTCTTTTATAAACAAAAACAGAAAACAGAATGTGATGGAAGGAAACTTGACTTGCGATGGTGAACACACGATACAATGTACAGATGATGTATTATAGAACTGAACCGCTGAAACCTATATAATTTTATTAACCAACGTCACCCCAACAAACTAAACGAAAGAGAAAAAATTAATAAACAACAACAACAAAATTATCTTGGAATTAGGGGCTGCCTGTTAGGGTGACCAACCATTCTGGTTTGTCTGGGACATTCTCAGTCTTTACACTCAGAGTCCTGCACCCAGGGAAACCTGACAAACCTGGGAAGGGAGGGGCAGCAGGTTATCCTGTTACTGTGAAATCCCAAACCAACACCAGACATTTTCTGAGTAAGAGGCAGTCAAATGCCAAAAAAAAAAAATCCTATAAAAGGATACAGCTAATTTGAGGGGAGATATCAGATAAGGACTAGGGAATCAAGAATACACCTTATATTAGTATTCAAAATGGTTACGTAGCTTAATGATTACACAAACTAGTAAAGATTGGGGGCTAATACATTGCATAGATTATCCTATTTAATAAAAGAGTAATATGCAAATTGACCATACCTCTGCTACACCCACAAGCCACACCCATCAGCCATGCCCACCAGCCAATCAGGAGCGATATGCAAATTAACCCCCAACAAAGATGGTTGCTGCCCAAGCCAGAAAGCCTTGACCAGAGGCTTTCTGGCCTTGGGCAGGCTGGGGCAGGGGCAGAGCCAGCCATTGGCCTGATTGTAGGGCGATCACTGGGGATCCCCTGGCTGAGGTCCCCTGCCCAAGGCCAGAAAGCCTCTGGCTAAGGCTTTCTGGCCTTTAGCAGGCCAGGGCTGGGGCAGAGCCAGTGATCGGCCCCCATCGCAGGGCAATTGCTGGATGCCCAAGGCCTAAAGCCTCAGCCAGAGGTTTTTGGCCTTGGGCAGGCCGGGGGTGAGCTGCCAGTAGGCCATCCCCTGAGGGCTCCCAGTGTGTGGGAGGGAGAAGGTTGGGCTGAGGGACCACACCCCAAGTGTACGAATTTCATGCACCAGGCCCCTAGTACATATATAACCACACATGTATGCACACAGATGTGGGGTACACTAAACTTCAAGCCCAAATGAATAGAAACACATTTTCTTTTTAAAATGTATTTTTATTTATTTCAGAGAGGAAGGAGAGAAAGAGAGAGAGGGAAACATCAGTGATAAGAGGAAATCATTGATTGGCTGCCTCCTGCAGGATCCCTGCTGGGGACAGAGCCCACAACCCCGGGCATGTGCCCTTGACCAGAATTGAACCTGGGACTCTTCAGTCAGCAGGCTAATGCTCTGTCCACTGAGACAAACCAGCTAGGGTAGAAACTGTTGTTTCTTTTTTTTGCTTTGCTTTATTTGATAGTGTACAGTAAAAGGGATTTTTTTCATATTATTTTTATACTAGGGGCCCGGTGCACAAAATTCGTGCACTTGGGGTGGGTGGTCCCTCAGCCCAACCTGCCCCCTCTCACACACTGGGAGCCCTCAGGAGATGTCCAACTGATGGCTCACCCCCAGCCTGCCCAAGGCCTAAAGCCGGCCTTGGGCACCCAGCCATTGCCCTGCTCAGCTCAGCCTCAGCTGCCTGCAACCACTCAGCCCCCCGGGGCTGGGAGCTCGCCACCACTTCCCCTCACAGTGCCCGGGGGCTGGGTGCTTGCTGCCACCGCCATTTCATCTCCACCCCCAGGGCCCAGTGCTCGTGCCACTTGGCCCTGTCCCTGCTCCTGATTGGCTGGTAGCATAGCCAAGCTGGTAGCATAGCCAATCAGGAGCCAAGGTATGGTAAAATTTGCATGTTTCTCTTTTATTACATATGAGGATTATTTTAGCTTTAATTGTGCTGTCATTCTTGAAACAGCTGCTTTGCTTCTCTGTCAGAGATGACAAGGGCTTTCTCAGGATCTCATTTATGTGTGGAATTTAGAGGAGTAAAGTTTTACTCCACTCTGTGTGGGGAAAAATGCTCCTTAGAGCTACCATATATGAATGGCCATGGGATCGTCTAAATTTTCTTTCATCTCTTGGAACTTCAATTACCTTAATTGGTATTAGAACAATGACTTTTAATAATTTTTATTTTAGTCTTTTTTAATATATTTTATTGATTTTTTACAGAGAGGAGGGAAGAGGGATAGTAAGTCAGAAACATCGATGAGAGAGAAACATCGATCAGCTGCCTCTTGCACACCCCCTACTGGAGATGTGCCCACAACCAAGGTACATGTCCTTGACCGGAATTGAACCTGGGACTTTTCAGTCTGCAGACCAATGCTCTATCCACTGAGTCAAACCAGTTTTGGCTATTTTAGTATTTTTTTAAAAAAGGAACAGAATGCTTTCTTCATATGAAATCTTACTCAGAAAGGAATACATACATGACATAAAGCAGAGCTGCTGTGTTGAAGTCAGGTTGGGGGACCTATAGCCTTGGCCACTTTGCTATACACTCAACCATCCCTTATCCTGCCCTGCAGGCAGCCCCTGAGGTATCTATGCCAAATCTACACAGCTCTGAAAAACTGATTTTTAAAATTACCAACTGGATGACCTGCAAGTTGTCTCTGGGTCAGAAATCCTACAATGCTTCGGCCATCTGCAACATTATCACTATTTTCCAGAAATGGATTAGCTGCCCCTATTTTCAGAGTCCTGGCCTCAATACCTCTCGCTCTCTCCAACATTACACTACCCAGAATACAGTCAGGGGATCAGCTTGGTTGGGCTTTACTTACTCTCTAAGTCAAATAATGTAAAGAAAACACACTGAAATTATCATCTTTGGAACGTGGGAATATGGGTGACTGATTTCTCATTGTGTGTGTGTGTGTGTGTGTGTGTGTGTGTGTGTGTGTGTGTATGCGTATGTGTGTGTGTGCACGTGTGCGTGTGCACTACTGCTTTTCTGTATTTTATACAATTTTGATGGAATACTTATTTGATCTTGTGCCAAACCCTGGGGTTAGACATGGTCTAATCTACTATATTTGACTTACTACCTACTCTGTTCTTACTGTTTCCTGTTGGCTCCTCCCTTTCACCTTACATCCCTGCTATGACAAAGCACTTTTTAAAATTTTCCCACCTTGTATTTCTTCCTCCTACTTTAGTTTCCCACGTGAGTTTCTAATATTAGCTTTAAAGTCCCATGCTCCCACGAGATTATTCAACTGTAAGATACCACACTTGGTTTCAAGTGGGTGTTCCTAGGAGCTAATTCCCTGGAAAAGTCTTCTTCCCTCCCTGCAGATAGCTTTAGTTACCCTGTGCCCACTTCCCAGCCTTAGAGGGTGACCTACTCCCAGTTCTGTTAGCCTCACAGGATCTGCTTCCCTGTAAAGAGGATGTTCTGATAAGCAGAGACAAGTCCTTGAATTCAATAACCCTGGATGGTATATCATTTGGTCTCTGAGGATAAAGACCCTCCAAGTGAGTCTCAATCAGGGCCAAAAGATGTGTCCCTCCCTCTGCCATACACAGCAAAGAGTATGGATATATATTGATGACCCTATCACCATAAAAGGATCAGGACAACTGTATATGTAAAGTGATAGAAGAATCAGGTCTTCAGTTTCTTTAGGAAAAAGGATGATTAAGAAAAACAAAATCTTATATTCCATTTTTTTTCACATTGCAGTAGTTGATTACAAGGAACACTCAGTAGTCTAGCAGGCAACCCAGTTTCAAACACTCTCATCTTCCAGGACATGACTCAAGCCTGATCTGGTTCTCCTGATCTTTTGCTTCCAGCACCTGCTTCTGCCTGATGGCATTCTTCTGTAAATAACCTTGCACATTACAAACTACCCAATGTTGCCACTTGCTGATCCTTAAGAAAAGATGGTAGTGGACAGAAGTGAGTCAAGGAGAAAAAACATTTTCCATCACTGATGGATTCTTCTTTACTTTCAGCATATTTTCTAAACTCTATAAATCTTTTTTTTTTCATTAAAACAGAAGAGTTGTCTCAGAGGATTGTTAAGAAAGACTAAAAGTATGATATTGATTAAATATTTGGCATAATACCTATCCCTTAAAGGCAATGGCTTTTATTTATATATACCAGGGCTATTCAAAGTGTGGTTTGTGGACTAGTGCTAGTTGTTTGTTACTAATTTATGGTGAAAAAAAGGACAGACATTGAGAACTCATACTTAGAAACTTTTAGACTGGAAATTTTCCTTTAAAAAAAACTGGTCCTTTCCCAAACATACTTAGAGAAGCACTGACATAAATGGGACCCCAGTTGAGGAAATGTCTGTGGTACCACATAGCAATTGTCATCTGGAAAGATATTCTTAAGAAATTCCAAGTGGTTATCAGAAGGGAAGGGGTAGCAGAAGAATGAAGAGGGTAAAGGGGGTCAAATACATGGTGACAGGAGAACACTAGTTTTTGGGTGGTGAGCACATAACAGCATGTACAGATGACAGATGTTGTATTATAAACTTACTAGAGTTCTGGTGCACAAAAATTCATGCACCCGGTGGGGGGGGTCCCTCAGCTTGGCCTGTGACCTCTTGCAGTTTGAGACCCCTCAGGGGATGTCCACCTGCCAGCTTAGGCCCACTCCCTGGGGGATCAGGCCTAAGCTGGCAGTCAGACATCCTTCTGGCAGCCAGGGAGCCCTTGGGGGATCTCTGACTGACGGCTTAGGCCCACTCCCCATGAGGAGCAGGCCTAAGCCATAGTTGGACAACCTCAGTACTGCCGAGGAAGTGGGAGACACTCCTGCCACCACCTCTGTGCTTGTAGCCGTCAGCCAGAGGGGGAGCTCACTGACCTCCAGGGGGAAGCTCCTGCATTGAGCATCTGTCCCTTGGTGGTCAGTGTGCATCATTGCAACTGGTTGTTCTGCAGTTAGGATCAATTTGCATATTACCCTTTTATTATATAGGATACACCTGAAATTGATATAATGTTATTAACCAGTGTTACCCCAATAAATTTAAAAGACAAATATTCCATGACCTCTCCCTTTTCTGCTGGCCAATTACCTTCTAGTCCTTGAAAGTCCTCCCATCACACCATCACATTCGTGAAGAGCTTCTTTCCCTGTTCTGCTCATCTGTTGGTGTCTGTTAAGGAAACACAAATTAATGTTAACATTTGTTCAAAACATAACTCAGAAAATCTGTTTCAAAAGCACACAGGATGCATTCCAAAGCCAACTGGCATTTCTGATTTGTGTTACCCATGCCATTTCCTAAAGCTGTCAGGGGATAATTAAAAGTCAGAGGGGAAATTTTAATTCTTTTCGTGTTGAGGTATAGTGGCTGTAGTAGAAAGAAAGCATTAACACTTTCAGGGGAGGAGGGAGGAGTGCCTGATTAAATCTAAAGAAAACAGTCCATTGTAGGCATAAGCTGTGGTCACTTTATCCATCAGTTTCAGAAGGAGAGCAGCATTGGGAGCACAGTCTTTTCAAGGCATTGGCACCAGGCCATTTCTGAAGCACACAGTCATTATGGAGACATTTAATTAGTGCATTTTGCTTGATTGCCCATGGATGTAGGAGGGGCAATGTGCCATCTAGCTCTTTTAAGGTCAAGGGTAAGCCTGATAAGTCATGCTAAATCCTATGAGGTTAGGGACTTCATATTACTCCCATTTTTATACGCCCCCCCCCCCCCCTGCTCAGAATAGGGCCTGGAATGTAGTAGGCACTCAGTAAAATATCTGTTGAATGAATAAATGATTTCAGGGTCACCAAAGCTAGAATCCTTCTAGAAACCTGGTTCCATAACCGTTTCAGCTCAGTATGCTCTGGTCCTAGTAAATTACAGAACCAGGTTTCAAATCCAGACCTGCTCAGAGATAAATGCTCATTCTTCCTCAGCATGCTTCAGAGATAACAGCAGAAACAAATACCATGCTCTCTGCAGTTGGGGAGGCCCCCGGATGTGTGACCTGGGCCATCCTTCCCAAGACTCCATGGGGCTGAGTTACTCTTCACTTACCTCTCTCCTCTCTAAAAAGGGATAGGGATATATAGTGGTACTTTAAGGTTATTATCAGGAATATAAAATTGGACTCTTTTACCATGGACAAATAAGTCCTCCCTCTCTATCACCATCTATGGAATGTGCCCTGGTCCTGTCTTGAAGAACCCAACTAGGCCCTTGGGGTACAAAAGGAGATTATCATAGATTGAAGTATAAAGCCCAAATGGAATCCGGTTCTACATATCCATTCGAGTCTCATCTTTATTTATCTTCCCTGGTCCAATGGCCTCATGGCAGCAGATTACATGACCCTTGAACATCCTTCACTTGAATTTTGTTGAATACACTAAAATAACTAACAGCAGTGTTTAATTTAAGTAAACATGATAGCACTTTCCAAGTAAATTGACCTCCTTTCTTTGATCAGCCAAAACAAAAAATTAAGATGAGCTCTGTATTGTGCCCGGAAGAGTGGAAAATTCAGACTTTGTTATATTAGAGAGCAAAGGACTTTCAGACTCACAAACTCAGAGTCCTTTGATTTGTCATCAATAATCTAATTTAGTGGCTTTATAAGGGGGCTTGGGAATGATGGGGTTATAACAATTGAGTCCAGGAAAAATAAGGGTGAAGGCATGGATTAAGCTAGTGGTGGGCAAACTCATTAGTCAACAGAGCCAAATATCAACAGTACAACGATTGAAAATTTTTTTGACAGCCAAATTTCTTAAACTTAAACTTCTTCTAATGCCACTACTTCAAAATAGACTCGTTCAGGCCATGGTATTTTGTGGAAGAGCCACACTCACGGGCCAAAGAGCCGCAGCTTGCTGACCACTGGGTTAAGATTAAAAGAAACTAAGAAAGATTAGAAAGGAGGAAAAACAAAATAGTCAATAATGAATTAAAATTTCAAACTCAGCTCCTAACTATTGCCTCTTACTGGACTAGAAACTATGAGAAGTATGAAGAATGGATTTCTGTGTCATCTTTAGGTAAAAATGTGTCTTACACTTAGCTAAATAATCACATGTGAATTTTAAGCAAAGCAAAAAGTGAAAATATTTAGAGTATTGAAAATGTATGCTAGAGATGACATGGAAGAAGAGAAGTATATTGAATCACAGCTTGCAAAACAGAGAGGTGAGGAAGAATATAAAGGGAGTTATGCATATTTGTTCTTTGGTTAATCCCTTTATCTTCTTCCATCCAGTCTCCCCCTACCCATCCCCTCTGGCAACTGTCAATATGTTCCGTGTATTCATGCCTCTGCTTCTATTTTGTTCATTAGGTTCCACATATAAGTGCATACGCATGACACAGACACAGACAACAGTGTGGTGATAGTGAGAGGGAAGGGTGGCAGGGATAGGTAGAGGTGGGCAAAGGGATGGGGGAATGGGAACATGTGCAATAGTGTCAACAATGAAAATAAAGATAAAAGGGAGTTAAAAGTCAGAGAGAAGAGTTTCGACATGATTATTTGTATGGGAGAGGGTCCTGGCTAGGAACAGAGGGTGTACTCAAATAGGTTAATTGAAGAGGGTTTCCTAATAGAATTCTTTGCAAAGGTCTGTGGTCAGGATTAAAGAAAGCTAACTAGGGATGGGGAAATACCCAGGAGCCAGAAACAGCAGGGAGCTGTTATCTTCCTAGGCTTCAGGACACAGAGTGGAGCCATAACTGGAAACTGGAAAGAGCTGTAGTTGTAAGAGAGAGCCACCTTCTAGGAACTATGGCCCTCCCTCCCTCCCTCCCTCCCTCCCTCCCTCCCTCCCTCCCTCCCTCCCTCCTTCCTTCCTTCCTTCCTTCCTTCCTTCCTTCCTTCCTTCCTTCCTTCCTTCCTTTCCTTTTCCTCCCTCTCTCCCACCCTCTTTCTCTGCCTTACTTCCTTGCCTATTTCCTTTAATTGATGTAAAGATACATTTTTCTTGGCTTGTATTTTTGTGTTCTGATGTCACTTTTTATTGTCTGTTTTTCATTTGTCCATATTTTCTTTGGTTTGTGCTACAAAAATTGGATTCGAAACTTTTCTACCCATTTTTAAATGAGGTACAATTGACATACAACACTATATTAGTTTCAGGTTTACACATAATGATTGCATGCTTTATATGTTGCAAAATGATCACCATAAAAAGTCTAGTTAACATTTTTCACCACATAGTTACTTTTTTTTCTTGTGATGAGAACATTTAAGATCTATTCTCTTATCAACTTTCAAATACACAATACATCACTATTGACTATAGTCACCATGCTGTACATTATATCCCCAAGACTTAGTTTATATTTGGAAGTTCATACCTTTTGACTCTCTTCACCTACTTCATTTACATGCCACCCTTGCTGTGGCAACCACTAATCTGTTCTCTGTATCTATGAGCTTAGATGTTTTTTTCTTCAGTTCAACATATATGTGAAATCAAATAGTATTTGTCCTTCTCTGTCTGACTTATTTAAGTTAGCATAATGTCCTCAAAGTCCATCCATGTTGTCGCAATTGGTAAGATTTCATTCTTTTTATGGTTGAATAATATTCTAGTGTATATTCCCTATCCATTTTAAGTGAGATATTATTCATACATCGTAAAAACCACCCATTTAATATATACAAATAAATGGTCTTAGTGTATACACAAAGTTTTGCCACCATCGCCACGATCTAATTCAAGAACATTTTTATCACCTACCAAAACCCCGTATCCATTAACCAATCACTCCCCATTTTCCTCTCCCCCAAGTTGCTGGAAACCACCATCTATTTTCTCTCTTTGAGTGTGTCTTTTAAGAGAACAACAAAGCCTCTCCCAAATTTCTGCTTAGCTGGAAGGGAGCTGATGGAATAAATACTCCAACTTCTCTTTCCTTCCCTACTGTGATATCCTGCTGGTGCCTCCTATTGGGTGAAATCATATTGAGGCCAGATGTCAATAAAGGCTGATTTGTGCAGTTCATTAATGGCAGCCTCCAGAGGCACAAAGCAGGATGGGGGCTGGAAGGGAATCTGTAGGGACAGGAAAAACCAAGTGCCTCAGCGCCCCACAGATTCTTGATGAGAAAATGTTAGGGAGAGAATGGAATGCCAGACAACTAGAAGGTAGAAAGGGTGTGCAATCCTGGGGTAAGGAGCCGGGTGGAAGGAGGCACCCCTGGGGATAATCGATCGGTCTATTCCACGGAATGGAATCAAGGGGTCTAGTAGTCACAGTGTTTTCAATGTCCTTATGTAACAAAAGATTAATCATGGCATCCTTTCATTTTAATTTTAAGTGGATTCTGGAGACCAAAGAAAATGATTCATCATCCATTATTCATATTTCATTTTCCTTTTTATCTGTATCAATGTGACTTTGTAGACATGACATTGAGAATTGTATTTATCCTTTCTTTATGGTACCCTATAATAAATAAAAAAAAGTTTATTTTCTAATTATGTGATGGGAGCCTGTACAACTAGATTTGTTTAATATATTTACTTAAAAACTGATTTCTTTTTGCAGTATAAGTTGGCCTTATCATCAAGGAATTGCAAGCCATAATAAAAATAGTTGTCCTTAAAAGGAGAAAAATGAATGGTTATTGAAATGTTTCAGTCTCTTTAGCTGATTATGTGTCTTGGTGTCTTGTCAAAAAGCAAACACAACTGGCCTGGCCCATGTGGCTCAGTGGTGGAGCGTTGACCTATGCAGCAGGAGATCACAATTTGACTCCCTATAGGGCACATGCTAGGGTTGCGGGCTTGATCCCATTGGGGCCGGCAGGAGGGAACCAATGAATGATTCTCTCATCAGTGATGTTTCTATCTCTCTCCTTCTTCCTTCCTCTTTGAAATCAATAAAAATATTTTTAAAAAGCAAACACAGCTCAATATTTTCCACAGAGTTGGTCTTATGGTTATATTAAACTACCTCCAACAATTCAGTAATGAGGACAGATAATATATTCAGTTTCATGGATCAGTATTAAAGTTGGATATGGGTCCATCAGTGTATATGTAATCAACAGTCCTGCCAATCAACCAGACAACAAATATTAGAATTTACTATATACAAAGTACTGCAACTGTACTATATACGAAGTACTGTGTATTTTTCTGAAGATGAGGCAGTGAATAGGACATTGTCTTGTCCCTCTGGGGACTTATGATCTATATATTAAAATAAGAAAAAATATAGAGGTGGGGCTGTAAGCTAGGGTATCATCCGGGTAGATCTGCTTACTGACACCCAAGAGCTTCAAAATGTGGCATTCACCTATGTATTCTATGTATTCACAGTCAAAACTCTGGTTGTTAGCTTGACAGGTTCACAAATTAATCCTGTCAGTGTTCCAACTATGTTACTAATCAGGGATGTGACATACTAACTCTAAGTACCTAAGAGCCACCCTAGTTGCTTTGGATCCGTGGAGTGAGCCTGCAGACTGAAGGGTACCAGGTTCCACTCTGGTCAAGGGCACATGCCCTGGTTGCTGGCTCAATCCCCAGGATGGGGCATGCAGGAAGCAACCAATCAGTGATTCTCATCATTGGTGTTTCTATCTCTTTCTCCCTCTCCCTTCCTCTCTGAAATCAAAATAAATATATTAAATACATAAGAGTCTAACATATAAGCCAGAATGAAAATATAGAAAATATAGCTACCAGTCTGCCTAGTAACTCATGTAGGCTGAGCATCGTATAAGTGTATTTGATACACATTACCAGAAAATGTTTCATGATAGACATATAATTAAATAATAGGATTTTTCTAATTTTTTATTTGTTTAAAATTAAATTTATTGTGATAACATCTATATATATAAAAGCCTAAGCGATTGTTATGGTCAGATGACTGAACAATCAGACGACTGGCCAGTATGATGTGCACTGACCACCAGGGGCCAGATACTCAATGCAGAAGCTTTCCCCTTGTGGTCAGTGTGCTCCCATAGCCAACCTCCTGGCTGGCCAACCTCCCACAGTCCTTACCCCCCTCCCCTTGGCCAGCTGTCCCCAATCAGGCTGGCTGAGGGACTCCACCTGCACATGAATTTGTGCACTGAGCCTCTAGTTGATAAAATAACATTATATAAGTTTAAAGTGGTATTAATTTGCCAACCTTGGGCAATCCCCTTCTTTGAAAGCAGCTCTGAGGTTAGTTCTATAATGGAGACAGACTTGGTTAAGGTTGGAGTGAGGGGAAGATGATGCTAGGCTGAGCAGGATATGAAGTGTGAGATTCCCCAAAGGGCACTTGCAACTGTTGCCATTTTTCAAGTTAAAATAAATCAATTTTTTTTTCAAAATCAGCTTCCTTTCACATTTCTGTGAACCAAGAAGAGGCATTTTACGGGAAGGGAGAATAATATTATTTAAGTAAATAGTAAAACTTTAATCTCTTGAAACTCTCTAAAAGAAATTTTTAGCAAGAGTATGATAATGAAGGTGATGTCAAGGCAGTTTTCACATCAGTTGCAGAACCAAACCTAGGAGATTCTAAGAAGAGTGATACATAACAATAAATCTTATTGTTATTCATTATTTTCATTTTTAAAATTGTAGCAGAGGTAGCTTTCTAATACATTCCAATGGCATTACATTTGCTTTACCTTCAAAATTAATGGTTAGCACCTGATGTTTATGAAAAGAAATGCTGCATTTCTCACAATAGTCAATAGAGAAGCAATAAATTTATGAATCATTGCTGAAAATAGAATTTTTTTTCAATTATTGCACACATATGTGGTCTATGAACATTGAACGCTAATAAGCAGAAGAATGCTGATCCTAAAATGAGTTTTCTGACTTCTCAGAAATTTAATCCAGAAATGCTTTGGACAGACATCCAATTGTCTGCATGAAACTTGAAAGAGCAACGGTTTCATATTTTAGACTTCATGGCCTTGAAGCTTGCCTCTGTGGATGCTGAGCCTTTTTATTCATTCCATAAGATAAAGAAGAGAGAAGCAAACTGGTTTCAAAAAATGAAAGTGAATAAATGCAGGATGACATCAGCTCTTTAGGCATGCCTGCTCTGTGGACAATGCTGGCCATTGAAAATAGCCTTAAATTAATTACTACTAGCACTTGTAGCAGCCTGCACAGATCAACATGCTTCATTTTCATTCTTTCTTTTTAAATTCCTGTCCTCCTGGCAACTTATTTAATCCAACAGAGTAGGCTCTATAGTGTGCCTTTCATTTCCAATACAACGGTTGCAAGGAGATAATGAATATATGAATCAGTGGGTGGCCATGAAAGTTGAAAACCATTTGTTGACTCTGCAGTGGTAGCTGAGAGATCTCAGATTTAAGAGACAGACTCTCTACCTGATCCCTGAGATATTATTTATAGTAAATAATGGCAATCACTAATTAGTAATCTCACAAGCTACATGTTTTAACAGATATCACAATCATTACACATCCTCATGTTAGAAGGATTTATTAACCAGAAATCTAAACATGAACCCTACAGTGAGAAGAATATCTGTTTGGGACAGGAGACTTTCTCCAAAAATTTAAAAGGTGCATTTTATCAAGATGAAATTAGCTCTAATGTTCTCTGTGAGGAAACATCCTCAAGCAAACAAAGATTTGATAAAAACAATTTCTTGCCCTCTGATTTGCCTCAAACTCTACTTCTTAGTTGGTATCCACGGTACAATAATAAGTCCTTTCTTTTTTAAAAATATATTTTATTGATTTTTTACAGAGAAGAAGGGAGAGGGATAGAGAGTTAGAAACATCGATGAGAGAGAAACATCAATCAGCTGCCTCCTGCACACCCCCTACTGGGGATGTGCCCACAACCAAGGTACATGCTCTTGACTGGAATTGAACTTGGGACCTTTCAGTCCGCAGGCTGACGCTCTATCCACTGAGCCAAACTGGTTTTGGCAGTCCTTTCTTAATCTCTATCTTTTCAAGTGGGGAAATAATGCCCATATTTTAGGATGACCATCATCTATCCACAGGAAGACCCATAAGACTTCATGAGGAGACCTGGTAAAGGATGTTGATATATTAGAAATCTTTCAACACTTTCCTTGAAGAAATTTTCTTTGGGACTCTTAATAATGGGCTTTCCATCTGTCACTTGTGTGTATGTGGAATTCAATATAATAGAAACCAAAATGTCATCAAGAAAGTGACACTTACCGCAAAGGAATAATAAACATAGCTATTAAAAATAGTTGTGGGCATATAGTAGATTTTAAGTGACTTGAAAAATAGCATCAATTATATATAGGATGAGAAATAAATTTATTCATTTGGATAATAACTATACAAAGTATGACTGTCAGTTAATAAGCATGTTGACTTGGGAAAATTGATCAACTTATATGAACTTGAGATTCCTCATGGGAAAAAATATGGCAATTAATCATTGTTCTGCCTACCACATGGTGTGGGTATTTTGAAAACTGGAAAGAATTGTGTATACATTAGAGGTTATCAGTGTCAGTAAACAATATTGATTTCTTTTTTTAATATTTTTATTTATTTCAGAGAGGAAGGAAGAGGGAGCTTGAAACCTCATATTGAGCCCACAACCTGGGCATGTGCCCTGACTGGGAATCAAACCATGACCTCCTGCTTCATAGGTCGATGCTCAGCCACTGAGCCACACCAGTCGGGCAATACTGATTTCAAATGATACTTTTGAACATACGAAATGTCTTTATTTGTTTCTTTTAGAGTTTTTTAATAGTAACATCATATAGACTAAATATTGTGTATTGATCTTTATGACACTACTGGTGGCCTGGTGCATGAATTCATGCACACTGAAAAGAAATTAATTAGAAGAAATGTTTTAATATCACTATTTAACCTTTCTCTATAATAGAAGTGTCAATCAAATTAACAATCAATAATGACAGATCAAAACACATGAGTGCGACTGGTGCCTGCGGGAGCTTTGTATGCATCACACATGCATTAGTTAACTTAGCCTTTAATATATAGAGAACAAACTTGCTTAATTAGACCTGCTTTCTGCTTTAGCTAAACTTTTTCCCAGCCCAGTGAAGCTGCCCAACTTCTCTTTCAGGTAATTGTCAGCAACACAGTAGTAAATATCAACATAAAGCAGATTATTATTATAGATCACACAAGGAAAACAAAGGGTAAAATATTTAACTACAGCAGTGTTTGACTATATTCTTTGCAGTGAGAAAACATGAAGTTATTTTCAAGGTCCACCATTTCTTACTTCTTTTCAGTTGGGTCAAGTTTCTACATCTCTGTTTTTTGGCTAATAAAAAGAAAAATAGGATTCTACCAAATCACCTATCTAACTACTCCAGGTGCATTTTAAATATTGCATCTTTAGTAGTCAATTAAATAATGCATGGGAAAACACTTCACAGACATTTGGTTAAAGTGGAAAATGTTTCTACCTGGCTATAAAGCAAGTTGTGTTCCCAGGCTGAAGAAACTCCAAGGAGGCTAGTCGCTAGGGAGAGGAAGATGGGTGTTGCTATGTGACATCACTACCCAGTGCCCACAGCGTTTATGGGCTGGGCTTTTGGTCGCATTTTGTACCATAGAGTCTTGGCAGTGTTGGTTGTGATTTAGTGGGGTGTCGCTCTGGGTTGATGGCGGGGCCTGTGTTCCACTTGGGGGAAGCTGAGTGTTGCTTTGTGGGTGACAGGTCCATGGTGCCATTTCTCTGTAAATGGCCAGTGCATGTGACAGCAGCTCCTGCATTGAGCATCTGCCCCTGGTGGTCAGTGTGCATTATATCAACAGGTCAGACAGCTGGACACTGAGCATATTAGCTTTTTATGTAGAGAGATAGGATGGGTCAGAATCTTCTCATTTATCTGACAAGAGTAAAAAGCAAGGGTGCCACATGCCTCAATCAGTTGTGATTTAGTGAACTAGAAGCATAGGTGGATTCGACTTCAGGATTCTATTGCATTGCAAATATGACCTTTCCAAGCTCTGAGACTTCCTGTACTTGCAAGTATAATTGTCCAAGGGATGAAAGCAAAACATGAATTTTAGTAGTCAATAAATGTTAAGAACTAAGATTAAGAACTTAAAACACATCCTCAACTATGATTTAATAAGACTTTTCAGAGTATTCCATATAGAAATATTTTATGGAACAATATTACCATCACATTACTATTTGTATTTTGCATATTACAAAAATGAGACTTACTGGGATTAAATGACTTGTGCAAGATCGCATAATTGATTGGTGTTAGAGGTGGAATCTGAATCAAGAACATTAGACTCATAGTCTCCTACTGGTATTTTCATCTCATGCTGTAGACTTGTGAGCCACTGAGCTTGGTTTCCTTTCAAATAACCATAGTTCTTAAATTGTTCATTTCCTCACATATAATTTTTGACAGAACTACATATATTGTTTTATTTAAATGGTACTTCTGGGTGCATTTTAAATATTGCATCTTAATCAGCATTGAAACCATCATGATTATTGTCATTATCATTGAATGCATGGGGATACAGTAGTGGACGAAAACAAATGTTGTCCTGTCCATTACAAAGCTCATTATCTAAGCAATTAATCATACACATGTATACACTGAGTGGCCAGATTATTATGATCTCTGAATGCATAATAATCCAGCTACTCAGTATGTGTATGCATATGTGTGTGTGTGTGTACACACACACACACACACACACACACACACACACGAGGCCTGGTGCATGAAATTCATGCATGAGGGGGAGGTGGAGTTGCTCAGCCCAGCCTGTACCCTCTCACAATCTGGGACCACTGGCTCTTAACCACTTCCCTGCCTGCCTGATTGCCCCTGCCCCCTCTGCCTGCCTGCCTAATTGCCCCTAACCACTCTGCCTGCCTGATGCCCCTAACTGCTTGCCTGCCTGAATGATCACCCCTAACTGCTCACCTGCCTGCCTGCCTGATCTCCCCTAACCACTCTGCCTGCCTGCCTGACTTCCCCTAACCACCTCTACCTTGGCCCCCGCTGTGGCGGCTTCATGCAGAAGGACACCTGGAATGATGTTTGGAAGGTCGTTCAGCTGTCTGGTCTAATTAGCATATTATGCTTTTGTTATTATAGATAACAGGACTGGTGCATGAATTCGTGCATGGGTGGGTGGGGTCTGGCCAGCCTGCCTGCTGGTTGAACTCCTGGCCGAGAGAACAATTTGCATATTAGCCTTTTATTATATAGGAAATACACTGAGTGGCCAGATTATTATGCGTTCAGAGATCATGATAATCTGGCCACTCAGTGTATATGCAATGATGACCAGCTCTTTGAATCAGAGTTTCTGAGTACTAAGAGAGCATATAATAGGGAGAGTTAATAGAGTCCACAGGTCATGGAAAGGCTTCTTGAGAAAATAACACTTGAGTAGAGATTTGAAAAATAAGCTAAAGTGAACAAGAGACAAAATGGGAAGCATGAGTATGCCATGGGATTAAGCAACATGGCAAGCACGAGGGACTAAAAAGAGACTAATATGGCCAGAGGGGAATAAATGAGATGATTAGGGGAAAGATGAAGGATAATATAAGCATAGGCCAGACCTTGTAGAGCTTTTAGGTCATGTTACATTTTCTTGTTCTACCCAAAGATCACTGGAAAGTCCTAATGTTAATCAAGAGGTGTGACATAATCAGATTTGGATTTTTGAATAGTCATTCTGGCTGCAGTGTAGAGAACAAGGTAAAGGACGATATGCTGTTGGTCCAGGTAGATCAGTAAGGTAACTATTGCTACAATAGAATCAAGAAATAAAGATAGGTCAACTGGAGTCATAGTGGTTGAGATGGAGAGAATGGACAGATCTTGGAAATATTTGAGAGAGAAAATCAGTAGGGCTTGGTGAAGAACTGAATATGGTGGATGATGGAAAAGGAGTCTTAGGGATGATGACTTGGTTTTTGGTTGGCCACAATGAAACAGGCACAGTAGAATAGAAACATCATTTGGAGGAAGTATTAAAGGTTTGATTTTGAAATGTGGAGTTTGAGGAGCCTTTGATACATTCAGCAGGAATTGTAGAGGGAACAGTTGGATGTACAGGTCTGGATAGAAATACATATTTGTATATCATCTATATAAAAGGATATTGGAAGTTATGGATGGGCATAATATTGTATACTAGTAAGTGAGGATAGTGTAAGAAGAGAATTGCCTTTAGGAAATTCAACTTTCATAAGCCCAGTAGAAGAGGATATGTCTGCCAAAGAGATAGAATGAGAGGCAAGCCATGAGTTCACTGTATCACAGAGTCAAGGGAGGAAAGTATTTTGATAGCAGAGTGCTGGTTGCTAGGGACAGAGAAGAGGGGGGAGTGGGGAGCTATTAATCAAAAGGTATAAAATTTCAGTGGTGCAAGATGAATATGCTCTAGAGACCTACTGCACGATATTGTGCCCATAGTTAACACTATTGTACACTGAAAAAAAATCTGTTGAGAAAGTAGATATCATATTAAATGTTCTTACCACAATAAAATAAAACTTTTTTTTAAAAAAAGGAAAAAACACCGAGGTGTTCAGTGTCATGGAACTGTCAAGTAAGATGACAACAAAAAGTATCCTTTAGTTTTAGTTACATGGAATTCAGTGGCAGATTTAGTGAGAGCTATTTCTGTGGATTGACAGAGCTGGAAGCCAAATAAATGGAGGAGAGCTGAGAAGTAAAATCAGGAGGCTATACTAGATCCTCTCTAAAGTTCATTCCAAATCTAAAATAGTTAATTTCATGCTGTTAGCCAGAGTGTCCCTTTGTCACAGGTTTCCCTACCCATGCTACTCCTGGTTAATAACCAGATTGCTGTTCAAAGAAATTATTTTCAATGACTATATTACCCTGAGCAGCATTACAACCTCAAATCAATTTGGGACAAATCATTTCCTTCTACTTTCTCTTCCTCTCTCTCTCTCTCTCTCTCTCTCTCTCTCTCTCTCTCTCTCTCTCTCTCTCTCTCTCTCTCTCAGAATCTTGAGCATAAAAATCTTGTATGGTTTTTCCCATAGCATCGATTGGAATTTATTTTATTTTTGGAGTCAGGACTGCAGGGATAAAATCAGGTCTAGAGTTTTCATGTGGGTGAATTTGGAAGTGAACAGATTTGAAGATACAGTCCAGAGATGTCTCACACTACACTACACTGTCTTCCTTTTAAATGGAATCACTTTTTCTGGGCTTTGAGAGTTCAGAGAATACATCTCAAAGAATTGATTTTGTATGTAAGCAGAATGCTTGGGCATTGCTGCTTTTCATTAAGGAGAAGTTCCTATATTTTCACTGGCTTGGTGGGATAGAAAGCCAATAAAAGGGGGTATAGACCGTTGCTCCTCAAAGTGTGATCAGTGGACCAGCTGCATCAACCTCAGCCAGGAACTTGTTAGAAATGCAGCATCTCAGACCACTACCTCAGCCCTGCGAGATCAGAAACTGCATTTCAACAAGCTTCTCGGTGATTTATATGAACATTAAAAGGTGAAAAGAACTCACAATTTCTTCTCATAAATTTTTTCTGCTTTTTAAAAATATGAAATTCTTTGTTACTCTGCTATGAAATTCAAACTGATCTTGGGGAGATTCGTCATTTATGGACTAAAAATTAATCATATTCTTTTTTAAAAAATAAAAATAAAAACCTGCAGTGGAGTGCCAAGGTGACCAACAAGGTAATTTTACAGACAAAAAATTAGCTTCTTCACCCAGCTCGTGGTTAAACATGCCTTTCTCAGTTCCCCTTACCAGAAGCTGCTAACTATTTGCACTGAACTATTTACCTTTCCCCTTTTATTATTAATAATATTTATAATTTTAATTCGAAATAGCAAAACTGTCATGCTATATTCTGACTCTTTAGCCAATTGAGAAGAACTTCACTGTACGACATGACCCTCCCTAGTGATTAACATCTGGAATGGTGCAGATGAAACCACCCATAGTCTCACCCCTCCTCGCTCCATTTCTTAGGAGGAGCCCTACTCTAACCTTTAACCGGGGCAGGAAAAGATTGCTACTGCCCCCTTCTGGCCCGTTGTATTTCTTCTTCTTCTAGAAATCTGAAACTTCAAGAGGATGCCCAAGGATTGTGAGCCACTGAGGAAAACTCCAGCGGAAGGGGGTTTCCCTAGTGGAGAGGTAAAGAGATACTTTGGGAACAGGCAGCTAAAATCAAACAAAAACACGCGAGGGGTGAGGAAGGTATAAAGGGCTTCTGAATTAATTTATCAGTCCCCGCGTATCTTTCCCCGCACACGGCTCCTCTATGCCACGGAAACACCCCCTGCTCTTCAGCACAGGACTCCCCTTCGCTTCCAGGTTCTACTCATCAAGAGTGGGCAGCCCACTCCCCCGTTGTCATTTCAGTCCTCCAGATCCTGTTTTGTGCTTCCCCCAATTTCGTTTTCCCACGCCTTAGACCTCATTCCCTTCTCTTCTCTGCTTCAAACTCCTGTCCCGCCCACCCACCGACAGACTCGCATTTCCAGGAGCTCAGACCCTCCTCTCCTTCACTCACTCCGTCTACCCCGATCTCTGCTCTTCCTCGGTCGTCATCATCGCGCCCCCTTCAGCACCCCTTAGCTGAGCGGGCAGTCACTCTTTGCCTCTGAATGACAGGCATGCCCCCCTCTTGAATGCCTCTCCCCGGACCCCCGCCCCAAGCGACTGAAAAAGGAAACATGCGCACTTCAGAGCTAGAAGCTGTCCTAGTGCTGAAATTTATAGGCTGGGTAAGATCACATCTCCGGCTCTTTCTGTAGCCCTCATTCCAGCACAGGCTCTCAGCGTTTTTGCCCTCTTCTCCCCACCCACTCCGGCTCGCTGAGTCCTTTCGTCTCCCTCATTGACAACTTATTTGAAAAAGAGAACATTTTCTAGAGAAAGGGGATTTGCTACACAGAGAGGACTTAAAAGCCACAGCAACCAGACTTCCAGCGTGGCATTGTCACCAGCCCCCGTTGGCTGGTGATGCGATTAAGGTAGCAGCATATTTTTTTTTATTATTATTTAGGGAAAGCAGCTGGGGGGTATCATCAGTTCTGAGGCTTTGTCTTTCCTGGGTTAACGGATGGTCCCGAGTCCAGTTTGACCTGACCACGATGCTTAGTACTGGCACTTTTTGTTTTTTCTCAGCAAACTGTACAAACCCAAATCTCTTTCTGATTTTCAAGGAAACTAGATTCCTGCCAGGTTTTGAATCTGGACGATAAGACAGATACTTTGTCCTAGCTTCTTTCTGGAATCGTTTCGGGGAATATTTTCCACAAGATCACAGAAACAGGAATGAACCGGCAGCTAGTGAACATTTTGACAACCTTGTTTGCATTTTTCTTAGGGACAAGCCACTTCAGGTAGGTGAAAAGACTTTGCATGCTGATGTCTTCCACATGAAAACTGTTTGAAAGATAACATGTCATACAGTTTTTCTCAATTTCCGATACCCCAGGCCAGATTATTTTCATTTTATGGGAGAGAGTTAGATTTCTTTTGTTCTTTTAAAAAGCTTAATTATGGTGGGAGGGATGTAAATTTTCACAAAGGCAAGTTTTATGCTATATAACCCCACTCTATGCATTTCAACATTTTTTTCACAGCCAATGTGATATTAAAGTAGTCTGATGAGTTGCATGCTTTTTAAATTTCTATATAACAGTGAATTTTTTGCTTTCAAATTCTTCTGGAAGTCATTTAAAAGGATTACTGAATGCAATACTTTTCAAATGCTGGAAGTGATTAGATTAATTTACTAAGATCATGCTCATTTTATATGAGATATTAAAAAAACCTAATTCTTAGCCAACTTGAGACTTCTATTATATTTCAGCAACTAGATGCATACTATGAGGACTACAATTCAGGAAATTTCTTGAAACATCAGTAACATTTCAAATCACATTTTGCCACTATATTCTACTGTTCAGTATAGTCGAAATTGATTGCCTACCAAAATGTAATTAAAATGACATCTTTGTATTTATGTATGCATGTGAAATAGACTATGAATAATTAAAATAAGTGAGAAATCATTATTTGCATGCTTGCATTTTCTACCTAATTTAAAAATTGTCAAATCAATTGATACTTCAAAATATCAATTTATTAGCAATAAGTAAAATAGCCAACCTAATGAAAGATAGATAGGAGATGTTCATACAACAAAGTGTAGAACTCTTCATTTAATTTTCACCAAATTTTATGGTATTTTTTCACAGAACCAAGAGAAATGAAACATATAGCAGCAATGCTCTGAGTACTGGGAAAACCCACTACGTTCCTTTCAGGTTCACACCTCCTATTATGATTAAGAAAAACTGTAGGCTGGGTTTTACTAGAATCATCATCATCATCACCATCATCATCATCTTCACCTTCACCACCACTACCACCACCACCACCACCACCATCATAATCAAATAGTACTTGATTAATCAGATGATCTGCATATGGGAATGTGAGTATTTCTAGATGATCATATCAATTTTTTAACTCCTGCCAAATGTTTACATCCTCTTTGCACTTATATTTAATATTAGTTCTTTGAAAAACTGGAAAAAATGTGATATTTTTTGTGGTAATTTTTTTAGTTATAAAATTAACAAGACTATTAAATCATTGAAAACAAAGCTTGTAAAATTTCTTCAGGATAGAAATCAACATTCAGTCACTACTATATGTTGTGAAATAATTCCTTTTCACTACAAACTAAACATGCTCTTTATATAAGCCCCTTAAGGAAAATAAAAATTTTCCAACCAACATGCAGTATTTTTGATCATTCAAGAGAAAATAAAAGTTCTTTTCTATGACTACTTTATTCCAGTCACCAATTTAAATGCTTATGTATAAATAACAACTGATACAATAATAGAAGTACAAGCATGCTCATTGTTGACCTATTTTAGAATGAAGTTAAGTTTCCAAGTGAAGATTTTCTTTTAGACAACACATTGAAAAGTATTAATAGTGGATAGCTGGAATAGAATCTAGCAGGTGAGAAAATAAGCAATGAGATAATTAGTGCATGCTTACTTTGTTCTGCTTATATTTCTTATACAAAGTAGAGGTCTTCTTTTAAGGGCTAAAATACTGGAAGAATTTTTTTGAAATTCACGAGGAAATGATTTTAAGACAAACACCTACATTTTAAAAGTTATCATCTTCATTTCTTTGTTGACTATAGAAAGAAATATCATTCACAACATGTCCATAAAATCTACACTCTATGCATGCTGTTTCATCTTAAACATCTTACGTATGGCTGAAGTTTGAAAACTTAAGAGATAGGACTCAGAATTTGTACCTCTCATCATTTAAAGTTAACTCTAGACCAGAAGTTGACCAAAGAGTTTGCAATTTATTTTCTTCTTAGTAACATGTCAAATATATTTTAAAAACATGTGAAACATTCTCTGAGTATTAGTTCTTAGGCAATGAGAATGGAATTATTGCTAAAATATTCAATGATGTGCTTAGGGCCGCTTTCTGCAAAGACCATGACTCCAGGTCTGGAAAACAACCTTCGCAGACCCTATCTCCTTCAGATTTCTTGGACAAATTAATGGGAAGGACATCAGGATATGATGCAAGAATCAGACCAAATTTTAAAGGTAGGTTTTGCTTAAACTTATGTTAAGCCTGTGGGAAATCTAGACATTTAAATATTCTTTAAAAAGTTTTCAGGTCTTTTTATTTTAAAATGGAAACAAGTATAGCATTTATTTCAATTGGGGATTCTTTTGAACTAGTCTATTTGATAGCTTAAATTTTACATGTTGCTTGCAACTTCTGAAAACTTTCATTCGTGCTCTATTTCACCGAAGACTAATGTCAGAGATTATTGCCACATTCCCCATTTTCTCATTAGTAAGAGAGTGATTGGAAATGAATCCAAGAGCAAATGATGGGCTTCCCTTGTATGAATGCCTACCAGGACTCATAATTCAATGGTTACGCCAAAATCCTTGGTTTGGGTTTTAAATACCTATTCCCAAAGTAAAGATTAAATCTCAGTGTATAACATGCCATTGTACACATTTTCAGGCCTCTCTCATTTTTAAATATTGTGAGATGAGGCTCTAATACCACATCGGAAAATTTTTATTTGCTCTTGTTTCAACATTCTAGTAGTTTGACAGATCTGAAATTAACACAGAAGATGTCAGAATTATAAAGTACACATGTCAAAGACGATACTTTCTTTGTTCAATGAGAAACACACCAAAACATTTGGTATTATTGTTGAACATTACAAAAATGCAATTAATAGTCTGAAGAAATTACTTTTTAACTCTTTGGTTTATTTTTATTCTGAATCAAAAAAATACTGTAATAAGAACCAATCACTAATAATTGGATTATTTTTAATGTTTTAATTTTAAGTACACATTTAAAATGCTTTAATTTTTCAATATATTTAAATGACAATTGCATTTTACCTTATAATGTAATTTAATGCATTGTGAGATGTTTATAATATTTTATAAGAGGAGAAACCTGTAATATTCTGGATGTTATGTCACAGTCCATGCATTGCTTTGGTTCTGCTTATTAGCACTTTAATTGGATTGCTTTCCTTGAATTTTGATTAATTTTTATTATTAGCAAATGTGAGCATAAAAATTAAATTCTAAATTCATTTCTTCTTTCAATGCTACATCTCTGAATATACTCAGCTAAGGGCACATGTCATAAAGAAATACATTAGAATTTTGACAAAACATAATGTTTTTTATTTATAGGGTATTTCCAAAAGAGACAACAGAACTAAGTTCAAAGCTTGATTTTCCTGAAAACTATTTTCATATTCATCCCATTTCATATTAATTTTGTGATCATTGTTTTTTAAGTCAATATTTGAAACAAAATCCTGTGAGTAACAAGTCAAGAATCAGCTTTCAATGGGACTGATCATTCATACACTTATTCATTTAGCTATTCAATAACTCTGGAGTTTGAACTATATGCAAAATACTAACTCCTGCATGCTTTGAGAAGTGGAAAGATGACACAGTTTTGGGTGCTACCATAAAAATTTTCAGTGAGATTAGATTTTACATGAATATTTATAAAATATAATTATATAACCTATATATTATTATATAGAAGTAAAGTAATTAAGAGTTAAGTAACATTAGGAAGTACAGATAAAATACTACAGGTTTCCAATAAATGAAAAGATGAATTCTATTAAGCTATTCATGGAAAGCTTTATAGAGAAAGTGCAGAGATGAAAAATTGCCTCAAGTTCATGAGCATTCTGTTTAATAGCAGTTATTATTATTTTCTAGGAATAATTCTTCAAAAGGAGATAGAAGTACAGAGAGTAATAAAAATCTATGTTGCCATTGCTACGTTGAGTCACCAAATAGAATGAACAATCATTTCCATTTCCAAGCTGTTTGTCTGGTTCTTCTGGGGATGTCACCCTTTGGAAGTGACAGTTCTCATTATTCTAACGGATAAATAAATAAGGGGAATATCAAGTATAGCAAAGTATGGCCATGTTTTGAGATCTATCCATTACTTGAAGACCTGAACACAGGATGTTTAAAGACTTATAAGAGGGAAATATGTGGATATAATTTAAGACTCTATTATTCATGGACTTCACTGAGTTTTGTCTCCTTCTCCCTTTATATCCTCATTTCAAAAATTTTCTTTACACAGACAATTTATACGCTTTCATAAATTTTCTTTCACAGAAAATTTATAACAGACCAATTACCTAACAGTTTCCACAGTTCTCTTTACTCTTAGGATCTTGGCTTTTCCTGTATATAGAACATTCCTCATTATTTTAGACAAAAACAATTCTCTCTCCTTAGTGTTCCAATAAAACCTTATGTTTAATATGGTTCTTTAGCATACTTATGTTTTATCTACCCACCCCTACACCACATCTGAGAAGGTAGTGAAGTGTTATTATTTGTACTGATGATGAAGGAGGAGGAGGAAAAGGAGGGGGGGAGGAGGGGGGGAGGAAATGGTCATGATTAATAAGAAGACACAAGGGCAATATTTGGCCACAAGAATAAAAGCAAGAGCCAGATATATGGGCTGCTAAGGCAAAGGGAATGGCTTTTCTAGAAGTCTTACTAAATAATAGCACATTTATCCATTTCCTTGTTGCTATGCATTAGCAAAGGAGAAAGAAATGCATATGCATAATTTTTCTTATTGGAAGGCATGTCTCCTTCATACTTTCAAGTCAGTAAAATATATCATGTCTATTCAATGTATTTGATAGACTCTGAAAGACGTCATAATTGGGATACATACAAGAAGGAAGATGGTCGTAATCTAGAAAAGGGAAGCTGAGACATGATTAAGACTTAGGTCTATAATTGAGAGCCATTCTTAGAAGCTATAGGGAGAAAATAGCTTTTCTGATGTGAAGCATAAGTGTATAAACAAAGTCATGAGTCAGAGTTGCCAATTGAATTACATCTATAAGATCCATAGAGACCTGGGCCAGATCTTGTTAAAACATAAATTTTCAAAATCCTCATTTCAGATAAAAACACAAGCCATGTCTGCCTGGTTTTGAAACTATGGTAAATATCGATTTTATGCCAACAGATGAGTCTTTTTCCCCACTTGGGTGTTTTGTCTCATTGTCAGTTGATTCATCATGATGTTATTCTATCATTCTATCAGCTCTTCCTTTGTCAGTATTACTGTATCTTGAAAATGCCACTTTAAACATTAAGCTTTTAAAGAAGCCAAATGAAATGCTCAAACCAGAGAAAAATGCATTAGTTCTAATTCTCTGTCTTTGAAACAAAGCCTTTATCTATTGTAATGAGATTTGCTTTGAAAATTAAATTACCTTGAAGTTATAGTCTAAGTTTTATCCCAATATGAATAAATACATTTCACTATCACATTCATTTTGGAATAGGATCTTGAAAAGATAAAGCCAGGAGATAATTATTCACTTCACTTCTTTCTGCATGCCATGCACACTATTCTGCCCCCCCTCACCCCATGTCTGGAGACTTAAATCTGAAAGTGTCATGTGTGACATTAAAACCTACATTTGCATGCAATATGGCTTCCTTCATTTCTCAAGGAGATCTCTCAAGAGGTGTTTCAGATACAGGTAAAAATAGATACCCTTCTAGAACAACTAAAGGTCTTCAGGTTTCTCCCTTTGGAAATTCCCTTGTCTGTAGCCATGTAAACTTCAAACTCAAATGCTGTGCTTACCAATCCTTGTAGGGGGTGGCTTGAACACAAATGTCCGACTAGTAGGGACTCTGGGAAAGAGTGATTTTCTCAGTGATAATGTAGCCATATAGCATGATCACTTCTTTGATTACCCTGGCAGATGTGGGCATCACATATTAGTATGAAGAATAAAATGCTCTCAGGTATCAGAAGTATTTGGCCTGAGTATAGAAAGTAGCAGTAGCCTTCAGGCACCTGAAAGAGTAAAGCCATTGTATCTAAAAAAAAAGAGTAATATGCAAATTAACCATCACTCTACTACACCCACAAGCCACACCCACCAGACAATCAGGAGCGAGCATGCAAATTAACCCAACCAAGATGGCTGCAGCCACAAAACGAGCAGGAGGCTTGGGTTTCCCTGGCAATGGAGGAAACCAAGCTTTCTGCACACTATGGCTGGCCCAGGCCTCCACTCAAGGCTACAAAGTTTCAATTATACAAGATAATAAATTCCAATAAAAATGGCTGCTTCCAGGGAGCAAGCAGGAGGCTTGGCTCCACTCAAGGCTACAAAGTTTCAATTATAGAAGATAAATAAATTGCAAATACCAGGGCCTCTGCTTGGGTCGCCGGGGGGTGTGGCTGGCCTGCAAAGCACCATAGGCCACTCACCAAGGCCACCCCATGCCCCAGGGGAACCCCCACCCTGATCTCGGACATCCTTCAGGGCAAACCAGCTGGCAACCACCCAAGCACCAGGCCTCTATCTTACCTAATAAAAGAGTAATGTGCAGATTGACCATCACTCCAACACACAAGATGGCTGCACCCATGTGGACACAAGGTGGCTGCCACAAGATGGCCAGTAGGAGAGGGCAGTTGGGAGGGACTAGGCCTGCAAGGGAGGGCAGTTGTGAGCAATCAGGCCAACAGGGGAGAGTATTTGGGAGTGACCAGGCCTGCAAGGGAGTGCAGTTGGGGGTGATCAAGCCTGCAGGGGAGGACAGTTAGGGGTGACCAGGCATGCTGGGGAAGGCAGTTTGGGACAATCAGGCCAGCAGGGGAGAAGTTATGCAGCAATCAGGCTCTCCAGGGAGTGGTTAGGGGATGATCAAGCTGGCAGGAAGAAGCAGTTAGGGCCAATCAGGAAGGCAGGTAGGCGAGCAGTTGGGAGCCAGCAGTCCTAGATTGTGAGAGGGATGTCCACCTGCCAATTTAGGCCTTATCCTACTGGAATCAGGCCTAAATGGGCAGTTGGACATTCCTCTAGGGGTCTCAGTTTGGAGAGGATGCAGGCTGGGCTGAGGGACACACATCCCAGTGCACGAATTTCATTCATTGGGCCTCTACTTTTAGAATAAGACAAAGAAGATAAAAGGAGGAGAAAAGGTTATTAAAAAGAAAGGCAGTGGATAACAAAGGGATGATATTGTTTAGGGATGATATTTATGGAGATTTTTTTAAATACCTGAAGTCCACTTTGTCATAATTTATTTTAGATTTTGTGTTCTAGATGGACACCAAGTAATACATTTGTATATAGTAGGCTACTACTACAGGCCTACAAGGTGCCTGTCAGGGATTTCAAGTGGCATCAAGAAGGAGGCATCTTGTCTAGCTGGTTGGCTCAGTGACTGAGCATCAACCCATGGACCAAGAGGTCACATGTTCGATTCCTAGTCAGGTTACATGCAAATGCCCAGTTGTGGGCTTGATTCCCAGTGGGGGTGGGTGCATGGGAGAGAGCAGATCGATGTTTCCCTCTCATCTATGTTTCTTTCTCTCCCTTCCTCTCTCTAAAATTCAATAAAAACATTTTTTTAAAGAAGGAGGCATCCATGGCATTCTAACACACTCTAGTAAAGTATATTCCAGTGAGTTCACCTTAGTGGAATATGTCTTTCATTCTGTGGTGACAGAACGGTATAGTAGAAAGAGCCCTGGACACAGATCCAGAAAACCCAGGTTCATGTCCTGACTCAGCCACTTTTGACCTCAGCTTTTCTTCTGCCTTCGTTACTCATTTGGGTTGTGAACATCAAAAAAGATTATGCATCTGATAGATTTGTTTTGAAGTAGGAAGACCTAAGTAATTTGAATTATTATTATTAGTCCTCCATTTCTCCTTTTAAACAACACTGACCATATATTATCAAAGCTTACCTTCCATGGCAACTGGGTCTTTATAATTGTTTGATGTTTTAAGAATACATTTTTATGGATTTTAGAGAGAGAGGAATGGAGAGGGAGAGAGAGATGTCGATGTGAGAAACATTGATAGATGCCTCCTGCATGCCCCCTATGGGTAGCAAGCCCACAACCCAGGCATGTGCCCTGACTAGAATCAAACCAGCAACCTTTCAGTGCCTGGGACAATACTGAAGCTACATAGCCACACCAGTCAGTCAGGGCACTGCTTGATTTTTTTAAATGAAAAAAAAAGTCTTGAAAAGTTCTAGCATCTTAGAGTTCAAATACAGTAACAAGAACACAGATAACATGAGTCTCAGCTAGTTCTCCCATTATTAGTTTGGTGAGAAAATTTTCAACATGAAAGGGCTATTTCTAATCCTAAATATGAAACAAAGAGGGAGCCATTTATGGAAAGAATTTATCATAATCCATTCAAATCAAATCACTCATTGTTTTTGGCCTCTTTAAATGAAGAAAGAAAAAGACATGGAACTAGTTTCATGTGGTCCTAGAAAGAACCTTAAATTGACATGAAGATATATGACTGTCATTTCTGATGTATTTTCTTGTGCAGTTACTACAGTTGCAAGAGTTGTTGCACAAATATGCTGAATTTATTTCCAATTTTAGAATAAATATTTAAAAAAGAACATGTGGTCTCTACAACCTAGAAGATCAAGAGCACTGGAAATGGGAAACCATAACTTAGTTTTTGAGAATGTATTGTATTGCTTCTTAGTTGATTCTGGGTGACTTCATATCTTGATTTTTCATTATTGAAAGAGCCTGAACATTTATCCTGAATTCTATAGTGCTTGTTGCTCCTGCCCATCCTGAAAGGCAATTTAGCCCATTTTGATGATAATCTGAGGCTTTATTTTTTTAAGATAATGGCTTAGATATCAGGTTATATTGGTCCTTAATGACTGGATGTTATGATGTGTCCAGTTGGGGCAAGGCGATTTAGAGTGACAAAAAGTCATTAGTTGTTTTCTTGCTGGTGTTGGATATTTTTCTTGGTGTGTTAGATCAGACACATTTGGAACGGGGTCTTAAAAAATGAAAATATAGTTGACCTAACCTCATAATAACAAGGCCATTAGAAGCACTCTGGGTTCTCCTAGGAGTTAACACCTCTTAAAAGAGGCAGTCCTGAGGGTGACATGCAGCATTTGCTCATTGACTTCTTTTTTGAGAGGGCTACTCTGGACATTTGTGACTGATTGCAGACACATTTAGCCACATATAACCCACTAAAGAAAGAGCATGACCATAAGGAATAGGTCTCTAAGTGGCACTCTTAAGTGTGCAAGATGCTTAAGAATAAAGTCATTAGGTGACCCTGTTGGAGTCTAGTCTAACTAGCCAACTAATGTGGTCATGGGGCAAGTACAAGAGTGATGCTGAGCACTCTCTGACTCATAGGCTCTGGCTTATGCACTCAGCATACCCTTATGAGCGTGAATACACCAAATGATGGCTGCATTTTGTTAACATATTCATCCAAGAGTGCAAAAGAGAATCCTGGATTGAGTCAAAATATGGAAACTCAATAGGCATTTATCATGAATATGACTGGATTAAGTTTTATTTTCTATTGCATCTTTTTCTCTGATGGGAGGGGGTTCCCACTTTCTTGAGGAAAAATAAATTACATGCCCATGCATTGTCAAAGCAATAGAATACATTTTTGTCAAGTAGCACACATGTAAGCACAAATATTATATGTAAAGATTTAGAATGTTATATTTGAGCCTAAACCCCCATTCACTTATTCCTTTAATAATTAGTGAACAATTAATTGGTGAGCAATTAATATGTTCAGGTGCCATGTTACTTGCTAAGCATACAGTGGTAAACAGAAATTTAAATTTTTATTTATATTTTTGAAAATTGGAAGAACATAAGAATTCCCTTTATTATTTAGTGTTTCAATTAACCAATAACTTTAGAGATATGTTTTATTATTCATGAAACAAGTACTACATTTACTAGATTTTAGAGACACAAAACCTAAGACTTGCCATGATGTGATTTGACTAATGTTACAAAGCAGCTCTATCAAGTTGGGAATTTAGAACATGAAGAACCTGAATATTCATGACAGTTTTTGTTATCTTTATTTTTCAGTTACACTTGATATTCAATATTATTTTGTATTAGTTTCAAGTGTACAGCATATCAGTTAGACAATTCTATACTAAGTGTCCCCCCCCCCATATTTCCAATACCCATGTAGCTCCATACTTAGTAATTACAATATTATTATTATAAAGGCTCAGTGCACAAAATTCATGCATGGGTGGGGTCCCCAGGCTTCGCCAGCGTTCAGGGCCTATCAGGTTCCTAGCCTCCCCACCTCCTCCTTCCTTTGCCACCCACATCTGCTGCCACCCACTCCTGGTTTCCCATCCAAGCCCGGGACCCAGGCCCATTTGGATAATTGGAACCTGCAGGCTGGGGGAAGGGGCCAACCACTACTGCAGTGGGTGGGTGGCAGGCCAATTGGGCCTGTCATTTAGGGGTAGGGGGGATTGGAGGAGGGAGGTTGGCCACCAGCCTCAAGGAGGGATCCAGCCCTCGGCTCCCTGAAAAATGGGCTGTGTCAGCCGCCACCCACCCCCTTTTCCCTGTCCCAGCCTGGGGGCCCAGCACCAATCAGAGCCTGCTAGCTGGGGGAAGGGACTGGGAGGTTGGCCAGCAGGCCCCATCGGTGATCAGGGCCTGCAGGCTGGAGGCAGCTCCTGCATTGAACATCTGCCCCTTGGTGGTCAGCGCACATCATAGCAACCGGTTGTTCTGGTTGTTCCATAGTAATGGTTGTTTAGGCATATATATTCCCTATGCTGTATTTTATATCCCCATGACTATTTTATAACTATCAATTTATACTTCTTAATCCCTTCATCTTTTTCACCCAGTCCTCCACACCCCTTCTCTCTGGCAACCATCCATCTGTTCTCTGTATCTATGAATCTGTTTCTACTTTGTTCATTTATATTGTTCTTCAGATTCTACATATAAGTGAAATTACATGGTATTTGTATTCTTCTGACTTATTTCACTTAGCATAATACTCTTTAGGCCCATTCATATCGTCACAAATGGTAAAATGTCATTCTTTTTTATGGCCAAATAACGTTCCTTTGCATATATGTACCACCACTTTTTTATCCACTCGACTGTTGATGGGAACTTGCATTGTTTCCATATCTTGGCTACTGTAAACAATGCTGCAATTAACATATCAGTGCATATATTCTTTCAAAATAGTGTTTTGGGTTTCTTTAAATATAAACCTAGAAGTAGAATCACTGGGTCATGAGGCCATTTCGTTTTTAATTTTTCTAGCAACCTCCATACTGTTGTCCATACTGGCTGCACCAGTCTGCCTTCCCACCAATAGTGCATGAGGATTTCCTTTTCTCCACATCCTCACCAACATTTGATTGTTGATTTGTTGATGTTAGCCATCCTGGCAAGTACGAGGCGATATCTCATCCTGGTTTTAATGTACATTTCTCTGACAACTAGTGACATTGAGCATCTTTTCATATGTCTATTGGCCATCTGTATGCCCTCTTTAGAGAATAGTCTTCCGCTCATTTTTAATTAGATTATTTGGGGGGTGGGGTTGGAGGTTGAGTTGTATAAGTTTTTATAAATTTTATATATTAACCCTTTATAGTATGTGTCATTGGCAATTATGTTCTCCCATTTGGTAGCTCATTTTTTTTTCATTTTGCTAATGGTTTCCTTTAGTTTGATTCAGTCCCATTTGCTTTTGCTTCCCTTGCCTAGATGGAACAGAAAAAATATTAATAAGAGAAATGTCATAGATTTTACTATACATGTTTTCTTCTAGGATTTTTATGGTTTTGAGTCTTACATTTAAGTCGTTAATCCATTTTGAGTTTTCTCTTGTGTATGGTGTAAGAGGGTGGTCTAGTGTCATTTTTTGCATGTGTATGTTCAATTTTCCTAAGGTCATTTATTGAATACACTGAGTGGCCAGATTATTATTCTCTCTGAATACATGATCAGTTCAGTAAGCCTTCCTTTATCCGACTTAAGATAGAATGGAAATCAGAAAGTCATATCAGCATATTATCGCAATAGATACATGATAATTTCAAAAGGAGAGAAGAGAGAGGAAGAGAATATAACATGATAGTCCTGACTCCTAGACAGACAGTTGAAAGAGGCAAAACCAATGGATTGGTAGTGGTGGTGGGGAGGAGTTCTTCCTGTGGAGTATATGAAAATAATTACTATAATTACATTTCCCTCTGATTTAATATGTGTATATATTTGGCAATATCACTGTCCTTGCCCCATAGTAATCCCCTCAAGGATCCACATATTGGGATGCGTTATGGGCTTAGATTTGTGCACATTCTTTCCCTCCGTGTTCTTCTGTTCTACACAAAGCTGAAGAAGGAGTGTTAGAAGAAGAAAAGACTAGATATGTGAGGGAGTAGTTAGAAGAGTGTGAAGACAGAAGCAGAGTAGTGTGTGTTTGAAGAAAATGGAAAATCTGAGGAACAGTTGTTTGTTTTCAATGCCTTGGCTGGTTTGATTAGTGCACCTGCAATACTAGCTACCAATGGCAATTCTGCCTATTTCGGAAAACCTCAGACCATTTTACCACATAATTTTCTTTCATTTTTGAATCCCAAGTGTACAAAGGAGATAATATGATTTATCTTCTTCTGATTTATTTCCATTTAAATACTTCAAGATGCTGATTCCTAAGAACTATTTCAGGTCCAACAACGCAGTTGAGATGTTTTTCAACAGGCTTTCTCTTAGGAAAAGCATTCTTTGCTCCCCAAAAAGAATGTGTTGAGAAAACAAGGGGTCTGTTTATTTAGCTTTGAACCTTGAAGTCTCTCAATAGTGAATGATACACACATTTGGCAAACCATACTGTAGCTACTCAAGTTAACGGATGTGATTCAGAATAATTTATAAATATACCGTGCAATGTTTCAGTAGATTTCTTACGTTCTACTTTTTTTTATTTTAATTAACCCTGGTCTTAGTACTTGTGCTCTATATAAAGTATTGCAAATAAAAGGACTTAGGATTTAATACTAAACCAAATTAACAACCAACCAGATGTGTTTCTCAAGCCACATTCTTCAGAACACCTGCTTCAGAGCCGAGAGTCCTGTTCAAAAGGTACATACCTGGGAACCACACTTCTCCAACTCTGCCTCCCCAGAATTATGGGATGATGGGATCTTGAGTTAGTCACTTTAACAAGTTAATTACTCCCTGCAGTTTAAGAACGACAGGACTAGAATGAGAAATATTTCCTTTTGTATCTGAAGGATACAATATAGTGTTTTCCCCAAGATACTGAGTGCTGGTATTGCCTTACCAAAAATAGAGGGGGGAAATACTAAATGAGATAAAAAATATCTAAACTAAGACTCATTAGACCTGGTTTGCGCTTCAGTCTTTCCAGCTGTGACCTGAAGCATACCACTGTACCTCTCTGGGATTCATTCTTGTCATATCTAAAAGGATTTATACCAAGATGTTTTCCATGTTGCCTTCCACTTTGATAGTCCCTCACTTTATAGTCTATATTAATATACTAGAGGCCAGATGCATGGAGATTCGAGCAAGAATGGGACTTTCTTCCCCTGACTGCCAGCTGCACCTTAACTCTGGCTGGAGTTGCCTTTCCATCTTCCCACACTGCCCAGAAGCCTGGAGCAGGTGGGGCGGTGCAGAACACCTGCATCCCACCCCTGGCCACTCAGCACCTGCATATGCAAATTAATGCAACATCTTTGTTGGGTTAATTTGCATACTCACTCCTGATTGGCTGGTGGGCATAGCGAAGGTATGGTCAATTTGCATCTTTCCCTTTTGTTAGTATAGATTTGCACATGTCCTTTTGTAAGTTATTGTTTCACCCACAGAAGAACCTGGATGCATCTACTTTCCTAGAGAATAGGCCTCTCCTCTAAGAAATTCTTAATTCTGTCCAGAACATCTTTGGAGTTGCACATAATTTACTTCAACTCCCAATATTTCAAGGATGATTCATTATATTCTGGGGATACTCTGGAAACTTATGAGGGGATTACTGAAGAAATCAGCCATTGAAATTTTTTTGCCTTGCTTTTGGTCTGGAGGTAGCAAATCTATGTACAGAGGCTGTCTGAGAAAAGCAGCTAGAATGCTTTACTAGTTTAGTATTGGGCCAAAGAGGTTTCTCAAAACACCAGTTCCATGAAATGTTCTCATATATAAGGTTGACAATCTATTTATATAAAAGCCTAGGTGACTGTCACAACTGAACAGATGACCAAACAGGCTGCATGTGGCATCCAGGCCATCAGGGGTGGCAGTGAAGGGCAACCAAACAATTGAACAGCAGGCTGTGTGGGGCGGCCAGGCCAGCAGGCAGAGGCAGTTAGGGATGATCAGGCTGGCAGGGGGAGCAGTTAGGCACAATCAGGCAGGCAAGTGGTTTAGGAGCCAGATGTCCAGGATTGTGAGGGGATGTCTGAGGGGTCCCAGATTAGAGAAGATGCAGATTGGGCTGAGAGAATCTTTCCCTGCCCCCCATCTCCATGCACAAATTTCATGCACTGAGACTCTAGTGTAAAGTAAGTATGGAAAATTCTATAAAACATCCTCTGAGAGAGTCTCAATATTTATTAGCATATTAAAAGGTTTTGAGAAAACCTGCCATAAAAATACACAAATAAATATTTAAAAAATATTTTTTACACTGAGGCTTATCCTGTATTTATTTGGTCATAATTCTTTAAATGAGTACTATTTACAGAATACACTTTAGAAAATGTAGTCTTGGTAAGCTCCATAAATCTAAAAATGTGTCCCATGAAAATATATGATGATGATGGGAAACCTAACTATACATAAAATTCAATGATCATCTAGAAAGATAATAATCATAAGAGAGAGAAGGCCCATGCATTCAGTAAATGTGGCTTTCTTATTGATACATGGTCAACATTAGCATTCCAATGCCACAAGAGAATTACTCTACAAATGAGATTATTATTGCAGGCTATTTATCTCCTGTTTCATTCATATGAATAAATAAGCAAACCGTGGCATTATGAAAAAACAAATATTGAAGACAAAAGAAAAGATAGTGAAACTTTGATCTGATAATCACCTCCTGTTTTAACCTTTATAATTCTTGAAGGCTGAGTGACAAATACACATTTAAACAAGTGACCTTTGACAAACTACAGACATTTTTTTTAGAGAATATGACAAAGTTTTATGCCTGAATGAAGAATTTCCTTTCAGACTGCCATCTTGTCTTTCACGAATAAATCTTGTGGTTGTACAGTTTCCATTCAACTGTTTGTTAAAAAAATTTTCCCATCACTTCCTTGGAATGAAATTTTAAAAATATGAATCCATAGTAAAAAAAACTCATTTAAAATTGAAGTCATGCAATATTTATCTTAAGTAACTTGTATAGTCTTAAGGTTAGGTCTTTATTTATTAGTATTAAAATATATTCCAAGTTGGTCTGCTCAAAATTATGTTTCATATACTTAACATATATAAATTCCCAGAAAAATATTGAAATTATTTTCAATAGATGGATGCCAAAAGAGAAATGTATTTAAAATAACACTAAATGTCTCAGGGAAGTGGCATATGTTTGCATATATATTCTCCTGTGTGTGTGTGTAAACTACCTTATTGCTCCTCTCCCCATGCTTTCTTTGAGTGTTTTTTAAAAATAAGCAAGTATGATTTTTTTCTTCCTGTTTCTTATTCCAGGGTCTTAGTAAAATATACAAAACAAAGTAGGGGGTGAGAGAATATGAAAGCTACTTAATGGCTGATGACCCATGTCATTTATTTCATACAACAGATGAAGGCACATTGGTGATGAAGCCACTGCGCATTCTGTATGAAACTAGTCATTTATTTGTGTATTGCTTCATGATATCCTCAAAATTTGTTTGCAAATTTTGTTTTCCATAATCGGGGTGCCTTACTCAGATTCCTTGTTATAATTTGCTTCTGATATCACTGCTTCTCCTCCATTTCTAGAAGAGAGTGACATTAGATATTGGGGGTGGGGAGATGGCTTTGCTGAATCTTTAGTTACAGAAGTCAAGGAATACAAGAGGATGACATTTTCTCCAGGATTACAAGATTTGCTTTTAAAATGAAATATGTAGTGTCTTCCAAAAATATAAAAACATAAGAACAGATCCTCCTGTTTCAAAGGAAGTGCTACATAAACTCAATGCCATGTCTTGTGAATAGGAAGCCCTGGCACCAAAAGTTGCATTTTTGGTGGCTTTCTTACAGATAAAATGTCGTTTAAAAAATGTAATCTTTATTGTTCAGTTTATTAATTACATTGTCACCCTTTTTTCCCCTAAAGCTCCCCTCCACCACCGGTACCCATCCCACCCTCCGCCCTCACCTCGCCCCCACTGTCCTCTCCCATAGATGCATGATTTTTGTCCAGTCTCTTGCTGCACTTCCCACACCCCTTTTCTCCCCAAGAATTGTCAGTCCATTCCCTCACTATGCCCATGATTCTGTTACATTCACCAGTTTATCCTGTTCAACATCTTATTAATTCACTTGATTTTTAGATTCATCTGTTGATAGATGTGTATTTGTTGTTCATAATTTATACTTTTTATCTTTTTCTTCTTCCTCTTTTTAAGGAATATCTTTCAGCATTTCATATAATATTGGTTTGGTGTTGATGAACTTCCTTAGCTATTTCTTATCTGCGAAGCACTTTATCTGACCTTCAATTCTGAATGATAGCTTTGCTGGGTAGAGTAATCTTGGTTGTAGATTCTTGTTATTCATCACTTTGAATATTTCTTGCCACTTCCGTCTGGCCTGCATAGTTTCTGTTGAGAAATCCGCTAACAATCGAATGGGTGCTCCCTTATCGGTAACTGTTTTTCTCTTGCTGCTTTTAATATTCTCTCTTTATCTTTTGCTCTTGGCATTTTAATTATGATGTGTTTTGGTGTGGTCCTCTTTGGATTCCTATAGTTTCGAGTTTGGTGCGCTTCTTGGACTTTTAAGTTAATTTCTTTCACCAGGTGGGGGGAGTTTTCGGTCACTGTTTCTTCAAATAGGTTTTCATTACCTTGCTCTCTCTCTTTTTCTGGCACCCCTATAATTCGAATGTTCGTATGTTTGAGGTTGTCCCAGAGGCCTCTTACACTATCTTCAATTTTTTGGATTCTTGGGCTTCTTACTTTTCCGGCTGAGTGGATTTTGCCTCTTTTTATTTAAAATATTTGACTTGGTTCTTGCAGTCCTCTAGACTGCTTTTAGGTCTTTGTATAATATTTTTTATTTCAGTCAGTATATGCTTAATTTCTAGTTGGTCCTTTTTCATATCCTCGTAGATCTCATTCATTTCATCAGAGGTCTTGTTCATTTCCTTGTAGGTCTCATTAAGTTCATCGGCCTTTTCTAGGAGCCTCTTGAAAAACCCTATAACCGTGATTTTGAACTCTATGTCCAGTCGTTTTGTTCTCCTCCATTTCTTTTACATCTAATTTCTTTCCATGACTCTGCATGGTGGCTGCTTTCCTGAGTTGGTCAATTAGCTTTGTGTGGTAGATGTCCTCTAAGGGACAGTGGCTCAGCCTCCTCAGTTACCTGAGGTGGATACTCTTGTTGCAGCCCTTTATGGGTTGCACAGTCTTGTTGAAGTTAAGCCTAGATTATTGTTGTTAGCACTAGGAGGATTTGATGTCCAGGCCAATTGGCTGTGAGGGTCAGCTGTGCTCAGGTTGGATGGGCAGAGTCTCCGGGCTGAGCAGGCAGCATCTGCTCCGCTCTATGTGGCACCTGGGACTCTGTGCCGGGTGGTAATGGCTGCAAGCACCTCTGTGAGAAAGCTGCCATTGAGCTCTACCCGCTGCCAGACAATTTAGCCTCTCCCCAAATGAGTCTGCACACCCAAAGTCTCACCCAGGGTTGTAAAACAATGCAGTCCGGTGGTTTCCTGAACGAGAGAGCAAGTCACGAGTCCTCTCTGAGTGCTCGTGCACCTTCTGCTGTTCCCAAGTTTACGCACACTCTCCACAAGCTCATAGACCTTTGCAGTGCCCGAGTTTCAGTGTGCTTCTCTACTGTCCAGTTTCACCCCATATGAGTGTGGGTTACCTGGACCTTGGAACTGGGAAATCAGTGCAGTGGGACACCTTTGTTTTTGCAGCCGCCCACCCTCTCCGCTTGCTCACGTGCGTGCAGGGCTCCAAACTTCTTCAACGCTGCCCTCCACCACTCCTCTGAGTCACAGTGTCCTATCTTTACTTTTATTTGTGGAATTTCCACTCAGCCAGCTTTCTGGTGATTCTGGATGATGTTTGTTCTGTCGTTAAGTTGTAGTTTTGAAATTGCTGTGTGGGGCAGCAAGATAGGTGTTTATCTATGCTGTCATCTTGGTTCCTCCCTAAAATGTCATTTTGCTTGTTGCCACAGCTCAATAGCAACAAGTTGCTAAGCTATTCAGGTATTTTCCCCTCTGAAACATCCCTGTTTCATTTAGAGGAGTTAGTGACCACTCTGTGACCAGTGGCATACTTGACTAGATCCTTGCCAAACTAATCCTATATTACCAGACATTTACTCTAGATACCAAAAATAGGAGGAATTACTCACCGTTTTGGCTATCTGTTCTTTTTATTTCCCCATAAGCACATACATTTCCAATATTCACTTTTGTTTATTGTGCACATATGCCTCATTTAAGCTCATCCTTTATTCAAAATTTCTGAGCAAATATTCCCCCTGAAAACCCAGCAGGATGATTCCTGTTCCGTACTTTATAACATGCAAGGCTTTTAGCAAAGTGTATAAATTTGTAACTTGGGGGAAATATCCCAAAGCCCATTATAGAGCAGGATTTCCTTGGCAAGAGAACAGACTATCTCAAGGAAAAAATTCCACATGTCCACCTGTCAACCAGACTCTGCAAATAACATGCTTACACACATATTTTTTATTTCCTGCTTAATTTTGAAACTGGGTTTGCATAGAGCCTATGGGTAAAAAAAAACTTTTCATAGTACCCTCTCATCCCAACTGAGTTTAAGAGGTGTCAATTGTATAGTTATCAAAAATATGGCTTGGGTGAAGGAAACTTGGTCGAGCCCTGAGGAAGTGGGTTGACATGTGAAACTTCCATGATTGAGTTATGAGTGCTTTATCATGGAAACTTTCTCATCCCTCAATACATTGAAAGAACAGGATTATTGCATAAGAATCTGGAACTAACAATATGTGCAATAATAAACTGCATAGGTAAAGCCTCCAGTGAGGAGGTAGCCCCTCAGCTTCTAACATATATATTAGAGCCCCAGTGCACAACATTTGTACACTGGAGGGAGGGGGTCCCTCAGCCTAGCCTGCACCTCTTGAGAGAGGCTCCCGCCACCTCCGCTATCCTCGCCAGCCATGAGCCCGGTATTGGGCTGAGTGGCGCACCCCCTGTGGGACTGCACTGACCACCTGAAGGCAATTCCTGTGTTGAGCATCTGCCCCCCTGGTGGTAAGTGCATGACACAGCCATTCCAACGTTCAGTCAATTTGCATATTAGCCTTTTATTATATAGGATCTGAGTAAGTTATGTGCTTTAGCAATTGAGCAAAGCAGTTGAGGGTGTTAACAAAAAGTGCCCATCAGTGTCCTCATGCGATATGCCATATAAATCATAGAATGACACCTTTGAAAAAACTTATTCACTTCTGAGGGGTGAGGTGGCAGGTGCAAAGAAGGCAAAGAAATATAGAGAGGATAATAAATAGATCCCAAAGGAAAGCTAAGATCCAAAATAAACTCCTATACTGTTTTTAGAAAATCCATAGTGCAGCTGCTCTGGGGTGCCTGATTGGCTGTATCTTTATCCAAACGCACAGGAAGAGCAGGCTGAGCTGTCACCCAAGGGAGTGCAGAGCTCAAAATACTAGTATCTTTGCCATTCTAGGCCTCGCTTGACTCTTGAAACTCTCCTGGGACTTCTCATCACTTTCTGATAAAGTTCACACACCTGCAAATAGCTTACAAGGGCCTTGGTGATTAGGTTTTTTACTGTATCTGCCTGAGATTGGCTTTCTGAGAAGCAGACCCTGTGTGCAAGTGATTTCTTAAGGATAAGTGAGCAGGGGAGGCATATAAGATAGTGATAAAATCAGACAAGGATGAGAAAGCCCAGGAAGGGTGTGATCTCAAGAAAAGTTCAAAGGGGTAGGTTCCACCTTAATCCCTTCAGGGGAACTCTGGCTGTAAGCTCCACCCCAGAATTGTCCTGACAGGAAACAAGAAAGTTGTTTTTTTCAGATTGCCCTCTGTTAGTTATTGGGTAAAGACTACCCAATAGTCTGGGTGGGTGGGTGGGTGGGTGGGAGAATAAATGCTCAGATGCTTCTATCTCTCCATGTGGGTAAAGTGAGCTCCAGTAGCCCCAGAACTGTCCTCTGTGAAAGACTGTAGGTGTGGCTATTGGAAGCAAAAGCACACTGACGTGAGAGGCACAGATTGGTAAATGAGAGCCCAGGAATGAGTGGTGCATCAGTACTGTCCACATTAATATCATCATTCCACATCTCTAGCCATGACCCCCAGCCTCAATGCCCTGTTTCTTGTTTCTCAAACCGTTTACTTCACCATACCTGCCTTCCTACCAGCCTAATGCCTACTCATACTATAATAGAACTCGCCATCAATATTATGTTGTCTAAAATGCCTCTTGTAAACTATTAAGTCCATCCTCTCCTATATGCTCAGTCTACAATCTCTCTTGAGTTTGGCTGCTTCCCTGTCTCTTTCCCCCCCTAGACTAGTTCAAGGAGGCCAGAGGCAGGGCCTACCTCATTATTCATTGTACCTCCAACATCTGACAGGCAACCAATAAACATTTATCAAATGAATAGAAAAATGTATAATAATAGTTTCTCACTTTTATTGAGAAACTAGAGGCTTGGTGCATGAAAATTCATGCACTCAGGATGGAGGGAGAGGGTCCCTCAGCCCGGCCTGCACCCGCTGGCAGCCTGGGAGCCCTTGAGGGATGTTTGACTGACGGGGAGTGGGCCGAAGTCACAGTTGGACATCCTGAGCGCTGTGGAGGATGTGGGAGAGGCTCCTGTCACTGCTGCTGTGCTTGCAGCCGTCAGCCAAGCTTGTGGCTGAGTGGAGCTCCCCCTGTGGGAGTGGCCTGACCACCAGGGGGCAGCTTCTGCATTAAGCACTTGCTCCCTGGTGGTCAGTGCGTATCATAGTGAACAGTCATTCCACTGTTAGGGTCAATTTGCATATTACCCTTTTATTATATAGGATAATTGACATACAATAGTGTGTAAGTTAAAGTGTACAGCATGATGGTTTGAAATATCCTATATAATAAAGAGGTAATATGCAAATTGACCATCACTCAAACACACAAGAGGGCTGCCCCCAAATAGTCAAAGATGGTCACCCCATGGGACACAAGATGGCTGCCAAAGATGGCAGGCAGGGGAGGGCAGATGTGGGCGATCAGGCCTGCAGGAGAGGGCAGTTAGGGGTGACCGGGCTGGCAGAGGAGGGCAGTTGTGGGGACCAGGCTTGCAGGACAGGGTAATTGGGGGACCAGGCCTGTAGGGGAGGGCAGTTAGGGGCAATTGGGCCAGCATGGGAGCAGTTAGGCGTCGACCAAGCTGGCAGGGGAGTGGTTAGGGAGTGATCAGGCTGGCAAGCAGAAGTGGTTAGGGGCAATCAGGCAGGCACATAGGAGAGTATTTGGGAGCCAACAGTCCTAGATTGTGAGAAGGATGTCTGACTGCCATGGGATCAGGCCTAATCGGGCAGTTGGATATCCTTCGAGGGGTCCCAGATTGGAGAGGGTGTAAGTTGGGTTGAGGGACACTGCCCCATGCACAAATTTCGTGCACAGGGCTTCTAATACTAGTATATACATTGTGCAATTATTACCACAATAACTTCAGTTAACATCCACCTTCTCATAAAATGCAATGAAAAGAAGAAAAAATTTTCTTGTCAGGATAATTCTTACATTTATCCCTTTAACAATTTTTCTGTACAACATATGGCAGTGTTAGCTATAGTCATCATGTTATATATTATATCCCCAGAATTTATTTATCTTGTAACTGGAAGTTTGTACCTTTTGACCACCCACACCAATTCTCCTCCCCCCTTCACCTCTGGTAACCACAAGTCTGATCTATTTTTGCATGAGTTTGAGGTGTTTTAATTCCACATATAAGTAAGATCATATAGCATTTGTCTTTTTTGTCTGACTTATTTCACTTATAATAATGCCTTCAACGTTCATTCATGTTGTCATAATTTCATGGCTGAATAATATTCAAATAAATATAACTTTATTCCCATGTTTTCAGATCTTTAATCCATTTTGAGCTAATTTTTATGAGTAGTGTAAGATTTGGGTCTAGTTCCATTCCTTTACATGTGACTATTCCAGCACCATTTATTGGGAAGTCACTTTTCTCCATTGAGTATTCTTGGGTCCTCTGTCAAATATTAGTTGACTATGTATCTATAAGTTTATTTCTGGGCCTTTGATTCTGTTTCATCAGTCTATTTGTCTGCTTTTATGCTAGTAACATACTGTTTTGATGACTACAGCTTTATAGTATAGGTTGAAATCAGGAAGTGTGATGCCTCTAGCGCTATTCTTCTTTCTCAGGATTTATTTGGTTATTTGTGGTCTTTTGTGGCTCCATTTAAATTTTGAAGTGTTTTTTTTTATATACTTTGTAAAAAATGTCACTTAAATCTTGATAGGGACTACATTGAATATATAGATGGATTTTGGTAGTATTGACATTCTAACAATATTAATTCTTCCAATCCATGATGATGGGATACATTTCCATATATTTGTATCTTCTTTGATTTATTTCATCAATGTCATAGTTTTCAGAGTTTAGTTTCTTAAATTTTTCATGTTTTTGTTTTTATGCTATTTTAAATGGGTTTGATTTCTTTACTTCTTATTCAAGAAATTCATTGGTAGTGTATAGAATAAATGCTACTGATTTTGTATGGTAATTTTATATAGTACTTATATTTAAATTGAAGAATTTGTACTAATGCAAAGTTGGATATGAGCAACTGAAATAAAAAATAAATTATCTGCTAATACGTGCTAGTCTTTTAAAAATGCATGGAGTCTTTTCCCATGTGTTATTTCATTGGACTCTATCTACTTCTCAGAATGGAAGACAGCTGCCATTTTGTTTACCATTCTTGTTATTCAGGGAAAAGAAAAAGTTAATTTTCTGACAGACAAGGCTTAGACCGACACTACTTTTTCATTTAGAGAATGATTACAAAGACACTCATTCTTGATCTCCAATACCTTAGTATATGCATTTTTAAATTATGACTGTCCCACTTTTCCATGACAGGGTGAGTCTAGTTAATCTTTGAAGTCCCAGGTTTTTGTGCACTTCCTGTCTTTGTAGAAGCTTAATGAATGTTTAATGCTGAGTGAGTGGATTCATTTGGGATAATTTTCCATTTATTTGTATTTTATTTTTAAAAATATATTGTTATTGATTTCATAGACTAAGAGAGAGAGAGAAACATCAGTGATGAGAGAAAACCATGGATTGGCTGTCTCTGGCATGCCCCCTACTGAGGATTGAGCCCACAAGCTGGTCATGTGCTTTGACTGGGAATCAAACCATGACCTCCTGGTTCAAAGCTCTATGATCAATCACTGAGCCATGCCAGCCATGCTGTATCTTCTTTTATATGTAGACATATCAACCATTTAATAGGCATATGGCACTGTAGTAGGCACCAACCAGAGGAAAATTTTAAAAAATTGTTAATGTACGAGCATTCTAACCTTCAAACCATTCTATCCCCCTCCTTCTAGTTTACCACTATTCTAGGGCCAATACTGCATACGTAAAAAGCTTTATATTCTATGACCAATACTGAAGAGATCACGGGGACAGACAGACAGTAGTGGAGGAAAGGAGAAGGGATACAGTGACTGCTACCATCATGGGTTACACAGTCTGTGATTTTGCTTCTAATTAATGGTATTTTGTAGTCATTTTTTTTTTTTACATTTTCTTTCAGTAAAAAATTCTGACATATTTAGATATATTCCAGGAAAGTGCTGACTGAGACATACCAAAAGCATGCCTTCCATCCGGCATTTTCTCTAATCCTATAGTCTACTTCCTAGTGCAGTTTACTATCTGGGCTCCGTAATGTTTTCATTCAGTAATCTCAGTCATTGGGCATAGTGAGAGAAAATGCTAGGGCTGAGGCATGAAGCCTGCAATTTGACTCTCTTTATGATTACTATAGAACACATATGAAAAAGCCCAAGCTTGAGAGGTGAACAGGGGAGGTGAGATTTTGAATGCTGCTTGCTGGGGCAGGGTTCTTTAAGAACCAAGGAAACTACTCTCTGAAATGACATATGTGATCTTTTCTTAAGCAAAGGAAGCACTTCCTGCTTATGAATAAAGTTGAGTTTACTTTGTAGGAAGGTACAAATTAATCACAAAGTATCTGGGAGCAACATTTATGATGTGCCTAACTTGCAGGGACTTAAGGAACTTACTGAAAGCAGTACAGATAATTCCTGTCTTGTAGCAAGGTGTTATCTTACTGAGAAAATGAAATACTACACATAAAACAAGTCTGAGCAACACAAGACAATTCTTGTCTATATAAACATGGAGCTATGTATGGGATTATGTCACGGAGGCTAGAAGTTCTGAGCAAGGGGGGTGGATAATGGCTAAAGTAGAAGGAAGGTGTAGAAAATAAGTTAGGACTTCATGTATGAGTGGGATTTACAGAGACAACGTGTGCCTCATGACATGCCAGGCAACATGTTAAGTGTGTTAAATGTATGATCTCATTCATTCTCTACACTATTGGTAAATACTGTTGTTACCAATTCCATTTTTCAGGTCCAGAAACTAATGTTCAGAATCCTTACAGCTGGCACAGCTGTGAGGCCGAGCAGCTGGTCAAATCCAGGCTCTGAGGTGCTGGAACCCACACACCCACTGCACTGTTCGTCCTGGTGGCCTAGGCAGGGTATGAGTGCCCATGTATGTAAATGCCCAGCACATCTCACTGGAAGGGGCCTTTTGGAAAGTTAGGCATCAACCCAGCCTACTCCCCAGAAAGAAGACTCTCTTAGGTAGAGTCTTGCCTTATTTTAATTTGCGGGGCTTTCTATCTCTAATACCTGAGAATTAGGGCCATTTCTCACCAAAGGACTTTATTTCCTACAATTATGCTCTATTGTGTTTGGGGCAACACACAAAGTTAGAGCCTTCTTTACTCAGAGGAGCAGCTCGACTTAGCTCAGCACCAGAGATCCTGCCATACTTAGATGGCGGTGGTTTTATATATTAAAATATAGACATATACTAGTTCCTCCACAACTTTAAAAAGTCTCCAACAGTGAAAACTTTGGGGTGGGGGGTATCTGAATTTCAGGGAGGATATACAATAAAAAGGACAGTAATGCTGGTTCAACATTCAATTGCTGATTAAACTTTAGCTAGTGATACATCCTATATAATAAAAGCCTAATATGCAAATCTACCAAAGAGCAGAACAACTGATCACTATCACACACACTACCAGTGTGCAGACACTCAACACAGGAGCTGCCCTTAGCCCATAGGCCCCAGGCCAGCCAAAGCAGATGCCAGCAGGGCCCCCCCAATTGCCCCACCGGTCACCCCACATATTGGTCCTGATCGCCAGCCAGGCCTAGGGACCCTACCCATGCACAAATTTTGTGCACTGAGCCTCTAGTCTTATATATAAAAACCTAAGTGACTGTTACGACCAGAATGACTGGTCAATCATTCACTGTGACATGCAATAACCATGAGGGGGCAGATGCTCAATGCAGGAGCTGCCCCCTGGAGGTCAGTGTGCTCCCCACAACAGGAGCATTGCTCAGCTGACTGACCCATCCTGGTGGCCTACCACCCCAGCAGCAACCAGTCACTCCACTCCCTCAGTAGTCCTGCAGATCTAATCTCCAGAGAACAGGTCAGGTACTGACGGATCAGCACTGCTGGCTAGATGGATCTGCATCAGAGCCAGCAAGGGCATCCCACCATCCACCTGGAGGGTCCATCATGTCCTGACCTCCCCACCCCCTCAGGATCTCACCCATGCACGAATTCATGCACCGGGCCTCTAGTATTTAAAAAAAAATAAAATAGAGCCTATCTTCTCCCCTCCTCTGTATATAAAAAAAATACATCAACCTCCCTACAAAGAACCTCTCCACTCTTTTCCTTTTTCCAATGAACAATTTGTTGCCATAGCTGCTGTATTCCCTTAAAAAGTTTTATTCCTATCACGTTGCATTATAGTTAGTCTAATTTATGTCTTTCTGCCATGACAGATTGTGGATTTATTGAATTCAAGGATCGAATACATTTTGGTATTTCCAGCATCTTACAGGTGCTACGGACAGTGCCCAGCCCACATCCCCAATTCTTGACCATATCAGTCTATCATTTGACTTTGAAATGCCAGCAGTTGCATTTCTTTGCTTGAGGGATTTCTCTGACCCAAGCCACCTTATCCACTCCTATGGCAGACCAGAAGTGAAGATGAATTAATGGACCTTAAGAATACTCTCGTCTAATGACTGATGGGAGTTGATGTAAAATACCCCCAGTTCCTTATTCCTTTGGGCAGAATAGCTCAGAAGGTGTCTTCCAGAGTTGCTCATGAGATAAAGCTTTGTTTGTCCCCAGGAGATAATGAACTTGCTAAAGCACCTTTTCTTGATTTCCTTTCTTGCTGTTTCTGTTCCCCGCTTCCCAACTAGTGTATGGCTCACTTTCCTAATAAAACTACTTTCACTTGAATCCTTGATTCGAAGGTAACCCAAACTAAGAAGTCCAATAAATGTCCTTCTAATGAAACGGGTGCATAGTGTAACATGAGATAAGAGACATAAACATGGTATGCTACAAATAGTGCTAGAGGCCGATCAGTCAATTCTGAGCCCATGTAAACACAGCAAGCATCATGATTTCAGGGGTTCCCTCTGCAGTAGGGCAGTGACTGTCCTACTTGTTAGAGAAGAGTGTGTGTCAAGAACTCTAGCTTCTATTTTTAGATCTCTTGCTGAAATAGAAAACCTCTGTTTCCTCACTGTGCAATAGTGACCTTCCTACCCTGACAGAAATGGTGCAGAATGGCTAATGAGGAAACAAGTCCCCCTATGTGGAAACCACAGAGGAACAGAGGAGGGGGAAATGAGAGCTTTGGTACAATTCATTGGCAGATATGGTGCTCTCTGATCTCTTTTGTCAGCAAAACAGCAAGTGCTGAGTTGCCTGGCAGTGCAACGGCCTTCAACAGGATTTAGGTCTCCAAGTTTCCAAAGCCTGGCTCTGAGTCTAACACTCCCAAAGGGTAATCATTTCTTTAAAAAAAAAACAACTCAAATTAAAAGAAAATTTTCTGTAAAAAAAATAAAGGCAAAACCATGACTCTCATGCAGATATCAAACGAAAACGTATTCATGATTTTGTTTTAACTGATGAATCAATGAGTGATCCAGGCCGATGATATAACCAGTTCAAAAGAAAGGCCCCAGACACATTTAGAGATCAAGAATATTGAAATGAATGCTCAAATGGAGACAAACTAGCCTCTTCCACAGTGGGGGAGGGGAGCCACTTGAACCTTGACAGGACAGGACAGAATTTGCAAGAATAAGCAAAATATATTTTACATTTCTATCAGTTATGCAATTTATAGAGTTGTAATATTGCTCCAATAGAATCACAGTCAAATAACACGGGAAGGTGTACTATACACAATGCATAGTTTTCCATTGGAGTACAATTAGTTTCTATACTATGAAGTATTAGATTTAATAACACAATTCTTTGCCAATAAGGAGAATATCATTTTTTTTCTAGAGCCTATTTATACCTTTAAAATACGGGTCTTTTTCTTAACATTCTGAGCAGAGGTGAGAGTGATCAAATGGAGGGCAGAGATATGTGCTTGAGAAAAGTACTTCTGTTCATTACATTAAAGGGGAAATCTCAAGGTTTAGGAGAAAGATCCTTCCTTGAAAGGGGAAGGAGATGGGAAGAGAAAAGAAATAGATGGTATTTCACACGCACTATCACATCCAGTCCTCCCAATGAACCTTTGAGTCAGGTAAAAAATATTACTTCTTTTATAGCTGAGGAAACTGCAGGACCTGGGACCCAGAGTGATTAAATAACCCACAGAGGGTCACGCAAAGAGTACATAGCACAGCCAGGATTTACATCCAGTTCTAACTCTGCAGTTTGTTACTTTTGCCATTATTCCATGTCCTGATGGTCAGGAATGATGTCAGGAGGGAAACAGTCAAGAAGTTTCCTAACCCTCTCTGCAAAGAGTTCAACTCAGTAGCAGTTGCAAAGGGCCACGTTGCAATGCTGCTCTTTGGTGATTATGTTTTCGTCACACTTTTGTCATTCTGTTGATAAACAGAATTCACTTCTGACTCCACAAGCTTCAATGAGACACTTGATTTACATAAATAACCTTTTGAAAAAAAACAAAACCTATCCTTTGAACTTGCAGGGAAGGAAGCTAACTAATGGGGTCAGAATGCCTTGTATTTCAAGTTGCTCTGAAATGAAATGGAAAAAAAAACTATGGCTTATTTAAATCAGAGTCGTAGTTCTCCCAGACAATTTTTCAGTCCATCAGGCAAAAGCTATGTTTTTAATAACATAGCATTGTTAATCAACATTCAGTGAATTCAGATGTTTTTCCTCTTATGCTACCATCAGAGTTGACAATGGAGAAATATAAATGTTTATATTTAAAAATTAAAAAATACACAGATTTATTTGGATGCCACTGGCATTTCTTTACCTGAGGTGGCTTATATTCTGATCAATAAGATTCACTGAGTTTTTATCAAACCTCTACTATGTGCTTATTAATACACAAAAATGCCTTGGGAGACATTGCAGTGAATCAGATCTGAACCATACCCTGTCCGGAAAATAATAGAAAAGATTAGACACATTTGAAAAACGTACTATAACATGATAAGAGTTTTGGGGCTATAACAGTGCCAAGAAAGATGATATTCAAGTTGGGAGAATTATGGAAAAATTCACTGAGTAGGTATCATTTGAACTAGACCTTGAAAGATGAGACTATGTGAACATGAAAACATATGTATATATGTGTGGATTGTACCTAATTCCATTATTATAAACCCCAGTACAGAATAGTTCCTTCTTTAAAAATTATTAATGGAAAAAACATTTTCAATTTGTCAGAACCTAACAAGTTGATGAACGTGCTATTCATTTTGCAATGTAGTAGATGATTCAATTAATATGAGAGAAAGTTATCTTCAATTCTATTTTTGTTACTTCCCAAAATGAAAGGAAATATCATTTGGGTTCATTAGAAATTCTCAGATCTCTTCATTTCAAAACTAATTCCAAATGACATTTAAAACTGTCTTCTTCTAAGGTCAAACGGGCCTCTATTTATTATCTTCTCCAACTCCAAGAGAGCAAGAATCTTATGTTTTCCAGCACTTCTCCATCTAATGACATTTTCTTATAGCACAAATAGAAATATATGTAAATTACCCTTATAAATCTCTCCCAACATGAAAGTTTCCATTTAGTCTGAGATCTTTAAAATGGGAAATGAACCTTGTCACCACAAGCAACGTGTCCTGCACCTCCCAGAACATGAACTTCACACTTTAAGGTGACTATAATCCTGCAATGAACAAAGAGACAGCTGTTCACCTATATTAGAAAGAGGCTTAACAAAAATGTTCTCTCCGTGGTATTTGCTTGGATACACACTTTTCCTTTCATTTGACATTTCTTAGAGAATGACTTAAGGGCTTTATAGCAAATTGTCCTTAATGCTTGGTTTTTTAAATATTTACCCCCTCCAACTCACTATACCATTATAAACTAGAGGCCCAGTGCACAAAATTTGTGCATGGGTAGGGTCCCTAGGCCCGGCTGGTGATCAGAGCCAATCTGTGGGGTAACGGGTGGGGCAATCGGGGGGGGGGGGCACCTGCTGGCACCTGCTTTGGCTGGCCTGGGGCCTGTGGGCTGGGGGCAGCTCCTGTGTTGAGTGTCTGCCCCCTAGTAGTCAGTGCGTGTGATAGTGATCGGTTGTTCTGCCGTTAAGTAGATTTCCATATTATGCTTTTATTATATAGAAGGATTATATAGGATGATAATTAGAAGACCAAGAATATACTAGGCACATAATGGGTACTCAATAAATGTTTGTTGATTTAATGAATTACTAAAGATTTATAAGATGGAAATGCACACAATTCAGCAAATACTTATAAAGAAGAAGCAAATTAAAAATTTTAATAAACAAATCCAACAAATGAATATAAGTTTAATAATACTGCCATGTTTTCTTCACCCAAACTATGTTTAAAATTTTTATTTTATTTCTTTATTCTAATTTTTTGTTAATGCTCATCCAACGATATTTTTTCCCACTGATTTTAGAGAGAGTGGAAGGGGAAGAGTGGAGGGGAGGGAGAGAGAGACAAAGAGAGAGAGAAACATCGATTGGTACTTTCCATATACACCTTAAGGCCAGGGTTCAAACCTGCAACCCAGGTACACGGCCTTGACTGGGAATCGAACCTACAACACTTCAGTGCAAGGGCCAACACTCTAACCATTGTGCCCCACTAGCCAGGGCTAAATATTTTAAAAATCTACATTATTTGTTGAATTAAATGAGAAATGAGTTTCTTATGAGAAAGTGATATCACCAAAATATTTTAATCTTTAATATATTAATAATTTGGTTGAGCACAACAATCTAAAGCTCATTTAATTATTATATAACATGTGATCTATATTGAATAACCTTTCTGCTCATCCTGTCATTTTTACCTTATTTTTATAGTGTAGTGATTTTCCACCAGGGGTGATATGTTTCTCCCAGAGGACATTTGGTAATGTCTGGACATATTTTTGGTGGTCATAACAGAGACCCTGGGAGGTGGGGTGTTACTGGCAACTAGTGAGTAGACACCAAGGAACACCCTACTGTGCATGGGACAAGCTCCCACAACAAAGAATGGTTTGGTCCAAAATGCCAATATCCCTAAGGTTGAGAAACCCTATTTTTCATAAAGGCAGCAGCAGCCGTGATCTCAAACCCACATTGTTATATGGTTGTTTAGATATGAAGAATATTTATGCATCATTTCTGGAAGCAAGAAAGTTATAAAAGGTGGTTTGATCCTGCTAAAACATGCGGAGCATAGAACAAAACAGTGCTTACGGAGAGAAGAGGAAGGAAGTTGGATGAGATGGGCATTATCTCAGTAAAGAGTAGTATAGAAAATATTGGGAGATCTAAGTTATAATCTCAACATTTCAGTTTACTCTATATTAAAATGTGTTTGGTGATACACCCCCTACATAGGCCTATTTTGATAATCTAATGAACTTGTAATAATGATAGTAGTAGTACTTCTATTACTATAAAGAAACTATTGAGCAACCGTTATGGGCCTTCCATATATCACTAAAACTCTTCACAATTAACACCAAGTTAAACATCGTAATGTCATTCTCCAGAACTAATAGACTCAGGAGTTTCTGTAAATTGTTTCAAGTTCACGGGTGGTAATAAGCAGAGCTAGTGGCAAAAAGAGTCAGACTGGTAGGTGCCCTACTTCCAACACATCTTTGAATAGTGTGACACATGTCCTGGCTTTCTCAGGACAGTCCTGGTTTCTGTGTAATTATCAATAGCACCCACTTTCTCTCATAAAAGTGATTCTCCTATATGAGATAATGGTACCTGCCTTATTCCTTTTCTTTAAATCATGAATAAATCTATAACATGCAAAGATAGAAACTTGCCAGCATTCTCATAGCCCTCTGATACGGATCTGGTCTGTGGACAGCTGTCCACTCACTCATCCTTATGTGAGAGCAGTTGACACCTGGTGACCATTTGTAGGAAGGACTCACAGAGCCTGCCATTTGGTGCTCCTTGTTTAAGCTACCTTAAGAGCTAAACTAATTGCTTTGTCTGTCAATTTCTTAATTTTGTCACATAACTGACCCAAAGCAAATTGTTTACTAGACAATCTCACCAGACTGTGGGAATCAATAAATGCCCAATTTCTTTATCTCTGAATATTTTGCTCTTTGTACAGACCTGGATGTCACTCAGCAAACCAACTGAATATTGTAGAACTGGTCAAATCATTTTGACCTTGTGCTGGGAAGAAGAGACAATTATATATAATTCACTTGGGGTGAATTTTCAAGAAGATTAATATAATTCAGTGGGTTATTTTGTGTCACTATCGCTAATTATCATCATGGCATTAAACACACACACACAGAGACACACACACACACATACACACACACACACACACACACACACACACACACACACACACACACTTTCTCCATTCTTTCAGATTATGTGCCTCAAATCATTCCTCACAAAGGGAGTAACACGATGAAAAGCCATTCCTTCCCCATGCAATCCTCCAAGGCAAGACGTTTTCCTCTAGACAAAAATCTTATGCCAGAGGAAATCTAATTTCTATATAATTCAATCACATATATTTCATATATTGTTCCAATTCAAGGGCTCCATACTAAAGCAATTGTAGTATTTGAGGCCATGTTAAATTATTTACGAGAAATAAAATGCAAAATGAAAATGCCATTCTTGTCTATTTGGGGCAAGAGAGAAAAAAATAACATTTTCATCTTAGAAATGAAAGAATTTCCTCTGCTGTCATCTTTTGCCTTAAAATGATGTTGGAAAATAATATTAACTGAGGCAAAATTAATGATTAGTGATTAGTTGTTTTGGTTTTATACATGATCTCTATTTTTCCCTTATGCTTATTTTTCATCTTTGCTGCAGCCCTCTTTTCAATTATTTCCCAGCTTTATTGAAATATAATTGACATACAACATTGTGTAAGTTTAAGGCATACAACGTGTTGATTAATACACTTATATGTTGCAAAATAACTACCACCATAGCATTAATAATTACAAAATAATTAGCGCTGTAGTGTTAGCTAACACCTCCATCACATCACATAATTACAATTTCTTTTGGTGGTGAGAACATTTAAGATCTATTCACTTAGCAACTTCCAAGTATACAATACAGTATTGTTAACTACAGTCACCATAACTTATTCATCTTGTGTACCCTTTGAACAACATCTCCCCATTTCCCTCACCCCCCCACTGCTCTACTTTCTGTTTCTACCAAGTCATATTTTTTAGATTCCACAAATACGTGTGATCATGCAATATTTGTAATGTTTTTTACTTTCCCTTGTCCCATCCTCTGCCAGGAGTGGCTTTAGTTTTGAATCAGTGACAGCCTACATTATCAGTGTGGAACCCTGGTCTGTGAGTCTAAAGGGGGCAGAAACAAAGACTGACATTATCTATCTATCTATCTATCTATCTATCTATCTATCTATCTATCTAATAGAGAATATGCTAATTAACCAGGATGCTGAAACGGGTTGACCAGACAGGAGGAGGTTGTGTGCGCAGTGTCGGGGGTGGGGCGACAGGGGATTCCACTCACCTGTGCTGAGAGAGGGCCTGATCAGCAGTGGCTGCTGCTGCTGGGTCCCAAGGAGCGAGGAAGGATGGGCAACTGGAGGGTGGGTGGCGCGAGCGCGATTTCTAATCACACGCTGGGCTCCTAGTATATTGATGAAAGGGTCAAATCACTAAGATGATATAACAATTCTACAAATATATACGCTAAACAACAAAGACTCCAAATACATGAAGAAAACATTGACAAAACTGATGGGATAAATAACACTTCTACAAGCATAGTTGAAAACGTTAATACTGTTTTCAATAATAAATAGAACTTCTGCAGAGATCGGTAAGGAAACAGAGGGCATGAACAATACTACAAACCAGCTAGATATAACAAATATATACAGAATGTTCGGCCCAATGACAGAGTACACATTCCTCTCAAGCACACGAAACATTCTCCAGGATGGTGCATATATTGGGCTATAATACAAGTCTTAATGAATTTTTAAAGATTAAAATAATAAAAAAGTATTTTTCCCAACCATAATGGAAAGAAGTTAAAAGTCAACAATAAAAGGAAACCCTGAAAATTCAAATAATCCACGGACACAGACAACAGTGTGGTAAAAGCCTGAGTGGGAGTGGGGAGGAGGGAGTCAATGGAAGAAATAAATGGGGGCATCTGTAATACTTTCAACAATAAATATAACTTTACAAATATTTGGAGATTAGTGTACTCCTAAATAATCTATGTGTCAAAGAAGAAATTATAAGGGAGATTAGAGATGAATAAAAACAAAGATACAATATACCAACACTTACGTGATGCAGTAAATGCAGTGCTCAGATGGAAATTTAAAATGTAAATGCACGAATTGAAAAAGACGACAGATCTCAAATCAATAACCTAATATTACAACTTGAGACACTAGTTAAAGAAGAGAAAACTAAACCCAATGTTCTCAAAGAAAATAATTAATAAAATTTAGAGTAGAGAAAAAAGAAAAATAGAAAAGCAATTAGAGAAGCAACAAAACCAAAAGTTGGTGTGTTTTTTTAAGATAAAAAATACAAACCTTTGGCTAGACTACAGAGAAAAAAAGAGAAGTCTCATAAATAACTAAAATCAGAAATGAAATTGGAGACATTATTACTGACCTTACAGAAATAAAAATCATAAAAGAAGATGTTAAACAAATTAGATAACTTAAATGAAATTGTGCAAATACCTATAAACACACAAATTACCTAACTGACTAAAGATTAAATGGAAAATTTTAACAGACCTTGAGCATGAGATTGAATGAGTAATCAAAAATCTTGCAACAAAGAAACTTTCAGGGCCAGATGTTTTTATTTAAATGAGAATTACCACACATCTTTCTCAAACCTTTCCAAGAAATAAAAGAGGAAAGGATACTTCCAAACTCATTCTCAGAGGCCCACATTACTCTGATATCAAGCCAGATAAAAACATCACAAGAAAAGAAAATCACAGACCAATATCCTTTATAAATATAGATGCAAAACTCAACAAAATGTTAGCAAAACAAATCCAATAGCATTAGTGAAAGAATTATACTGGTACATCATGACCAATTGGCATTTATCCCAGGAATGCAAAAGTGCTTCAATATCGTAAAATCAAAGTAATACCCCACAATAATAGAATGAAGGAAAGAAAACACCTCATCTCAATTGATACAGAAAAAGCAGTTGACAAAGTTCAATGTCCTTTCACAACAGGCAGAAGAAAACGACTCAGAAAACTAGGAATAGAAAGAGACTTATTTGACATGAGAAAGAGCATTTATGAAAAATTCAAAGCTAACTACATGACTTGATTTACGTCATCTACAGAAAGCATACCCAATGGTAAAAGACTAACAGCTTTCTCCCTAGAATCAGACACAAGATAGGGAATATCTTGTTTCGCTATTGCTATTCCACATTGTACTGACACTTTTCTACCGAGCAATGAGAGAAGGAAAAGAAATGAAAAGCATCCAACTTTAAAAGGAAGAAGTACAACTATATTTGTTGGTGACATGCTCCTATATATTTTAAATCCCAAATAATCTAAAAGAAAACCACGAGAGCCAACAGATGAATTCAGCCAAATTGCAGCATTTAAGATCAATACACAAAATCTGCAATGAACAATCTGAAAAGGGAGTTTAACAATTGCATTTAAAATGGCATATGCAAGAATAAAATACCGAATAATAAATTAAACCAAAGAGGTGAAAGATTTGTAGCTTCGATCATTAAGATAATTCTATTGGCCTTGGGCATTTTACTTCTGTACTTTAAAAAAAAAGTGTTCCTAAGGTTAAGCAATTTCTGTCTCTTACAAAGTCTGTGACCTTAAAAAATTAACTAGCCACCTTTGTGCCTCATTTTCTTTATGAGATGGAGGGCATGGCAACCCCTAACCACTGAAGAATTAAATAAGGCATCTACTGACACACAGTGAGGTTTTAATGTGTGTTGGCTCTTATTATATGCATGTGCTAATCCCTCATAAAAAAAACTTTTTTCTCTTGGTTTTATATCTAAATGCAAATGAACCTTGAGACAATGCCTAAGATTGAAGAGGTCAGATGTAAAGAATAAAATTATCTTAGAAAGTTACAAACAAATGGAAAATACCATGATTGATGGGTCAGAAGGGAGAGAAGATACTGCGTAATGAATGCAGTGAAGCAAATCGGTTGAAAGTTTCGGTTTGGGGGATCAGAATGACGAGGCGCCGAGTCTCTGCTTTTCTAATTACTGTGACATGACTTTAAGCAAGTTACTTAACCTATCTAACCCCCAGTTCCCACATTTGAAAAAATTTAGTGGAGCAATAAGACACTTCCTCTTTTGTAAGGATTAAACTAGGTAACTGTAATATGCCTAGTAGAGTGTGTCAAATATATGGTAGCTTAAAATTATTTTGAGTTCAGCAATATACTCACACTGCCATTACTGGGAAGGATAAAAACAAATGTATGCCCTTTAAATAGCTCCAAGTCAGTTGGGGAGGCCAAACAGATATTGTACAGTACAAGAAAATACTCCTGTTAAAGTGACATTTCTCTTCTCCTGTTTCTTTCCCCATCATTCATTTTCTATATCTTGCACATAAAAAGTCATGAAAGTTTTCCATCCTGAATTAGATTATCTAAAATAAAAAGTTTTATTGTAAAGAGAACAAAAATGCAAATATACAATTTCTCATGACTTGCTTCTAGCTTGTATAATGCATTTCTTATTAGCAGAAAAAATAGTGTTATAGAATAGAATTCTATCTAATAAAAGAGTAATATGCAAATTGACCATACCTCCTATCAAGCCACGCCTACAGCCATGCCCATCAGCCAATCAGGAGCAGATTATGCAAATAACCCCCAACCAAGATGGCTGTGCAACTGAGAGCAGAATGGAGGCTTGGGTTTCCCCAGCATTGGAGGAAGCCAAGCTTTCTGCCTGCCCTTGCTGGCCTAGGCCTCCACTCAATGCTACAAAGTTTCAATTACAGAAGATACATAATCCCAGCAGAAATGGCAGCAGCCATGGAGCTGGAGAGACCAGAGGCTAGGGTTGCCTGGGCAATGGAGGAAGCCAAGCTTCCTCCACTCTAGGCTACAAAGTTTCAATTGTAAAATTAAAATAAATGCAAACAGAAATGGCTATCACTACAGAGTGAGCAGAAGGCTTGGCTCCGCTCTAGGCTACAAAGTTCAAATTGTAGAACATAAATAAATCCCAGATCCCAAGGCCTCTGCTTGGGTCACTGGGAGGCATGGCCAGCCTGCAAACCACCATAGGCCCCTTGCCCAGGCCACCCCACAACCCAAGGAAACCCCCCACCCTGATCTGAGACACCCTTCAGGTGTCTACCCTATCTAATAAAAGAGAAATATGCAGATTGACCATCACTCCAACACACAAAAGGGCTGCCCCCATGTGGTCAAAGATCCTGCCCCCATGTGGACACAAGATGGCCACCACAAGATGGCCAGCAGGGGAGGGCCATTGGGAGGTTCCAAGCCTGCAAGGGAGGGGAGTTGTGGGTGATCAGGCCAGCAGGGGAGGGCAGTTGGGAGGGACCAGGCCTGCAAGGGAGGGCAGTTGGGGGCGATCAAGCCTGCAGGGGAGGGCAGATGGGGTGACCAGGCTGGCAGAGGAGGGAAGTTGGGGGCAAACAGGTTGGCAGGGGAGCAGTTAGACATCAATTAGGCTGGCAGGGTAGTGGATGGGGGGTGATCAGGCTGGCAGGCAGAAGCAGTTAGGGGAAATCAGGGAGGCAACAGGTGAGCAGTTTGAAGCCAGCAATCCTGGATTGTGAGAAGGATGTCCGACTGCCCGTATAGGCCTGATACTATTGGGGATTGGGCCTAAACGGTCAATCGGACATCCCTCAAGGGGTCCCAGATTGGAGAGAGTGCAGGCTGGGCTGAGGGACACCCCCCTCCCCACCCCCCCACCCCCGTGCATGAGTTTCATGCACTGGGCCTCTAGTTTTATAATAAAAACATACTCATTTTTCTTTTGTTTTGACTAATCAAATATCAAGCAGATCAGGAAGTGACCATGGAGAAGTCATCTTAGCAGATGCTGAAATAAGGGGAATGAGATGAACTACAAGACGTGGGGGCTTTAAAACATTTTGGTAATATGATGGTGTCTGCAAACTTTTTAAAGAAATACATTTTTTTTTATCAGAAAAGTTAGTGATGTTAGAAGGAAAAATAGCTTAATACATCTCTTTCACCAAAACTCCTTGCTCCTTTTTACAAAGGTCCTTGACTGGAGATTTAAATTTGCTATTCAGCCCATTTCCTTTCCTCATTTTGAGAACCCAACATTGACTGGTAGAGTTCAGACATGGTGTTCAAGTGCCACCACAGCTGTGTTTTATTAGCCTCTGAAGGAGGCCTCAAGCCAAACTCCTCCTCATTCAGATGCTAATCAGCTAATTGAGTAGAGAGCCAATTGGGTGTAGCTCCCATCAGGTTGCTGAGCCTTTTATTTTATTCATTTTTAAAATTCTTTCTTGATTGAGGTATTACGTATGTGTTCGTATCCCCTTTTTGAGCGAAGACAAACTTCCACCAGGAAAAGCAAAGATGGTTCATAGCAGTATGTTCTTATCTCAGAAAGCATAGGAGAAACTACATGGGGGCAATGGACATATTCCCCAGCACAAAATTAAACTGAAAATCACCAGAGTGATTTCTCTACTGTCGAAGAGCAAAGAGTCTGTGGCCATACCTCTCTGAACACACCTGACCTCATCTGATCACTGAAGCTTAGTAGAGTCTGGCCAGGTTAGTGCTTGGATAGAAGCCAAAGAGGATGGGAAAAGAGAGCTTAGTCCCTGTATCTTTAAAGAAAAAAAAAGGGGGCTTTGTTCAAAGCACATCTAGCATTAATAAACCATTGCTTTTACATTGTATTTGCTGAGGCAACAATTTGGACATAAGTGACATCTCTTTTTTTTTCTTTTCTTTTCTTAAAATGAGCTCATTTTCTTCATATTTTTGTATTTCTGTATGTCACTATTCATTGCGGGGTTACCGAGGGATTATAGAAAAATGGGGCAAATTCATAGGCATGAGAATAATCAAACGAGACCTACTGATTTAAAGGGTGTCACGGGAAAGGAGGTGAACCCTGATCCCTGCACAGTTCCAACTACAGCTCCATTTAAACTCACGACCCAGGTTCATTTCATCGCCATGGGGTGCTCACTGTTGATGTCTAAACATTGTTGAGTCTAAGATGAAAAAAATCCTCCTACCCAAAAGGCTATTTTGATAGCAACTACTGACAATGAATTCAGTTTAAGTCTTCAAGTTTGTATTTTCCATGTCAAAAATTCTTCAGGGTACATTATCATTACTTAACTGTTATTATTTAAAATACCAGTGGGAATGCTATCACTCTAAACCTCTGGGTAAACATTTTTTTTTTTTTGCAATCTCACCATCATTTTAATTTTGTTTACATCTCTAGTCATTTGCACAGATGTTGATGAAGCTGCGTTTTTGCTTCAATGTGTATTGCAATATTCTTATTGCGTTCTGCAGGTCCTCCAGTAAACGTTACTTGCAATATTTTTATCAACAGTTTTGGATCAGTCACAGAAACCACCATGGTAAGTGCTACAATGCCACTGGCAAGAGAAAAACTTGACTTGATTATGCCATGAACACAACCTGTCAAATTTTCTATTTATTGTTCAACTTGCAGGGCCTCCTGTAAATGTTACCTGCAACATATTTATCAACAGCTTTGGGTCAGTAGCAGAAACTACAATGGTGAGTGGGACTGAACATTGAAGCCATGGTGTGAAGGAATGGGAAACGGGATCTAAGAGCACTATTGTATATTTGTGGGATATTTACTGAGTGCCAAATTCCAAGTTCGCTCACCTTTAGAAAGAAATTATTTATACTCTTTTACTTTAGAAAGTCATTAGTCAAGTGTTCATTACCTAAAATTCAATAATCTTTTATCCATCATGCCAAGGAAATTTTGGAAACACCTGATGATAGTTAGATTTAGGTAAAGATACAGTTAAGGATATTTAAATATTTGCGTCTCCAATGTTTCAGAAAAATAATTTCAAAGTTTGGGAAATATTTTATAGCCATTATTTTTCATATACTGTAAGTTTTAACATAGTCAGGCCTCATATATACAATGTTTAAGATATATGCCAAGGGGCTGACTTTACACGAAACACTTTCATGCACATATGCGCACACGCACACAATATTTTGTTGGCAATAGAAAGTAGTCCTGAGTCCATAGCAATTACATGCATGATTTTTAAAAATAACATAAATATAAGACTATTTACAGCTCATCAGAACGTACATGCAAACATGTTTCATGTACATGAAAATGGTTTTAGATACTTTAAAATCCGCCAGATTCCTTATAGATGTCATGGTCATGCTGTTGCCTTGACCCGGCCTATTTGATCAGTGGCCTCACAGTGCTAGGCTACAGTGTGGAGATTGCTTTTTGAGTGAAATATTACCTTGTCCCCTATACAATTTATTTTATGTGCTAAGTCAATTGGCTGGTTTTAATTTTCATGACTGTAAAATATACAACCATATTATTGAATGAGATAAAATAAAATATGGTTGAGCTTGATCAAATAATAATGATGGCTGATGCACTAGAAACACTCAAGAAGTGAAATAATGAGCACAATGCCACTGAAATGTAAAAAAATAATGTTCCCCTGTTCTCATGAATTTTCTCTTTTAGGCTAATAGGATCAGGTCTAACAAATTATTGTACTTTTCAGTATCCTTGATGCTAGAGAGAAATAATTTATGTTTTACCTCTCCTTTCCACTGACAAAATTAGGTGTAATCACCCCCACTATAATATTGCTGTGGCATAGTATTGTCCAGAAATGAGACTTATGGGCCTTGACAGAATATAGTGCAGAAATAATTTTACCCAAATAAAATAGTTTCGATAGGGTTATTAAATGACATAATAAAAGCTGAACGTGGAAAGAATAATGAAACTCTGAGCTTGGCATTCAGTGTGTGTCTCTCCCCTTTTGGTCTTCTCCTGAAAAATCTCCCCACAGCCCAAATCACTGGCACCAGCTTTACACGATGGCATTCAATGACAATATTTGCACGACCTAATGCTAATTGCATTAATTAGTCTCCTAAGTTGCTTTGATTAAATCTCCTCATTGCATTTTACCCTCAATCAGAAATGCAAATGTGCACCTTTTCGATGCTTATTAATGCAAGAAAAAGCTTACTATTTAAGATGAAAATGGAAACTGTGGAGATGCCTGTTTTCCAGAGTCTTTATCAGCTACTGAAGGTGTTTAAGTAAATGGGCTGCTTTGATGCTTCCTGGTCATTTATTAAGGTGTTCTTTGTCATGTTTCCTATGAGAAAATTTGGAAATCATTGCTCAAGTGTAATATTAACAGCTTGTCTGTTCTGCTGTATGAGCTATATTGAATCATATGGTCAGAAGAGTGATGTGTATATTAAGCTGCTATTTTATTTCTTAGCTTTTAATGTAATGACAAACTTCATTTGGTTTTTTAAAGCTCATTTATTTTCTTCAATATGTGTGAAGCTAAAAAATGTTTTTGAAACTCTATCATATTTAAATCAAGAATAAATCCTTGATTTATTAAATAAAACCACATAAGGTAGGGACTGGCACATTTTCTTTCTGTAAAAGGCCATTCCATAAATATTTAAGACTTTGAGGGCCAGGCAGTCTCTGTTAGAACTCAATTCCGCCCTTTTGGCATGAAGCAGTCATAAACAATATTAAGCACATTGGTATGGCCGCACACACGTACACACACACACACACACACACACACACACACACACACACACAAATACGAAAACAGGCTATGGCCAATTGCCAACCTGAAATTTAAGGCATCCATATTTAACTATTCAGGTACTCATAAGAGTGTGTGAATTGCTCCACCATCGAAAGGGTCTTATCTTCCCAAATCCCTAAGGCCCTGCTTGCGAATCTATCTACCTGACGCGCCCACAGTGTCATCAGAGCCTGAGCTTCCTTTACCAAAACCCAAGATTCTACCGCCCATGATTTTACCCATACTTTCAGAAACTCGTCTCAAAAATGGGTCCAACAATGTTAAACAGAATCAGAGTCTCCCCTGATCTGTCTTTAGTTGGGAGTGAGAACATCAGACCCTTAGCTTTCAAGCACAGTAATGGACGTGGTCCCTGAGGACACTGATTAGTGCTATTGGAGGGGGTAAGAATTTTGCTTTCTCTAAGTTTTCTGGAATAGATTTTTACAAGAATACCTCTGAATTTTGAGTTTCTAAACATGATTTTCCTCTTTCTTTATGTGTCACTCATCCCATGTAGCCCTGTAGCATTATTGTAGGATTTCGTTTAGGTATTTATTTGTTCCTAAATAAGAGGCAGTAATTTTCTGATTAAGAACGCGGCATGACTTTCTTTTGGTCATGTCCAATCTTCCCCTTTTATGTTTGATGAAATCCCATAATATGTTTGATGAAATACTAAATAATTGTTGGTACTACCTGCCCACAAAGTACAGGCTTGCTTAGAGATGCAATGTGACCTCTGACTCATTCTTTTGATATGTTAGTGTTGAATATATGTGCTCACGGGATAGCATATTTGTGTTATTCTAAGAAATATTTTTATGGATCATTATGATGACATACATTACTCCAAAATACATACTTTTGTTCATTAAGAGCCACAGAGCTTGGATCTGTTGATGGTCATTGCTACTGTGTTAAGAGTATTCAGTGGAACAATTTTTTTTTGTGGGTTCCAAAAGACTAGTAAGGGATGTATAATGAGAAAGGTCATAGATGTTTTTGGGAATGTCAGTTTACCATTTCCTTTTATTTCCTCCTTCTCTTTAGCTGCTGATGGCAAGTGAATTTACAGGATGGGGACTGTATTTGCAAACCCCTCTTTCCTGACTTAAAGGCATAGTTTGGGAATATTAATAATGTCAGTAAAGGTCAAGAGGATTTGCATGACATCTGCATGCAACTCTCTCCAGGAATAGGTCATCAGAAAATGAGAAAAAACCCAGCCAGTGTAGCTCAGTGGTTGAGTGTCAACCTCTGAATCAGGAGGTCATAGTTTGAACCCAATCAGGGCACATGCCCAGGTTGCAGGCTGGATCCCCAGTAAGGAGCATGCTGGAGGCAGCCAATCAATGATTCTCTCTCATCATTTATATAGATATAGATGTAGATGTAAATGTAGATGTAGATGTAGATATAGATATAACTCCTTCTCTCTGAAATCAATAAAAATATTTAAAAACAAAGTGAAAAAAAGAGAGGGTCTCCTCAAAACTTTCTAATGACTGCCTGGAAGGATGTGGGTAGGCAGAGGAACTGTGGGTGCTGGAACTCTCACTACCCTACCCATGCCACAGCATCAGATCCCGACACCTTCCTCATTGAGCAGATTTGGGGAAAGGAAGGAGCAAGAGCTGAAAGTACGTAAAATGTGTCCACTCAGCGAGCATCTTCACATTATGATCTTGGTTCCCCGAAACTCTGCCCCAGAGGAAAAATGTCACAAGCTCTGCTGATTACTGTTGCAGGGTAAAGAGTTATTTTATCTCTTATCCGAAATCAAGTTCCTGAGGAACTGGATAAGAGGTAGACAGCTCCTTATAAGAACACATGCTGTGTTGTAACTGCTGAAATTACACTACCAGCTCCCTTTTATTCTCTAGCTGGATAAGCAGTTCATAAAAAGATGTTAACTTATTAGGAATAGCAGGTAACTATATCTTTTATTTTTGATTTTTTTAAAAGAAGAACCAAGAACCTTCCACAAGCCTGGCATTTTGTTCAACTGAGATATAAGGCGACCTTAGTCTGTAAATTAACAACACAATGTGCAAGCCTGAATTCACCATAAAGTAACTGCTTCCCCATAATTTCAAATTCAAGGATAACCCTCTATATCAAAGCTAGCATAGACTCAAGATGATGAAAATTGTACTACAGTGCAGCCAGAGGTTAAAACCAAAGGCACTATGGGGAATCAATGAAGCATAACTTTGTCTTTGATAACATTATAACATAATTGGATTAAAATGTATATGCATTTTAAATAAGAAAACAGTAATGGTGAGGTTTAATAAGAGTATGTATAAGGCAGTGTGGCAACCTCTACGTACAAATTCCAGACTAGATATAATAGTACAAAAATAATTCAAGTTAAGGAAACAATCTTTGTGGCATCAGCACCATATTAGAAGTTACCAGAAAAAGGGAAACTAGAAATTCTCAACTTAATAGGAAATAACAGTATGGAGTATAGGTACCTGTATTACCTGTGTTAAGAATATAATAACTATTATATGACTTATACATAGCTTATGAAAAATATATATTTATACATACACACACATGTGTGTGTGTGTGTGTGTGTATATATATATATATATATATATATATATATATATATATATTTCCATTACCTAATCCAATATCCACATAGTCAATAATAGGAAGATAGATTTTAAGACAAGGAAATATTTATTTGAAGTAGACTCTGTCTCTGGAGAGAGATGACAGTGTAAAAGAAAATTCAGACTGCATTTAGGCATGTCTCCCAATATTTATCTCCCCTTTAATATTTCATTAAACCTAGAAGCAAAAAAACAAGACAAAGATGACTACAAAACAACATAAATAACTCCTGTAGTTTGGAATGTCATGAGAGAATAAACCTATCTATAAATAAACAGAGATGATGCACAGATAAAGTACACATGAGTAATGTCTACCCTGCATTGACAATTACAGAAAACTGAAAAAATTACAGAGGCACAGCCTCAGAAAATATTTTCTTTGCCTATCTACTTCTCTAGGTCCTTGGGTGTCCTTTTCTATTCTAATAGGTGTTAAAGGTTGCTATTTATTTTAGAATAGTGTATGTCATCATAAATAAAATTATGGAAAAATTTAATTCTTGCATATTATAAAGAACAAATACTTCTATAAGATCTAATAAATGACTTATTTCACATAATTCCTTTAATTGGTGAATAAAATATATTTTCTACTTTAAGTTTCCAATTCTCCTTGCTTACAAAAAGGAGGATTAATTTATTTTAAATTAACTGTTAAATTTAATGGTTCTACTGTGGCATAATAGATTCAGTAATCTTTTTAAAGTTCTAATAGTGGGAGAATCTATTTTATTATTTTACCTCCATATTTAATTAAAAAAAAACACTCAGGAAAACTGGAGAATACCTGTAGAAAATACCTTTTAAAACGATGTTACATTCGCTGTAAAAAATTACATTGAGATTTTTTTAAAGGTCAATGTTTTCATATTGTATGTCACTAATATAATGCTCTCTAGAATCTCTCAACATGCATATTAAATGATTCACAGGTTCAAGGGAGAATTGCAACGTATCCTGGTGATTTCGCTTCCCCATACTTTTTATCTGGCTTCTTATGTCCTCTTGCATCCTAGCATCCTATGATTACTTCCTGAGGGATCCTTCTTGGCCTCATGATGGCCTAAAATATTTAACCCATTCACTTCCGTTGTTTCCAGCTGTCATTACACTCTGTATTTAGAGTTTCTCTACCTCTACAATTGGAATTGTTCTGAATAACTGGTTCTTACTCTAAGGGAAGTAAAAGGGGTAGATATCAAACACTGCAGAAGCTCCATTTTTTCCCCTCAGAAAACCTTTAAAAAATCTCACCATTGATGTATCTAGTGCATACTGATATTGGATTATTACATTTTTAATGGCCTTTAAAATTTTTTTTTCCAAAAATCACACCTTCCATTCTTTACTCATGCAAAACTCTAAAGCTTCCAGTAACTTCTATTGACAATGAAACACAGACCTGGTCATCTCGTTCTAGTTACAACCTTTTAGTCCCTTTGGACAATTCCAAAATACATGATGAGGAAAACTTTGAGGTTCTGCCATTCCTTTGGTTCAATCATTGGGGGAGGGGGTATGTACCCAGTGAACACACTGGATGGGATGGAAATATGGATGGGCCAAAAACAGCACTCTCTTAGGTCTGAGAATTTGCTGCAGGGGCCTGGTATAATCTCTAAAGTCAGCTGATAAAATTTTCCAAGTCAGAAAGTCATTAGGTTGTACAATTGAGAATCTTAAGGTTATTGCTTTTCATAGTTCAGCCTTTCAAAATAAGCTGGGTTTTGATGACTGATTATTGGCATTATTCAGGCCAACTCTATTGGGCACTCATTCTAAAAACCATCACCTTCAAAATACCCAGTCAGCCTAATCATTAGAATGGCTTTATTTGAAAAGAAGTCATGGAAATTTCAATAGTTTAGTCTCAATCAGCCTAATCATTAGAATGGCTTTATTTTAAAAGAAGTCATGGAAATTTCAATAGTTTAGTAATAGGTAGAAGGAACTGAACTGAAACTCTTTTCCATACACCCTGATCTTTATAACTTAAATCATTTTTTTTTCTTTTAGCCCTGAGGTTAATTAACCAAAACAGATCATCCTGAGGTGGCCTCCATTATAGCTAGTAGAGTAACTAACCATCCCAATTTCACCTGGGACTGAGTGGCTTCCCTGAATATGGGACTTTTGGGGCTACAACTGGGAAGTTCTCAGGCAAACAAGGACAAGTTGGCCACCAGTAGATTGATGTAAACAATTATCAAAAGTCCAGGTGCCAAAGGTGTGGAAATAGAGCAGATTTGAATAAAATGGTAAAGGAAAGGAAGAAAGAAGAAATGAGTACATATTACCCTAAATGGGCACAAGTGGCAGGAATGGACAACTATTAGCTCTGAACTTTAGTCCCACTTGACTAGGGAATACAGTTGAAATCTATATGGGGTCCACTCTATCAAGCGAAGCAACAGTTTCCATTAACCTAGACTTTTGAGTAGAAATCCCCAGGAGAGCAATTGCTGCCCTATGCTGATTCATTAGCACAGAAAGAAATTTCCAGACCAAGTGGGAATAACAGGGTGTACCTGAGGAGCCCATGAAAAGTAACACATTGGTTAGAAGAAGCTCAGATGAGAAGAACATGAAAAAGATCTTTATTTTGATGAAGCATCAAGTTGACTACTATAGATACCCATTCACACAAGTGCTAAAGTATTTAAGAATTTCAAAAGTAAGTAGCTCTGTGGGAATTATCAATATGAAACATTTTAATAAATATTTATGTTGATGAGTTGAAGAAATATTGCCCCATCATGTAATAGTTTTACAATAATATTTTCACTACCAAAAGTATAGAATGGGCTTGCTTCTGCCCAGAGCACCTGAGCACAATGAGGAAATAGATCATAGCATTTCTGATTTGGAAAATGAATCCGTTTTATTTGACAATCTGTCATCACAGACTGACTTCTGTACTCATCCTTACCTTTTCCCATAGAAAACTCAGCTTGAGTTGATACTATTTTCCCCCATAATCAGTAATTCAAATGTAAACAATTCCACCAAGTCTACCTGGTTTGGTTGAATTTTTTTTTCCCTTTGTCCCCTTTGTCCCCACTCCTAATAGAATGGAGTGGTTTATTTTCGACCAAGGTATATACAGCTTGCTTTACTCCAAGGTATACACCAACACTGCACCAAATCAGAGAGAAGAGTGAGGGAAAATGTAGATGGACCTCGTATGCCAGAACGGGGGATCAGTAACACCTTTCCATGGCATTTCTGTAGGATTACCGAGTGAACATTTTTCTGAGACAACAGTGGAATGATTCCCGTCTGGCATATAGCGAGTACCCTGATGATTCCCTGGACTTGGATCCATCGATGCTGGATTCCATTTGGAAACCAGATTTGTTCTTTGCCAATGAGAAGGGTGCCAATTTTCATGATGTCACCACTGACAACAAATTGCTTCGGATTTCAAAAAATGGCAAAGTGCTTTACAGTATCAGGTAAGCTTCTTTTGACTGCACCTGTTCAGTTCTCCATTTTTCTCCTGGCTTAGAGCTGTCTAATTCTGCATGGCAAGATATATGTGAATATTTGACTTTTATGCTCTCTTGTTTATGTTTTGAATCTTAAAGTTGGTGAGAGGTTCTCATGATCTCAGAAGGGTGATTCTTTAAATTAGGATGGTGGATGAGTGATGGTATTGCATAAATATCTGCACAAATGTGTTATTGATGAATTCAATAAAGGAAGTAGAGCCCTTTAGTCCAATTATAATAGAACTAGTGGCCCGGTGCATGAATTTGTGCATGGGGGGGGTCCCTCAACCCAACATGTCCCCTCTCACTTACTGGGAGTCCTTAGGGGATGTCCAACTGATGGCTCACCCCCAGCCTGCCCAAGGCCTAAAGCCTCTGGCAGGGCTTTAGGCATTGGGCACTCACCCATCTCCCTGCTCAGCTTAGCTCCAGCTGCCTGTGACCACCCGGCCCCAGGGGCTGGGGGCTCACCTCTGCTCCCACCCCCTGCCTCCAAGCTTGGGCGGTAGTGCTCCTGTGCTCATCCCCGCCGGCACGCCGCCCCCCCCCCGCCCCCCCCCCCCCCCCCACGTGCCCTGGCCGCTTGCAAGCTCTGGTGGCCTGGGCGCTCTTGCGGTTGCTGTGTCTCAGCTGCCTCCAAGCTTGGGCGGCCAGGGCACTGTGGCAGTTGCAGTCGCTACTGCTTCGTCTCCACCCCCGGGGGCCCAACCCTCATGCCGCTCAGCCCCATCCCTCAGCCCCGCCCCCTGCTCCTGATTGGCTGGTAGCATAGCCAATCGGGAGCCAAGGTATGGTCACATTTGCATGTTACTCTTTTATTAGATAGGATATAATGTACAAAGTATTATTTCAAATAATATTATCATCCAATAACATTTAACCACTCTGCCCCCTCCCCCCACACACACATGAAATTCAATGCTCACCATGGTCACTGACACCATACTTAGGGCTGGGTGAGTGGAAAACTGGTTCTAATCCCAGCTCTGTTTCTCACTAAACATGTAAACTTGATCTCTAAACTTTTCTTGGGCTTGAGCTTGAGAGAGAAAATTCCTAAGATCCATTTTAGCCCTTATATCCTATCTAACAAAAGGGTAATGTACAAATTAACCATCACTCTGGCACAAAGATGGCGGTGCCCATAGCCACAAGATGGCAGCACCCAGTCCCCTCAGCCCCGCCGGAGTCCCCCCATCCTGGAGGGGTGGCCGCTGAGAGTGGGCAATGTGAGCAACCTGGCGGAATGCTTACTTCATCATTGCGGTGATGAGGCCTGGCCACCGAGGGCCTCTGGGCTGTGGAGAGTCAGGCCCTGCTGAGAGCTATTGGTACACTGATTTGTGCATAGGGCTACTATTTCTAATATAATATCCAAAATCGTCATCACTCCAAGCTCAAAATAATCTCTCTTTTCTGAATTCTAATAATAGTTTCTCTGTGAATTTGCAAAGCTCTTATTTCTTAATATCTCCCATTTTGGCTATTTCTATACATGAATATAGCATGAGAACATGGACTTTGGGAATACAACAAATGTAAAATCAAATCCAAGCTTTGCCACTTATTAAGTAACGTAACACATATCCCTCAGGTATCTTAACAGTAAAATGAGAAATACCATATTTATTTCTGAGTGTTCTTATGAGACTGGATGATATAGAGCAAATATATATATATAATTTTTTTTTTGCACAGGGCCAGATGGTATTTTACCTTTGGGGGCTGGGCTGTCTCGATTTTGTCACAACTACTCAACTGTGCCATTGTAGCATAAAAGCAGCCATAGGCAATATTCAAACAATTGTGGCTGCATTTCAATAAAACTTTATGTTCAAAACCAGGTTGAAGACTAGATTTGGCCCTTTGTTCATTCTTTGCTGACCCCTGATACAGAGTATATAAAAATACTTGCCACCACCCTGACCAATGCGACTAAGTTGGCTGACCATTGCCCTGTGTTTCTAGATGTTGCTGATTTGATTCTGGGTCAGGGCACATGTCCAGGTTGTGGGTTCAAACCCTGGTCAGGGTGTATATGAGAGGTAACCAATCAATGTTTCTCTCTTTTTTTCTATCTCTTCCCCTCTCTCTAAAACCAATAAAAACATATTTAAAAAATATTTGCCATAATACATGACACAGAGGATGTGATCAATAAATAAAATCATGGCTGTATGTATTTTTTAAAGTTAACATTATCTCCAATTAGTAAGCTCTTTGGATTCAACATATTTGGATTTTGCATCTTCTATAATCCCTCCCAAAGACCCAGACAAGGTATTGTATATTAGACTTTCTAATACATAGAACAAGTATTGACATTTTAAAGATCCTTTATAAAATTCTTCCTTTCTCTCCAGTATTATTACCATCCCCCCAAAAAAAAAATCTAGACAGCTAGTGTCTTTGTGAATAATTTTCAAAAGTTTACGGACTCAAATCATTAAAACTTCATTCCACAACTCTCTATATAATTTAGGTTTCTAACCGAAACTGGTTTGGCTCAGTGGATAGAGCATTGGCCTGCGGACTGAAATTTTTTAAAAATTTAGGTTTGTAGTATATATTCCATTCTTTTTTATATAATTTTTTATTTAAAATATATTTATTGATTTTTTACAGAGAGGAAGGGAGAGGGACAGAAAGTCAGAAACACTGATGAGAGAGAAATATTGATTAGCTGCCTCCTGCACACCCCCTACTGAGGATGTGCCCGCAACCAAGGTACATGCCCTTGACTGGAATCGAACCTGGGATCTTTCAGTCCACAGGCCGATGCTCTATCCACTGAGCCAAACCGGTTTTGGCAATATATTCCATTCTTAACCTAGTAATGTCACAGATTGATGATGGCTGACAGCCCTGATGCCACATGGCACAAAAGAGGCTACTCATTTGTAAGAAATGGCAGTCACTGCTTACACAAAGGACCAGGAAATTCCGTTATTGTATTTTTAAGGAACTTTACTTTTATTCTTATAAAAATTTTTCAGGAAACAAAATATTTCACATGGTGATGCATTCGGTGTAAGAAGCAGTACTGAGCACAACCAAAGCTGATGTGACCTGATGAAATGGGACATATGTGGAGCGTGGTACAGGGAGGAAGTTATAAAAAGCAGCACAGGGCATCAGCTGCCCCAGCTAACCCTCTGGGCTTTGGCTGGCATTTGCTCTAGTAAACACCTAGCATCTTGCACAGCTGAAATAAAACCAGGAATTTTTTTTCTTTTGTTCCATGAAGTCCTTTCTATTCTAGAACGGTGAAGAATATAATGTTCCCCACCCCTAGATCCAGAGGCAATTCTTCTATCTTTGGTTCCAACTGTAGAATATTACAGGCTTTGAAATGCCTAAAATAGCTTTGGATAGAGTGGAGTTTGTCCTGTGGCTGGCTGGGTTAGTTTTTCCTTCACTGTTTGTATTCCATGAGATTAATGAATAAATTGAGCGAGAGAGATCCCTACAAACTCCAGATATTAAGATTGGGACTGACCCACTCCTTGAGGGGTGCTTAATCTGAGGGGTAGGTACAAACTCCATGGTGCTTTCCAAACAATCCTAATGACTGACTCCTTAAGTCCCCCTAAAACTTTGCACATTTTTTACATTAAGCTATTTAAACTTTTTTATTTGTTTATAGGAAAACATAATTATCTTTCTAAGGAAGCTATGATCTTCCAACTGTTAAAAATTGCTCCAAGGGTTACTGCATGTACAGAACCCACTTTCTAGTATGGGTATGACCACAGCAATGTTGTTAAGGAAATACTATTTGCTTTCAGTGCCTTCTTAATTGACTTACCAAGTACCTGGGGGCCTTAGTTACCCTCAACTGAAGAAAATTTTCTAAACCATAAATAATTATAGGTTTGTCCCTTCACAACAGCACCTCACAGCACCAAGGTATTGGCTACCCTCATAATGAAACTTTACCTTAACTACAATTTATTCCTTAATAGTGTTGGAGGATATTTGCTTGTTAATCCCTTTTGATGCCATTCATAATAGGTATTGATGAGTCAGCCTTCCCAGTAGTACTTGAATTATAGAGAGAACTCTTGGGGATTGACATGCTTTCTCCCTCTAATGGTAGGTTACAGACATCACTGAGTGTAGGTGAAATGGAGATTTCTAGAAAGATATCCAATGGTGCTTTCCAAACAATCCTATCTAATGACTGACTCTACCTCCACACATATAAAGACAACTTTTTTCACATAGCCTCCCATCCTTGCCTCATCCTAAGGTCCGGTGCAAGAGCTTAAAAATATTCTAGCTTTAGTAATAGTGTGATTTTTATGGCCAAGAAAAAAAGAACATTCTCTATTTAGATATCAGAGCTGAAAATAAAATGCACAGTTAACTGAACCCTGTTTAAATGTTACCAATGGTAATGCTTTGCTTATTTTACCCTCAGTTTTGATGAGATGCGTAAGTCTATATTTTCTGTTAGAAAGCAGCTATAAAAATCTGTGATTTCTTCTCTCCATGCTTATTTGGATCATGTTTGTCTATATATTCTAGAATCCAGGCAAAATTACTTTCTCATTCTCCTACTCTATGTCCAAATCCTCATTAGTTTTGTGACTTGATTTAATGCAGTAATTAATGACTGTAACATAAGCGCCCACATCAGAATTAAGCAGTGAGGTTTCAGAGAAGTCCTGGGAAATGCCATGGAAACCACAATGATTCCATTCTTCCTAGAGGCATTCTTCCTAGAGACTGGGAAGGTGGGAGGCGCTGGCATGAACATACGCTGGTGGATTCAGCAAAAGCTGAACTAAGTGGTGTGGAGGGGGTATTTTTGGAGAGTAGTTTTCAAAAATGGCATGGCTGACAGTAGAAGTATTAAAGTCTAGAAAGTGGGCTCTGTACATGACAGACTCTCTTAAAGTGCTAAAAAGCTCTGCTGAGCTCCTGATTTGGTTCAGAAATACACATACACTCAAGGGCACAGTATTGGTTCAAACACAACAGAGTCGAGGAAAAGAGGAAATCCTGCAAAGAAATACATGGCAGCTGGAATGACCACTTGCCCTTGGTTGTTTACCTGATTGAACTAGCAATCACAACCAGTAGGTTTCCCCTCCTTTTGGAGGCAACTTCTCACTGCATTAACATTCATCAGAGGTTGCTTTAAAAGTGACCGTGCAGATAACAATACCAATAAGGTAGCTCATGACATCAGGAGCTCCATACTTCCACCATTTACTGTATCCTCCAGGATCATAAAACAGCCTCTACAACCCCATTAGTTTATCATTCTGAGTCTTAGTTTCCTTATTTACACAATGAGTTTGAATCAGGAGATTAGATGAAGTCTGAGGCTCCTTCTAGATCTATTATAAGTCTACTAGAGGCCCAGTGCACACATTCATGCACCGGTGTGGTCCCTTGGCCTGGCCTGTGGGGATCCGACATCTCCCGAGGGGTTCTGGATTGTGAGAGGGTGGTTCTCCAGTGACACACCCTGGAATTGGGTTCCCTCATCTCTTCTTCCAATATTATGTCACTTTCTCTCTGTATCTGTCTCACTTCTTTCATCTCACTTTATCCTAAGTTTGGCGGTAACTGACAACGTGTGGGCATTTAGCTGCAAAATGCAATTATTTAGCAAACAGGATTTACTTAGCCTGGAATCTAGTCGGTCTAGGACAGGACCCTGGTCAATGTCAGGCTCCCACTCAGGCCCTTCTTCCCAGGTAGTCCTGTGGCTGCAGGAACCTCCTTCTTCCCACTTGAGCTGCACCATCACCTCCTTCCCTCCCAGGAGGTTGCCCACTGTTGCTACTGTCTGCCCAGAAGGTGGGAAGCTATGGCTGGTTTCCCAGCTGAGAATGGTAGCGGAAAATTTTCACTGCCTCCACTGGTAATCAATATTATGCGAATGGGCCAGCACAGGCGCCAGATGTCAGGGCTGCAGCGAGTAGGTCTTGCACGTCTGATCATTTAGCTAATCGAGTTGAAGTTTCTGTAAGGGCCAGACCCACAACCTCTGCAATGGGTTAGAGGCCCAAGGGGGAGCCAAAACCAAAGTGGGGAGCCAATGGGCTAGAGGCCCAGTGCACGGATTCATGCACTAGTGGGGTCCATCAGCCTGGCCTATTGGGATCAGGCCAAAACTGGCTCTCCAGCATCCCCCAAGGGGTCCTGAGTTGCAAGAGGGTGGTTCTCGGGTGACGCACCCCGGAATTGGACTCCTTCCTCTCTAGTTCCGGGTGCATCAACCAAGAACTGCAGCTGCCAAATCATTGTAGCTTGGCAGCTCCCCTGCATTGAGTGTTTTCCCCCTGGTGGTCAGTGTGTGTCATAGCTACCGGTTGGACAATTGAACAGGTGGCTGATCACTTAGGCTTTTATATGTATAGATAACTCAAAATTATCTCCTCCTTCCCAAACCACAAAATTCCTTCTGGATGAGGAAATAAGAATAGGTCCCTCATATCCCTTAGATCTTGGGAATCATTAAGAAGAGGTTTTAAATTTAAGGTGCCTATCTCAAACTATTTTGGGATTTTTGAATCTGCTCTCCCAAACTGAATATCCAATTCTTGAGTAGAGGAACCTGATTTTGGAGTGGGTAGCAAAGATTGGACTACCTGCATTTAACATATACCTTACATAAAGACAGGTACTCACCCTGACCAGTTTGGCTCAGTGGATATAGTGTAAGCCTGAAGACTGAAAGGTCCCAGGTTCGATTCCAGTCAAGGGCATGTACCTTGGTTGCAGGCACATCCCTAGTAGGGGGTGTGCAAGAGGCAGTTGATCAATGTTTCTAAATCTCTATCCCTCTCCTTTAAAAAAAGAAAAGAAAAAAAAACAGGTATTCAATACTGGACTCCGTAGTGAGAAATTTTCCAATTAAAATTTAGATAATCTGTACCTTCTTATTTAACCAGTCAGAGTACCCATGAGATATTTTCGAATGTGTTCATGAATTATATGTTTATATACTTTTAGGCAATTATACAAAAATGGTTGGCTGAAACAATTATTACCTGGATATGTAGGCTAAAGGAAATCACAGGGCAGATTTGAGCTAGCAAAATTGAAGGGCTAATCTGCTATTACTCTTTATCTGAATTTTCTTGTGGCAGGAAGAACAAAATCCTGTTTAGAAGGTAGGATGCTCCATCCTTTATTAGATAACACATTAAAATTAGGCACAATTCTTCAGTTTATTCTTAACAAGCAGCTAAAGAGGAGGCCAAAGGAAATTCAGAGGACCTGGTTGAGCCTGCACAACTTACATTGACATGGGTTTCTCCCTGGTCCAGAGCTGCTTTTGAAAGGCTCCCTGGATGGCATTAATCCAAAAATAAACACACTATGGCTCTCATGAGACACATGAATTACTTTAGCACATTCTCATAGCACAGAACCCAAAGGAAAAGTGCTCCATTTTAAAATGGAAAAAAAATTGTCCATCCTCAAAGCTCAGCATATCCTGGCTTGTGGCATTTAAAATGATAAACCAACATCTGTCCCTGAAGAGGATACAACATTTCTGATTGGACAGTCATTGAAAGACAATGAAGGACATATATAATTATGTGAAGTTCCACACACAGCTCACATTCAGAGCCGGTCCATCCAATATCTGATGGATCATTTCTTTCAGAGGACAATAAAATACATGTTTTATTTGATGTTTCATTTTAGATAGTTCTCTCTATTCTTCCTAACCCATACACATGGACATTTCTTTATTCTGTACCTATTACACCCCGCTCAACTCGCCATTCATGCTTAGTTCCAAGCACATAGGTTGCCTTGTCTTTTTTTAAAATATATTTTATTGATTTTTCACAGAGAGGAAGGGAGAGCGATAGAAAGTCAGAAACATCGATGAGAGAGAAACATCGATCAGCTGCCTCTTTCATGCCCCCTACTGGGGATGTGCCCGCAGCCAAGGTACATGCCCTTGACAGGAATCGAACCTGGGACCTTTCAGTCCACAGGCCGACGCTCTATCCACTGAGCCAAACTGGTTTCGGCAGGTTGCCTTGTCTTGAGTTTCCTTCCTTTGGGAAGCATGTAGCTCATAATAGAAGTGACAGTTGCATCTTCTTTCTGATAATGGCTTGGGCCTCCTCTTGAGCGGCTTGTTAAGAATGAACTGAAGAATTGTGCTCAATTTTAATGTGTTATCTAATACAGGATGGAGCATCCTACCATTTAATCAGGACTTTGTTCTTTCTTCAACCTTTGCCACCAGAAACGTGGCCACCAACTCTCTGCCAGTTACTACAAGAGAAGTGTCAATGCACAAAACACCAGCAAAGTAATACAATCTTACTGTCAGCTGTCAGCAGATATAGTTACTTGAGTTTTCTTAAAGCCACATTTTCACTGCACAAGTGCTTGTTCTCTTTCTTTTTTGCCAGCAAAATAATCCGAAATAAAATGTTAAGAAAATGTTAAGAGAAAAGCATTGTCTCTCCTTCACTTTGATGCCACTATTAAATATCTATAAAATTAGACACATAGTGATCATGGAATGGACAAATCAATCCTCATTATTTTAATATGCAACGAATAACATTTCAGCTTCATGAATGTTTGGGTGTATAAGTAATATTAGAGGTAAAATGACTTTGAAATTTAAAATATAACTAAAATGGGAGCAGTATTGGTTATTTGAATCTTTGGTAATTTGAGCTCTTCATTCTGGTGGTGTTCACTTCAGCCCACTCTAATTCAACACGTTCAAACATTTTTTGTTCAGGAAAAATCAAAGCATTTGGAAAAGTTTTAGCTGCATATTTATTGGTTAGGCTTCAGGTTGAATCTTATCCATATTTGGACAACCATAGATGTGCACATTTTCTGAAGGGCACAGTTGGGGGAAAGATATTGTATTTTTGTCCTTCCCAGCTAGTATTGCTCAATGTACATGGGTATTTTCTGTAATGCTTTATGTTTGCTAAACATGGACCTTCCTTGTTAGCCACTGCCTTTTTAGTCAGTGGAGAGGAGTAGAAGAGCTGATGAATTGACAGTGTTGCCATTCATCTTCTCTAAATCCCAAGGTCAACAGGGAAAAACAGATCTTATATTTTCTTATTTGAAATTATCTAAGAGGATAGTCTAACTGTACAGCTAATACCAACTTGTAGCTTAGGTTCATCCTGAGACAATATTGAAAAAAAATTATCTCTGGTGCCATTGCCATACTGTTCTGAACCCCGTTTTCTCTCCAGTATCACCCTTCTGTTTGCTATTCTCAATATCAAAGTCAGCTCTTGGGAATACTAGTCGAGAACCTGAGAATCTATGAACTAATATACACAAAGGAAGAAATGCCTAACAAACAGTACTCAAAATATAATTCTCTTCCTAGATTTGCATCTTAATAGTCGCGGAGGCTTTTAGTTAAATGTCTATTAGTTTATTATATGTAGCAGCTAACAGTTGAAAGCCATTTGAGCAAGGACATGCACTGTGATCTTCCTGAAACTCCTAATAATTTACACAGCATGAATTTTCAACCTTTACTTCTATGGAAAGCATCCTTAAGTATAGCCACACCTGTGCCTGCCTATGAACCAGGTGAATAGCTGAGGGCCAGAGTAAGCAGGACTTGCTCTATGCTTTATATGATGAGTGACTTCAAAGAAGTCATTTAATTACAGAGTTTAAAATTTCTTTTCTTGACTGTCTAGCCAAACTTGGTTTTTGCTTTCATTGGGTCGATTGTTTTGTGGGTGCCATGTGTTTGGATTCAGGAACATCAAATGGTTATGGGAAGTCATACTTCCCAGATAAACCGAAAGGGCTCTCTTGGGATCTAGGCCTGTATGGGTAGATGATCTATTTACCCAATCAGTGTGAGCCCTTATGTAGGCACCATGGGAATAATTAAAAGTCCTTTTGTTGATTCAGTTCATGTGTCTGATTTACAATCTGGAAGGATTTTTTTGTATATGTGTGTTGTTGATCTGATTGATTTTAATAAAGCAAGTAGTAAATATATGAACATATATGGAAACATGAAGTCAGAATCAATACCTAGAAGGAAAAAAATCAGAAATATTTTTTATCTTTGCCACAAATTCTCCTTCCCCAGGTTTTCTAGCTATTAAGTATTGTTAACAGTTCTATCTATCTGTCTATTGATCTACCTTGGAAGGATTCTTCAAATGGAGATTTGAAAACAACTTTAAAAGGTTGAATAAATACACAAGTATTGAGATGTGTTCCTTTAAAATAAAGCATTAACATATAACATATCTTATTAATATATTGATATGAAACTATGGTCTCCTTCATGAGAGAAACTGTTCTTTCAAGTATCTGATAGGCATGGCACCCAAACATTGCTGAATGGGTGTCCTAGATTACAGCCCAGGCAGAGTGTTCTGTTTAACACTGACTCCTCCTCACCAAGGACATGGAACTGGTCCTCCCATGCGTTCCGCCCTCATCCCCGACCAGCACCATAAGCTTTTGTAAATTGTTAGTTGAGTCTAACCCAATGCATGCTGCAGCCACCTCCCTAACTTCCTCTGAAGTTTCCCCATAGCTGATTTTCTAGTCAGAGATCAGAGACAGTGCCCTGATACACTGCTACCACCGCAAGTTGAGTCCCAGTGCCTATCTTCGCACATTCACGTGTGTTAATAGACATTCTGGTTTGGTTTCCTATCCGTGGCACCTGGAAAGTGTTCTCCCATCTCCCTTAGCAGCCACACCCACCATATTCTTGGTTGCCTTGGTTTCACTACCTTGGTTTCATTGCCTTGACTTTACTAGAATGCCTCTCCATTGTGACCAAAGCTCTTGACCAATCCCCCTTGTCATTAACCCTGGGTCCAGTCACTTTGAAGCCTCCTTGAGCCTAATTGTCTCCCCCTGGTTTTGAGTAGAAAGTAATATTTCCTAAGAGAGTGCTAGTGCTACTGAAAAATTGCAGAGCATTTCCTTAACCCTCTTTCCTATTTCAAAATTATCTTCTTTTAGTCTGTCATGTATACCAGTTATTTTCAACCAGTGTGCCACAAGAACCTTTAAAATATTCAATACCTGCCTATTTAGTCGGGAGCACTGACCTGTTTTCCCTCAGACTGTCAAATAAAAAAATATCAACAACCAATACAACAATGGCTGTCTGGTGTGAATGAATCAAAATTGTAACTTTTCTTTGTCAGATGAGTAAAAAATAAAATGTTTTTGGTGTGCCACAAAATTTTAGTAATTAGTTTATGTGTGCCATGAGATGAAAAGGTTGAAGGTCATTGATCTAGACAGTAAAAAGTCATCCCTTAGAACAGTGGTTCTCTACCTTTCTGATGCCACCACCCTTGAATACAGTCCCTCATGTTGTGGTGACCCTCAACCATAAAATTATTTTCGTTGCTACTTCATAACTAATTTTGCTACTGTTAGGAATCTGTGTTTTCTGATGGTCTTAGGCTCCATAGCAGCGGTTCTCAATCTTTTCTAATGTTATAACCCACAGGTTGAAAACTGCTAGCAGGGTCACCTAAGACCATTGGAAAACACAGATATTTACATTACGATTCATTAACAGTAGCAAAATTACAGTTATGAAGTAGCAACGAAAATAATTTTATAGTTGGGGTCACCACAACATGAGGAACTGTATTAAAAGGTCATGGCATTAAGAAAGTTGAGAACCACTGCCTTAGAACATACTTAAAATAGTGCTTTTAATATCTATATCTATATATACAGACATGTATTATTGATTTCAGAGAAGAAGGGAGAGGGAAAGAGAGATAGAAACATCAGTGATGAAAGAGAATCACTGATTGGCTGCCTCCTGCACACCCCACACTAGAGATCGAATCCACAACCCAAGCATGTGCCCTGACTGGGAATTGAAAGGTGTCCTCCTGGTTCATAGGTCCACATTCAACCACTGAGCCACATCAGCTGGGCTGAAACAGTGCTTCTTAACATGTGCTCCAGAACACCAGCATCAGTGCTACCTGGGCTGCTGATCAAGAGGTCCTGAGAATCTGAATTCCTACCTCACGCCTCAAAGAACATTTATATCCACCAGAGTTTGAAATCCACTGTGTCAAAGGCTATCTTGATCAAATAACCATCCTGGCAGTGCCTTTTAGTCCACTGACTCCCTAACTTTTCCATCCCTCTTTCCATGTATGGGTTATGTTAATGATGCACTTTTAGCTTGACTTCTAACTTGCCCCCAGGCTAATTTCACATAAGGTCTAGATGGGTTAAGATGACATTCTTATTCAATATTTGATGCATCCTGCAAATCTCTGACATTAGCATGTCACATGGTTCAGAAATTTCAAGGTACAACTGAAAGGAAAGATTCAACAGACCTACATACATTGTAGAGAAAGTCTGTCCTTATGCTCTTGGGGAAAGAGTGGATTGTGTTCTAGGATGTTGGATGACAAAGTCACATCAGGACAATAAATATCTCACCTATATACCCAGAGTGCCAAAAAGTTCCTAAATTAAGAAGCATTATAACTTACACTTAAGGGTTTCGTCATATTAAAAGTGTGCAAACTCACCTATAAGAGGAAATAATTTAAGCTGGTCACCTTCACTTAGTTTACAATCAGATAAATGTTGAACAGCATGGGATTTGGGGTGGAAAATGAGGCCCATAGATTTAGTCAAGATCAAATAGCTCTTTTTTCCCAAATATTTTTATTGATTTCAGAGAGGAAGGGAGATGGAGAGAGAGATAGAAACCTCAATGATGAGAGAGAACCATTGATTGGCTGCTTTCTGCACGCCTCCCACTGGGGATTGAGCCCACAACCTGGGCATGTGTCCTGATCAGGAATTGAATCATGATCTCCTGGTTCATAGGACGATGTTCAACCACTGAGTCTCGCCAACCAGGCAAGATCAAATAGCTCTTGACGAGTAAGCTGGGTCAACCAACCATTTCCCTGGATCCTCAGTGAATGTACTCTGTGAGGCTGTCGGGGAAGGTTGGAGGGGTTTTTTTAAAAGGCAAGGTCATGAGAAGTCTGGACACCTGAAGAAAAATGAAGGAGGTATCCCTGAGCAGGTACAAAACAACTAAGGTGCCTACAATCCACTCTGTTGACTTCACAGACAAGAAAGGATGATAACCTAGCAATAGGTTCTTCTACTAAGGAGGAAATGTGGTAGAGTGGAACATAATAAATGCACTTTGACATCATTTAAAGTTGGGTTCAAATTTAACTCTGTCCACTTACTTGTGACATTGGGAAAATGGCTAATCTCTTCAATTTGCTTGTCTCAAAAACCGCGAGAATACTATCTGCGTTGTGTGACGGTACTCCATGATTGTAGAGTAATGAGAGTGCTTGAGCAGGATTGTAATTATTAATACTGTCATCATCATCATAACTTTTTAATATTTTCTTAAGTATTTTAATCCTAAAAGAGCACCATAGGTCCTACCCCCTTTGATTTCCACAAACTGCTGAGGGTTTATAGCATGCTGCATAGAGTGTGCTAAATGAGGTCCCTAAACAAAGATACAATAGCAATATACTCAAGACTTTCTTGGGTTTCCTGAATAAAACACAGAAGCTCCCTATCATTATTACTTTCCAAATAAGACAGACTACTGTAACCATTAGAATTAACTCTCCCAGAATAGCACGTTGGCAATCTTTGCTTCAGGCAAGCAGATCACTCATTAAAATGTGTATTTCTTTCTGAAAATTTCTTTTCTCTTCAAATGGTTTCCTTTTCCCTTAAGAACATTTCACTTGGAAGGGACTCTCAATTTGAATACTACTAAGTTTCGTAGGAACTAGTAGTCTCTTTATGAATCAGGGTGCCTCTGTCCACCATTATGTTGTAAAGTTAAATAATTCATTTGAAATCATTCTAGCAATGTCAAAACAGTCCTGGCCATGGACCCAGCCACCTGACCAAGGTTCAAAGACAGGTGGATGGGGTTTTCTGGCTTTCTTTCAGCTTGATTTGTTTTATTTCAGTGGGAGTCGGTTAGCAACTTACAGCAGAGGCCAGGCAAGTTTTGCTGGCTTCCTGTGCCTATCTTGTAATTTGGCAACACCCTGTGGGCTCTGATACCCAGGCTCCTCTCTCCTAAATCCCTAATCCTTTCCCATTTCCGCAGGATAAAAGCCTGAAATTCTCCCGCGGAGCTTTAGAACACTGATTCATTCATTTGTTAAACAAATATTTATTGACTACTTACTCTGTGCCAACCAGTTTTAGATGGCAAAGAACAAATATGGGACAAAGAATAAAGAGGGGACAAATAAGTAAATAAAAATATAATCTTTGATTTTAAAAACGAAAAGGGACTGAGATGATTTACAATGTCTGCATCTATTAGCTATTTAAACTTTAAGCAAGGTATAAAGCCAAGAACTGGTTTGATGACCAAGGTGAACTGAATCGGGAAGTAGTAAGGGAAGTGAAATTTTGGGAGACTTTGTTTTATTCTCTTGCCTTTAAAATTGAAATGTTTGCTCAGCCTATTACTCTCAGTCAAAGAAGCAGGGCCTCTCTGGAAGGAAACTATATTCCTTCCCTTGTACAAACCGGAGCTTGTTTTGTTAGCCACAATGACAGTGGGGGGATGTGTGATAATGCTTCAGGAAATGAGTTCTTTTAACAAATATCAAATGGAAGATGGGCAGCCTCAGCTCACTGCTCTCAGGTGCAATGGCCTTCATATTTTAAATTATGAAAAAGAGAAGAGAGCAAATCTGACATGCTGTAGGCAGTGTCTGCCGGCAAACAGTCTGAGTCTCAATTAAAACACTTTGTGAGACCCACCAAAAACAGATGGAGATCCAGAGTAAAGCAGATAAAAACTGTTCACATTTTAATGTAATACCGTATGTGTCCATCTTACTTGATGCGATTTCTGCATCTGTACAAAATATTAAGCTCATTTTACTCAAAACCACTTTTAAATAAAAGATTATCTTAAAAAAAAAAAAAGAAAAGCAATGGTGGTTACTTTTGAAGGTTCTTGACTGGGAAGAGAACACTAAGGAATGTTCTGGGGTGAATGAAATATTCTAAAAGTGGATCTGGGTGCTTGTTAAATAGGTGGCTAGAGACATTAAAAGTCATTACGGTACAACTTAATATTTGTATAATTTTACTGTGTCCTATAGTAACGTCAATGAAAAAGGAAGAAAAAGTAAAGGGCAAGCTCACATTTCAGGCCTGCAGATGTAAAGTAAACAACATCCCAAACTATGGATTCTGCAGCCTATGAAGGAACTGATTTAGATCTTTACAATTGCTTCCTATTTGCTCAACTGACTACATGATTTTAGCAAACCATGGAGCTGTTAACTTGCCTCCATGTTATTGGCACCCATTGGGTTCTGATACTAAACCCATGTGGAAAGGAAATTAGAAAACAAATAAGGGGAGAAGGAAATTCCCGCCAAGTTCTCAGCTGAGCCAACATTCAGAGACAGTTTCATGCTTGTTGGGAATTTCTCTCAATAGGGTATTCCATGCTGGTAATAGTTTACCCCAAGAATTATGGATCTCCATGGGATTGTTAGATCTGCCACAGAGGCAGAAATAATTGTGTGGCTTCTGCTCCCTAAATAAATGTGAAAAGTTCACCTCACAAAAGAGTCATATTCAGCAAACTTATGACTAGGAATATTAAAGTTGGGTTGTTTCCAGTAGCAAACAAAATATAGTTGAATTTTATGTTGCATTCTTTTAAAACTTTATTTATTTCTACTATTATTACTTTCTAATTTCTCATAAGAAATTTATAGATTTTTCTGGGTTTGACTCACTTAAAATTATGTACATGCTCACGGATTATTTTTGTATAATGAACATATATTTGTTTGATGAAAGTATTTCCTCTTTAAAAAAATAGGAAAGAATAAATAGATTCTCCTTGAGTTAATAAGAGTTTTAAAAACTCATAGATTCTTTTGTGGTTTTTGCCCCTTTACACAGTGTCAGTTTTTTTTAATTGATTACTAGAGACTTTTATTTTGATCCTTTTCCTCTACTTTTATTTAAAAGAGTCCATGGCATTAATCTCAATAAAACTGTGTTTTCCAAAAAATATTCTATGGAAAATTTTTTAAATATCTATATATCTATATCTCTAAATGAAATCCATGACTGACAAAAATTATTGTACCTGTCTAAAATGTTGTCAGCTGTTGATAACTCAAAAATCTATTTTTTTCCTTTAGAGACATGGTATTTGTGTTCTCAGAATAGCCCACAGAAGCTATGTAACTTATTTAGCAATGGAGGTAAAATAATGTATGTTTATGGAAATTTTTAAATAATAATAAAAATATTATAGCAATAGCAGTAGCAGAAGGTTACTGAATAAGACAGAATTTTATAATTTTACCTTTCAGGTATTGAAGGCATGTTTAATACGAAAGACATCTTCAAATAACCTACATGTGTCAATATAGATAATACAAAATAAAGAGTAAAAACAAAACAGGAATCATCCTACAGACCAAAAATATATACTCTTAATATAGTGTTGTGCTTATCTCTAAGAATAAGAATATATTTTTACACAATTGAGGTCACACTGTACTGTTTTGTATCTTGCTTTTCCTAATCGCTATTGTATTTTAACTAGTTTGAAGATTATCAGCATAGATTCTTGGTCTAATCTCACTTCAGATCCCAAATCTTGATTTTCTTTGACATATATGCCACTACTGTTTTTTCATATTATATAGAATGTACAAAACGAAACAGAGAAAGAAAAGAGGACCAGTAGGAGAGAGTGAAAATGAGCATGCAAGCAAGGGAGAGTTTCGGTTGTAGTGCCAGAATCAAAGGGATCTACAGAGCCCTGACCAGTGTGGCTCAGTGGATAGAGCGTCGGCCTGTGGACTGAAAGGTCCCAGGTTCGATTCCGGTCAAGGGCATGTATCTTGGTTGCGAGCACATCCCCAATATAGGGTGTGCAGGAGGCAGCTGATCAATGTTTCTCTGTCATTGATGTTTCTAACTCTCTCTCCTTCTCCCTTCCTCTCTGTAAAAAATCAATAAAATATATTTAAAAACAAACAAATAAATAAAACAAAGGGATCTACAGATATAAAAGAGTTCTTAGAGAAAATAAACAGGACTGGAGCAGTGAACTTTAGAATAACAGGGATTCTAGGATTGGTGTTAAATAGAAATAAACATTCTTTTATCCTATCCCATCATTTGATAAGGAAATGAATGTTTATTGAGTTTAAGGTTTTTCTTAGGGGACAGAGATAGTTTGAAGCAATACTGGTAAGGGAACTCATGTGCTAATTCTCTACCTTAATTTCCTTCTTGAATCACTGAGGTATAGGAAAATTAAAGAGCAACGAATAAGCACCATCTCCCTGAGGACTAAAAAAAGGAAAATGGTAGCCCTGGCTGGTTTGGCTCACTAGACAGAGCATCAGCTTGTGGACTGAAGGGTTGTAGGTTTGATTCTGGTCAAGGGCACATATCTTGGTTGCAGTCTGGACTCCCAGCCCTAGTCAGGAGCATGTAGGAGGTAACCAATAGATGTCTCTCTCACATCGACATTTCTCTCTGTGTCTCTCCCTCTTCCTTTCACTTTCTCTAAAAATCAATGGAAAAAATATCCTCGGTGAGAATTAAAGAAAATGAATGAATGAATGAATGAATGAATGAATGAATGAAATGGTGCAAAAGAGATGGTGGCTCAAACAATATCCTGATGATATAAGGCTTTATCATTGCTGGCTGGGAGCTCAGAAAAGTTAAAGGGGGAAAAGGGAGCAGAGTAGCCCTCTTGGGTGCAGAGATATAAAAACTACGAACAAACCACTATCCTTAAATGTTTTTATGAGGATTACATGCTCCAGATTTGTCAAAATTCCAGAATCAATGCTGCAATATATTATTGTTAACCCATCCACATAGATTATCAAGTGAAAAGACATTCAAGTTTAATTTGCTCATTTAATGGAAGGAGAACCAATGCTCAATCACAACCAGATATGCTTATCACTTTCTTTATTGTCACTGAAGCAAAGTCCACCTGTCCAAAGCATAAATCTAAAAACAGCATAAACTGTATGCATTTTGGACAGCAGTGTGGGTGAGAGGCCATTGTCCTCATTACAGTATTTTTCGGTGCTCCTGCTGATCCTAAAATAAGCTTGTGACTGGTGCCATTAGGGAAGTAGGAGTCAGAGGTTGGAAGATGGGAAATAGATACTAAGGTGTTATAGTAAAACTCTACATTATTTTTAAATTTTACCTGTAATGGTAAATTCAAAAAATAAAAAGCATTGACCGGTGTGCAAGCTTAGATTTCATTATTTGAATCCGTCACTTTGCTTTAATATCAAATGTATTTTTGGTTTGTTTATCAAGAATCAGACCTCACAGATTTAAAACTTATTTTTTTTTATTTTCTGTAACTTTTTTTTTTGCTAAGGCTCACTTTGACCTTATCCTGTCCCATGGACTTGAAGAATTTTCCAATGGATGTCCAGACATGTACAATGCAGCTGGAGAGTTGTAAGTCACTATTGTTGAAATGATTGCCTCCTTGTTCTAATCAATAATGTGGTTCTTTTAGTCTGTCGTTAATTAAGGAAGAAAGACCCTTAAGTCTCATTCTCTACCTACTTACCAACTCCCAAGGTCCTAAAGAAAGGGCAAGCAAAAGTGTGTGTGCATGTCTGATACCTAATAGATAATCTTTCAAGGTAAAATGCCAAATAACTCACCTTCCTCAAAAACAAGCCTGATTGAGTAAGCTATTTTTTGAAATGAAAATGTCTCCTCAGAAAATTAAGATGATTAGTCCTTCAATCTCTACAATGAATTGCTCTCTATTCAGAAAATTATATGTCTATCTTTTGCTCATATAGACCATCATCCCCAAAGGAATTTTGGCAGGATGGGATAATTGATTTGAGGACAAGATACAAGAGATTCAGAGAAGGATGCAAAACTGAGCAGCCTGAGATGATATGGGATCAGAGGCATCTCCTTTAGATAGGCAGTGGACACACAAAGGCATGGTGCTATCTACTTACCGTATTTTCCGGCGTATAAGACGACTGAAACTAATGATGATAGGAGGAAGATAATAAACAATAGAGATCAAGTGCTGGGCAAGTCCCTGGCGAGTTAGCAATGCCCATCATAACTGCAAGCTATGTTATTTTTACACCCGGCGTATAAGACGACCCGCGACTTTTGAGAAGATGTTCCTGGGTTAAAAAGTCATCTTATATGCTGGGAAATACGGTAGTTCCTTTTATGCCCCAGCCATGATGCCACTGAAATCTTTGACACGTCCTATAAGCTGCTAAGGCATCCAAGGTTATGGCATGTTCAGTCAAGAGACATGAATTTTTTTCTGGCTTGCTCTGACAGTTTCGCTGTTTGTAAAATGTAGAGAATAATAAGGCCTACTGACCTATGGGGATGTTAGAAGATTTAATGAGGCAAGGGCAAGGAAGTACTTTTAACTTCTTGGTTTAGAAAAATGATAAAAAAAGATATCAACTATTATTTTAAAGAGGCAGTGACAGGGTGTCCTTCTGATTATTTAAAATCACCATTGATTTTCCTTGAAACTTCCTACAGAAATAAAATAATGAAATGTCTTTGTTTTAAAAAAAGTTGTCAGGTATAAAATGAGAATTTCTGGTTGACAATAAACTTTATGTATTTTCCCCTCCTCCCCCATAACCCCTTCTCTTGAGAAGAAAGTTAAGAAAAAAACTTTTTTTCTTACATAATGAATCCTTCTTCATATCTTCTCTACTGCTCCACACTCACCCCTGCCTCAGTCCAACACTTAGATTCTCTATAAATCAGCAATCAGAGTTGCCATCTGAGGCTCCTCTAAGGCTTAAAAAACTCTAATTAGTAAATATGGTTGGTCTTTGCAGGACCTAGAAGTAGGAAATCAAAGAAGTAATGTGTTTACCACTAACTTTGAATACAAAGGGCGGAAATTACTCTCTCCTTTTCTAACCTCATATTACTTCCTCCTTCCCCACCTCTTTCCCTGGTCTGTCTGCCCTAGGCTGGGTCTTCAGAGTGGCTGACAAGATTATTATCATGGTGGCCAGCAAGAAGCTCGCCAGACAAGGACATGGGGTGTTTGATTATCTTTTTTTATTTGTTGGAGACACCCAACTACTCATAAAGCATTGTTAATAGGGTTGGCCATTCTCTCTGTTGCAATTTCTTGTTTTGTAATCCCTTGCTTTCCATATTATTTTTGGCTTTGAATGAAAAAGTGGTCCAAAGAAAGAGCAAAGTAGATTCTAATTGCCATTGCCATTGATTCTGAGTAGCTTTGGTAAGTCGTGAAGCTGTAGAAAACAATTCTAAGAATCTATAAACTTAATAACTATGCTGAGGTTATTGGTTAATCAAAACTTCACATAATATTCCTTGTACGCTTCACTCTAATTTTAGTGTTCAAATATCACAAAGGGAGAGGAGAGAGAAATAACATCTGATGGAAGAGCAGACTTCATTTTTGGGGTGCAAAAAGATCCAGAGTACTTTATAGATAATGAACTAGTTAACAAGGAGTCTGGAGACTAAGAACTAACTTTGGTTCAGTAAACTGATAACAATCTTACTGTGAATGGTTCAAGAGTCATACAACAATATGATATAACCCATAGAGAATGTTTTACTTCATATTAACCATTGTGATGAGTGGACCCATTTTGCAAGACACTAGAACAAATGAATATGCTTGATTTGCATATTCTGCAACTTCTTCTTAGTTTTCCCCACATGCTAAAGTAACTAAGGACTGACCATAAGAACTTTAACATAAGCTTTCTGAAAACAAAGCTAATAGACCAGAGGAGAGGGGCCAAGTTGCAATGGGAATGCTTTAGGCCGATGATGAATTCATTCTCATTTTTTTTAAGTTTTTTTTTTTTTTCATTTCAAATACTAAGGCTAGCGCCGTGAATTGCATTAGCTTATTGGATTGTCACAGACAGAACTCTTTCGAGTCGAGATAGTCTCCAATGGGTTTTTATATTTGTTTGTTCTTCAGAAAAATTCAGTGAAGAAAGCAGAAGAAAATGGACTTTATAGATTCCATTCTCTCATTAAACGGAAATAAATCATTCAGAAATAGCTTGCTGTCTTCAATTTTGTTGGCTACAATGACATGTACTTGTCATGATGATTGCAGCTCTTTTATTAAAAAAATGCTCTTAAACTGATTGAGCATGTGCCTGCTTTAGACAATTTTGTTTGTTTCTTTACATGCCTAGCCTTTCAAGGTTTCTTGGCAAGATGCATTCAATTTTTCACTGTGATTTGTTTATCTCAGTTGGATACACAATGAATGACCTAATATTTGAGTGGTTAAGTGACGGTCCAGTACAAGTTGCTGAAGGACTGACCCTTCCTCAGTTTATTTTAAAAGAAGAGAAGGAACTCGGCTACTGCACAAAACACTACAACACTGGTAAGTTTTCTTTCCAGTGGGCTCCATCTGTAGCTTGGGTTATATATCCCATCACCTTACTTGCTGCATATTTACTGAGAAAATGGAGCTACAAGGCAAGGGTCTAGGCTTGACTCCACCTGCCCCTCTACCCCCGCCAAGATAAGATACCAATACCCTCTGGAATAGGTCAGCGAGGACAACAGAAAATTTCTCCAAAACAGGGAGATAAGTAAAGAGATTTGGGAATCTTTTACTGTTCTCTTGTTGACCATCTGCTGTCAAATGAGTCTGGGAACAGGTGTATGGGACCTTGTAAGTGGCGCAGGAAGTGAATAAATTCTGGCCAGTTCCTGGCATCCACTTTTGACACGGGACCCCCAAGTCAATTTGCACTCTCTGTCTTAGTAGAAGAGAGGAATAATAACATAGGTCGCTGTAAACCCAGAAGCACAGCTGTTGTGCTCTCCAGTACTGAACAATAATAGGAGTTTGGATGAAAATCAGCTGGCAGGAATTTAGCTGGCTCTACAGACCTGCATTGTCAGTAGTGCTGACAGACACATGGCAAGGGAGGGGGGGAGAGGAGAATTTGAGTCAGTAGCAACAGTGGGCATCTGTTGTTACCTGAAAGATTATTCCTGCTCAGTCAAGTTGATGGCTTTTCATATACATGTCCCAGTTTTGATACCCGCACAAGCTGATCATAGGTAGGCAATTGAGACATGATAGTTTGTTCAGTGACTTGCTCCAGGTCCCTTGCTGAGTAGAATGGCCCATGAACACTTGTTTTAGCAGTCAACAGTGCTTCCTATTCAAGTAACTAAAACATAAATAATTCCAAGGTGTTCTTCCTGACAAAGCATGAGTCCAACCCTACTTCTGAACTAAGCCAAATATCCTTCTGGAGTTCTAACATCAAGCCAATTAAAGAGGGGAAGCGTGAAAAGGAGAAGGAACATCTATTTCTTAGTAGAATGTCAAAAGTTTTAATATCTTTATACACACTCTTTTTATAGAAAGTGTAAAATTGTAAACAGATTCTAGGAATATTATAAATGTCCTTAAGCAATTACCCAAAAGGCTAGGAAATATTTACAATGACTAGATTATATGCATGGCTGATACCACTATATACATATTTTTTTCTCTTGCTATTGATAATACAAAAATAAATACACAATTATTCAAATTATTTGGGAGGCCCATGTAAACTTTACAACTTTGGAGAGAATGGTTTCAATTGTTACATATTACATGTTATACATTTTATGCTGTATACTACATACTATACCTATATTCTGTGGGTTATATATTATATGCTATACATAACAACCCCACAAATATGACTATTTTATTTCCATTGGTCAGCTTATGACAGTCTTGCAAATTCTGAAACTCTATCAAAATAAGCTTCAAAAAGGCACAGATTTTGAAAATTAAATAATCCCACATGGTTTTGGGCCAGTGACTCTTTAGATCACTCATCCATCCACTGTCATTGCTATTACTGGTTAAGCATGAACAAAGTTCAATCGCTTATGCAGAGTGAGAATCTTGTAAAACCTTCCAAATCCATCTATAATGCTCTTATTTTAAAAAAATAAAATAAAGTGCGAGTCTAATAGGAAAGAGAAATTCGAATTGGATTTTAAGTAATCGTTTCTTGCCTTCCAGGAAAGTTTACCTGTATTGAGGTTAAGTTTCACTTGGAACGCCAGATGGGATATTATTTGATCCAGATGTACATCCCCAGTCTCTTGATAGTCATTTTGTCCTGGGTCTCGTTTTGGATAAACATGGATGCAGCCCCTGCCAGGGTCGCACTGGGCATCACCACAGTTTTAACGATGACCACCCAGAGTTCAGGTTCCAGGGCATCTCTGCCAAAGGTAAGAAACCTCACTTGACCACGGTGACCTGAGAAGTTTGGCAAAGGTTTTGTAGGCTGGAAGATTCTGGGAAGTCAGAAATATCCACCAGTTCGTGACACTGTTGGAGATGCAAATGCGATCAGGGAAGGAAGAACTGAGTTTGAGATCTTTAGCACTCTGGGGACATGGGGCAACTTAGAAATCAGATCAATTAGGGGAAAGGGGAGCCAGGGTTGAGAGAGAGGAGGAATGAGTGGAGGCAGAAACATTCAGGAATTCTAAGACACGCTTGAGTGCTTCTGACATTACGTTGTTTATGAGCCATGAAGCTTGCAGGAATTGAAGAAAGATCGATTCAACTTATGCTGTATTGTCAACATTTTATTGGTGAAGTTATTGTGTTCCCTATGCTCAGGAAAGTCACTTACATTAATAAAAATTTAAATTAATCTCCTGGCAGTTTCGCAGAAAAGCCATCTCAATGAATGTGTGTATGTGTGTGTGTGTGTATATATATATATATATATATATATATATATATATACACACACACACACACACACACACTGGTATATATGAAATGAATGTACAATATTATGGTGCAGTAAATGAAATACATGAATCTTTGTTATGCCTTCATTTACCATAATGGGTGATACATTACTATTTTAAACTGACATAATTACCTAGAGAAAGATCAGCAGAATCCTCCAACTTGGTGGACATTCTGGTAACTGTGGGAGGTTGAAAGAGAAGTGTGGGGTGGATATCAGTGACACATAGACATTTTTTTGGCAAGTCTAGTAATAATCCATAATGGCTGCACAATCTATTTTTATGTAATGCAGGCCCTCTGCATTTATAAATACTACTTAAGCAAGTAATGATATATGCTCCACTTGTGAAATGTCCCAGCTCCCCAAAATATGCCTATGTGTGTTTCTCCCTTTCACTGAGTAGAGTGAGGCACTGGCTTCAATTTTATAGGAGTGTGAGTTCCATTTAGTATTCAGTGTATACTGCCTCATTTGGTTGAGCAGTCTCTCCAAAAACCAGTTCCAGAAAATTGAGATGTAATCCCATATCTTTGCTGGTATGAACTTATGCTCAGTTGTACTGCATTTCAGATGATGAGAAATATTATATTGTGGTCCACATTATTTCCTATGTTGGAATGCAGGGTGACATGTGAAGAAGTTCTGTGGCTATAATGGAGATGGAGTGGATGTTGTGAAAATAGTTCTACAAATTTCAGGCCCATGCCTCCAAAGATAGATATTAGATTTAGTATGCTAAAAGAGAAAAGAATAGATGTCTTTGATAGTTTTTTAGAACAAATAGTACAAAATACGTGTGCCATATTTCTACTGGGATATAGTTGTTAGAAATATTAACAGCCTTTTATTTGGCTATAAGATCACAAATCAATTTTACTTATTAGAAATTCTAATCCACACTGTGCTTCCTCCCAAACTGGTCCATTTGCTTATTTCTCTTTAGTTATTAGTTATTGCCATCACCGCATGCCATGCCATCATTAAGCCCCAGGGTGCACAACCATGTATTTTACAATTTAATAGACAGCTAAGTTATTGATGACAAATTGTAAGCAGATAATGTCAAAAATAAGACAGTTAGCCTCCAACCACTTATTGCTATGAAAACAGTAACCCTTTATTTTCAAAGTGAGAGCTTGAGTTTCTAAAAAATGTGTTCTTGTGTTCTTCATTCTAAATTAGCTATTTTGTTTTTACACCAATGGTCAAAACTATTGCTAAATAAACTGTCGCTGATCAGTGACCTTTGCATGTAGAGATAATCAGGAACCAAAAGAGGGCATATTCAAAAATCAGCTTATGCTGGGCTCTGGACTCATCGGTGTTACCTTTTTGCCATCAGCAGGTTTATCTTCCCGCATGTGTTTTTCTTAGGCTATTATTAAACATGGTTGAGTCTCAGTTGACTGTGGAGAGATGTGACTCATATAGATGACAAGTGAGAAAAGAAAATGGAATCACAAGTGAGTCATGCAAAATAATTAACCATACACTTACACACACACATACACATATGGATACTCATTTTAATTTACAAATACTGCAGTCCCTGAGCAGATGCTCCACTATGCTGACTGTAGAAGTACTCCAGTGCCTATGGCAACAACCTTTACAGAGTAGGCATGTACATTATTTCAATTAATTATTTGTAAATGTATAGTATAGTCATCTGCAATAATACAGGGTTTGGGGGTATAAGGGTCTCTAAATAGCTTTTACTTTATCAAGAATGCCCTGCATCCTGCATGCAAATGTGCATGTGGTCTCCTTTAAGAGTGAGGCTTTAGTCAAAATTATGAGATAACAAGATATCCCCCCTCAAAAATGTTAAACTTATAAAGGAAATACTTAATTTTAGAGTTTTATCTGTATTATGGTAAAAACTCCAATAATTTTATCCAGGTTTACATACCCTCCACTAGCAGAACACCTGGCTTATAACAGGCACTCAGTAAAATGTTCATTAATGAATGAATGAAAAATATTGAATAGTCTTATAATCAAGAGGTATTCCACATGTAATTTAATTGGCAATTAATTCACCCATCCATTTATTCAACTAACATTATTAAATGTTTCCTCTGTGCCACTCATTATGCTAGGGGCTGGGGAAATGAACTAGAAAGAAAACATAATCCTTGCTCTCAGGGGCTTGTAAATCTTTAATGTCAAAGACAAATACTTTGAATAGTGATTATCAAACAACTGGTGGCCCAGTGCACGAATTTGTGCAAGAGGAGGCCTTCCTTCCCCTGGCTGCCAGCACTGGCTTCCCTCTGGCACCCGGGACCCAGGCTTCCCTTGCAGCCCCAGCTTCATCAGAAGGTTGTCCAGAAGGATGTCTGTTCTAATTAGCATAGTACACTTATTATTATAAAGGGGGGATACAGTCATGTACCACGTGACAACAGTTCGCTCAATGACAGACCACATATATGATGGTGGTCACATAAGATTATGAGAGAGCTGAATTCCCTGTTAAAAAAAAAAAAACCTGAATGATTTGTCGATCAGGGCCATATTTTTTTCTTTAATTGGAGCAACACCGGAGGGGCTTGGCAATGTATTCTTATAGCACTTAAATTTTGAGTGCACAGATTATATTCCCATCAGTCAGCCACTGACCTGTTTCAGCACAGAGAAACCTTTCCCCCAAACACTACATATTCAGAGGATCCTGCAGCATCCCAGGCATAGCTTGATGGTGTTCAGAGCACATGGATACAATTTCTTTGTTGAGGAACTAGATCCTATAGAAGGACACAGGTTCATAAGAGCTACCTTAACAATTATTAAGCGGCACTGCCACCTTAGTAAAAGCTCTCAGTGGTAATATGGAACCACCCTGTACCTGTACTTTGGAAATATTTTTGGGTTGTAATCATGTGAAGCATAGATAGGTTTTATTTATCCCCCTTTGTGCCAGATAGGGTCAATGGAACAAAAAACAAATTTCCCAAGTCCAAATATTGGGTCCTCAGTTCTATACTTTCTCCATGTTAAATATCCTCTTTTTTATTAATATCACAAAATTCCTCAATCTGACCACTGTTCCAATATATAACAACCCAAACAACATGGTCATGACAGTCCCCTGTGTCCCTTTATCCCTCTATTTTGATTTTCTTATTCCTACTGACCCTCAGACAACCTTTGATCCCCTCATGACAATCACTATTATGGTGATCTATGCCCTCTTGATAACGTAAGATATACAGATGACACCATCTTACTGGCAGAAAGTAGCATTGATTTGAAACAACTCCTCATCAACATGAAAGAAGGGCCAAAGAAGGATAGCATTTGAACATCAAGAAGACATACATAATAACTATAAAAGAACTATACAACTTTAACATATTTGATTAAACAGTGGTCGGCAAACACATTAGTCAACAGAGCCAAATATCAACAGTACAATGATTGAAATATCTGTTGAGAGCCAAATTTTATAAACTTAAACTTCTTCTAATACTACTTCTTCAAAATAGACTCACCCAGGTTATTTTGTGGAAGAGCCACACTCAAGGGGTCAAAGAACCGCATGTGGCTTGCGAGCCGCAGTTTGCCGACCACTGGATTAAGTCATCAAATTTGTTAAATATTTCTGTTTACCTTGGTTCTGTCATCAGTTCTAATGGAGACTGCAGCCAGGAAATCAAGAGAAGGCTGAGACTTGGAAGGACAGCAAAGGAAGAATTCTGAGAGATCATTAAGAGTAAAGATTGTCATTAGAGACCAAGACTAAGATCTTCTTCCACACATTCATATTTCCTATTACTATGTACGGATGTGAAAGGTGGACAGTGAAGAAGCTTGATAGGAAAAACTTGATTCAATTGAAATATGGTGTTGGAAGAGAGCTGTACAGAGACCCCGGACTTCCATAAAAATGAAAAAGTGGGTCTTAGAGCAAATTAAACCTGAAATATCCATGGAGGCAAAAGCGACCAAACTAAACCTATCCTACTTCAGGCACATCATGAGAAGTCAGGGTTCTTTGGAAAAGACAGTGATGCTAGGAAACATAGAAGGCAGCAAGAAAATAGGAAGATCAAATATGAGATGGATTGACTCCATAAAAGAAACCATAGGCATGAATCTGCAGGAGCTGAGCAGAGGTGTTGAGAACAGGACATTGCAGGCATCACACATTTATAGGGTCATGAGCAGTCAGAGCCAACTCAGTGGCATATAGGAGAAATACGCCTTACCCATTCAGTTTCTCCTCAATATTTCTAATCTATCCAATCACATCCCTATCCACAGAGTAGCACAGACAGCTTCAATGTTCTATTCCCAACCTTGTTAGAGGAAACAGAAGGCTTGTGGGACAATGTTTATGAAGTCTACTGGAGGCCTGGTGCACAAAATTCATGCCTCAGTCCAGCCTGTACCCTCTCCAATCTGGGACCTCTTGAGGGCTGTCTGACTGCCGGTTTAGGCCTGGTCATTCTAGGATTGGGCCTAAAATGAGCAGTCGGACATCCCTCTCACAATCCAGGACTGCTGGTTCCCAATTGCTCGCCTGTCTGCCAGCCTAATCACCCCCTAACCACTCCCCTGCCAGCCTGATTGTCTAACTGCTCCCTGCCAGCCTATTTCCCCCTAACTGCCCTCCCCTGCAGGCTTAATCGCCCCCAACTGCCTTCCCTTACAGGCCTGATCCCTCCCAACTGCCCTCCCCTGCTGGCCTGATCGCCCACAACTGCCCTCCCCTGTTGGCCATCTTGTGGGGGCCACCTCATGTCTACATGGAGTCAGTCATCTTTGAACACATAGGGGCAGCCATCTTGTGTGTTGGAGTGATGATCAATTTGCATATTATTCTTTTATTATATAGGAGGAATAGACAGGATAGAGGCATGGTGCACAGGTGGGGGCCAGCTGGTTTGCCCTGAAAGGTGTCCTGGATCAGGGTGGGGGTCCCCTTGGGACATGAGGCGGCCTCAGTGAGGGGCCTGTAGTGGTTTTCAGGCTGGCCATGCCCCCTGGTGACCCAAGCGGAGGCCTTGGTATCTGGGATTTATTTACCTTCTATGATTGAAACTTTTTAGGCTTAAGTGGAGGCTAAGGCAGCCCAGGGCAGGTGGAAAACTTGGCTTCCTCCATTGCTGGGGAAAGCCAAGCCTCCTGCTCTCTCCATGACTGCAGCCATCTTGGGTGGGTTAATTTGCATACTTGCTCCTGATTGGCTGGTGGATATGGCTTGTGGTTGTAACAGAGATGTAGTCAATTTGCATATTACACTTTTATTAGCTAGGATAGTATTATACAGTAATGTCCTAGGCCTTCACATTCGCTCACCAATCACTCATTCACTCACCCAGAGCAATTTCCAGTTCTGTAAGCTTCATTCATGATAAGTGCGTTAAAGAAATATCATTTTTATCTCTCATGCCATATTTTTACTGTACCTTTTCTAGGTTTCTGTAAGTATGCTCCATGTTCGCACAATGATGAAATCACCTAACAACACATATATCAGAATATACCCCAATCATTAAAGATGCCTAACATCAAGAAAGATGCCTAACCTATTAAATAGAGGAGGGAGAAATAGAGGTGGAGGGAGAGAGGGAGGATGGAAAGAAAAAGGAAGCAAGAGAAGGAGGGAGAGAAGTTAGGGAAAAGGCCTAAAGGAGGGAGCCTGAGTTGAATCTATAAAGCAGACTAAATAGGTGAAGTAGGAGGAAGTAAAGGTGATTCCAGGTGATGAGAACTTCCTACTCACATTTGGGCAAACTTATAAAATAAGCTTTTCTAGGAGACAATCTGGGCAGGTTTCCAACACGCTTCACAAATTTTAAGCACGTTTCAAGTAAGAAACTTGTGTTTATTGATTCCAAGTTAATATCCTGCCTTCCCGCCAACCAAAGGCTTGTGTGGGTTTCGCTTTATTTGGTCTGGTTTTGTTTGCTTTGGTTTTCAGAAGTTCCCTGTCTTCCCTAAATACAGGCGAAAGAAATACCAGCATAATATCTGTTCCATAGATGCCATCCAATTTGAAATTGTAAAACTAGATCTAAAAATAAACATCTCTGCCACCCTGGCCAGTGTTGGCTAAGTTGGTTGGGCATCGTTCCATGCACGCAGAGGTTGTTGGTTCGATTCCCAGTCAGGGAACATGCCTAGGATATGGGTTCCTTACCCATGGGTGGGGATGCAGGAGGCAGCTGACAGATGTTTTGCACAGATGTTTCTCTTCCCCTCTCCCTTCCTCTCTCCCTAAAAATCAATAAAATATTTATATCTATCTTCTCTATATGTAATATCTATTATATATATACATATATATATATATATATATATATATATATATATATATATATACACACATACAGAGTGTCCCCAAAATGCATACACCCTTAACAGCTGGTAGCTCCAATTGAGGTTTCTTTCTTTTCAGAGTTAACTCACTGGAATTAATAATTATACAAAGTATGTATACATTTTTGGGACACTCTATATACATCTCTGCCAACCTCCAAGAAATGGTTCAGCTGATAATGTTCTCACCATTTGGAACATAAAACCCTCAGTGGCAGACCTTAGGCTGGGTGTATTGTTGTCTTTCCAACACGCAGGAAAATATCAGGATGAATTGAAGAGCAGGCTGTGAAACATCAGGCAGTATTTTCCCTTACTTCGTGTTTGTTATTACAGCTGAATGTGTTGCGGCAAATCATAAGTGTGTCTTGAGTCCTCATTTGTAGCTGCAGCCTAGACACTGTAGAGGTGAGAGCAAGCATTGGTAGGGGACAGTGGGGATGACACAAGTGCACCGCTGACTCCGACAGGTCCATAACCATCTCCTTGGAGCAAGGATCCAGAGGCATCGTTAACCATTATTAACAGAAATTCCCTGTTTCCTGTAGAAGAAAATGTCCCCTTATTTTCAACCATCTGGTAAACTAAGACCAGCCGGACCATTTCAAGCAGCTACCAAACTCAGGACAGCTTGGAATTTAAAACAAAAGAGGCCATGGCTCTACCACATTTCAGTCTTGCCTTATTACCCGTGATCATGTTTCAATATAGACACTGCAGTAAGAGAACTATGAAAGCAGTAAGACTGATAGTCATAGAAGTTCTGAAATAAAGGTTTGGATGTCTGTCTTAACTCTAAAAAAATAAACATAATTGCTCCTTGGATCAGGTATATCCCTAGATAATTGGAATGGATTTCTTAGGTCAGATTGGTATTTCTGAAAGAGGTTGGGAAATGCTTTTTTGTATTTTAAAATCAGGATGCCACTAAGTTCATGGATAAAATATTAAAAAGTCAGAACGCCCAAGGTTTGGCAAATTGATCTGCAGACCAGCTTGCTTTATAACCAGATGTCTGCATATGTGGGAGACTTCATAAATTTCCCCTCTGACATTTCCCAAGCCACAGCAAATTGAAGAGTCATTGATGTAGTGATAAAAATATGCAAAGAGATGACGTGGGTGAATTCTCTCAGGACAGAGCCGGAGCACCGGTGGCATTTTAGTTTAAGAATGTTGTTGGCAGCCTTTTCAGGGAAGCTGACAGTCAGAGAAGCTACCTAGGCTATGCTTCTTCTCAAGTCCTGGTAAGGCTCACAAATTTGGGGAAATAGCATTTTGAGGTTCAATATAATTTCATACACTCTTTCCATTTCATTACAATGAATAACTCTCTCAGGGTCATACATCCTAAGTGTCTTCAGGTGAGGAAAAAATGAACTATTATGCAGAATGTATTACATACTCAAGATACAGACCTGAGAAAACAAAACTTTTGTCCTTATGAAGACTGACACATATATAAAATAGAATATTTTAATTCAGTGAGCTAAGGGCAATGCAGTAGTTTTGTGTTGTGTTGTTTTGTTTTGTTTTTGTTGTTGTTTTTACAAAAATGACCATAATAATTATGCTCTCTGTATCCATACCCTTTAGGTAATAGTACCCATCCACATTGACTGTCAACTTGACCATATGACTTGTCTTGGCCAATGGGACAATGACAAATATAATATAAGCAGAGACTTGAAAAACGCTTGCATATTGTAGTTAGCTTTCTCTTGCTGCTCTTGGGGCTCCTATGGACACCACCAAGTGAATAAGGCCAGGGTAGCCTATTAAATGATGAGAGACACATAGCCCAGTTATTTCAATTACCAACGTGACAGCCAGTTAACCACTACCTCCTTGCTCACTGCTCCAGGTACTGGTCTCCTCATTGTTTCCCCCAAATATGCCAGGCACATGCTGTATTCCTGGGCCTTTGCAATGATTGCTCTCTTTTCCTGGAGAGCTCTGCCCCCAGATATTCACATGACTAACTTGTCTGCCTTTTCCAAGTATTTTCCAAATTTTACCTTTTCAATAAACCCTGCTCTGGCCATTATCACCTCACTATGCTTCAGCAACACCTTGACTTCACTCAACTTTTCAATTTGTATTTGTTTCCCCACTGTATTTTATTACCTTACTAGAGGCCTGGTGCACAGACTTGTGCACTGGTGGGGACCCTTGGCCTGGCCTGCGGGGATCAGGCTGAAACTGGCTCTTCAAGGGGTCCTGAATTGCAAGAGGACACAGGCCAGGCTGAGGGACCTCACTGAGCGACCCCACAGGTCCATGATCAGAGGGACCGCGGGAGGGCTCAAGGGCATGTCTGGCCCATCTCACACAGTCCCAATCGGCTGGACCCCAGCAGCAAGCTAACCTACTGGTTAGAGTGTCTGCCTCGGTGGTCAGTGTGCCTCATAGCAACTGGTTGAACAGAAATAGTTGGACATTTAGGATATTAGGCTTTTATTATATACAATAGCAACTCCAAGATTTATATCAACCCTACTATGGATTATGTTTATTTTAATTGTCTATTTCCATTACTTGACTATGAGCTCCATGAAGGCAAATATCTTTATCTGGTTTACTCTCTATAATAGCATGTAGCTTATAGTATATGCTCAATAAATGTTTGTTGAATGAATAAGTGAATGAATGAATGAATACATACATACATCTCCAAAGTCTCGTCACTGAGAAAAATCCACCTAAGCTTTTTCTAGGATACCCTGGCTGACTATTCTTTACCATAGAGAATCCTGGATGCCTGCATTATATTATTCTACAGTGGTCGGCAAACTGTGGCTCATGAGCTACATGCGGCTTGCGAGCTGCGGTTTGCTGCTCTGTTGACTAATGAGTTTGCCGACCACTGTGTAAGGCATTACCCTTACCTAGAAGTTTTGACTTCAGGTTGCAGGCATTAGTACACTATTAAAATGTTTTTAAGTGTTTTTCCCTAAGGCAGTGGTCGTCAAGCTCATTAGTCAACAGAGCGGCAAACCGAGGCTTGCGAGCCACAGTTTGCTGACCACTGCTCTAACATAATAACACTTTTATAAAGTTTCACTTCTCTGATTCTATCAAGTAGTGTATTCATTGTTCTTGGATAGCTACTGCTTATAGGAAATAATATTTACACAGCAATGGTTTAGATGAGAGGGCAACTAGATATGCCTTTTTTTTTTTTTTTTTTTGGGCTGTCTTGCTTCCTTTGCACTGTCACAAATGATTTGGAGGTTTCTCAGTGTGCCAATGCAAGTGCCCATTTCCCCTTCTTGCTCCTCCAGTTTCTTTGGATGCGAGCATATTTTTAAATCCTCATAAAGGTATCCCTAGGCCTCCTCATCTGAGCTCTCTACAGCCATTCCAGACCAGAGGTATAGTCCCATACTCTTCCATGAGGCCCAGACATCAGAAAATTCTCCCTTTTTTTCGCCTAACAAAAACCAAGTGGCTTTTCTCCTCTGATTCTACTGTGTTCTCACATACTATCTGTGCATGTGAACCTTAGAATTTCTTTGGGCTTGAGGAACCATGAGTTCTAATCTGAAGCCAACTGCATGATATGCTTAAAGAAAACCACTTTCTACGCCTCACAAAAAAGAAGGCCAATCCCAGGTTGCTTTCCAAAATTTTACTATGTCTTAACAAAACTGAAATTTCAAAATATTTTCCAAACTCTAAATGAACTGATCTTATAAGATCTTAATTTTTGATGCTGCTAGCAGAAGAGCAGGCCTCAGTAATCCTGTTAGGGATGGAAAAACTGGTTACTATGAAGGTTAATTCCCTTCCCATTTTTGAAGATCTGCTTGAAGTAAGACACAACATCTTACAGGAAACCCTCATGAATCTATATCAAATGGAAACAGCCTCTCTTCCTTCCTGGCATCTCTGGCACTTTGGGGTCTTATATTGATCACTGTATTCCAATATGTGGCTTAATGATCAGGGCCCATGTGTGCTTGCCCTAATATATTGTAAACACCATGCAGAGAGGACCAAGCATTGCTCAACTCTGCATGGCCCATGTGACTTACATAGAAGATACTGTTACATACTCTATGGGGGCCGCATTCAATGGTTCCACATTCCTGATGTTCTGTGATCAGAGCAAGATTTCGTGCTGGAACTTACTTGGCCTCATAAGGAAGTGTCACTAAAGCAGGGGGTCTCAACCTTTGCTGCACGCTTGAATTGACTAACAGCTCATATGACCATTGATATGGTTAGGTTTAAATCGATCAGTTTATGACTTTTATTTGTCCCATTTGTTCTTTGAGCTTTTCTACCTTCCTTCTAATTTCCTGAAGTTTACTGGCTCTTTTCAACTCAAATCCTACCCTGTGAACTGTAGCTTCTGTGGGCTCACCAGATCTTCAGCTCTACCTCTGCAATCCTGGAAGTTTGTTGAGTTCTGCTTAGGCTCCTCCTCTCTGCATCATGACCTGCTTGAAAACTCTCTTAAGACAGTAAGCTGGAGAAACAGCAGGACTGACATAATTTGTTTTCCATGTTTCATGGAATCACTGCCCTTTTTGCCTAATATCTGATGCCTTGAAAACCACTTTTTCGTATTTTTTTTAAGTTAATTCAAAAGGAAGGGTAATTTTGATCCCTGTTACTCCATCTTGGCCTTAAGTAGAAGTTAATGCCATGGTTTTGAATCCTTGAGTTCTTTTTAAAATTTGACATGGAATGTAAATAAATTGAATGTAACAATTTTGATAACTGAAATAATTATCAGAACCAGCATCTATAATAATAAAAGCATTATAGGCTAATGAGACTGGACATCCTTCCAGATGTCCTTCCAGACGAAGCCGGAACTGCAAGGGAAGCCTGGGTCCCAGGTACCTACCGGTGGCTGGAGGGAAACACAGGCCCTGAGTGTCAGAGGGAAGCCGGTGCCAGCAGCCTGGGGGGAGGAAGGCCTCCTCTTGCATGAATTTTGTGCACCGAGCCTCTAGTTAGCTTATAAATGCTAAGATTATAGTTGTTCTAGTCAATGAAGACCACATTTATTAAATAAATGGTCTATGAACTGTAAGACTGAGAGCAAAAGTTGTGTTTTTGAAAAATTAATAGTTGGTACATATGGGCACAAATAATAGCCTACTGGGAAAATCAATTTTGCTCTACAAAATGTTTTATCAAAAGATTTGCTTTAAAGTGTTATAGTCCAACATATTTAGGCTTCTAATTGACTAAGTGTTATTAATTATTTTTTATAACGTGCTCTGGACTGCTTTGGGAAGAGGGGACCTTACTTCCTGTGCAGCAACTCCTCTTCACACGTCCATTTTTCGTAATGGTTCGTGTTTGCCCCCTGGATGCACTCACTTAAATCACATAATTATTTACTTTAAAAAGGTTTGATTCAGCACAATAAATATTCAAGGTATACCTACTATGTTAGATATTAAGTAGGTCGAAAAGAGAGCGAAATAGTTCCTGCCCTTGAGGGATTTATTATCTAGTACAAGACTCAACAAATATTATCTACAAAGGGATAGACAGTAAACATTTTAGGTGTTGTGGGCCATACTCTCTGTCACAACTACTCAAATCTGTCCTTACAGCACAAAGGCAGCTACAGATAAATACATACTAGTACACACAAGAGCATGGACTGTGGTCCAATAAAACTCCTGACCTAATAGAAAGAAGCAGAAGGGGAAAAAACAAAGGTGCACATAGAACAATAGAGGGTGGGGCAAAAGTAAGTTTACAGATGTGAATATGAGCAACACAGTTCATTTTTATATTATTACTTATTAATGTATTAGTTTCCATATGAACAAATGTAAACCTACTTTTGCCCCGCCCTGTACATGTATTACAAAGGTGACCAGAATTAAGTGCTATGAGCTGTCAATAAGATTCATATCTTTAATACCTGGTTTATAAAAACAATGAATTATTTAATGGAGGCAGCAATATATGAGCTGATGTATTAAAATTTGATAGGATTATAATAAGCGAAAGTGACAGGGGAAGACCTGAAATAAATATCAGAGATGAATAAGCACTAAAGATTTGGGGGACAAAATAGTCCTAGTTAGCTGGAATGTTGATTATACTCATAAGTGAGGTGGGAAATAAAGAAATGTGAGGTCTTTGGATCACCCCCCCCCCCCGAGATAGTATCTTCCTTTTCTGAAGTGGTTAAGTTCCTTTCTTCCATCCTTTATCTCATTCTGTCTTATATTACGGTTATTTTTGCATTTCTCTTTGTTCCTCTACTAGGCAACCTTCACATTTAGGGCAATGATTATATACTGCTTATTTTTAAATGTCCACTGCTTCTAGCACAGAGATGGAAGCCAGAAGCAGAGCAAAATTATTTGTGGAATTAATAAATGAAACCATCCACTTCAGCCCAAACTATTTGGGCTTGCTAACTAGACCCTGAGGCTATGCAGAAATAGTTTAAAGACTAGCTGACTAACAAGGAGTGGAAATGTTCACTAGCTACAACAGTAGCACCTTTATTTTTCAACAAGAGTTTTGGTATGAGACCTTGCAAATCCCCATAGATTAATTTCTTTGATTCCTTCATCATGCAGATTTGACCATAATTAGTTGGCACTTGAAATGCAGCTTCTAAGTTGTAATTCTCTACAGTCTATTTCAAGGGAGAAAATCCATATAGATAAGTACTGGGGTTTTATTTTTTAATCAAAAGGTTAATTAAGTGAATTAATCTTTATGTTTGAATACATTTTTTGCATGGAATTTTGAATAAATAATTTAAATGGGTTAAAATTAAATTAGTGTGGTATTAGAATGAATAATAAAGCTTAGGGAATGAATAAAAATCTCATGTGTTCTATTAATTATGTAACAGCAGACAAAATTGCCTATGGCAAGTTTAACCTGAAAAGACAGGAAAGTGGATAGATTCTCAAATCCTCCTGCAATTGCTGGTATCTCCATAGAAATCATTTTGTAAAATATATAGTATTCCATGATGACATCGTTTTTGAGCAGTTCTTTAATTTTTTTATTGCTTTCAGAGAGGAAGGAAGAGGGAGAGATAGATAGAAATATCATTGATCGGCTGCCTCCGGCAAGGCCCCTACTGGGGATCCAGCCTGCAACCCAGGCATGTGCCCCAACCGGGAATCAAACCTGGGACCCTTCAGTCTTCAGGCTGATGTTCTATCCACTGAGTCAACCCAGCTAGGGCTGAGCAATTCTTTAAAGAAAAGTACTAAGCAGTTCGCATTTAAATGAATCTTCTGAATTGCAATGAGAGTAAATAAGTGTAGAATCATAAATCATCTTTGTCATGTCCACTAAGAAAATGAAGATAGACAGCAAAAATGGAATCTTGAGTATACACGTGTGGCTCCAAGAAGAGGCCCAGAATCATTTAATGAAAATTTTCTAGGTGCAAATAGCGATGCCATCCATCAGCCGGATCTGTTTATATAACACCTGTGTCTGTGAGATTACGTCAGTGGTGGCTTATGAGTAGAAACTTTTGTTGTTGTTGTTAGTAAATATCATCACTAAGCAAGTAAGCTAAGAAAAATATGAGGGCCGGAGTCTGTGTTACTATTCCGAAGAAAATGGACAGTAAAAGAATAATGTACACTTCAAAATATGAGAGTGCAAGACAAGTTCCATCATGCTTTTAGACAGTCTCCAGAGAAGTATTAATTTCTTCTTTATGTGAAATTAATCAGGTCATGAGAAATGCGTGTCTCATGTTAACTCTATTGGAAATAATTCCTAGGGAGGAGTTTTTGAATATGTCTCCTATCTAGAAATTATGGGGATCAAATATCGCAGCATGAATGGAAAGCAAAGAGATACTTTCCCTAGTGCCCATACAGAATTATTGTTCCTGGTCTTCCCTGTCCATACAAAGACTGGGTTTGGGGAGGGGGAGAAAACCATAAAGAGATGGGTATGTTGAAGGGACATAGGAGCCAACTGAATGAGTTCCCAGTGGCCAAACCTAGAACAATTCAAGCAACAAAATGAATAATATAGTATTAGATTATAACCCATATCTACAATAATAAAAAGATCCAAATTGACTGTACCTTCATGATGCCCATCAGCCAATCAGGAGTAAGTATGCAAATTAACCCAACAAAGATGGGGGTTAATTTGGATACACAGGCACCGAGAGGCCGGGAGTTGGGGCTGGACACTGGTGTTCCGCACCACTCCAGCTTCTAAGGGCCTCTGGGCAGCATAGGAAGGTGGGAAGGTGGCACCAGGCTGGAGCAAAAAGGCAGCCTCGGGCCAGAGCGAAGGCGGTGCCAGCAGCCAGGGGAAGGAAGGCCCATTCTTCCATGAATCTTTGTGCATCAGGGCTCTAGTCATAAGATGAATACCCATGAATCCATACTGCTATAAATAAATGATTGAATAATATAATTGAGGACAGTAGACAACTCTCCCATGCAGAATTATTCTCAACTAGAGGCCAGTGCATGAAGTTGATGATTGGAAAGGAGGTCCTTCAGCCCAGCCTGCACCCTCTCAAAGTCCAGGACCCCTCAGGGGATGTCCAACTGCCAGTTTTAGCCCCAAACCCCTGTGGATTGGGCCTAAACTGGCAGTTAGACATCCCTCTTGCAATCTGGGACACTGTCCCCTAATGCTCACCTGCCTGCCTGATCGCCCCTAACTACTCTGCCTGCCTGATCACTTCTAACTGCCTCTGTCTGCCTCTGTCTGCCTGATTGTCCCTAACTACTCTGCCTGCCTGCCTGCCTGCCTGCCTGCTTGATTGCTCCTAACTGCTCACTGCGGGGGCTACCATCCAGGGTGAGGGACTGTGGGTGTTCTGGTTTCTGGACGTTCCACTATTTTGGTCACTGGTCTTTTATTATATAGGATGATTTATGTAGATATTTTACCCCTAAGGAGGTGGAAGATAATTCCCCACTTAAACACAGGTTGTGTATAATGACTTCCTTTCACAGACAGTATGGAAAGGGGAAAAATATTAACTTTACAGCAAAGAAACCTGACAAACCCTACCTCAATCAGAAGATCAAGATCAACAACAACAGTGATAAGTTTTGTTGACAGTATAGGTTCTTGATAATGATTGATGAGAAGGGAACTTTAACTCTGTAGTCGTCCTTCCCAAAACCCATAACCCTAGTAATCACAAGAAAAACATCAGACAGTTACCAATTGAGGGCCATTCTCTAAAATGCCTAACTAACAAGCCTCAAAACTGTCAAGGTCATACAAAAACAAGTCTGAGCCTGCCCACTGTGGCTCAGTGGTTGAGCATCATCCTATGAACTAGGTCAGGGTTCTATTTCCGGTCAGGGTACATACCTGGGTTGCAGGCTTAATTCCCAGTTTGGGGGCATTAGGAAGCAGCCAATCAGTGATCCTCTCTCATCATTGATGTTGCCGTCCCTCTCTCCCTCTCCTTTCCTCTCTCTGAAATCAATAAAAACATTTTAAAAAATACAAGGGAAAACAACTAAAAAAAAACTGAAAGGAAATACGAAATATCTACGCTTGTTTTAAAGGATAGGTTAATGCTATTATTAATAATACTTTATTTTTACATAATGTTTACAGTCTTCAAATCTCTTTTATGTTATTTTTTAAATTAATCAAAATAGTTCTTGGACATAACCCAGATGAATACTACCATTGCTGTTTATGGATAAGAGAGGGATACCCAGAAAAGATTTTACTAGAGAAAAATCTCAGTTGCATGTCTTGTAACCACTAATCCAATGTCCTTTAACTCTGACACTTTGGCAGATGGAAAGGGATTATTGAATTGGCACCTTCAGCATGTAGTTAACACCATACCACGGCTACTTAATATGCAGTTTCTTTGAAGTTTTGAGCACTATGAAAAGGAAAGTTTGCTAACGGTCCAAGGGTGGTGATGAGGCAGTCCTCTGCAGTAGTATAAAATAGCCAGGATTCAGATTTCCTTGTACCTGAATGCTGTAGGTGTCCTCATTAGCTGTAGGTGCCCTTGGTCAAGCCAGTTATTAAAATAGCTACCTCTTAAGGCTGTTTTGGGGTCTTTCATAACAGTCCTTAAGTAATGTCTTACACAGTATATTCATAAAAGACAGTTCTATCATCTTTTCCTTCCAACTCCTATGTATCTTTCTCAGGAAGTCACCCAAACTTTCTCTCTTAGGTGACCCTTAATGGGAGCCACATCTCCAATGCTGAGAAACATGACACTATAGACTATACACCACATGAAGGCAGAGAACCATTGGGTACCCAGCATAAACAAAATTTGATATGAAGCAGCTGTTCAATATATATTTGTCAAATGAATAATAAGAGGAAGATTGGGAAATTCCTATTGGAAAAAGTCCCACTTCAGAGGCAAGGAAATCCTCAACAGTTCATTAGCTAAATTGAACAATTCCACATTCTTAGAAAAAATTCCCTCCTGCATTACAATTATTAATGGTTTTGTTACTCAGTGACGCTTTTTCTATTTCAGTGACAACAGTATGGGAGCCCCAGAGATAATTATTAAAGCCAGCTCCTCAGTTCTGAGCCCTGTTCCCCTCTGCTTTCCATTCCTTAACGCTGCCCATCATTAGCAATTCTGAGACTTGTGTTGCCTTTATAAGATTCTAAATTCTTAAAGTGCCCCCAAACACCACAAAAAGACCGAAATCTTTCTAAACTTGGAGAGTTCACGCCTATTTAAAGAAATCTACATGTGTTTGTTTGCTATATTTATTTTTTTCTTTAATGTAAATGTTTCTATATAGCTTTTAAAACACATTACTTTGCAGAGTATTTCTAATAATAAAAAGAACTGCTGATGCTAAAACAGATGTCAAAATAGTCCTAGTAGAAATATTTTGTACAATGTACAAAACAAGTATATTTTATATGTGAATTTCACATATCTGATGACCCTATTAGTATTTTAATATTGAAACTCAATTATAGCTCCTAATTGGAAGAGCATTTTGCAACTCTGTTACTGTGCCATTGCATGGTTTCTTCCTCTTTGCTTGGTCAACCCAAACCACAGCACACAGGTACACATTTTAAATGGGTATACATGGTAATGCCTGCTTTCCTTAAAGATTTGTGTTTGTGCCGAAACCGGTTTGGGTCAGTGGATAGAGTGTCAGCCTGCGGACTGAAAGGTCCCAGGTTCGATTCCGATCAAGGGCATGTATCTTGGCTGTGGGCACATCCCCAGTAGGGGGTTGCAAGAGGCAGCTGATCAATGTTTCTATCTCATCTGTGTTTCTAACTCTTTATCCCTCTCACTTCCTCTCTGTAAAAAATCAATAAAATATACTTTTAAAAAAATATTTGTGTTTGTTGTAAGAAGAAGGAGGGAGAGGTAAAAAGAAAGGCAAGGAGAGGGAGAAGGAGGTCTCAAATTGCCCATTGCTTTACCCACAGATAGGCAATATATAGCAAGCATTTTTAAGGAGGAAAATGTGCAATGCTTCCATATTTTATCTGGGAGATGACTAGAATTTATGTGGTAAAATTCATCATAAGAAAAATAATCAACAGGATACTGCTTGCATTATAAGGAATGAAAAAGAAATGAAAAACAATCTAAATGTCCTGTCCAATGAGAAATTTAAAAATCCCTAGGCCCAAATCTTCCTTTGCTTTTCACTTGGAATTTTACATTATGTATTCTTTTATGACTGGATTCTTACACAGAACCTGATTTCTATGGGATGCACTTATGTTGTCTGTGTGGCTGTAATTTGAGTTTTGTTGTACATTCTCCTGTTGATGGGCATCACTTCCGGGTCTTGGTCTACTATGTGTTAAATCTGCTGTGAACATTGACATAACTTTCATGGACATATCCACTCACTTATCTTGAGAATATATCAATGAGCAGAATTGCTGGGGTACAGGTATGAATATGTTTTCCCAATTCATTGATCCAATGCATGAGAGTTCCCATTGGTCCACTTTGGTGTCAACATTCATTGTCAGTCTTTTTCACTTTGGCTATTCAGATGCTACTTAGAGGCAGCTCATCATGGTTTTAACTTGCATGCCCCTAATAACTAAGGATGAAGAGAACCTTTTCATATAACCATTGGCCATTTAGTTATCTTCTCTTATGAAGTGTTTATTCCAAGTTTTTGCCCATTATGTTATTACCCAAGCACAATTTTTTAAAAATTTACCTTTATTGTTACAAATACTACAGATGTCCCCTTTGCTATTTTTCCCCCATAGACCCCTTCTACCCTGCACCCACTTTCCTAAGCCTTTATCACACTATTGCCTGTGTCCATGGGCTATGTACATCCTCTCATAAAAGAGTAATATGCAAATTGACTGTACCTCTGATCAAGCCATGCCCACAGCCAAACCCATCAGACAATCAGGAGCAAATTATGGAAATAAACACCACCCAAGATGGCTGCAGCCACTGAGCAGGAGGGAAGCTTGGGTTTCCCTGGCAACGGAGGAAGCCAAGCTTTCCACCTGCCCTTGCCGGCCTAGGCCTCCACTCACTGCTACAATGTTTCAATTATAGAAGATACATAATCCCAACAGAAATGGCAGCAGCCATAGAGCTGGAGAGAGCACAGGCTAGGGTTGCCTGGGTGATGGAGGAAGCCAAACTTCTGCAGCCCTGGCCGGCCTAGGCCTCCACTCCAGGATACAAAGTTTCAATTATATTGCAGCCATGGAGCCAGCAGAAGGCTTGGCTCCACTTAAGGCTACAAAGTTTCAATTGTAGAACATAAATTAATCCCAGGGCCTCTGCTTGGGTCACTGGGGGACATGGCCGGCCTGTAAACCACCACAGGCCCCTGGCCCAGCCCTCCCCATGCCCAAGGGAACCCACACCCTGATCTGGGACACCCTTCAGGGCAAACCAGCTGGCCTCTACCCATGCACCAGGCCTCTATCCTATCTAATAAAAGAGTAATATGCAGATTGACCATCACTCCAACACACAAGAGAGCTGCCCCCATGTGGTCAAAGATCCTGCCCCCATGTGGACACAAGATAGCCAGCAGGGGAGGGCAGTTGGGAGGGACCAGGCCTGCAAGAGAGGGCAGTTGGAGGCAATCAAGCCTGCAGGGTAGGGCAGTTAGGGGTGACCAGAGAAGGGAAGTTGAGGGCAAACAGGCTGGCAGGGGAGTAGTTACACATCAATTAGGCTTGGAGGGGAGTGGTTAGGGGGTTTTCAGGCTGGCAAGCAGAAGCAGTTAGGGGCAATCAAGGAGACAGGCAAGTGAGCAGTTTGGAAACCAGCAGTCCTGGATTGTGAGAAAGATGTCTGACTGCCCTCGAGGGGTCCCAGATTGGAGAGTGTGTAGGCTGGGCTGAGGGACAGCCCCACCTCCCCGTGCATGAATTTCATGCACCGGGCCTCTAGTATGCATATAAGATCCCTTCTAAATCACTTACCCCCCCCCACCTTGCCTCTGAAATTTTACAGTCTGTTCCATACTTCTTTGTCTCCAGATTTATTTTTTTTTCATCAGTTTATTTTAATCATTAGATTCCATATATGAGTGAGATCATGTGATACTTATATTTCTCTCCCTGGCTTACTTTGCTAAGCATAATACTCTCCAGGTCCATCCATGGTGTTGCAAATGGTTAGAGTTCCTTCTATTTTACTGCCATGTAGTATTCCATTGCCTAAATATACCACAGCTTTTTTATCCATTCATTTGCTGATGGGCACTTAGGCTGTTTCCAAATCTTAGCTATTGTAAATTGCCCTGCTATGAACATAGGGGTGCATATATTCTTTGATTGGTGTGTAAGGTTTATCAGGATATATTCGTAGAAGTGGGATCATTAGGTCAAATGGGAGTTCCATATTTAATTTTTTGAGGAAACACCATATAGTTTTCTATAATGGTTGCGCCAGTCTGCATTCCCGCCAACACTGTACTAGGGTTCCCTTTTCTCCAAATCCTTCCCAGTACTTGTAATTTATTGATTTGTTGAAGGTAGCCATTCTGACAGGTGTGAGGTGATATCTCACTGTGATTTTAATTTGCATCTCACAGATTATTACTGACTTTGAGCATTTTTTCATATTTCTCTTGACTTTCTGTATGTCCACTTTGGAGAAGTATCTATTTAGGTCCTTTGCCCATTTTTATAGGAATTTTTGTCTTCCTTTTTAAAAAATATATTTTATTGATTTTTCACAGAGGGGAATAGTCAGTCATAAACATCGACGAGAGAGAAACATCCATCAGCTGCCTCTTGCACACCCCCTACTGGGAATGTGCCCACAACCAAGGTACATGCCCTTGACCGGAATCGAACCTGGGACCCTTCAGTCCACAGGCCAATGCTCTAGCCACTGAGCCAAACTGGTCAGGGTGGTCTTCCTTTTTTTAAGTTTTATGAGTTCGTTATATATTTTGGAAGTTAACCCTGTACCAAATGTATCATTGACAAATACTTTCTCCCATGCAGTGGGCTTTCTTTTCATTTTGTTAATGGTTTCTTTTACTGTGCAGAAGTTTTCATTTTGATGTAGTCCCATTTGTTTATTTTCTCCTTAGTTTTCTTTGTCCTAGGCCAGTGGTCGGCAAACTCATTAGTCAACAGAGGCAAATATCAACAGTACAATGACTGAAATTTCTTTTGAGCGCCACATTTTTTTTAACTTAGACTTTTCCTAATGCCACTATTTCAAAATAGACTCACCCAGGCCGTGGTATTTTATGAAAGAGCCACACTCAAGGGGTCAAAGAGCCGCGTATGGCTCGCAAGCCACAGTTTGTTGACGATGGTCCTAGGAGATATATTGGTAAACATATTGCTACAAGAGATGTCTGAGATTTTGTTGCCTATGGTTTCTTCTAGGATTTTTATGGTTTCATGACTTACATTTAAGGATTTTATCCAGTTTGAGCTTATTCTTGTTTATGGTGTGAGTTGGCAGTCTAATTTCATTCCTGTGCATGTATCTGTCCAATTTTCCCAATACCATTTATTGAAAAGACTGTCTTCACTCCTTTGTATACACTTATCTTCTTGTCAAATTTTAATTGAGCATAATGGCTTAGGTCAATTTCTCAGGTCTCTGTTCTGTTTCATTGATTTGTATGCCTGTTCTTGTGCCACTACCAGGATATTTTGATTATAATGGCTTTGTAATATAACTTGATATCTGGTATTGTGATCTCTCCAACTTTATTCTTCTTTCTCAAGATTGCTATGGCTATATAGGGTATTTTTTGGTTCTACATACATTTTTGGAGTGTTTGTTTTATATCTGTGAAATATGCTGTTGGTATTTTAAGGGGTATTTCAATGAATCTATATATTGCTTTGGATAGTACAGACATTTTATTGATGTTGATTCTAGCAATCCATGAACACAGTATATTCTTCCACTTGTTTATATCTTACTCTATATCTTTTTTTCAACAGGCTGTAGTTTTCTGAGTACAGGTCTTTTACCTTCTTGGTTAAGTTTATTCCTATGTATCTTAATTTTTTTTTCAATAGCAAATGCCTTTTTTTTTAGTTTCTCAGAGAGTTCATTATTGGTGTATAAAATGCCTTTGATTTCTGGGAGTTAATTTTGTATCTTGCTACAATACTGAATTCATTCATTAAATCTAGGTGTGTTTTTGGTGGAGTTTTTAGGGTTTTCTACATACAATATCATGTCATTTGTGAATGACAGTTTTCAGTCCTTGTTTTCAATTTGGATGCCTTTTATTGTTTCTTCATGTCTGATTGCTGTGGCTAGGACAACACAAGCAGAACTTTTGATTTGACCTCAATTAGCTGGGTACTCTGTTGAGTTCTATATAATTTTATTAACCAATCTAATGAGGTTTTTCAGTGGTAATAATTTTTGCCTATTTAGGAGTTCTCTGTGGTGTTTTCAAAAACAATGATTTTAAAATGACCATGTTTGTCCAAGTGCAGAATTCTACATGGTATGATTCTTATCCTCTTCTATATTACCAGAAGTAAGATAAAATCCCTTACAGTTTAGTGGTTCAGAGCATAGACTGAGTTCAAGTCATATGATCTTTGTTGTATATACATGCCTCTGATACCTCCTCTGTACAAAGGCTATCATGACAAAATTTTCCTTCTAGTGTTGTAGAGATTACTGGATTAACCTATATAAAGCTCTTAGAATGATATGCAGTGTACATTAAGCCATCAATAAATACTAGTTATTGATAATATTGCTTGGGGTGCCATTCTGCCTGTTCAACCAAGAGAAGATTAGAACATTATCCAACGAATTGGGCGAGACATTCACATGTGGATCTGGACCACTCAAACAAAAACTGGGAGATTGGATGTAAATCTCCAAAATTTGCTGTTGTAAAATGACCACTAAAATAATCACTGAAGCCTGTTGAAATGTTCTTTCTGGTCCATTTGGCTTTGAGTACCCAACATATGCCTAATGGCTCCTTTGGTGTATAAGTTAGGAGGGCCCAGGCCAAGTAATACATATTCATGACTTGTAAATTGTTCAGTCTGGCTCTGAATAGGGACTAAAATATTTAGGATTAAAAGAGAAGCTCCCCCTTCCAGGCAGCCCAGGACACAGGAACGCTTTACTAAAATAGGCATGTGGGTCCCACAAGACTCATTTTGTAGAACGTACAATGCAGTCCTGTAAGGTTATATACTCAAGGGCATCCAAGAAGCTAGAGAGCACAAGTCCAATGTGGCAGGGGAGAAACTGCTTAAGTAAGAATACTTCCTCCCTGTCAATAAGTTAAAAGGGGCAATGGGCTTTTTCTCTCATTAAGTCCATCTGCCTAGGCTAGATGCCTGGCAGTTCCTCTGCTAATGAGAATCTGCTCTTGCTAATGCTGGAAGAAACAAGTCTTCATCTCTGCCCTTTTGCATGTGCCAGTGTCATGTCAGAAACAATTTTTCAGGAAAGAGACATTTCAAGGCGCAACCAGGTATGATCATTCAGTCACCCAGCTTCTGAGTCTTTGAATGTAATGAGAACAGAGGACAGTGCTGACTGCCCCACTGACTCGTTAGATTCTGAAGGAAATCACATCTTTTATTATCCATCACCACCAGAATGTTAGCTTTCATAAATGCTCAAATAACAGTATGTAATTATTTGCACTTGGTAATGATTATTTTGTAGCATTCATTAAGTTGTGGCTACATGGATTTCTTGCTATGAATATGTCCACTGAGAAGACAATCATTTTACTTTGTTAAGTTTTTATTTTTTAACTTTCTACTTCTTGGATTTTAAGAAAACGATTCTCACTATTTGGCTCAAATAAAAGACAGTCCTAGGGTCCTTTTTCATATGCTTATTGATCTGGTGTGATAGGCAGAATTCTAAAAATGCCCTTTCACATCAAGTTGCCAATCTACGGAATGAGCTCATAAAATGGGTGTTGTTTTAAGCTAGTAAATTAATGGCAATATGTTACAGGGCAATAAATAGCTAATACATCTGATTTATTCTCTTTGTATTTTTTTAAATAGTCAAGCAATAGAAGTGGATTGAGTAAATAAAATAAAATTAAAAAGCCTGAGAAATACCCAGTGATGAACTCGGGTTATTAGAATTCATGGGGTCATCTCGAGAAGAAGAGGCTCCAATTGTAATCACCACAATTGGGACAAGAAAAAGAATATTGAGTCTTCCAGCATAAGCATAAGAGATTCCAACCAGGATCGGGGTTTGACAATTATTTTTCTTCAAATGTGAAATCATATCAGGAATGCCATTTTCTTTTTGTGTTTCCCTTTCCTCCTTGGCTTATAAGAGCTCTTTCTCAGTCCTGTAGCAATATGGCTGAGGTCAGGAGTGCCATGGCAACTCCATGAATGAATTGGGATCATGCATCATTGTCACAAAACACAACATCGGTGTCACAAGGTGTTAGAAAAGCAGAAGACAGGAAGTGGTGATAAAAATATTTTGAAATTTCCAGAATCACAAGAAAGTATAATATGTGGATTCTTGGAAGAGAAAGAATCTTAAAAGAGAAATAAGAGAGAAGTATGGGTCCTTTTAAGGGAGGAAGCCACTGAGAGAGGGATATACTTCTCCACTCTCTGCAGTACCTAGGAATAGATCTGCAGGCCCTCTACTCTGGTGTGAAGTACCCCACTGGGCTCTGCTTCCACAGGTGGGCCACCATTCTTGCCGGTTTTCTCTATGCCTATGACCTCCTTTGCCTCTCTCCTCTGTGGCCAGCAGGAAAGCCCTTCCAGTTCTTAGAACAAACATTTTCCCCATAATAGTGCCTACATGACACGCTTCTTTCTGATTTCCAGAGTCCTCTTCTCACGAGAGTGCATATCTCTTGCTTTGTTTAGATATATTAATGGGATAATCAAAGAAATGAAGTAGATTATTATAGGAATAGAGAAAGTAGGAGTTATGAATTTTAATAAACAAATGGGAGCAATCTAGATATTTGGAAAATCCCTATTTCAAAAAATATTCAAGCTTTCTAAAAATAGAGACTTCTTTATGGGGAAAAAATGTGGATTCAAAGTCTGTTAGTTCAAGCAAGGTAAAAAAAATATGACATTTCCTACAGCCAAAGACTCAAAAAGAAAAGCACAAGGCATCTAGCTTATGCAATTTATTTTACTATCATAACTTATGGTGTTCCTTTTGCTGATATAATACTTCAGAGGATGCATTTTATTTATATTTTAATTAGTATGCTCTAAAAAAACTAAAACACTCCTTGGTCTACCAAACAATCTATTTTATTTCCTACCTAAGTGAATTGTTCTAAATTGTTTCAAGTATTGCTCTATCTTTAAACATTCCAACTAGTCATATTAAGTGCTGATTTGAAGAAAAGAATGAACAGGAGAACATAATTCAGTTCAATATTGGCTTTTGGCTTTATAGTTTGATAAAAGCAATTTCTTGCTTGCTTGTTTATCCCTTAGCTTTCTTTCTAGTGCTAGCCTCTAGAACTAATCACAACATGTTAGTGAGCATTGTAAACAGCGTTGATTGGTCAATCTCTGAAAACATATTAGTGCTTAAGCCTTCATCTTCATGTAAAAAATTTTTATGGTAGTATAAATAAAAGTTACCTGAACAACTTGCTATGTGAACGTTAATGAGAAATATTGATTTTATACCACCGATATGACTTCTGTGATCCAAAGCAATAGCATAGGGGGGTAAAAGTGAACAGCAGATTCCATGCTTGCTCTGTCCATGGTTGATTCCTTAGCTTGGGTAGATGAAAGATAATTGCAAGGTGGAAGCTGTCAAATGTTCTTGATTTCAGCTATCAATCCTCTTGACCTTAGATCAAAGAGTCTAATTAATATTCTTCCTTTTCTTTCATTAGTAAAGATAAACCCTTAATTGATGCCACCAATTTTGAGGGTTATATGTGCTTCGTATTCTCGTTGGGTTATATTTCACAAGCTCTCCCTCTGGGATAGGAATTAAGTTCTACATTTAGCAATAGAAAACTGAGAAAAATATGGAGAAATGAACTCTATTTTTCTCTTTCCTTCTTTGAGCTCATAATTAGACACTTTACACACATATGTGTGCAAATGGCAGTCATTTTTTTCAAAGCAAAACACTTTGAACATAGATCCAAACAGAACACAGATCTCAATCCATTAACTTGCCTCTTTGTAATTAACCTAACGGAAAGACTAGAACAAGAACTCATCACAGCTTTTGGAACAAAGTCCTCCTGGGGCTTGCCAGACTTGGCGCAATATTAGATAGCTGCTTTTCCCATAGAGTGAGATAGATGTGGTTTTGAAAAATAGCTCCTCTACCTTCCGATCTGACTCTAAGAATATGCCACGAAAGCCATCTCTCTGAAATAAATGGAGGCAATTGGACAGTGCTCCAGAAGACCCTAATTAAAGAATTAGAGGGGAATTCCATTAACCTAAGGAAATAAAAACAGCCAATTCAATTGTATGATTATTATGTACTAAGCACTGTGCTAAAAACAATTTATGCATATGTTAGGTAATGTTTAACACAACCCTATGTGGTGAAGGCACTATTATTACAGTTGAAGAAGTGGCATCAATTAAGGGTTTATCTTTGCTAATGAAAGAAAAGGAAGAATATTATAGAGAATAATGACCTAGTCTCAGACTGTGTGGCCAGTGAGTGGCAGAGACAAGATTAGAACCTAGACAGTTAAGAGTCTGAAGCCATGTGCTCGGTTCCTTTAATTCAATTAATTGGTATACTGTATTTGTATTGACTGCTTACTTGATACTGAGCAATGTAATACATTCTTTGTGTGATTAACTCATTAAAACCTTCAATGAACTACCTTAATCAAACATCAAATGAAGTAAGGATCCTCAGTAATTCATTTTAGAGTTTTACAAATGGATGTAAAAAGAAGTTCAATAACTGAGTATCTTCATAAAGAAACTATGGCCCAGCTGGAATTTTATTTCAGAAAACCTTACACTAGAAGCTGTGCTTTTAACCATGACCTCTCCTTCTGTCATTAAAAAACTACCTTGAACCTTCCACATGAGAGGGACTTGGGAAAGTAAACTGAATTTGGGGAGCCAGACTCAGTCTCAAGCCAACCCAGAGGGCTTAGAAGAGAATAATTGGGGTGTGTAGGCGCACACATGACAGAGAAGTCTCTGAGGGTGATAGAGTCCAAGGGAAAGGCTTAACAAAGGTAGGGAGGGTTCATTAGCAAAGGAAGGTGGACAGCTGAGGTGTGGTAACCTCACAGTTTTGCCTAGGGAGGCATGGCTCTTTGATGGTGTTGAAAATAGGAAGTGACTGCTTACTCAGCTTCTGCTTTCCTTTCCTGCCATCTGTATCCTAGACCTCATAAAAGACAGTGACAGCCATTTTTTCAGGCCAGGTTTCCACAACTGCAAAAACCCCAAGTAAACTGGGCAAAAGAAGCCGCTATTCCCTTCATATTAGCTTTCGAAAGTCTGCCACTAGGAAGCATAAACAGATGCTGTGCATTGCATGCAGGGATCTAAAAGTATCGAATTAAACATAAAGCAAAATGCAGGGTGGAATTAGAAGTTAGTGTTCAGGGTTTGCATTAATCATAGGGCCACTCCGAGGTGAAGAATCATTAGGAAACGCCAAAAATACACCTGCCCTAAAACGTTTCACCCGAACACATTTGTCTTCAGCAGCAGGGATGAGAGATGCATGGATTCAGCTAAAGGTTGATTTCAATAATGATTACAGTAGTTTATAATTGTATGGCATATTACATTTACAAGTGGTGTTCCCATCTATTGTGTTATTTAATTTCCAGAGCAGCCTCCAGAAGCAGGCGGGACTAGATCTCCTTTGCAAAGGAAACAATGGTCCAAGCCCAGCTGCCAGTGCCTTACAGCTCAAGTTCAAATCCAGATCTCATGACTCCTGCTCTGAGTTCATGTGAGGCTGAACAGGGCAATTTGGAGGGAGGATCACAGGGGAGCAAGGGTGAACCTACTAATAGAAAAGAGCATGCCACATCCAGGGACTAGGTATCAACAAAGAAATGATAGAAAGCTAAAGACAAACACAATTTATTTTATTTAAGATAAGATAGATGTAGGTTTGTGGTTGTGTACACAAAGGAGCACTTGCATTGACCTGGTTATTCATCTGGTGCGATCATGATAAAAGTACTGTCTTTTGAGCTGGGTAGGATATTCTCAAGCAGAAATGGGGTGATGATACTTTTTAAAACAGTTGAAACAATTTCAATGAATATGAAGAGGTAGAAATCAAGGTCATAGATGAAGAACAATGCATAACCCAGTGCACTTGTTGCACTGGATATGCGAAAGGGAATAGCAGAAACTAGAATTGGAAGGGGAAGATTATATCATAGGCATTTTTGAATGTCAAGCTAAACTGATCTAATTCATGGGCTTTGGAAAACCAATAATAGTTTATAAACATGGAGGTAACAATGCTTCTTGGGTTTCTTGTGAGATTTTAATAAAATAATACAAAAGTGCCTTCTAAAATATGATTTAAGGAATTAATATTATATATAGTGGGAACTCAGTTCTTGGACTTATTTAGTTCTGGAAGGCTGTTCAAGAAGCCATTTGTTTGAAAACTAAATCGTTTTTTCCCATTAGTAATAATGTAAATTGAATTAATCTATTCCCGACTCCCGTGAACATCTCTATTATACTTTGCAATTACTTCTTTTTAAAGCTCTCTTGTTGTTCTCACAACTTTCCTTTCTACTTTGCTGCTATCACTAACCTCCTTAGGACTCATGGTGACTTAGTGTACATATTTAATAATAATAAGCAGCAACAAAAGCAAAAACACGCAAAACTATTCATAGCACAATTTCTTGATGTTAATATTGCAAGGTTTAGCAGTAGACCTGTCATTCACATGCATCCTTTCGTTTGTCATCTGAGAGATGCTGACTAGCTATCAAGTTATAAGCAAGAAATGGTTAGGTTGCAGTGGTCAGTAAACTGTGGCTTGCGAGCCACATGCAGCTCGCGAGCCGTGGTTTGCCGCTCCGTTGACTAATGAGTTTGCCAACCAATGACCTAGACTCTGGATTCCAATAATTACAGGCTGTTGTTGTTCCTTTGTGATTAAGCCCCTATCCAGTGATCAGCAAACTCATTAGTCAACAGAGTGGCAAACCGCGGCTCGCGAGCCACAGTTTACCGACCACTGCGTTAGAGGGTAGAGAACCAAAGTTTTGTTTGACAATTGGGACTTTTTTTCAGTGAACAACTTGGTCAAGAACCACATTGTTCAAGATGGGGGGCATTTGAGAACCAAGGCTTGATTGTAATTGCATTATTTTATACATTCATTTCACAAGTATTATTTGAGAGTCTGTTACTTATCAAGCATAGTCTGTCTAGGTATTTGGTATTCATAAGTGAACAAGACTCATCACTATGCACTGAAGCTCAAAATCTAGTAGAGAAAATGAACATTTCAATAATTACAATTAAGTACTCTGAGATAAATGAACATATGGTGCTGAGAAACTATAGAAGAATAGTTTGATGAACACTTCCTGGCAGTCAGGGGAAATGATATTTGAACTGAATCTTGAATAACCAGAGATATAAATGTAGTAGCTAAAACTATTAAAGTTTGAGAAGAAAATATTTGAGATACTGAATTAGAGAAGGTTTTCTTAGAAAAATAAGAAAAAGTGCAAACCATAAAAGAAAAAAGTGTTAACATGGACCTTCTTAAATATTCAATTGAACATAAGTAAATAAAAATGTAATCCATGGACTGGGAGAAAGTATTTGCAAAACGTATAATGGAACAGAACTCTTCTATGCAATATATATATATATATATATATATATATATATATATATATATATATATAAAAACATATTTTACTGATTTTTTACAGAGCAGAAGGGAGAGGGCTAGAAAGAAACATCGATGAGAAACATCGATCAGCTGCCTCTTGCACGCCCCCTACTGGGGGTGTGCCCGCAGCCAAGGTACATGCCCTTGCCGGAATCGAACCCGGGACCCTTCAGTCCCCAGTCCGACGCTCTATCCACTGAGCCAAACCGGTCTCGGCACAAAAGATATTTTTAACAAAGCTCTTACAGGTCAATAACAAGAGGAACAACCAAATAAAATGATGAGTCAAAAAGTTTCAACAGACACTATAAAAAGATATACAAATGTCCAATCACAACAAGAAAAGATGCTCAACATCAATCTTTAATCATTAAGGTAATGCAAAATACAACAATGAGATATTACTGTAAGTCAAAAAGGTTAAAGTTAAAAACACTGATCATAACCTAATGTTGGTGAGAATGTATAGCAATTGAAATCCTCATGTATTTCTGGTAGGAATCCAAAATATTAAAGCCTATTTTTTAAAAAGGAAAAATTTAGAAAAGGAAATAATATGGAACTGAATTCTAAAGTTAAAGACACTTAGCATATAACACAACAATCCCATGTCTAGATATTTACCCAAGAGAAAATAAATATATGCCCACACAGACTTGTATATATATATGTACTTATTAGTAGTATTATTCACAATATTCTAAAATTGAACAAAACCTAAATGTCCATTGATACTTGAATGAATAAGTACACTGTAGTATATCTAAACTATAAACTTTAAGAGTTTAAGGACTGGTGGTACTTATTTATCTGTAGAATTAAAACTAAATTAAGGATATGAAGGATAAAACAGTACATAATGGCTTTATGCTTTGACAATGTAGATGCAGCACAGCTAGCAAAGATAACAGGACAATGAGAAGAATAAATTCACTCCTCAATGATTTAAAAATAATTAAGAAACTTTAAATAAACTTTGTTATGCTTAGAGATTAAAATAACTTTTACAATAAACATTTTAAAGTAAATAAAGTCCAAGATGCAACATGTCATCTTTCTCCCTAATATTTAAGTTTTCTCTGACCTGCCTAATCTGATTCCAAATAAGTATTTTTCTATAAGATTTATTCTTTATCTGATCAGGGATATATAGATTTTGGTAAATTGCTCTAAAAATTAGAGCAAAAAAAATATTAAGCAGTTATCCTAAAACTCTTCATTGTTTTGAATAAGTTAGTTGACATTTATGTGATGACTAGAGGCTTGGTGCATGAAATTCGTGCACTCAGGAGGGTCACTCAGCCCTGCCTGCACAACCTCATAGTTCAGGACTCCTTAGGGGATGTCCACCTGCCTAAGTCAGCAGACAGACATTCCTCTCACAGTCCAGGGCTCTCACAGTCCAGGACCCCTCACTCCTTACTGCCTGCCTGCAGTGGAGGCGGGAGAGGCTTCTGCCACCACTACTGCACTCTCCAGCCATGAGCCTGGCTTCTGGCTGAGCAGTGCTCCCCCTGTGAGAGCGCACTGACCACCAGGCAACAGCTCCTGCATTGAGCATCTACCCCCTGGTGGTCAGTGCGTGTCATAGTAACAGGTCATTCTACAGTTCAGTTGATTTGCATATTAGAGTTTTATTATATAAGATTACTCAATGCAATTTTTTAAATATGCCAAATAAAACACCAAGTTACAGATTCATATAAAATATGACATTCCAACGTAGGAAATATAACATTGCATATATTAAAGCATAAGAATATTTTTGTTGCCGAAACTGGTTTGGCTCAGTGGTAGAGCGTCAGCCTTTGGACTGAAAGGTCCCTGGTTCGATTCCGATCAAGGGCATGTACCTTGGCTGTGGGCACATCTCCAGTGGGGGGTGTGCAAGAGGCAGCTGATCGATGTTTCTGACTTTCTATCCCTCTCTCTTCCTCTCTGTAAAAAATCAATAAAATATATATTTTTGAAAAAAGAATATTTTTGTTTATGTTTATCACAGGACTACTGCACTAATCACCTTCAAGAACTAATAAAACACTGGTGCAAGGAAAACAAAATCCAAACACACCATAATTACCACAGGGAAATCTCTGATGGAATATTATTATATATAATAAATGACAATTTTGAAAACTTTCTCAAACTGTGCTTTAATCATGTTTGTCTCCATTAAGCTTATAAGTTAATTAAGTAGGCAAGCCAACTTGAGACAAGGAAATTGATTTTCTGTGTAAGACACTCTCAACAGAGTAGCAGACACACACAAAAAAGATCAATTTTCCTTCGTGGTGTGCAAATTAAGCTCTGTTCAGAAAAAAAATTAACAAAATCCCTGTTCCCTTGGGTTCTTTTGTTCTTTCGGGACATGTTAATCAAGTAAATATGGCAGGAACGAAAAATACATTTGAATGTTCCTTGTACCTTTCACCTTTGGGAAAACAAAGAAGTCTCCTGCCTCATTAGAGAGAACCTTTAACTACTCCTTCCAGCCTTCTGACTAATGGAGCATGGGTATTGAGATGTAAGGAGCAACTCCCAGATCCTTTCCACTCATCAAGAAATTTTAGTAGCAATCTATTCAGCATGGAACAAAAAAAAAAGTAGTTTGTGCACTGCATTTTTTAAATTAAAATAAAGACAGCCTATTACTTTGCCTTCCACTTCATCACAATTTCCTCATCTCCACTCCAGTGCCCCCAAGCACATAAAGGTCTCATTTCTACTTGCCTCCCCAAAAGAAAAATCAGGAGGATCCATATTTGCCTATACATTGAGTGGCCAGATTATTATGATCTCTGAAAGCATAATAACCTGGCCACTCAGTGTATATCCTATATAATAAAAGGCTAATATGCAAATTGTTCCCTCGACCAGGAGATTGACCAGCAGGGAGCCCGGCCAACCGCCCATGTCCTCTTCCCCTGGCCAGGCTGGCTGGACCTCCACCCATGCATGAATTCATGCACCAGATTAGATAGATAGATATAGATATAGATATAGATATAGATATAGATATAGATATAGATATATAGATATAGATATAGATATATAGATACAGAGATAGATAGATAGATACATAGATAGGTAGATAGATAGATAGATAGATAGATAGATAGATAGATAGATACACACACACACAGAGTGGCCAGATTATTATGTGTGCAGAAATCATAATAATCTGGCCACTCAGGGTATTTGCTCGGCTAGAGAAAGCTTAGCTGGGGCAACCATAGCTTGATCTTTTTGACATGGACCTTATTGTTTTAGTGAATAATTCTAGAATTAATGAGTGGAGGATTCTCTGGTATCCTTTTGTGAATGTTGATGCTGAGAAGTATGTTTTTGGATAGAAGGTGGAGGAAAGGATTTTTCCTATATCCTTATATGTATCATATTCATAATGATATCTATAAAGCTGTCTATATTCCAGAAGATGGATGTTAACAGTTTAAGTATCATATTGTAGCATTCACTGTAGAGCACGCTATCTCTGAGATAATTACATGCAAATGTAAATATATTGTTTCTTCTTCTATTTAAAATTGAATAATGCCGGGATCATCATTTGTGAAAGTGGTATTACTGTGCCATGATGGAAGAATTTGCTAATAAATGAAGTTCAAGCAGGAGCTTTTAAATCATTTCAGAAAACTGTTTTCCCCATACTTTGTACTCCTCAATCTGTGCTAGGGAGCAATATGTGTTTTTAGATGTAAGGAGCAGAGTGTTGAAAATTTTTAAAGTTATGTCTGACATTATATTATAATTATCCTATATTATAATATAAATTATATTGTACAATTAAAATATATTAAAATATAAACTTACATTTTATATTATAATGCATCATTCAATTACAGCTTAACTCCATGTTATTACATTCAGATACCCCACTGTACACTCAGGTTGGTTGAAATGTAAAGCTCCAAAGAACATACCTAACTTAGAACATATGTGACTAACTTTGCTTAGCATGCTTTATTAAGGTTGTCATCTAGTCATCCTTTGCTTGCCTGAACAGAAATCAAATATGGATGACTGGACATAAATGAGGACAGAGTCCTCCTGATGTCCTTACGATAGAAGATAAATACTGCTCTGTTCTCCCTCTTCAAGTACCCCCCCCCATACATAGTTAATGTGGACATTTCTACCTCTAATCCAATTTTAATCTTTGACATCAGCATCCACCTCTGGTCAACTTACATTCACACTCAGTACCCTATGCATAATAGATACTGAACATATTTGAAAATGAGGATATGAGACTCTGAATTCTCAAAATATTCCAAAATGGAGGAGAGGGAGTGCTGTGTGAGTAGAAACTAGTAAGACAGGTGTGAGACTCATACTGAGCAGGGGCCAACTGAACAGTGGGGATTCTCTAAAAATGAAAGCAAGAACTTACTTGGGTAAATCCCAGAATCTTGAACTTTAATTTTGGAAATAGGAGAAGCTGGGTAAATAACTGAGACAGGAAAAGTTCTAGTCCTCATAGAACTTATATTACATAAGACATATGAATAACGAGCAATCAAGTAAATATTAAAGTAGAATAGATAGATAAGTAGCAATAAATGCGAAGAAAAATAAAGCATAGTAAAGTGTTGGAGTGATAAATTGATAGGTTCAAGTGGGGAGAGTTAACTCCATTGAGTGATCAGAGAAGACCTCTCTGAGGAGGAGTCCTTTGATCAAAGACTTGAATGATGCAAGAAGCAAGCCAAGCAAAGACAAGCAGAGAGCACGCAAGGATAAAATCCCTAGGTAGAAACAAGTTAGGAGAGGTCAAGGGCTATACAGAGAGCAGTACATTCTTTTAAGTCTTGAAACAATCAAAGCTTAAGTGCATTTATGGAAAACATATCTTATCTGAAGGCAAAAATCTCTCACATTAGCGGCAGCAGAAAAGCAACAAAAGGCCAGAGCATGGTCATTGGCTCGACTTCTCTACTTTCCAACATAGTGATATTCTACTTTGGAATCTGCAGGCCGGTGCTTCTAACACATGCAGAGATAGTATTCACTACTCCAGGCAGTGCCTTGAGTTCAGATTTACTCCTCCATGATGTGATGAAAAGGTTCATTTAGACATTCTTCTGCTTTTGTCTCTTCCCCTTTGATCTATCAAAGTCCTGTGAACTGTTCATAAAACCAGGACCGGAAGAAAGCCAGCCCTTGGGGCCTAGTGTACAGAGTGATGATGCATGGCTCTCGCTCCAGACTGTATGAGTCTCTAGTTCCAGCCAAGTCACAGAACATCACTATTTTGCTGCTGTCCTCCTTCTTGAACCCCTTTTATTTTTTCGGATGTCATGGTTTTACTTATAACATTCAATTGCCAAAGGACATCTAAGGTTCAGAGATTTGTGTCCCAATTTTGGGTCCTAATTGCAAAATCTTGAAGTAAGAATAGAAGCCCCCAAAGAACCAGGGTCTGGTAATGGTGATTGGTGATGGTGATAGAACTGGCGATGGTGATGATGAGGATAAACATATCTATGACGGGTCTCCTCTCTCTGTATGTGTGGTTTTTTTAAAAAATATTTACAGCTTAAAGATTAGCTATTTTCAAATATATTTTCAATTATTTCAGAGAGAGGAAGGGAGAAAGAGAATCAATGATGAGAGAGAATCATTGATCAGCTGCCTCCTGCACACTAACTACTGAGGATCGAGCTCACAACCTAGGCATACGCCCTGACCGGGAATAGAGCTCTGCTCTCCTGGTTCATGGGGCTACGCTCAACCACGGAGCCACAGCAGCTGGGCATGTCTCCTCTTGTTCACATGCTGTTTGACTCCAGTAGTGCAGGTTACATTCTCATCAGAACAACACTGACTAACACAAGATAAACCTGGCCACATTTCATCTCTCTTCTACATAGCTGACATTGGTAATCAAGTTTGATTCCTACCATCTCCTTATACACTAGTTACTGCCATCTTCATTCCCAGAAACCGGAATCATATAGATTTGGGGAAACGTATCCAAAGGCGTACAAGAAGTGAACACGCCACTCTTCAAAGTCCAGACTTTCTGGTTCCAATGCGTGAGCTCATAATCATGTCGCTTACCAAACACCTACTCATTTACAAAATACAACTTAAGAGTTTATTTGCTGTGCGCAGCTTTACCTTACCTCTCCCTCATCAGGTAGAAACCCCATAGCAAAAACTATGTAATTACCATTTTAACTTCTGTGTCACGGTCTGTGGTTAGTGCGGTACTTATGTAACCCTTACAAACTTAGATTGCCTCCAGGCCAGGCAATAACATGGTTTTATTCCAAGTCCTGCACTATAAGATTAAATTATAGTTTTAGTCTTTATTGAATCCTCTATAAAAACTGCAGAGGAGACTGACATTCATAACACAGAGCAACACTTCTTAAGAGTGCCTCTCTCCCTCCTTCCCCATGCTGCCAGGCACCCCCCAGCTTCCCTCCAGTCTACAAGGCAGTGCATTAGAGCTGCCTGCAATCCTACTTCTTCCAAACTCACAAAACTCTCTTCCTGAAACCCATCCCAGGATGGCTTTTGTGCTCTCTCTCCCTCCCTCCCCCTCCCTCTCCTCCTCTTTTTTTCCAAATCCATTTTTTTTTCTCCTGAGAGTAGCTTTGTATCCTCTCCAGTATAAATCAATCTATTTTTTAGGTTTCTGTTGCCTTGACCTTGGATCTACTTGGCCAATAGGATGAATGCTGAATAGGCAGCTGCTCTAGCAATAAAGAAGCCTTTTTTTTTTTCAGAAGAAAAGAGAATATAATAACCATCCATATGTTTATATTTTGCCCTTGTCATATACACTTTCTCAATTTATTATCACTACTCTCAGATGGGTTTAAATTTTTGCCATTTTAAGATTTTAAAAAATGAGGGAAATCATTCACCAATAGGATTAGGTCAAGTTCATGCAGATACAGAATTTGAAGGCGGAAGGTGGCGCCCGGAGCGAAGGCCTGGGTCCCAGGTGCGGGAGGAAAACTGGTGCCAGAAGCCAGGGGAAGGAAGCCTATTCTTGCTCAAATCTCCATGCAACGGGCCTCTAATGTTTTTATAAATAAAAATGCATTGGAACGTAGTCACGTGTTTTTATAAATAAAGATGCATTGGAATGTAGTCACAGTCACACGGTGTGTATGCCTGCTTTTGCACCACAAAGTCAGAATTGAGTAGTTGTGACACGGAACATGTGGCCCAAACTCAAAATAATTATGATGCAGCCCTTACAGAAAAAGCTTGTTGCTTTCTACTCGAAGAAGAAGATTTGCAGCATGTCTAATAGTTAACTGGAAACAGGCTAATTCACCACAAATAGTTTTAAAATAATTTGGTAATGGGATGAATTATAAATATGGTAAATTGGTCATTCAATTAATTTATTTGATGCAAACTAAGTTCTGGAAAAAAATTCAGTCAACAAATTCATTCAAGAAATATTAATGGAGTATCAACTGTGATACTCCATTAGCCAAGGCTACCTTAGAATTTATTAATGAAAAATATTGGAAGGAATATGTACCATACCGTTAAAAAAAAAAAAAAAGCTTGATGAACCCTAGCCATTTTGACACAGTGGACAGAGCGTTGGCCTGCAGACTGAAGGGTCCCAGGTTGACTCTGGTCAAGGGCACATGCCTGGATTGCAGGCTCAATCCCAAGTAGGGGGTGTGCAGGATGCAGACAATCGATGATTCTCATTATCGATGTTTCTATCTCTCTCCCTCTCCCTTTTTCTCCGAAATCAATAAAAATAGTTGTTTGGTGTGTTTTTTGGAAGCTCAATGGGAGGTTGAGAGCAATAGAGGAATACAATTTTAAATAGTGTGGTCAGAGCATACCTCGTTGAGAATAAGATATTGAGCGAAGACTGAATGGAGTGATGAGAAAGACACATCGATATCCAGGAAAGAACATCTGAGGCAGAGGAAACAGTATGAAGACTCTAAGGCAGAAGCAACAAAGAGGACAGTGTGTCTGAAATAGAGAAAGGGAAATTCGTACCTGAGGTCAAAGTTATTATGGTAGATGGACTGTATAGGTCTTTGTTGACCATTGAAAGGATTCCTGCTTATCTTTTAAGTGAAATGTGGGCCACAGAAGGATTTGAATGGAAAAGTGACATGATATGATTTGTGTTTTAAATGGTTACCTCAGCTGCTTTGTTGATGATACACTCTGGAAGGACAAGGGTGGGGGGGAGCAGGGATTCTAATTAGGAGGCTATTGTCATTCGAATGAGAGGTCATGGGAGAGTGGGACCAGTGGCTGGCAGTGGGGAGATGAGAAATGGTCACATTACGTTGGATGTATATTAAAGTAGAGCCAAGAGAACTTCCTGATGGATTGGATGTGAAAGTTATACGAAAGGAAGTATTCAAAATTTTTAACATAGCAACTAGAATGATGGAAGTGCCAACCAATATGACCTTGGGAAAGATTGCAGGTAGAGCAGGTTAGTGTAGATGTATCCATTAAACACCAGAGTTACGGAGTTGTCATTGAGTATACAAGTGTGGAGTTAATATAAAATTCTGGTTACAGTGCAAATTTCATTGAATAAAATACAGCTCATGGCATTTTTTGTTTCTCTTACTACACTGTAAATTCTCTGATGGCAGGACACTTTCGCTTCTATCTTATTATCTCTAGCACTAATAGTGTGCAGGCACAAAATGGATTACAATGTACTTTACTGATATTCAAAGATGCTACATGAATAAATGAATGAATATATGGATGGATGGATGAATGGACAGATATTTTCATGAGACCAATTTACAAATTTTGAGAAAGGAATATCACCCTTCTACAGAAGAGAGAAAACCTCTAATTGTTTCATTTACCTTGAATGGTATTTAGGATAAAATATGACCTTCAAAGTTGGCACTGTGCCTTCTTTCCTATCAATTCTGTTGTATGAACAGATAATAAAATACATTGGCAGTCCCATTTTGTTATTATTGGTACAAGAGAATGACTCATTTTGTTCAAAGAAGACTTGTCAATTTCTGGACAAGCTGAATGATCAGAGAAATTAAATTCCAAAGGAGAAAAAAAAACAGAACAATTCATCCATCTGAGAAAAACTGTGTAGTTGAAACTATGCCAAGAGAAAAATAATAAATTCTAGAAAGTAGATAACTTGGCTAATACTTAACTTTAAAATAGAAAAGATTTGCCAAGAAAAGATTTGTCAAAATCATCCAGTCTGAATTAAATACATTTCCACAGGTTATTAATAATTGTTGAACTGAATAATAAATATCTCAAACCTATGCTTTATTAAAATTTGCAACTCTGCCCAAATAAATATAATACTAAGAAATATTTTATCACTTTTAATTTCCATGACATATTTGAAAAGGGGGGGTAGAGTAGTTAGATGGGTAGAACTGAAGTACCCAGGACATCTGGAATTTATTTTTCCTGAATACTTCCCAATTTGTCACTATAATTCCTTTTGTTGACTTTTGATATATCAGGATGATTTACACATTCTAAGATCTTTGTCTGTCTCTGTAAAATTCATGAAGCAGAACATACACTTTTAACGCCTGCCCCCTTCACCTCCCCACACACACATTTATACACAAAGAACTATTAATGAACATTCACAATCAACAAGACAATTTTTCTTAAAGGGGCAGATATAACTTGATTTCAGAGTTCCAGAAAGCTTAGCTCATATTTTTTCGCATTAACTCTGTGTTACATATTACTTCAAATAAAGACAAGAACACAATTCACTTAAGCATAGTTTTAAAACTTTTTTTTCAGGTATGAATGATGACAAAAAATATAGAAATTATTCTGGTAAGGATTTTTATCCCTAAACAAAATGTATATGAATGTTCAGACTTTAGAGGTTTAGTTGAATCTGATTTATATTCATGTATATTTAATTTTCTGAACAGGTTAATAATACATTTATATAAACGCCTATTCAAGGTATTTTACAAAAGTCTCCCCTGACCCCATATTCCACAGGCCCAGTTCCTAAGTCTGTATCTATCTCAATGGGAGAACATTTCATATATTTATCAGGAACACATCTGTATATATAAAAAGCCTGTGACTGGAATGCTGTAATGACCAGAATGACTGGTCGCTGTGATGACCACTGCAGCCAGCAAACCAGCCTGATTAGGGGGTGGGACTGGCTGGCCAATCTCCCATGGCCCCTCCCCCCAGCCAGCCTCAGTCCAGATTGCCCCCTCTACTCCAATAGGGGACGGGGCTGGCCAGCCAACCTCCTACAGCCTCTTCCCCTACCCAGCCCCACTCCATATCAGCCCCCTCCACATAGCCCCCGCCTCCGTGATCAAGGGCCAGGCTGGCTGGCCCCATGGCCACTTCCTCAGCTGCTGACCTCCAATCATGCCCCTCCACCCCATTTGGGGGCGGGGCTGGCCATTCCACTTCCCACAGCCCCTCCCCATGGCCAGCCCCTCCCCCAATCGGCCACTCCTCTCCAATCAGGGGCAGGGCCCACCAGCCAATCATCTGCAGCCCCTCCCCCCAGCCAACCTGGCCCTGATTGCCCCCAATCAGGTGGGCTGGCCGGACAACCTCCTGCCATCTCCTCCTCCCAACAGGCATGACCTGGATCCGCCCTGATTGGGGCCGGGCCGGCCAGACCTCACCCATGCATGAATTCATACACTGAGCCTCTAGTTTAACTATAAAAGGATTAAAACTTATATATTGAACCTTCCTATGCAAGTACATGGAATGTCTTTTTATTTGTTCAAATTAACTTTTGTGTTCTTGTATATTTCCTATTAATTTCACTCAAATGTTTTCTTTTTATACTAGAGGCCCAGTGTATTCAGGGGGGTTCCTCAGCCTGGTCTGCACCCTCTCACAATCCGGGGCCCCTTGGATAGGATACCTAGGCCTGGCCTGAGATCAGGGCCTATCGGGGCTTTCCTTCCCCAGGCTGCAGGCAGCTGGACCCACCCCCGCTGCTGCCACTGCTTGCCATCTGTACAGCACTGCCCCCCTTCCCTGTCACCTGTGGCCTCCCTCTGCAGGTGACAGGCTGGGGTGCAACGGCTTGGCTGGCCTGTTCCTCCCTCTTTCTTTGCTGGAGGTCAGGGCCAGCCCTGCAAGGGACCATCTGTCTACCTGATCAGCCCTAACCGCTCTGCCTGCCTACCTGATTGCCCCTATCCACTTGCTTGGGGGCGGAGCCAGCACTAACTTCCAATTGGTCAGCCTCCGGTCATTACTGGTCGTTATGACCCAGGGTTTTCATATATTAGGATTGTTACTATGAATTTATTATTTTTATAGTTTTCATATGAATAAAATTTTTGATTTCTATATATTAATTTTATACTTTTAGATTTATTTTATACTTTTAGATTGAGCATTAATTAACTTAATACTTGTAGATTTTTCAGTTGATTCTCTTGGGTTTGAAAGGTAGATTGATATTAAATTCTACAAGTGGTTATAATATTACCATACATTTTCTAATTTTATACCTCTAGTTAAGTTATTTTGCCTAATTGTGTTAATGTCTACCTCTAGTACAATGTTACATAATAATGGTAATATAGACATCCCTGTCTTATTCTTAAAACTAGTTATAACTCTACTTGTGTTTTTCCACTATACATAGTTTTTGCCTTTATATACATACTAGAGGCCCGGTGCATGAAATGCATACACTTGGGGGGGGGGTGTCCCTTAGCACAGCATGCACCCTCTCCATTCTGGGACCCCTAGGGTGATGTCTGTCCCCCTAAACTGGCAGTCAGAAATCCCTCTCATAATCCAGGATTGCAGGCTCCCAACTGCTTGCCAGCCTACCTGCCTGATTGCCCCTAATTGCTGCTGTCTGCCAGACTAATCACCCCCTAACCAATCCCCTCCCAGCCAGATTGACACCTAACTACTCCCCTGCTGGCCCAGTTGCACCCAACTGCCCTTCCCTGCCAGCCTGGTTGCCCCCAACTGCCCCCCTGCTGGCCCAGTCACCCCCAATTGCCCTTCCTGCCAGCATGGTCACCCCTAATTTCCCTCCCCTGAAGGCCAGGTCCCCCCAACTGCCTTCCCTCCTCTGCTAGTCTGGTCACCCCCAACTGCCCTCCCATGCTGGCCTGGTTGCCCCTAACTTCCCCCCTCCCCGCCCCCACAGGCCTGATTGCCCACAACTGCCTTCCCCTGCCAGACATCTTGTGGTGGCCATCTTGTGACCACATGGGAGTGGCCATCTTATGCAAGGGCATGTGGGTCAATTTGCATATTACCTATTTATGATATAGGACTAGAGGCCTGGTGCATCAAATTCATGCATGGGGATGTGATCGGCACTCCAGGCAGGTGGTGTGATGCCTTTGCCAACCTGGGATCTATATCTGTCCCGCTGATGTTCAGACAGGTTGTCAGGAGCCACCTGGCAACTGCCTTTATATCCTTTCTTCCTTGCAAAGCATCTAGGGAGGGGAAGTAGCCACTGTGCCCAAGGCTGACTTCCAGGAGCCTCATGCTTTCAGGATCATGCCGGCAGAGCTGGTCCATCGGTGTCTGGACCTGCAGGACTACTAAGGGAATGAGTGGCTGCCACCAGGCTGGTGGGCTGCCAGGATGGGTCAGTCAGCTAAGTGGTGCTCCCACTGTGGGAGTACACTGATCACTAGGGGGCAGCTCCTGCATTGAGCATCTGCACCCTAATGGTCAATGCGCATCTTAGCAACTGGTCAACCGGTCATTCCAGTTGTTCCTGTCATTTGGTCATAACAGTCACTTAGGCTTTTATATATATATATATATATATATATATATATATATATAGACTAGTGGCTTGGTGCATGAAATTCGTGCATGGGGGAGGGGGCTGTTCCTCAGCCCAGCTTGCATCCTCTCCACTCCAGGACCCCTCAAAGGGTGTCCTACTGTCGGTTTACAGTGATCAGGCCTAAATCAGCAGTCAGGCATACCTCTCACAATCCAGAACTGCTGGCTCCAGCTGCTCACCTGCCTGCCTGATTGCCCCTAACCACTCTGTCTACTGGCCTACTCACCCCCAAATCCCCCCCATGAGCCTGATCACCTCAATTGCCCCCCGTGTCAGCCTGCTCACTCCCAACTGCCCACCCTGTTGGCCTGCTCACTCTAAACTACCCCCCCCGATGGCCTTCTCAACCCCAACTGGCCCCCCTGCTTGTCTTCTTACCCCCAATGGTCCCTGCAGTCCCATCCTGGCCTGATCACCCCCTGGCAACCCAAGGTCCCAGCCCCTCCTTTTTATCTTTTTCTCTTTTTTTCCAGCACCTCCTTGAGTGGAGGCCAGGGCTGGCCAGGGCGGTTGAAAAGCTTGGCTTCCTCCATTGCCAGGGCAACCCGTCTCCTGCTTGTTCTAGCTTCATGGCTGGCTGCCATCTTGGGTTAATTTGTATACTCGCTCCTGATTGGCTGGTGGGTGTGGCTTGCAGGCATAGCAGAGTGATGGTTAATTTGCATGTTTCTCTTTTATTGGTGTAGATCATCATTTCTTAACTTATATAGTTCTCTCTTTTCATTCTTGATTAGCCTATCTAGTGGTTTATCTTATTGTTTTATTAAAAAAAAACAAAGCTAGCTTTTCATCATATAAGGTATCCCAGAAAAATGTATATACACTTTAACATTTGATAACTCAATTCTGAAAATGAAATGTAGTTTAATAAGCATTGCCTTTATAATTATTAAAGGTGTGTGTATACATTTTTAGGACACCCTATATTTATTTTTCAAATAATTTAGTTTTTGTAACTCATTAATTCCTACTTTTATCTTTGTGATTTATTCCTTCTATTTTTTCAAAGTCTGTTTTATCATTCTAAGTACTGCTCTAGATATGCTTAATAATTTCAATTCATATTATTTTATTAGTATTTTCTAGAAAGTATGTAATTTCAGTTTACATTTCCTCTTTTTATTCAAGCATTAAGAGAAATTTATTCCCTCCTCCCCCCTTCCCCCCCCCCAGAATGTAATTAATTTTTATTTTCTGGGCTTTTGTTATTTCTAGTTTTGCCATATTATCATGAGAAAATGTTTACCATACTATTTCCAATTTTTGAAATTTATTGAGATTTTCTTGGCTTGCAAGTCCTATTCTCAGTCCTACAATAAGAAGTCAAAGTCCCACCAACACTATTAGATCAAATATCCTTGTACCATTAGAAAGAAAAGGTGAAATGGCATTTGAAGATCAGCCAAAGAGATTTTTCCAAGGTGTAACCAACACGTTTCTTCTGCTATGAATGTGTGTCTATCATCTGTTCAGATGTTCTTGGTGGAAACAATAGCGGTATAGGATCTCCTTGTAATTCACTGGCTAAAATCAGCGCTGTCACAAACTCTCCTGTGTCCTCTGCTGATTCTGGTTTCCATTTTTTTTTATTTTTAACGAGAGTTTTATTGATATAATTCACATATTATAACATCCACCCTTTAAAAATGTACAATTCAGTGGGTTTTATTATATTTAGAGCTGTACAATCTAACAATTACCACTATTTAACTTCAGGGTCTTTTCTTTTTATTTCTTTCTTTTTAAAAAGGGATGCTTAGCCCTAGGTGGTTTGGCTCAGTGGATAGAGCCTGGGCGTGCTCTATCTCAAAGGGCTAAGGTTGGATTCTACCTCAGTTACAGGCTCCTACCCAGCCCAGGCCCTGGTCGGGACTCATGAAAGATGCAACCAATTGATGTGTTTCTCTCACATTGATATTTATGTCTTTCCCTCTCTCTTCCACTCTCTCTAAAAATCAATGGAAAAATATCCTTGGGTGAGAATTTTTTTAAAAAGGTGGGTAATCTGGTCAGAAGGTCAAATCTTCCAAGTGCATGCAAGCTGCTCCGCCTCCGAAGCCACTTCTTGTTGTCTGCCCCTGGGCAAGGGAAGGGCCATTAGAGGGTCAGGACTGAATGTTTTCGAGCCTCTCCAGGAATGCCTGTGGGGATGGTGCCTCCACCTTCTGGAAAGTGACTTGGACTCTGCTGTACAGGCTGAAGCATTTCAGCTCCAGCCAGATGAATCCAAAGGGGTCCTCAGTGAACAGGATGAAGACTCCAGAGATGCACTGGGGGTTAGTGAAGCCATAGCCGGAATCAATGCCCATGCCACAGAAACACATTCTGCAGGTTCAGGGGTAGTTCTGGTCACTTGAGCTCACGTCCACAGGCAGAACAAACTAAATAGGTTGCTCCTCTAAAGCTACAGCCCCGGACTCCCTGACACTGGGCTGGGCAGGGCTCTGCCAGCCGTGGCCCTTGCCCTCCTCAGTCCTGTCTTCTTGCTGCTGCTGCTCCTGGATCACCTGCTCATGAACTTCCTGGACAATGTGGGAGAGCTCACTGAAGTTGAGGAAGATCTCGACATTGGGCAGCTGGATGCGGTGCATGAGGTGGATCTCTATCATCTGCTGCCCAGCAGGGACCTGCAGTCTCCCGTAATCTTCGTGGCTCTGGCATGCTTCCCATGGAAGCTGAGTATGACAATCTTTAGGCTGTGGGCAATGTAGGTGCCTCTGAGGAGGCCTGGCCTGATGAGTTCGTCTGGGTGGCTTGGTGGGAGGTAGATGCGGTGGTAGGTGAGGCAGTTGTTATTCTGATGGTAGATGAACTTCATCAGGATGAACTGCAGCCTGTCCTCCTGGATGTCCTCCAGCGCCTGCCCCCATTCTTCCCTCAGCCACATTAGTAAATCCTCTCGGCTCCTGCCAAATAGCCAGTGGTGGTGCATCTGGTTGCACTTGGTGGAGAACCCATCCTGAATTTGCATGTGGCAGCCATGGGGCCCTCTGTGGTCGTACATGAGCTCCACCGTGGTTGATTCCCTCTCCGAAAGGGGAATTCTAAAAGAGGGCTTGAATTGCACTGGGTCATCCACATGGGGGTCATGCAGAGAGGCAGGTAGAGTCAAGTAATAATGCATAGGCCATCCACCACTACATTCAGAGCCCTCCACAGGGCCCGTTATCTTCCTGCCACAATCCCACATGGTGTCTGCATGGGAGGAGCAACTTCGTGTAGAGTTCTCAACGAGACATACCCATCATCTCCAGGTTGTGCAGGTTTTCATCAACGCCATACTCCTCCTGGCAGCACCGTCTCCAGATGCTGTTGGTGTGCAGGATGCAGTGGAATTTGGTGCAGGCCTGGGCCAGGCTGAGCAGGTTGGAGCCCGGGAGCAAGGTGAAGACCACCACTAGCAGCTCTGGAGGCAGGTCTTGCAGGGAGCAGGGTGCGGCGACATGGGGCTCACCCTCCATTCCCCACACAGCATCGTGCTACCGCCTGGACATGCTCCTCTTCCCTGGGCGGCCAGGGAGGAGCCAGGGCCAGCTTGCCATCTCAGCTGGGCCTCGACGCTGCTGGAGACATCAGCATCCCCATGAAGGGCCCACGCTGCAGAGGCAAGTGCACTCCTCCTCCATGCCTGTCCAAGTAACAGCCACCATCTTCATTTATTATAGCAGATGAACTTTCATTTAAGATATTTACCTATCCCAATACCTTCTCACCAATGGAGAAACACACATGGGTATTATATGGTATCATTTTCTACTTTTTTTCTAAAGTTCTGTTTATTTATAGAATTTGAATATCTAATTCCTATGTGTGCCCTTAAAAATAATGTAGTAATATTTTCAAAGATGTTTTCCAAATAAGAACTATGTTGAAGATAATATCATACATCTTCAATTTGCTAATATATAGAAATATGCTACACCTAGACTTTAAAATAACAATAGAGAACTCTATGTATGTAAATAAAGTTATTAATTCTGATAGAAAACAAACTAATAGATACGGACAACACAATGGTGGTTACCAAAGGGGAAGAGGAGTGGGAGGAGGAAAAAGAGGATAAAGGGGATCAAATAAAAGATGACAAGATACTGGACTTCAAGAGAATGCACACAACAGAGTACACAGATGTCGTATTATAAAGTTGTACACTTGAAATTCATATACTATTATTAACCAATTTTACCCCAATAAATTTATTATTTTTTAGAAATTCTGTTACCAATAATCAAAGACAAATAAAAAAAAGGGGGAAAGTTATAAGAAATCATTTTATCCAAACCCTTTCCATAGGCTTAAATCACCTAAAATAGGTATTTAGAAAGTATCCTGGTTAATCAAATGTTTGTTAGGTCTAAAATGCTGAAGGAATTATAGTACAATAAAAATATTCAAAATCTTAAAACTAGAATGAACATATGATGTTATAGTAGAAAAAAGTGTGGCTTTGTCATAGGAGCATAATTTACCACAGCTAAGATCTGGAAACAGCCCAAGTGCCCATCAATAGATGAGTGGATAAAAAGGTTGTGGGACATTTACATAATAGAATACTAAGCAGGTATAAAAAAGGATATCTTACCCTTTGAGACAGCATGGAGGGACCTGGAGAGTATTATGCTAAGCTAAATAAGCCAGTCAGAGAAAGACAAGTATCACATGATCTCACTCATATGTGGAATCTAATGAACAAAATACACTGATGAACAATAGATCCAGAGACAGAGAAGCATGGAACAGACTATTAATCTCAGAAGGAAGGCAGGGAAGGGTGGGTAGGTGGAAGTGATCAACCAAAGGACTTATTTGTATATATGGATAACCCATGGACACAGACAATAGGATTGTGAAGGTCATAGGGGCAGGGGTGGGCTAGAAGGGGTCAATGGGGGGAAGGGATATATGTAATACCACAATAAAGTTTTTTTAAGTATGGCTTTGCTCTTAACAGTTCTTTGCATGAGCACAATTTTTCAAACTTTCTGACTTCAGTATCTGCACAACTATATGAAGATAGAATGAATTATATATTAAAATATTTTTAAAAGATCAATGTACGCTATACAACATACATAATAATGATTGTTGATGGTGACAATATGCTTCAGAATATTAGACAAAATTGGGTAAAATTATGCAAATTTAGTATTTTCATAATGGTACTCATAAACAGAATGCCTTCAACATTATCACCGTGAGTCATATTGTATAGACTTTAGCAAAAGTTTATGGAAAAGATCAAATTCTATTATGAATTGTAAAAGCACAAATGAATCTCTAAGTAGCATTTGAAAGAATATAGTTTACATCCTGTTTACCTAAAATTCCAAAGAAATAATTTTGTCCATTTTTCTGAAATTAACATTTTTAGATATAAAGGTAAAACTGAGCCATTTCAGGACAAAGGATAATTTAAAAATAAGAATAATAGCAGGAACACTAGCCCCTCACTGATAGCTTTTCAAGTACAGCAGTTGCCTAAAATTACTGTAGTGCTTCCATCTAGAAAGAAGTCATATGAGACTAACTCCCACATTCAAATTTAATGAAGATCCTAAATTGAATGCAACCATTAATTAATGTAACTAATTGGCAGTAGTCAAAGCATAAACTCTAAGAGGTCAACTGTACAGTGATAGTGAGACTTAATGTGTTTGAGGATTGACAAGGTACCAGGCTCAGTTCTAAGCACTACCTACTTATTATTTCATGCTTATCTCAATCCTTACTATACATCCATTACTGTATCAGTTTTTTAGCTGAGAAATCTGAGACACAGAGTGATTAAGTATCTTGCCCAAGAAGTATAGCTAGGAAGAGGCAAGGCCTGATTTTGATCCTCAAAGTTGAATACTGATGCTAATGGCTTTTACCACCACACCAACCTAGCACTGATAGAGTGCTTGGACATCATCTATTTTCTTTTCGTCCCCTCTATAAAACAAGTTTCTCAAGGGCAGGAACCAAAATTCTCTCTTAGCATCTCATACATAAAGAACAGTTTATGATGATTTGTTGACTGACTGCTGAAAATACCCAATTCATTTTGTGACCCTATATCTGTATATACAATGACATCAAGAAATCAAGATGAGAATTTAAGTGATTCCAGAACAGAGCACCATAGATAATATGTAAATGAGTGGGTATGGTAATAAGCCAGATTTAACCCATGGCCAGTAGTTCCTTGACCTGGGACTCCAGCATAAGTGAATTTATTTTTAATAGCTACTTTATACATGTTCAAATAAGGAGCCTACTTGAATGAGTAGATTAAAAAATAATATATTATGGTTCTTATTCACTTATTCTAATTAATTGTCCTCACAGAAATCTTATCTATTATTTTTCTTAAGTAAACTTTCCTCTTTAAAAAGTCCAAAAGTAGCCCCCAGCCAGTGAGGCTCTGTTGGTTGGAGCGTCATCCAGTACACAAAAGGGTCATGGGTTCGATTTCCTGTTAGGAGAAATACCCAGGTTGCGGGTTTCATATCAGGTTAGGATGTGTATGGGAGGTAACCAATCCATGTTTCTCTCTCCTTTTCCCTTCCTCTCTCTCTAAAATCAATAAAAACATATCCTTGGGTGAGGATTTAAAAAATTCCTTATTAAAACAAAAGTCCAAAAGTAAACCATCAAATCTTACCAAATTTTGAATGTGTGAGGCCCAAACTAAACAATGTATCTCTCAGCTCTCTCCCTTCTTCTCCTAAAGATATCCTATATTGGTTATTTATTGCTGCATAACAAATTACCCCTCCAAACAAATTTAGCCACCTAACAATATTTTTTAAAAATATATATTTTATTGATTTTTTCACAAAGAGGAAGGGAATGGAATAGAAAGTTAGAAACATCGAAGGGAGAGAAACATCGATCAGCTGCCTCATGCACACTTCCCACTGGGGATGTGCCTGCAACCAAGGTACATGCCCTTGACCGGAATCGAACCTAGGACCCCTCAGTCCTCAAGCTGAGGCTCTATCCACTGAGCCAAACTGGTTTCGGCAGCCACCTGACAACATTTTAAGCACCCAGTTTCTGTGGGTCCGGAATCCAGGCACAACTGAACTGGGACTTCTGTTTCAGGGTCTTTCAGGAGGTTCAAATCAAAGTGTCAGCCAGGACTGCAGTCTCACACAAAGGCCCAAGTAGAGAAGGACCCACTTCCAAACTCACTCATGTGCTTGCTGGTAGGATTCAGTTACTCCAGAACCATTAGACTGAGGTCTGTGTTCTTCAGTGACTGTTTGCTGAATGTGACCCTCCGTTTCCTGCCAGGTAGCCCTTGCCACCAAGGCAGCCAGAGAAGAGGCAGAATGCCAGCAAGAAAAAGTTCAAGCAAAAAGGAAAGTCCATCTTTTATCACCTAATCATGAAAGTGACATCCCATCCCTTTTTAAATATATATATTTTTTCTTTATTAAGGTATTACATATGTGGTTCTTATTCCCCCATTACCACTCACCTCCCATTCATGCCCCACTCCCCTGTTGTCTGTGTCCATTGATTAGGCTTATATGCCTGCATATAAGTCCTTTGGTTGATCTCTCTCCCTTACCCACACTCTCCCCTACCTTCCCTGAGGTTTGACGTTCTGATGGATGTTTCTCCATCACTTTGCCATATTGTATTTGTTAGAAACAAGTTGCTAGGTTCAGCTTGCAGTCAAGGGAAGGGAGTTACCCAATGATATGAATAACAAGAGGCAAAAATCATGGGGGGTCATTTTAAAGGCTGCCTACCATGCACTATTAACACTAAGTCTGCACTGATCCTTCGGTGTAATGCTGTTAACATTTTTAATTGACGTTCTGTCAACAGGAGTAATTTGTATCTTCAAAATGTCTATATCTTTATATAATTTTAACTCAGTATCCCTGGGTATGATCTGCAAATGTCCATACCTACATGGAACAGATTATTTATATATTGCTGCAAATAAGGGGCTGTCATAATTTCCCCTATTCCCATGAAGGTTGGTATATGCTGAATACTTTTTGCAACTCTTAGGAAGGAAATACTAGCTCTTATTATAGTTACATAGTTCTGAGGTCACCAATTTAAAACTAGCTGTGCAGAGCAAAAGGCGGGTGATGGGTGTTCAATTTCATGGGTAATATGGATCCCAAATTGATGTGATACTTGCTTCTCCAGATTAGTTTTTGAACCATGTCAACACACCATTCTCATTGATGATGTGTAAAGTCGCCAAATGTAGGGCTCCTGTCAATCAGAACGGAATTTTCAGGAGGCCGTATGGTCTGTTTGCCATCCTGGTTCTAAAGAGTGCATGCTGTGGCAGGCATCATTTATGTGTCAGGCTTCCCTGATCTATGTGATGTTTGGGCCATTTGTTTCAGTGAACTGCAGATCCCACAACAAGTGTTTGCATGCAGATAGTTCTGTTGGGATGTGGTCTCCGACAGGACAAGTGAGAGTGTGGAGTGTAAACAAAGAGAGGAGAAAAGCCAATAAAGTATATTACTCAGATGGTTAACAAGGAGGGCAGCGCGGGGTCAATCCAGCCGGGCATTCTCTGGAACACCGTGCAGAATTCTCATAGAATTGTCTCACCACGTAACTGGAAATTTGGGGACACATAGGCTGGCAGGGGAGCAGTTAAAAATCAATTAGGCTGGCAGGTTAGTAGTTAGGGGGTGATCAGGCTGGCAGGCAGAAGGGGTTTAAAGGCAATCAGGGAGGCAGGCAGGCGAGTAGTTTGGAGCCAGCAGTCCTGGATGGTGAGAAGGATATCCGATTGCCCATTTAGACCTGATCCTACCAGGACCGGGCCTAGACAGGTAGTCGGACATACCTCGAGGGGTCCCAGATTGGAGAGGGTGCAGGCTGGGCTAAGGGACATCCCTCGCCCCCCATGCATGAATTTCATGCACAGGGCCTCTAGTCTATACTAATAAAGGGATAATATGCTAATTAGACCAGGTAGACCAGATGTCTCCAGACGTTCTTCCAGACATTCTTACTGAAAAAGCCACAGCAGCTGCGAAGGCCAAGGGCATTCCCTGAAAGCTCCTGGCCTGTGAGAGGGGGCAGCGGGGCGCTGAGGGACATCTCCCAGTGCACTCGTTTTTGTGCACCGGGCCTCTAGTAGTCATAGAAACCTTTCTTATTTTCAAGAAGTAACCTGAGGCCCAGAAAGGTAAAATGACATGGCAAGTCAGCCAGTGGCAAAGCCAAGACCCAAATCTCTGGCATCTTCTCACAGCTCTCTCTATCACATCTCTGCTGACTCCTCTTAGTTTATACAATCCTACGGGACTGATTTCCACAAAGGAACTGAAATTGAGCTCTCTGAAGCACATATATGCAACTGATATATCAGAAACTGATGTGCTCAATGAGCCCAAGCAAAATCTTTTCACATTTACAATTTATCTTTTTTTTTTTTTAGCCATCGGTACACTTCCATATTGAAATATAGTAATGTCTCCATAATGCATGGCTTTTTACATTTCTTCAAAGCGCTTGCACATCTATCTATGTCATTTTCTTTAAGAGGCTGTAGAATTTCTTTTTAATTATAACAGACGCCTGCAGGCTAATATCTATTGCAAATAAGTCATTATAAACGGCTGGTTTGTGGTTCTGGTGTGTGAGGTGAAGAGAAAGGCATGGAGCTATCATCAAAATGCTGCTTATCTACAGGAAATGGACACAGTGGAGGCCAGTTCTTTGGTAATTTACAGTAACAAAAAGTGAGATCACCAGCCCAGTCAGAGGCTTTGGTACCACATTAATTTCCAACCTCTGATTGACCCGTGGCTCCTTTTCTTGTTTTCTCCTCCCCACGTGTAACCTGGAACATGATGGGGGCCTGGCATTATTCTATTTCAGTTTCACTTTGGATGGCATGAACTAGTAGGTAGCTGATTAGCTTCAAGAGCTTTAGCACACACCAGGCATGATTGTCCAGTGTCTCATACCAATCATGGGAGGTTTCTCTCAAGGTGGCTCCCATGGAGACATCCTCGCCAGCCTGCTGCCTCCACTGTGAATTCACATTAAAGTACAGAGACGATGCTAAACCAAGCCACTGGCCAGGACTTGGGCAATAAAACTTCTTGGCTATCACTGAGTTTGCCTTTCAATGAAATTAATTTTTTGTGCTATAGTCTCAGTTGTGAAATATGCTTTGGCCCTACATCAAAGAAACACCTGTCCTCATCCCCAGGACATAGCATCTCAGTCCTCAGAGGCTTCAAGTGCATAGTGGGGAAACTCAACACCTGGAGAAACCTTTTTTTTTATAAGCCTAACTTTATATATATATTATATATATTACATATATATAATATATATTATATGTTATATATATTATATATATTATATATATGTGTTATATATATATATATATATATATATATATATATATATATATGAGTTTTCACAGAGAGGAAGGGAGAGGGATAGAAAGTCAGAAACATCGATGAGAGGAAATATCGATCAGCTGCCTCTTGCACACCCCCTACTGGGGATGTGCCCGCAACTAAGGTACATGCCCTTGACTGAAATCTAACCTGGGACCCTTCAGTCTGCAGGCCGACGCTCTATCCACTGAGCAAAACCGGTTTTGGCTGGAGAAACCTCTTTGTGCCCTGGAATCATGACAAGATTCTAGGTATTCTTGAAGAAATGGCTTCTCTATTGCTGCAAGCTGAACTGGGCTTCTAAAGGCTGCCTCCATTTTGTAGCCCAGAATCTTCCATTCCCCACTTACCTTGCCCACCAGTCATCTCAGAATCAGGCTTGCATCGGGATACACCATTGTGCTTTCTGTCTGACAATGAAGAGCCTGCTAGTCAACATTGACCCTCACTCAGCACTGGCCTTCCCACTCACTCTGCTAAGGTTCTGAGTTTTAGAAATGGTTACGGGTGAGAAGTTTGACCCATGCTGCCTGCCTAATTTGGCCTCCTCATACTAATCTAAGGAGCACAGCTCTTAGAAGTCATAAGCCGGTAAGCCCAGTCTAGGAGGTGGCGTCTCCTCGGCTTTTCCATACTCCCCTTCCCATCAAGTCCTCTCTCAGGGTAACTCAAGATGGAAAATAAGAGAACACCTTTGCCATCGCTTTAAACCCTATCCATCATTGATTCCAAGGTCTTTCACTCAGCCTTAGTCCAAAGAAGAAGACGGAACTGTTATTATGAAACTTCCTGCCTCTCCACTCTTACTCACAAGTATGAGAATTGAATCTGGGGTGGAGTGGTGGGGGGTATAAATAAAGAAGTAGAAAGAGCACTCGTTGCAGACTGGGTAATTAAATGAAGAACAGCTTGGTTAGCTTGCATCTTTAGACATTTCTTTTCATGGTATCTCTCTGGCTGCAGGTGACCATGCTGCTGTTTCTTCCTCACCCACCCACCCCCGCCCCCGCATGCACTTTCTCAACTCTCTTTCCCATCAGATGTTGTCATCTGGCGTGAGTAATCCTCCTGACTCACTCCCCAGAGAAGGAAGTTCCTACAGGGGTCAGTGAGCCGGCAAAGCCGAGTGTGACATCAAACCAGAGGAGATGTGAATAGCAGCTCGACCACTTTTTATCTGGGTGATGTTGGCAAAGTTAATGGGCAAACTCCGTTTTCTTACATCAATAATGGAGAGGACGCATCCTGGTGTTGTCGCAAGGTTTCTGTTTATGACAGTAATGGCGGTTTGTTGTTTTCTTTTGCTTTTGTGACAGTATATCTCAGTCCCCCTGACGTACAGGAGTGCTCACTACAGCCAGGTCCCATTCTATGTGAATTTGAAATAGGGCAACACAAAAATACTAATCAAGTCTTAATGCATGCGCAGAGCATGAAATGCAACAAATTCTACTTTACATTTTTTTTCCTCTAGGGAACATTGCCTTGAATTATGCAAGTTTTGCATTATGCAATGTCTTTAAGAGCTCATTCCTGGCAAACCAATGAGACTGAGTGTCTACAATCTGCCAAATGAGTGATAAGATTTACATAAAGTGTCTTATTCAATCCTTCAACAGCACCATGACATTGGAATCCTTGGGATCTACTTTAATATTAGGAAACTGACATTTCAAAAGGTTAAGTAATGTTCCCAAGTTCACCGCCCATTCATCTAGGATCAAATCCAAGCTGGACTGCTTCCAAAGCTGTTCATGTCCTTCCTTTCTTTCCCATCTTCATATACTCCCCAATCCCCCCCAGTCCCTCCCTCCACATGCATGCACTAACCACACAAGTCTCTATTAAGTGGAATGTCATCACATTATTCCCCAAAGCCTATGGTTGTCTTTCCAATACTGAGATAACCCAACGGATGCTTTTTTTTGAAGTTTTTTTTCTCCCTACACTAATGGACAATCTGCTCGTGACTCCCACTCCATCCTCATTCCTGCTCTTGTTTGAGAAGCAATATGCTGCACTTGTTTTGTCATTTAAGGTTCAGCCATAAGAAGTAGACTATTTTTTTATTTTTTTTATTTTTGTGTGTGTTTTTTGGGGTTTTTTTTTCTTTTTTTATTTACAATATAACTTATATTTAATAGTAGTACATATATTTTCCTTTCCCCCCCAATATCCTCCCCCCAGCCTCCCTTACCCCCCAGCACATGTCCCCACCTGCCCCCTCCCCGCCCCAGTGTCTTTCATTCATCAAGTAAGTAGACTATTGAAGGAATCATTATTCCTGTCCATCAGTTGAGAATGCGGTAGACGCGAACACAGGAAGATGCCCCCTAGTCCTGCTTCCTCTACTCCTCCTGATTCCACTCCCTCCCTACCCTTGGCTCCCTCCCCCAGATGCCTACAGTTGCTGAAGACTGATATTTGGAGGTACCTTTCTGAAGATTATCCCTATGGTGCCTCTAACAGTGGCTATCACCTAGTACTTCTCGGGGATTCTGGGGCTGGCAGTTCTACTCTTCCCTTTTGCACTCACAAAACTGAAGTGGATGCTGTACTTTGGCAAGATGCTTTGAAGTTTTCTGACCAACATAATGAAGAGAAACTTATTCCTCTTTGGAAACAATATCAGCTAATTAGGTCATTATGCCACCCAACACCAACAAAGAGGTCCCTGAAGGTTGTTCAGTTCCTTTCCTGATGAGTTTTATTAACCAGTACCATTTGTAACTAGTTGGCCCCTATAGATACCAGGCTTGGAGGCACTGCCACCTACTGGCTGTTTCTGCAAACAGCACATTTGTAAGAGTGTGTTGACTCAATACACTCTACCCAGAACCCAACAAGAGCACAAGATATAGATAAAAAATGGATGTTTTGATTGATGTTTCTCTGTCTCTGGATCTATTTTTGTTCATCAGTTTATGTTTTTCATTATATTCCACAAATGAGTGAGATCATGTGATACTTATCTTTCTCTGCCTGGCTTATTTCACTTAGCATAATGTTCTCCATCTCCATCCATGTTGTTGCAAATGGTAAGAATACCTTCAACCAAAGGACTTATATGCATGCATATAAGCCTAATCAATGGTCACAGACAACAGTGGGGTGGGGGCATGAATGCGATGTGGGGGGTAATGGGGGAATAAAGACACATATGTAATACCTTAATCAGTAAAGAAATTTAAAAAACAAAAAATAAATATATTTAAAAAATAAAATAAAATAAAATTTAGATCTTATTCAGCAGAGAGTACAGCAAAAAAAGGGGGGGATGGAGTGGCAGTAGTAACACTGGATAGGCCAGGTAGTCAGTGCTGCCACTATACCTCTCTGCCCATGAAATCTTACTTTCCTGGCACTAAACAGGCGTCATCTCTTTAATCGGGCAATAAAAATGGCAATTTGGTAGCAAAACTATAAACATAAAATGTACAACACCATGAATCCTTGGCTCTAGGATTAATTTGATAGTCTATATATTTTTCTGATATCTCTACAGTGATTGAATACTGTAGGTAAGAGACAAAACCAAAAATCGAAGCCAGAATTCGCATTTCCACCTTCATTGATTACTAGTTGTATAAGATTTAGAGATGTATTTAATAAATTTATTTTTCTCTCCCATAAAATGAGAATGGAGAGGATGGTGATGTACTTCATAGCACTTAATAAAAAAGCTGATTGGAGCTACCAAAATCTTTTGTTTTCTATAGTGGAAGCACAAGTCCGGTTACTGTGACCAACAGTATCTTTCATTTCAACAGCTGCATTAATGAGGGTTAATTGAAATTTTTCTCTTATATTAGATAAAAAGAAATTATACTGTACGGAGCAGAAAAGCTTCTATTTTGGATTAGCAATGGGTTACATGGTTACATGTAGTTTGCAAATAATTAAACATTGACTCAAGCAGGTGGGTGTGACAGATCATCCCACTTAAAGAAAACTATCTCATTATTTTGAGATTATCCTACAAATTACATTTTGTTTCTTTTCTATTAAATATACTACTTGATTACAGTCATTAGTAGTATTTATCCACTGTAGAAAATGTCTCTGTATATGTTCATAACCAATCCTCCTTGATTAGCTGCTGGAAAAATGTCACAGCTCTCTGGAATCAGCCTAGGGCAATGGTCGGCAAATTCATTAGTCAACAGAGCCAAATATCAACAGTACAAGGATTGAAATTTCTTTGGAGAGCCACATTTTTTAAACTTCAACTTCTAATGCCACTTCTTTAAAATAGACTCGCCCAGGCCGTGGTATTTTGTGGGAGAGCCACACTCAAGGGGCCAAAGAGCCACATGTGGCTCGCGAGCCGCAGTTTGCTGACCACGGGCCTAGGGGCCAGGAATGTGGACATATTTTAGTTGGCAAATGCACACATGGGAGTGCATTATCCAGGGAAGATGGACAGGGCATCTGAGATGACAGGATAGTTAGGCAATCTTTATAAAGTGATCCACTCTTAAATGCTGAGGATGAACACCAGGTAGAAAATGACCCAACTCATGGACAACGGGGTTCATGAAACAGGATATGACGTAGTTTTTTGTAAATATAGGCAAAACCAATGACGGGACTAACGTAAATAAATTCCTGGTTTTGTGTTCCCATTTCATACAAATCTGAGTATATCATTCATAGAAGGCTGACTTTAGAAAACTTGCCAAAGTTCTCCAAAATGCCAAGCCAGCGTTGAAAGAACAATACTGGATATGTCAGCATGATGCCAATTCTGAGCAAAGAGCCAAATAAATTTTACATCTACTTGATCTGCTCAAATATCCAGTTTACTTAGTGCCACAAAAAACCTAAAGCCTTTGAATGGCTCTATTTTTTTTTACTAGATATGTTTGTAAACTACCTGAATTGTAAAATCATGAGAATAATAAGCATTCTTTTTGCCCTTTAGTAAAAATAAATCAAGAGTACTCTGGATATCATCAACTATCACGTTTAAAATTCCTAAGCCATTTTTTTCCTTTTAGCTTTCTTTCTCTCATTTTTGATATCCAAACCTTTATAAATAGCAGTGACTGTGAAAAGAATTTGGATTTATATATGGCTTGAATAATGTGTCAATCAACAGAAATAATGGGGCATTTACTATATGCACAAAGACTTGTCATTAGTGGCATAGATAGAAAAGACATTACTGGGTCTTTATACTCTAAGTATCCTATACTTGACTTGGATGGATAAAACATGCATGCATGAAGCAAATGCTAAATTGTATTATCTTAAATGTAAGTGCATTACAAATTCTAAAGATGAGTAAGACCACTGTGAGCTAGAATAGACAGAGAAAGTATCACTCTGGAGATGGAATTTGAGCTACTCCTCGAGGAATTATCTGGAAATAAAGATATAGAAAAGGCAGGAAGAATTTTTATGCTGAGAGAATAGTACAAGGATTTCTCAGCCTTATACAATTAACATTTGGGACTTGGATAATTCTTTGTCATGGGGTCTGTCTTACGCATTGTTGGATGTTTAGCAGTATGCCTGGCCTCTACTCACTAGAAGCCAGTGGTAAAACCCCACTACCCAGTTAGGACAATGAAAGACATCTTCAGATATTGGAAATGCCTTCTCAGGGCAACATCACCCCAAACTGAGAGCCACTGGAGTAAACACTGATACCTGGATTTTGGAAGATTTATCCACCCGTTTCAGAATTTATCAAACTCAGAATTATTGACATTTGTGGCTAGGGAATATCATTGTGGGGGCTGTCCTGTACATTATCAGGTGTTTAACAACATTCCTGACCTCAACCTACTGCCAGTAGTACCACCCCCTCCCCCATTATGACAACCGAAAATATCTCCAGACATTGCCAAAATGTCCCCTGGAGTGCAAAATCACACCTATATGAGAACCACTTGGATTTTCAGTAGGAATGGACTTGGCTTTCTCGGGGGTAAGTAGAATTGCTTAAACAAAGTACAAGGCATGTGTTAGAAGAGAGTGGAATAAGATTGAATAACTATAGTGGCCACATGCTGTGTGAGATCTTGGATGCTAGAGCCTGTAACAGGCAGCCAGAGTAGTTCTTAAGCAGGTGTGTTGCAAAATAAAATTGGTGTTTTAAATTTAATCTTGCAGAAGCAAAAGGATCAAGTGCCACCGGGTAAACTGAATACACGGGGCATCAGTTAGAAAGCCGTTATAATAACCAGGTGTAAGTGTTGATGGCCAGAGTTGTAGTGACATCTTTGGAATGGAGACAAGAGAGTAAACCCAAGGGTACTTTGCAGAAAGAAATGAGCTTTTTCGACAGATTGAATATTAGAGATGAAAACAAGGAGAGACCAAATGATGAAACTAGGTCGCTAGTGGAAAGAAAGATGCAAATGAGATAAACAGGAAGGAGGAGCAATTAATAAGTTTGATTTTGCAAATGCTAATTGCAGGCATTTTAGAATTAACATGGGAATGCTGCTGAGAGGTCACGACTGAGTGATGAGTTTGGGAGTGTTGAAAACACACAATCCTGAAATCTCTGCGGCTTAATACAATAAAATTTTATTTCTCATTCACACTCCACTCCACTGTGGATGATGGCCCTGAATCTCTTAGGGATCTCGATCTCTTCCATTTTATGGCACTGTCATCTTAAACGGGTGACATCCAACATGACTGCAGAAGGGGTAAGTTCTAAGGAACTCATGGGAGGTTTCAGAGGCCTTGGTGTGCTATAAATTACACTGAGTGGCCAGATTATTACGATCTCTGAACACATAATAATCTGGCTACCCTGTGTGTGTGTGTGTGTGCGCGCGCGCTAGGGGCCCAATGTATGAATTGGTGCATGGGTGGGGTCCAGCCAGCCTGGCCAGGGGGAGGGGACATGGGCAGTTGGCCAGCCTGCCTGCTGGTCGAACTCCTATTTGAGGGATAATTTGCATATTAGCCTTTTATTATATAGGATATACACTGAGTGGCCAGATTATTATGTGTTCAGAGATCATACTCATCTGGCCACTCAGTGTATTCCTGCCCACATCCCACTGGGGACTGAACTGAACTGAAAAATCTAGAGTTCCAAGAACAGAAAATTTGATTCACGAGAACTTGGCTAATCTCTGCTATAACACAAACACAAACACACACAGAGAGAGAGAGAGAGAGAGAGAGAGAGAGAGAGAGAGAGAGAGAGAGAGAGAGAGAGAGGCGGGGGAGAGAGAAAACTATAGGAGTGGATGAATTAATTAAGGACATGAAGATTAAGAGTGAAAATTGAAGAGAAAAAGAGTTCAAAGAACCCAATAACAAATAGAAGAAGATCCAGGAAAGGATTCAGGGATGTTGTTAGAAAGCTTGGAAGAAAACCAGACCTGTATATGGTGGAAAGTGGCAAGATCAAGGGAGGTTGCTCTCTGTAAGATAGGAAAACGTCTGCTTTTGCTAATATCTTGCTTTTGGATACAAAGTTCACAAATCTTACAAAAAAAAACAACACATATACATCAATACCCCAGCTCAAACCATCATTAGCTAATCTTTAAAAGCAGTCTGAAACTGAAACCCTCTGCCTGCCCTTCAATGTGCTGGCCCAGCCTATCTGCTCACGCCTCACCATGCACTTCCCAGTACCCAGCATATCCTGGTCACTGGATTGTTCATCCTGAGCCCGCCTTCTCCCTCCCATCTTCATGGCTTGGCTTTATACATCTTCTTCTACCAATCAAAAGCCTGGCTTTCCTCACACCCTAAGTCAAATGCCACACCATCTAGGAATAAAGCCTTTTCTGATGTTCCCTATCAACATCAACTTCCCCATATCCCATCAGCCTTTAGATCTTTCTTCTCCTTTGGCACATGGGACCATGCATTTCACATCTCTCGGTTATATGCTCAATTGACATTCTCCTTAAACAGACCATGGGTTTCTCAAGTATCAAGCTGGACCCCTGGGATGTATAATCCCAGGAAAAACCAAACAACTCTACAGTCTAAGTCAAGGGCTGGCAAATGTTTTCTGTAAAAGACCACCTAGTAGGTATTTTAAGCTTTGGAGGCCATATGTTGTCTGTCCCAATACTCAACAGTGCCATTTTAGTTCAAAGCAGCCATAACCAATATGTAAATGAATGAGTATGGCTGTGTTCCCAAAAAAAGTTTATTTATAAAACATGTGGTGGGGCAGACTTGGTCGATAGGCCAAACAGTGCCCCCTGTGAATGACACTTTCTGGAGCACAGTGTGAATGGGGTTTCCTGAAGTCCAGTCTGAGAAGTCATAGGAAGAATCGATGTGCATCTTAATTACCCTGACCTCTTCTGCGCCATCGCCCAACCGCACTTAATACATCACCTTCCACATAGTAGGCTCGCGATGTTTTTCTAAATTAAATATGCCTGGAACTCAGTGAATCATCTTAGCATTCTGAGAGCTTAATTACCTTGGAAAATGACTTTGTAAGATTGTGGTAAAGTGGTTCAGGAAGGGATCACATAAGCCCAGGAATCATAAAAAAAGAATGTGACAGGGAAAGATGTGAGCTGAAAACATCTAAGGATTAGCAGCCAAAGAGAGAGAATCTGGCATCAGAGCTGAGTAAAAGCAACCAAAAGGTATTTCAATCCTGAGAGACTAGCACCAAGTGGCATCACACCCTCTAAATCCATGTGAATGATGCATTTAATACCAGCACTCTGATGCTGGAAAGATGTTCGTGATCTGGAGGAAGCTCAGAGACCAACCAAAATGATTAAGAGACTGAAAGGATTCATTTATGAGCGGCTATAAAAGAAGCCAAATACGCGCTTGGCCTGCTGATAGCCAGAAAGAGATGGGGGTATGTTTTACAAATAACTGAATGTTGTAAACACCAGGATGGGGAGGAATGATGGCCAGCTCTAGTGGACTTAGCTCTTGGTATGGACATATCTCAGTCATTGACAAAGTCCTCTCATTATTGGGTCTTAAAACATTTATGGGCCATCTGAATAATATATAGCTGGGAATGCTGTGATTGGTAATGTTCTATTATTATAAGAGAATAGGATTGCTCCAGAAGAACAAATACAAGACAAATTATTGCTTATTAAGGAAAGAAACATTCCAGGAATGCTAGGTTTACTGAGAGAATTGAAATGTGCTAATAGTCTACTTTTTAAAATATCAAATATACGAAATTGTGGATAAAATTAGTTGGTGCAGAATTGTTGAAATTAATGCATAAAATGGAAAGGTGGCCAAATATTTCCTTCATTCCTTCCTCCTGTCATTCAATCATTTATTTAGGCATCTATCCCACATAGCTAATGCTTACTCACTATTTGTCATGTCCTGTACTGATGATACAAAGAGTAATACTTCACAGGGCCTGTCAAAAAGAAAAAAGCTTACAGGACTAGTGGTGGGGTCAGGGAATCTGTCAGACTAAGAAGGAACAGCAGACAGGCTCAATAGAAACTGATAAGGAAGGAAAGAAAAGTGGCCCCTAATCCAGACTGGAGAAAGCAAGGTTAGGGAAGCTTGTCGAGGGAGCTGATATCTATCTAAGCCAAGTCCTGAGAGATTCTGAGAAGCCTATGAAGCAGAAAGAATGAGAACAGCATCCCAGGTAAGAAGAGTGGTCATTTACAGTGCTGAAGATGATAAAGTGCTGGACCACTTCACAACTTATGTCAGACAGACAAGTAGTTCAGATTGACAGACAAATAGTATTAGGAATGGGGTAGCCTTAAAAGAACTGGAGAGCATTGTGCTAAGTGAAATAAGCCACTCAGAGAAAGATAAATATCACAGGATCTCACTCACTTGTGGAATATAATGAACGACATAAAATGATGAACAAAAACAGATCCAGAAACAGAGAAACATCGATCAGACCATCAAACCTCAGAGGAAAGATAGGGGACGGTGGGGGTCAGGGGGAGGGATCAACCAAAGGACTTGTATGCATGCATAAAAGCCTAACCAATGGACACAGACAACAGGGGGGTGAGGGCATGAGTAGGGGGGTTGAGGGGTAATGGGGGTATAAGGATACATATGATATCTTAATCAATAAAGAAAAAATGAATTGGAATATATCAGAATTGTGATTCCTTTTTTTCCTTGTTGATTTTTATCTCTCTTCCAAAATTTCTCCATTAACAAAATCACACCTTTCTATAGCCAAATTGTAAATCTTTACAATACACTATTGTAAGCACTTTGCATATTATTAAGTTATTGTATCTATATAATTCTATAAGACATGTATTATTATTCAAGATACAGATGAAGAAAGAGGCCAGAAATAGGTTGAACCACTTGGCAAAGTTATAGAGACCTTGAGGAACAGAGCAGTGTTTCTTATCGGGGCATCTCACTGTGGCGTCTCTGCTTTTACATCCTCTGTGCTGGTACTAATTTTCTAAGTCAAGAGCCTATTTTCATAGCATTTATTCCTATAATTCCAATCTAAAAATTGACCAAACATATAAACATAGTCAAATATTTGAGAGGAAGGATTTTCACAGCCCCCAAATTTATAGTAGCAGAAACTAATACTAAAAATCACCTAAATGTCTTATAATACAGAATGATTAATCATGGTTTGGACCATTATGCAAGCACCGGAAATTATGATTTAGAAGAAAGTTAAATGACATAGGACAGTGGTCGGCAAACCGCAGCTCGCAAGCCACATGTGGCTCTTTGGTCCCTTGAGTGTGGCTCTTCCACAAAATACCACGGCCTGAGCGAGTCTATGTTGAAGAAGTGGTATTAGCAGAAGTTTAAGTTTAAAAAAATTGGCTCTCCAAAGAAATTTCAATCATTGTACTGTTGATATTTGGCTCTGTTGACTGAGTTTGCCGACCACTGGCATAGGAAATGCTCACTATAAAGGTCAAGGGGAAATGCAAGAAACAAAGTGTATAATCCTACTAATGTGTTTGTGTGCAACCAGAAAGAAAATTCACTAGTCAGACCGGGGTCCAATTACAATCTTGGCTCTGCCACTTATTAAATTTGACCTCAGGTAATAATTTAACCCCTCTGTACCCCAATTGCCTCATCAGAAATGGGAGCAATATAGTTGTTGTGATGGTTAGAAAATTAATACTAGAGGCACAGTGCATGAAATTAGTGCACGGGTTAGGTACCTAGGCCTGGCTGGTGATCAGGGCTGGCTAGGGCCTTCCTTTGTTCTGTGCTGCCCCCTGGTTATCAGCACATGTCATAGAGAGCCATCAAACTCCTGGTCTCCCGATCATATTCCCGGTCTCCCGGTCGAATTCCTGAGGGGACACTTTGCATATTAGCCTTTTATATATATAGATATTGGTAGGTAAGAACTCAGTGTTAGTTATGAAAAAAACAACAACAAGAAGAAAACCTATTTATATGTTCAAAGCAGCACAATTCACAATAGTCACAAGATTTGGAAACAACCTAAGTGCCTATCAACAGATGAGTGCATTAAAAAACTGGTACATCTACATAATGGAATATTATACTGCTGCAAAAAAGAAAGAACTTTTACCATTTGAAACAGCATGGATGGACCTGGAGAGCGTTATGCTAAGCGAAATAAGCCAGTCAGAGAAAGAAAATAACACATGACCTCATTCATTTGTGGAATATAATGAACAACATACACTAATGAACAAAAATAGATCCAGAGATATAGAAGCATCAAACAGTCCGTCAATCTTCAGAGGAAAGGCAGGGGAGGGTGGGGGTGGAGGGTAAGAGATCAAACAAAGGACTTGTATTCATGCGTATAAGCATAACCCATGGATATAGACACTAGGAGGGTGGGGGCATGTGCTGGTGGGTTAGGGTGACCAATGGAGAAAAAAGGAGACATATGTAATACTATATATAATACTTTAAACAATAAAGAATTTTTTTAAAATAAAGTAAAAATAAAACAAAATAGTTTTTAAAAGTTGGGACTAAATAGTACACATCAGGACTAAATAGCTGGCAGTTTTATAAGCAGCTTTTGAAGTCTAGGGTCCAATATACTATGTTATTTTAACCCTTACATTTAACAAATAATTGAAAGTTAAGTGATATGAGGGGCATTTTCCACTGCAAGTAAAAAGTACTTTTGTTGAAAATCTGCTTTATTAAAATGTAAGATGTAGCACATACTCAAATAACCACTGAAGGGTTATAAAAGTGTTCTTTTTAACCAGATACTTTCCCCAAGGCTAGAGCCCTGATGTTTTATTTTGGTTCAATATCCTTAAATTGTGATAGTTTGGAACTATTTAAGAAATGTGTTTTCATGCCAGGTCAACAGGCTCAACAGATGAATGAAAATTAACAATTGGTTTTTAAAGGGCCCAAGACCATAGTTTATTTCTCATCCAAATTATGGAGTGATCTTAATGATATTTGTTTTTTAAATGTTAAGAAAAAAGGCCCTGACTGGTTTGGCTCAGTGGATGGAGCCTTGGCCTGCGGACTGAAAGGTCCCAGGTTTGATTCCGGTCAAGGGCATGTGCCTTGGTTACAGGCACATCCCCAGTGCGGGGGGGAGTGCAGGAAGCAGCTGATGGATGTTTCTCGATCATCAATGTTTCTAACTCTCTCTCCCTCCACCTTCCTCTCTATGTAAAAAAAAAACAAAAAACAAAAAACAATAAAATATATATTTTTAAAAATAAGTAAATGTTAAGAAACAATAGAAGAAAATGAGCAGTTTTGAGAATAGTGTCCACTCTATGTTTCTCAAAGTTTTGGTTTTATGTCTCCTTTCTTCATGAAGAAAATTTTTTGGAGCTGTTCTCAAGGAGGAGGCTACTGAAACAGATGGGCTACACTGAGAAAGACGGAAGCAGGGCTCAGGACATTGAGGGTGGGGTGTGTAACTTCCACCGCTCTGCCCAGCAGCCACCAATGAGGTTACTCCGCTCACAACATTAGGAACAGGGCTCCTCACAAAGTGTCACGGACTCTCTCTCTCTCTGTCTCTCTCAGGTCTCCTATGTCAAAGCGATTGACATCTGGATGGCAGTATGCCTTCTGTTCGTGTTTGCCGCCTTACTGGAATACGCAGCAGTGAACTTTGTCTCCAGGCAACACAAGGAGTTCCTGCGGCTCAGAAGACGGCAGAAGAGGCAGAATAAGGTACAGTTGAGCCTCGGGTAGTGCTTGAGGTGGTGAACCAGACAAGATACCATATTTTCCGGCGTATAAGACGACCCCCAACTTTTCCAGTTAAAATACAGAGTTTGGGATATACTCGCCGTATAAGACTACCTCTCTTCCAACGCACACCAAATAAAAGTTAAAAAAAAAACCATCAGATTTAATTTCAATATGGTAATTTTGAGAAGATTTTCCTGCGTTAAAAAGTTATCTTATATGCCGGAAAGTACAGCAATTCAGAAAACACATGAACATATAATGAGCAAGAAACTACGGTTAATTATTGTTCTGCTCTGCCTTACTACACTGAATTACTGCTCAGGTTAGTCATTTACAATTGGGGCAAGGTTGTCACGCTTAGAAAATAAAAACACAGGCACACAACTAAACTTGATTTTCAGATAAACAATAAACATATGTCCCAAACATTACATGAGGCATACTTACATAGTGAAACCTTGGTTCTCAAGCTTAATTTGTGATTTGTTTGAAAACCAAATCATTTTTCCTTTTTAGAAATCATGTAAATTGGATTAATCCATTCCAGACTCCCAAATGATTTCCTGTTTTAACCTTTCTTATATATAGCACATGTCTGGTGCACTGCTTAATCTATAGATAAATACTTGTGTGTTTTTTTAATTTATTGAACACCCCCTACTGGCCTTAACAAATCACTTTCAGCACTTGTCCCAGGGGTGTTCATCAGGTCAGCATGCGGCACCTTTGCTTGTCCACATGTCATTGCCTCTGAGATGCTGTCACAGGGCTAATTGCTTTTCCTTTATCCAAATCAACAACAGTTTTTCTACTTCTTCAATTGCCCGTGATCATTGCTTCTTTCACACCCTTAGCAACATTAGCACTCTTGATGGCCTCTCTGTGTGAAAATCGTGCTGATATTCTATTGCACCACCAACAAAAAGCATTCTCTCCTTTGTTTGTTTTCTGAGACATGCTTTTTGTCATGCTGAGGTTTCACCATGAGAGGGTTATCAGCTCAAAAGCTAAAGTTTTGTTCCCCAACTTAGACATTTTTTTCTGTGAACAACTTGATCAGAAACCAAATTGTTCCAGATGGGAGATGTACAAGAATTGAGATTTGACTGTATAATAAATTTGTCATTATTTATCTGAAATTCAAATTTAACCAGGAGCCCCCATGTTTTAGCTGACAACTCTGACTGGAGATATATACTTAATCCGACAAAATTACTTTAAAATCATGTTTTGTACGCCAATAGTTGTGTGTATGTGTGTATGTGGAACTAACTTTGTGTTATAACGTCTTTAACTTTTTCATCAATTGCTCTGACTTGATGTATATAAGGCTCCTACCCTTGTCGACTGCAACTTAATAAATCCAGTCACATGGACTTCATCATCGCGACTTAAACTTTATTTATTTTTTATTTTTTTAATATATTTTATTGATTTTTACAGAGAGGAAGGGAGAGGGATAGAAAGTCAGAAACATCGATGAGAAACATCGATCAGCTGCCTCTTGCACGCCCCCTACTGGGGATGTGCCCGCAGCCAAGGCACATGCCCTTGACTGGAATCGAACCCGGGACTCTTCAGTCTGCAGTCTGACGCTCTATCCATTGAGCCAAACCGGTTTCGGCGCACAACTTAAACTTTAAATCAGAAAACTGAACTTTATCCAGAGGATTGAGATTTGAAATACGTGGCTCAAAATATCCAGTTCAGTGGATCCCAAACAACTTGCCTGCACATTAGATCACCCCAGGAATGTTTCAAAAGTCCCAAATCTTGCCCATGCCCCATACCAATTAAATCCCAAGCTTGGGATAGACGCAGCAGTCAGTATTTCTGAAGCCCCAGCCCTGCTCCAATAACTGCAGTGTGTGAACCTTTCAGAAGCACCACCCTGGTTTATAAGCCAATTTTATATAGGCCAACAGAAAGCTTGCACCTGTTTTTAGTGTCAGATTCTAGGACAGAAACATGCCCTTCGGTATGGAACATGCTAGTGCCTGTGGTAATATCACTAGAGAACGAAAATGAAAATTTTGTATACAGGAGATACGGTATATTTTTCAAAATCCGCTCCCTCCCGCCCAAAATCAATCAATTAATCCTGCTGGTAAAGCCATAATTATATGTACCTTATCAGAGCAAAACCCAAAATGGTTCATTGTCAAGCTTAATGCTTCCAGATCTAGATGTAAAATTGAGCATCTGCTATGGTTTGCATGTTGCTTAGGCAGTAGAGCTCATATGTGTATGAGCTTACTGAGTCCCACCTACATCTACAAAATGTTTCCTGCACATACTCTAGACTCATATCCTGCTGACTGCCATGTCTCTTTCTCTTCCCTACTTCTCAGGAATACTCTGTTCTGGCACAAACTAAGGAAACACACACACACACACACACACAAACACACACACACACACACACACACTTCTATACACTGCTGAATATCAAGCCTTTCTCAATTTTCTCCTCCCTGTGATAACCATTTCTTCAACCTCATTCACAGGAGTCTAGCACAAAGTGACACACATTTGATGTCATGTGTGCTACCCAGGAAATTTTATTAGAATGTGAGGATACTTCAGCACATAAGCAGTATCCTCAGAATTTCCTGGCTTAGCCTAGTGGGTGGCTACTGTCTGCATGTTCTCCTAGACCAGAGATAGAAAAGTAATTTCATTTTGCTTCTCACATCTGAATAATTGAAATGCTATGGGGAGGAATCTTAGGCTGTAACTGTACCTAATCTTATCATAAGAATCACCTGGAGTGCTTGTTAAAAGTACAGATTCTTCTGTTCCACCCTCAACCTTATGAATCAGAGTCTACAGGGAGGTCACTAAATGACTGTGGTATTTTTCACAGGAGTCCTGGTGAGTCTTATTATGATAAAGTTAGCTTGGAGAAAGTTGAGCAGTATTAGAGCAGGCAGTAGCAAATGAGAAAGGCAAAACAATAGAAGATGAGGTTGGAGAAAGAGCTAATTTCAGGTTCATATGGGTCTTTGCAGACCAGTGTAAATGAATGAATTTATTCTAACTGATTAAAATCCATTGGTTAGTTTCAACATACTAAGTGTCAGGCTATTGCATAGATAGCCTGTGGGGGCAAGAGTAACCCTAGCACATCAGTTAGGAAGCCATTGTTGAAATATAGATGAGAGATGTTGGTGGCTTTGACGATGGCAATGGTCCTCAACCTTTCTAATGCCACGACCCTTTAATACAGCTCCTCATGTTGTGGTGACCCTCAACCATAACATTGTTTTTGTTGCTAATCGATAACTGTGATTTTGCTACTGGGGTCTTAGGCTCTGCAGCAGAGGTTCTCAATCTGTGGGTCGCGACCCACAGGTTGAGAACCGCTAGCAGGATTGCTTAAGACTGTTGGAAAACACAGATATTTACATTATGATTCATAACAGTAGCAAAAGTACAGTTATGAAGTAGCAATGAAAATAATGTTATGGTTCGGAGTCACCACAACATGAGGAACTGTATTGAAGGGTTGTGGCATTGGAAAGGTTGAGAACCACTGGACTATGGTGTTGGTCAGGAGTATAGAGCCAAGTTGTCAGATTCAAGATCCATGCATTCATTCTACAAATATTTGCTTCCTACTGTGTGCCAGCCAATGGAAGAAAACATCGTTGAATAGGATCAAGTGCAATCCCTTGCTGAAACTTACATTCTAGTGGTTTATCCTTTGGAGGGCAAAACCAATAGGTCATACTGATGCGTGTGATGTGGGAATGTGAGGAAATGAATAACATGGCTCAGATATTTGGATTAAGCAACTGGGCGGGCAGTGTTACTCTTTAGGATGGGGACTATTGTGACAGAAGCAGATTTGGGGTAGAACTCAAAAGTCATTTTTTTTTTTACTTAAATCCATATAGATTATTTTATTTATTTTTTATTGTTCAGTTTATTAATTACATTGTTTCCCCTTTTTTATCCCCCTATATCTTCCCTCCACCCTGTACCTATCCCACCCTCCGCCCTCACCTCCCCCTCCCCAATGTCCTCTCCCATTGTTGCAAGATTTTTGTCCAATCTCTTGCTGTACTTCCAACAACACTTTTCTCCCCAAGAATTGTCAGTCCATTCCCTCTCTATGTCCATGTTTCTGTTATAGTCACCAGTTTATCTTGTTCATCAGCCTATCAGTTCACTTGATTTTTATGTTCATTTGTTGATAGATGTGTATTTGTTGTTCATAATTTATATTTTTACCTTTTTCTTCTTCCTCTTCTTAAAGAATATCTTTCAGCATTTCATATAATACTGGTTTGGTGGTGATGAACTCCTTTAGCTTTTTCTTATCTGTGAAGCACTTTATCTGATCCTCAATTCTGAATGATAGCTTTGCTGGATAGAGTAATCTTGGTTGTAGGTTCTTGCTCTTCATTAATTTGAATATTTCTTGCCACTCGCGTCTGGCCTGCATCGTTTCTGTTGAGAAATCCGCTGACAATCATATGGGTGCTCCCCTGTAGGTAACCAACTGTTTTTCTCTTGCTGCTTTTAATATTCTCTCTTTATCTTTTGCTCTTGGCATTTTAATTATGATATGTCTTAGTGTGGTCCTCTTTAGATTCCTATATTTTGGGGTTCTGTGTATTTCTTGGGCTTTTAAGTCAGTTTCTCTCACCAGGTGGGGAAAGTTTTCAGTCACTATTTCTTCAAGTAGGTTTTCATTAACTTGCTCTCTCTCTTTTTCTGGCACCCCAATAATTCGGATGTTGGCTTGCTTGAGGTTGTCCCAGAGGCCCCTTACGCTATCTTCAATTATCTGAATTCTTTTTGTTTCTTGCTTTTCCAGCTGAGTGGATTTTGGTTCTTTGTATTTCAAATCTTTGACTTGGTTCTTGTGGCCCTCTGGACTGCTTTTAGGACTTTGTGTAATATTTTTTATTTCAGTCTGTGTATGCTTGATTTCTAGTTGGTCCTTTTTTTTATCTGTGAGGGTCTGGTTCGTATCCTCAGAGGTCTTGTTCATTTCCCTGAGGGTCTCATTCATTTCCTTGTAAGTATCATTCATCTCCTTGTAATTCTCATTCATTTGCTGGATGGTCTTGTTTATTTCCTGGTAATTCTCATTAAGTTGATCGGCCTTTTGTAGGAGCCTCTTGAAAAGCCTTATAACCGTGGTTTTGAACTCTATGTCTTGTTGTCTTTTCTCCTCCATTTCTTTCACACCTGATTTCTTTCCATGTCTCTGCATGGTGGCTGCTTTATGTGGTAGATATCCTCAAAGGGACAGTGGCTCAGTCTCCCTGGTTACCTGAGGTGGGTACTCTTACTGCAATCCTTTATGGGTTGTATTCAGTGTTTTTGAATTTAAACCCAGCTTTTTGTTGTTAGCCCTAGGAGGGTTTGACCTCCAGGACAATTGGCTGTGAAGGGAGACTGTGTTCAGGTTGGATGGGCGGAGTCTCTGGGCTGCGTGGCAGTGGCGGCGGCAGCTGGGTCCTATGCGTCGCTCGCGCGCGCGGGTCTGTGTTGGGTGGGGATGGCTGCAGATTCCTCCAAGAGAAAGCCACTAGTCTCTTCCCCTTGCCATACAACTCTGCCTTTCCCCAAATGTGCCTGCACACCAAAAGTCCAGCCCAGGGCTGTAAAATAGATGGTTTCCGGAACCAGGAGACCAGTTTCCAGGGGGCAAGTCGCGGATTTGCGCGACCCTTGGGACTAGGAGCCTCTGCCGCGTCCTGCTTAAATCCGGCCGGTCCCTGCTCCAGCCCCAGCCCCAGCCCTCGTGCGCGCGACCAGGGCGGCTCCTAACCTCTTTCTGTCTGAAAGATTGCGCTCCCACCGGTCCTGAGTCTGTGTCCCACCTTTGCTCCTATTAGTGGAGTTTACATTCAGCCAGCTTTCTGGCGATTCTGGGTGCTTGTCTGTTCTGCTGTTATGTTGTAGTTATTAAATCATTGCGCGGGGCAAAACAATAGGTGTTTGCTTATGCCGCCATCTTGGTGTTCCCCCCAAAAGTCATATTTTGATGCTGTTAAATTTAGAAGTCTGTGAGACATGCCAGTAGATTTGGGAAGTAATTAAATATATATAGCATCTCCAAGGAGCCTCTCTTTAATGCCCACCACTATCAGCCATCTCAAATATCCTCCTTGCTCCTCATTGCCATGCCTGAACAATCATCTCCTCTTCCTCCTTCCTCAAACCCAGCTCCATCGGAGCCTCTGCAGTTCAGGTCTTTGCTGATTTCCCCTATCACTGCTGCTATCTATCAGCTTCCGGCCACATTCCTTATTGATGGCTTTAGCACCTTTTTCACTATCAACCTAACACTCTTATTAACGTTACCTTTCCTGGAGGGTCTTCAAAATCCATATAAACAATTTACCCCAGCTTTGGCTTCCCAATTCCTGGATCACCTTGCTGTCTATTTTCCCCAAATTTGCCTTTAGCCTATACTCATATGGTTATAACCACTGCTTTGTTTCCTTTAAAAAAAATTGAGAAATCCAAGCTTATATGGTTTATATGGAGTTGTTCTTCGATTTGACTGTGCATATCAAAATGGCTATTCAAAAAATGAAGTTTAATTAACAAAGTTAAGACTTGAGGGAAAGATGGAAAGCAAAACAAATCATGTTTGACCTTTGCAGTCAAGGCAGTTATTGTCATTACTGATTAAATTTTGAAGAAAAAAAAAAGAGAGAGGAGACATTTCCAATTATTTGTCCCTTAGGAAATGGCATCTTTTTCTCTAAGATGGTGTTTTTAAAGTTTTCTGAATCTGAACCATGGTAAGAAAAAAAAATGGTAACAAGAGCTAACACTGCTTGAGTGCTTGCTGTATGCCAGGCACTTTTCCACGCACCTCCCATCACAGTAACTGACTTAATCCCCACAACAACTGTGTGAGTAGTGTGATCACAGAGCCTAATTTACCATGACCCATTCTGGTTTTGCCTATTTTCTTGATGCCTTGTGTGACTTAGCATTTGTCCTGGACTATTCATTCAATCACTCATATTAACACTTGCATTAAAATAAACTGAGATGGGTTTTGTGACCTCCACTCTGTACATCAGGTTTCTGTCATGCTGTGATCTTCTGGGTTGGGAGTATGCATATGCAGTGCACAAGTTCTCACTTTAACATGTGGTGAAATCTAGAAAATAACTATAATTGTCCTTGGTCTCTTTGGCTCTTTCCAGAGCAATGTCATAACTGATACTCTGTCCGGGATAGATCAAAGGGCCTTGCTGATATAACAGAGTCCACTCAGATACAAGAGGCTGGGGGTAAATGATTCTTTTTCTTGGTCTCTGTCAATGGTGTGCCTCTCCTTCCCTGCTGGCCACCTCAGGTCCCAGCTTTGATCCATGATAGCACATGCAAAAACCATTAAACCACTAGCCTACCAATTGGTGGGGTCAGGGAAAAACATGGACAATTCCATGAACATTAAATGAAATAGAGGCTAAACAGTCTTGTTGTTGAATATATGAATGTTCATGATTGAATGGTTTTGTCATTTTTGCATGATATAAATCTGTAACTGTTTTACTGTTTGACAGTGCTTTTTTAATTTTGCAATATTTAACATTATAAAGCTGTATTGTCTGTTGGTGACACTTTCCACTATCAAAATGTCCTTGTTTGGATAAAGTAAGCGGCCATCCTGCCAAAAATGAAGGCAGTGTCTTATCTCCATTTTACAGATGAGGAAACTAAAGCAAAGCCAGGTTAAGTCAAATGCCCAAAGCCACACATGCAGGCTCCAGCATGTACCTCACCATAACAGCTGCTGCTCTGAGCTCACATTTTACGTCTTACATTATTATGATCCATTCTCTCATCTTCTCTCTCTCTCTCTCTCTCTCTCTCTCTCTCTCTCCACTTTTAATGTTGTGGGTTTTTTTTTATACTGGCCATCAGGGATGAGATTAGGGTAAGGCAAGTGAGGCAAGACACACAAATGCAGGGTCAGATCCTGTTTTTATTTAGAATTGACTAGGGGCCCGGTGCACAAAATTTGTGCACTCAGGGGGAGGTAATCCCTCAGCCCAACCTGCCCCCTCACACATACTGGGAGCCCTCAGTGGATGTCCTACTGACCCCTCACCTCAGGCTGAAGTTTAAGCTTTGGGCACCCAGCCATCACCCTGCAATGGGGCTGATGGCTAGCTCTGCCCAGGTCACCTTGGCCCAACCCCCCAGCCCAGGCCTTAGCCCCAGTGGCACCCTGCACTCGGCAGCTGCACATGCCAGCCTCCCATCCCGCATGCCACGTGCCTCATCGGGATGGCCTTCCATACCAAGGCCTCCCATCCCGAGCGCCGGCGCCCTGCTCCCTGCCAGCCTCACGCGCGCCTCAGCCCCACCCTGACCCTCACGTCACTTGGCCCCACGCCTCGTGCCGCTTGGCCCCGCCCCCTGCTCCTGATTGGCTGGTAGCATAGCGAAGGTATGGTCAAATTTGCATTTTACTCTTTTATTAGATAGGATATTTTCTCACCACGGATTTTTGCATTAATGATATTTTTTAAAACATTGCATTAAATGTTTATCTGGAGTACTGGGGTTTTGACATCTATTAAATTTTGCACCTGTCCTAGTTCCAGCCCAGCTGGTCATGAACCACTGAATTTTCACAGACCCTAACAAATTGCAGCCTAAGTTAAAAACAGAACAACAACAACAAAAAAAAAAATACACAAAATCTAACACCACCACCACCATTTAAAAATGTTTGATATTTCCAATGCAAAAAGTCAACTCTGACTTTCTACTGGGGAACTGACTACAATACAATACAATACAGGTTGATTCTTTAGCAGGTATTAGTAACACCAAGAACAGATTATTTCCACAAATGACATTGGCTTTCAGATTTACTTAAGGAAGATACATACTGAGAAAACGCCTGATATTACACTTACTTGCATGGGAAGAGTGCCTGGTGTCTATTGAACAATCAAGTTATGAAATAGGGGCACTTTTAAGGAGGGGCCAGGCAACTTGAGACCCAATGCATTTGCTTTGATTATCTTTTCTACATCTCAAAAAGCAGTCACTGTCCATTTTAACAAAGTAGTTTCTTAGAATCAATCCAGTCCGGGTGTCACTGATAAAACCAGCAGATCCCTATGGTTTGGCCAACCTCAGCTTATTAGAAGCTGATGTCCCAGGTCTGTGTGGTAAAATCCTATTTTTATGTGTTCCCTTCGGCTCCAATAAGACGTTTTCATACTGTGTGATGTTATAGCAACTTCCGCACAAGAACTGCAAAGCCTCACAGGCTTTCTCCTTTCCCCTTTTATATATGGCCACACCCTAACGGACTTCCGGCAGTGTGCCCGGTCTCAGGCAGTCCCGGCTGCTCACATAGCCCTTCTTTATTTTCAGTGACTAAATAGACATTGCGTTTTTTTGAGAACACGGTCATGACCTTTAGGCCACCTAGTGATAAGCCACCCTTTAAACTGATTGATGTGAACACACTGCTTAAACTTCAATCTCTCATCTTTGCCTTCCCAATTCCTGGACTGCCTTGAGGGGAAGAAAATATGAGCCCTCTTAACCTGATTAGACAGTAGGTTAAGGGAGACCCTGAAAAAATATCTCGGGTGATGATAACTTGGGAAAACAGGAATTCAGTACTCGATTTTTTTGCATGATTTTTCTCTCCCTTTCCCATCTATTTTATCCTTTTAATCTTAGCTAAATTGTTAATTCTTCAAAAGATAATTTCCTGATCCTACACAGGCTGAAATAATACCACTCATTCAAGCACCCACAGCACCTAATTTGTTCCTATTTATAACTTCTGTTACTTTTATCCATTTGTTGTACATGAATATAAAATTGAAGTGGTATTGAGAGATATTATTCAGGACACTTTACCTATTAATACCTAAATCCTGCTTTCAACAGATCATCTTCCATTGACCTGTTGGAGGGAAATAAAAAGGACAATAAACTACCTTATTTTTATGAAGGTGTCAGCCTCAAACCCCAATGTAATGTCACAGGAGGAGACATACTTAGAAGAATCCCTTGTCCCTCCACTTGGTAGGTCCAGGAGCCCTGAACTATTTTCTTCCCAATGTTCTGAGGAGTCACCAGGCCCCAAAGATGAAGATAAGAGGACAAGGACCCAGAGCAAATGGTCACCTGGATGTGGCTTATTTAAATGCATGGGGTCCTGGAATGTCCCCAGTTAGGGGTAAAAATCTCATCCTCTCTTCCTGGAGATATCCCTCAAATATTTCAGGACGGTGAGCTGGTAGGTAGTCCCAATAGTTCTGTGTAAATAAAACTAGTCCTTCCTATGATATGGCTTACAGCCCTCAGCACACTGGTCGCCCTTTCTCTAGTTTACTAGTGAACATCTTGAAGTATGACTTATAGAATCTGAAAGAGTTAAATGATCAACATGTAACATAGTTGAGCAATAACATCCCCTGCCTTTATGTATAATTTTTAATAGAGCATTAAATTACAGTATTGCTTCTAAAAAATACTCATATTCTATTATTGGTTCATTCTGAACTTGCTAATGCTTGTTAATTTCCCAAACCTATTTGTCCTATTATTAATATGACTAGAGGCTCGGTGCACAAAATTTGTGCATGGAGGTTGGGGGGTGTTCCTCAGCCCAGCCTGCACCCTCTCCAATCTGGGACCCCTTGAGGGATGTCTGACTGCCCGTTTAGGCAAAATCCTGGTAGGATCGGGCCTAAAAGGGCAGTCGGACATCCTTCTCACAATCCTGGCTCCAAACTGCTTACCTGCCTGCCTCCCTGATTGCCCCTAACCCCTTCTGCCTGCCAGCCTGATCACCCCCTAACCACTATCCTGCCAGCCTAATTGATGTCTAACTGCTCCCCTGCCAGGCTTTTTGCCCCCAACTTCTCTCCCCTGCCAGCCTGGTCACCCCTAACTGCCCTCCCCTGTTGGCCTGCTGGCTCACAACTGCCCTCCCTTGCAGGCCTGGAACCTCCCACTGCCCTCCCCTGCTGGCCATCTTGTGGTAGTCTTCTTGTGTCCACAGGGGGTCAGGATCTTTGACCATATGGGGCCAACCTTCTTGTGTGTTGGAGTGATGGCAAATCTGCATATTACTCTTTTATTGGATAGGATTGGCTATATTAACATGCTTGGGGGGAGGGGTTCCTAACCTAAATAAAGGACTATATTTATCCCTGTAAATTCTCCCCTCTTTGTATTTGGCCCATGGTCTAGATTGTATCATTTTTTTCTGATACTTATTTAGAAAAATACTAGCTTTGTAACAATGAAAAATAGGTGTCAACACCCTTCAGCCAACCATCACAGGAATCAAGCTTGCATATAGTTAAACAAGTTGGGCTTACTGCTCTCTGTAGTGTGAAAGAAGGCACACCATCAGGCTCCATGGAGAGGATGCCTGAGTAAATTGGGTGATTTAAGAGGAAAGTCTAAGGAAGCAGGGGTTTGCTCTAGATTGGATGCTGTCAGAAATCAGGGACTATTCTAAGACTGCGTCTATCTCAACAAATCTTATCTATAAGGGGGCAGACTAGATAGACTGAGAATAAAACTATAATTTGTAAACAAGCAACACTCATTTTAGCCAAAAAGAAGATACTTAGCATTTTTGTGGATGCCATAGAGACCTTGTTTTTGCCTGTGCTTGGACAAAGCTATGAAGTGGCCTTGTTGTGTTTCACTTTATCATGGCCACAGATTAACCTTGTCTGAGGCTGGTATTCTGTGAGATGACTTACACTTTTGGAATTGTCGTCTTCACCTCCTAAAATGAGAGGCTCTGTCATTTACCCGATCTGTGATCTTGGCAGGTAACTTAAAAACATCTCTCTGTGCCTCAATTTTCTCATCTGTAAAATGGAGCTAACAGTATTCACCTCATAGAATTGTGATGAGAATAAAATGAGTATCATGGATAAAGCTCGTAAAAGAGGCCCTGGCACATGGAATGGAAATTCCATGTTTACTGATTGCTCATTTTAGCATGTACTTTCTCCACCAGGAAAGTATGGAGCAGATGATGGGTCACAAAGTTATTGTTCAATTTATTGGAGAAAATCAAGTATATTAGAGTAGCTGCAATAATAGGCTGCATACACACATTGTCCCCTATTTTTACTCCTCTTTTCCCCACAAAGAGAAATTAGATTGCATAGCAAGATGTGACCCATGTACAGCTGTTTTTATCATCATGGGATTGAAATAATGAGTTCGTGCTTTTACTCTACAGCATCTGAACAACAGAAGTGGGAAGAGTTAGGGGCAAGCTGAAATCTCATTTTACCTCTCACTGATTCTGACTTTGGCTGATGTACATAAGTACAAGAGCACTTTTCCCAAAAGTAGAAAACCCATTAAGACCCTTCCAACTCAATTAGAATGTAAAATGACTTTGAAAAAAGGCTGTAGAAATGCAGATGTTACTACCACTAAGTCTAATCAACCAAACAAATCTAAGCAAATGAGGAACCCACAGAACTATAATCAAAGGAGGGCCAAGCTTTTAGAATCTTGCTAAAAGTCTTTCACCCTTTTCTCTTCTTCTCCAAACACTTAGAGCAGTGGTTCTTAACCTGTGTCATTCTGCCCAACAAGGACATGGAGCAAGATATGTTTTGTGCCACATCTAGAGGGGGTGCTACTGGCAAATAGTGAGTAGAGGCCAAGGATGGTGCTAAACATCCTACAATGTACAGGACAGCCCCCACCACAATTATCCAGCCCTAAATGTGGATAGTGCTACCATGGAGAAAACCCTCGTTTATAACGCTGTTAGGCTATACTTCTCCATATGAAATTGTCTTCCTTTTTGATTGTATGCAATTTGTATCTCCCTTGCAAATACTGCTCACTAACCCAGGAGAATGCTTTCAGTTCTGCTGACCTCAGTCAGAGTCGATTCCTGCATATTCACACAGGCAGAGCACATTGCATGACGGCCAGCTGTCTCTCTTACATTAGAAAAAAAGCAAATTCTATCGAGCAGCCTATCTTTGAAAATTGGATTTATTCAAATTCACACTCAGCTGGGTACAAATGAAAACTAAATCTGATTGGCCTCACACTCAACTGAGTACAAATGAAAACTAAATCTGATTGGCCTCATTCATTAAGGAAACTCAAAAATCATGTGGATGTACACACCCTGTGCCCTACCTATGATCTCTTATGCCATACATAGCTTCATGCATGAAATAAGGTAGAACCCAAATCTGGGAAATATTAGGTTCAGACTCTGAATTAATATCCAAATTGTGGGTGAGGAAGATGTGTGTAGGGAAAATTAAATTCCTCATCACACCTATGTAGGGAATATACTGTGGTGTGAAGAGTCATAATGAAAGCTTATTTTTAGTATTGACACCTAAACATGTGCGATTGAACAGGCACTCACAATGATGCTTAGTGTTAAAGAAAAAGGGAAAGCAGTAGGACAGTGTTAAATAAGAGAGAACAACAATTTCATCCATTCTAAAAAGAACCCAGTAGGAATTTTATATTGGGTTGGCTACTAATACTGGGAGGATACACATAAGAATCCTCACTAGTTATACTAGCAATAAATACAGGAGCTGAGAATCTATACTAATACCAGAGGAATATTCAAATTGTCCGGGACACCATCATAGTAACAGTAACAACCAAACAGCAGGCTGCAGGGGCGAACAAGGCCAGAAGGGGGGTTAGTGAGGGATGACAAAACGACTGAACAGCAGGCTTTGTGGGGCAACAAGGCAGGTGGGGGGAGGGGTTAGTGAGGGACGACCAAATGACTGAATATCAGGCTACATGGGGCAACCAGACTAGTAGGGGTTGGCATTTGGGGTGACCAGGCTGGCAGGGTGATAGTTGGGGGCAACCAGGCTGGCAGGAGGGCAGTTAGAGATGACCAGGTCAGTGGGCAGGCATTTGGGGGTGACCAGGCCAGCAGACAGGCATTTGGGGGTGACAAACCCAGTAGTGGGGCAGTGAGGAGCAAACAGGCCAGCAGGGGAGGGGGCAGTTAGGGGTGATCAGGCCAGCAGAGGGTGGCAGTTGGGGCAATCAGGACGTTGGGGGGGGGGCAGTAAGGCGTGACCAGGCCAGCGGAGGGGCATTTGGGGGTAACCAGGCTGGCAGGAGAGCATTTAGGAGCCAGTGGTCCTGAATTGTGAGAGGAATGTCCTGGCTTGGAGAGGGTGCAGGCTGGGCTGAGGGGACCCCCGACCCCCATGCATGAAGTTGTGCACTGGGCCTCTAGTATCAATAATAAATACCCTTGTCCAGTTGCAGACTGCAATAGTCAAAATACTGGCACTACCAAAATCGGTTTGGCTCAGTGGATAGAGTGTCGACCTGAGGACTGAAAGGACCCGGATTTGATTCCGGTCAAGGGCATATACCTTGGTTGCGGGCACATCCCCAGTAGGGGGTGTGCAAGAGGCAGCTGATCGATGTTTCTCTCTCATCGATGTTTCTAACTCTCTATCCCTTTCCCTTCCTCTCTGTAAAAAATCAATAAAATATATTAAAAAAACAAAAAACAAAATACTTGCACTGCTGCATGGACTGCATCTTGATCTTTCTACTCTAGATCAATACTTCCCAAAGTAGTGCACATGAAAATCACCTAGAGGCTAAGGTAAAACACAGGTTCATAGGCCCCAGCCCAAGAAAGTCTGAATCGGTAGGTCAGAGTCTGAGATTTAACTTTTCCAACAAGCAGGTGCCAGGTGATGCTGCTGCTGCTAGTCCAGAGAACCGTACTTTGATTAGTGAGGTCCAGGGGACTCCTAAAATATGGCCTTCAGTAAAAACAGTGCTGGGATTGCTTCAGACCTTTGCTATAAATGTGTCCACAGTCAAGTCTAGGATATTAACCACAATGGTTCCACGGTGAGAAAGTAACCATTGAAGGATTAACCAAGAGAAAAATAAGGTACTCTTCAAAGACATTTTTTATAGACTGGAAATCCTTACAAATCTTCTTCCTTCTCCTTAGAAAGGAAACACCATAATTTTAGTTGTTTTTTTTCTCTTTCAAGAAGAATATAGTGAAATGGTATATGCTCTCTTTTTCCATTTATCATTTTTTCATATTCTGCCACATGTTTGCACAAGGTGTTTAAGGAGATTTCATAGATCATGAATGAAGGTAACGACTGCTTTCTTAGCAAGCATGAAGTTGAAGAGGTAGTAACTTCTTCCTCGGGGAGGCAAAGGCACGTTTGTGTTTTATCTTAAAGGGTGAGGGGTTTAGATGAGGACTTAACAGACCTGTGTAGATTAGAAATGTGGACTTAATTGTGAAATGCAGCAAGAATAAATAAATGTCCTGGTACTTTGTAATTGCCCTATACCACCAGGATAGAAGGCTGCTGCTTATCAGGGACATTGTGGCCTGAAACAGTTTCAAGGTGTTTTTCTTCCAAACTTGTTCCATTTTGCTAGCTATGAGGACAGGCTTATTTTGGAGTTGGCAATATGCAAAGTAATTTGCAGAAGCAGCCTTGCAAATGAAATCCCTATCTTTTGAGTGTATCTCTCCAATTCCTCCTTTCATCTCAGGCTATTTCCCATTATCTCTGTTTTCTTTACAACCTTCCTTCCTACTGGATCACACTTTTCTGTCTCTAATTTTCATCTTTCCTTTACTCACAATCTCATCATTTCAAACTACCTCATTTCATTCATTCATTCATTCATTCATATATTCAGTGTAAATCTATTGAACATCTACTACATGTCATACACAATAGATTTGGCTCTTGGGAACACACTGTAGGGACCCTGTGGTAAATACTGTCAAGACTTGTGGTAGGTCAAGTCTGAGTCTCAGAGATTTGAGCCATATTTGCCATATCCCTTTGGCACTCACTCTTTCTACACAGGGAGGTGCATACATTCTTTCTGATTGGTGGTTTGGGCCTCTTAGGCTATATTCTTAGAAGTGTGATCATTGGGTCAAATGGTAGTTTCATTTTTAATTTTTTTGCGGAAACTGCACACTGTTTTTCCACAGTAGCTGTACCAGTCTGCATTCCCACCAGCAGTGCACGAGGGTTCCTTTTTCTCTACATTCCTGCCGGCATTTGTTTGTTGATTTATTGATGACTATCCATTTACCATAGAAGAAAAAAATAAGATACTTAGGAATAAACTTAACCAAAGAGGTAGAAGATCTGTACTTGGAAAACTATAGAACACTGCAAAAAGAGATAGAAGATGATATAAACAAGTGGAAGAATATACCGTGTTCATGGATTGAACATCATTAAAATGTCCATACTACCCAAAGCAATATATAGATTCAATGCAAAACCTATTAAGATACCAACAGCATAGTTCACAGATCTAGAACAAACACTCCAAAAATTTATATGGAACCAAAAAAGACTCCAAATAGTCACAGGAATCTTGAGAAAGAAGAACAAAGTTGGAGAGATCACAATATCAGATTTCAGGTTATACTACAAAAGCCACTGTGCTCAAAACAGCCTGGTACTGGCACAGGAACAGGTAAATAAATCAATGGAACAGAACAGAGACCCCCAAAACAGAAATTGACCCAGGCCATTACACTCAATTAATATTTAATGAAGGAGGCAGAAGCATACAATGGAGTAAAGACAGTCTCTTCAATAAATGGTGTTGGGAAAATTGGGCAGATATATGTAAAAAACAAACAAACAACAACAACAACAAAAACTAGACCTCTAACTTACACCATACACAAAAATAAACTCCAATTGGATAAAAGATTTAAATATAAGTCATGAAACCATAATAATCTTGGAAGAAACCATAGGCAGCAAAATATCAGACATCTCACATAGCAAAATTTTCATTGATTAAACACACTTTTAATTGTATAGTTAATCTACAATTACCTGAAAGCCATCCCTACACACACATGCTCGCTCATCTTTTGGTAGTTTTGCTGGGATTACCTTTCCAAATCTGGGATACATACTATTATAATATAATATAATATAATATAATATAATATAATATAATATAATATAAATATATATATTTGACCTTAGCAAAGCTTGTCAAAAAATCATAAATACAAAAATGCTTTTGTGGTTCGAATTAATTTGCAACAACAAATGCATCTTATCATTGCTATCACATCACTACCATTTTAGTGCCTTTAAAGAAGACAAAATTACTATATACAATTCTGGAGGTCGGAAATACAATACAAAACTCATTGGGCAAAAATCAAGGTGTTGGCAAGGTTCAATGGCTTCTGGAGGCTTGTGAGATTTCTTGGAATTTGGAGGCTGATCCAGGAACAAAATATACTCACCAGAGGCAGTACCACACAACAAGCTGTTTGGGAGGGGCTTGGGCAGGGTAGCATGAGGAAGTCCCTCACAACATAAGATGACTCAGAGGCTTACAACAAAGAGCTACCACCCAGAAGCAGAGAGAATTTCAAAGAGGGGACTTACCTCTCTAGGTGACATTGTTCACCAGCACATGGGGAGTGTCAGAGAACTCCAAAGGGCAACAGCAGCTTGGGGTCTTATAACAAAGGTTCCAGTGAAGAATCTGATTTCTTGCCTTTTCCAACTTCTAGAGGACACGCACATGCCTTGACTTACAGGTCCCTTCCTCCCTCTTCAAAGCAGGCGATGTTGCCTCTCTTTCACCCTCTTTTTCAGAGTCCAGTCTCCCTCTGATCACAGCTGAGAAAGCGTCTCCACTTACAGAGCCATATTAGGAAATCTGGCCTCACCTGGATGATCTAGGCCTTTCTCCCCATCGCCAGTTCCTTCAGTTAATCACACCTGCAAACTCCCTTTGCTCTGTTAAATAACATATGCACAGGCTCCAGGAACTAGGACACCAACACCTTTGAGAGCCAGTATTCTATCACACACAGCAATGGTTTCCTGTGACCATCTATCTGAGTATCTGTAGGCCACTCTAGTGTGCTCCATGCATACTCGAGGCAAGCCAGAGTGCCAGGAGGTAAATGAGTTAGAGGTTTGGTAGTCTAATACCCCGGACCCTCACACCCCTTGGTAGGTCAAGTCTGAGTCTCAGAGATTTGAGCCATATTTGCCAACAGTGGTAATCCACTGATCATCCATGCACCCTTTATAGCCTTTCCTTCCTTCTCTGTCCACATCCTCTCTTCCTCACCTAACTTCTGATACTGCTCCCCAAATAAACTACTTGCATACCAACCCTTGTCTTGGGACTGATTTAGAGAGAACAAAATCAAGCTAAAGTGCAATGCCTCCTGGGCCAGGGGCCTTGATGACAATCATGGTCCCATTTAAACCCATCCTCTGCCTCCTCATGAAATAACAAACAGATCCCAGGGTACTTTTATGTCTAAAGTGTGGAAAAGGGGGGTTAAATTTACAGAAGAAGCAGCAAATCCTTGAAGACAGAATAGTACTTTCTTCAAATTACCGATAAAAAAATGAATTTCATTTATTGCAACTTCCAGTTGGTATTGCTAAAATATTTTTGTGCTACTGGGTTTTCCAAAAAACTTGACAGGTTTCTTAATGCAGCCTTCAGCTCTATGGTGGCAGATATCTTAAACTTTCTCCTTTAACTGCTTAGCTCTTAATTGCTGTAAAAAAATCTTTTTTTATATATATTTACTAGGGCCCAGTGCATGGAATTTGTGCACTGGGGGTGGTGGTCCCTCAACCCAACATGCCCCCTCACCCATACTGGGAGCCCTCAGGGGATGTCCAACTGATGGCTCACTCCCAGCCTGCCCTTTAGGCCTTGGGCACCCAGCCATCGCCCTGCTCAGCTCAGCCCCAGCTGCCTGCAACCACCCGGCCCCGGGGGCCAGGCGCTCCCTGCCGCCACCACCACCACTGCTGCTGCCGCCGCTTCCCCTCACAGTGCCCAGGGCTGGGCGCTCATTGCCACTGCCATTTCATCTCCACCCCTGGGCCAGGTGCTCATGCCACTTGGCCCCAACCCTGATCCTGATTGGCTGGTAGCATAGCCAATCAGGAGCAAAGGTATGGTCAAATTTGCATGTTTCTCTTTTATTATATAGGATTTTATTGATTTTTCCCAGAGAGGAAGGGAGAGGGATAGAAAGTCAGAAACATCAATAAAAGAGAAACATCAATCAGCTGCCTCTTGCACACGCCCTACTGGGGATGTGCCCACAGCCAAGGTACATGCCCTTGACCAGAGTTGAACCTGGGATCTTTCAGTCTGCAGACCAATGCTCTATCCACTGAGCCACACCGGTTTCGGCTGTAGAATTCTTCATGGTGACACAAGCTGTGGTTATCCTATATAATAAAAGGCTAACATGCAAACAGACTGATCAGTGAAATGACCAGTCACTATGATGCACACAGACCACCAGGGGACAGATGCTCAATGCAGAAGCTGCCCCCTGGTGGTCAGTGCGCTCCCAAAGGGGAAGCACCACTCAGCCACAAGCCCCACTGATGGCTGGCCCCCAGCAACACTAAGGATGTCTGACTGATGACTTAGGCCTGCTCCCCATAGGGAGCAAAACTGAAAGGGCACAGGCCTGGCTGAGATGGGACCCCAGCCCCCCAAGAATGTCATGCACCAGGCCTCTAGTTTTAATATAATGTAACTGGACTCCTAAAATGATCAACCTGAGTAAGAGAAGTCTGGTGCTTCCCCGATATTACATTAAAGAGATACAGGTTTGCCTAGTCACAGTATTAATTTGTCTTCCCTCAATAACATTCTTGTTTGTAACAAGCTCATTTGAGGACAAAGCATTTAAGTGAGTTATTTCCTACCTAATTGATGTATTATTATCATAAGCAAGTGTAACCATTTAGAAAATAAATGTTCCTGGCTCTGTCCAGAAGTAACTATGTAGAAATGGCCCCCATCCTCTTAATTTTAACTCTCAACTGCGCGACAACCCTAGAATTCATTTGTCTAACCATTATTTTGTAGAATGCTTGATTTGTACGGAGTTCTGCTGTAGACAGGAGAGTGAGGATATGAAAACTGCTTGAAACCTGTTCCATGAAGCTTTCTCTAGAAATCAGTAAGAAAAAAAAATTAAGTGCAAAATGCTTGTAACATGGGGTAGAGAACATTAACCATCATAGTTAAAGTTGGAGCCCTAGCTGCACATTAGAATCAACTGGGAAGCACCTCCAGCTGATGAGGAGGAGCTATTTTTCAAGGAGGAAGTGGCATTTGTAAACTTCCTTTAGTGTTGGAATGTTACCTGCCAAGGATCTGAACCTCATTTTGTTATTGTGAATGAATACGTAAACCAGAATTAAATAATTAAACAGGTCACGAAGACCCCACTCTTTAAGGCGGCATTCCATGCTCCCCAGAAAATGGCCTCACGCTGCTTTGCTGATTATCTATCCTTTGCATCAGATAAACCTGGAGAGCTTCCCACAGGGAGACAGTCAAGAGGGAAGCGGGAGTCAGTGATAGGGAACCCTCCCTTCCTCTGAGGCAGCGCTGCTCAAGCAGGGGGTCTGTGTCCTCTGTCCTAGAGGGCTGCTGGTGCCCAGTGAAGGCATTCTTGGTTCTCGCAACTTGGGTGGGTGACTGTGTGAGCCAATGGCACTGAGTGGGCGGAGGCTAGGGAATACTGGTAAACATCCCACAACTTACAGGACCCAACACCCTCAGCACAGGGTACTGAGGTGAGAAATCCCCATCCAAGGGGCAGGGACATGCTGTGCACACAGAAGACTGACCGAGCTTTCGGAGAGAACATGTTTCAAAGCTTAGCTTCATAATGACAACTTGCTTCTGAATACAAAGCTCACTCCTGTCAGGAGGCATTCATTAGAGCGAGAATAACCCAAAGGATGGTACAGAGAGAAAGAAAAAAAAAACCTTTAAATTAGAAATTCCCTCTTTAGTTAGTATTTTCCTCTAGACAAGCTTCTTTGCTTGACACCAGAGAGTAAGAAAGAGGGACCGAAAGCCCGGTGCTTTGCACTAGTAGCAGAGGAATGCATTTTGTGGCGTGTGTGATTTCATTGCTTTTCAGGAAGTTGACACGGGTGTAAACATTAGTAGGCGAAGTTATTGAACGTTTCGGCTTCATTTCACGCTGTCTGCTGCTGCGTTTATTCCAGAGCAGCAAGAGTCACACCAAATAGGAGTCCTTACATTTTCTAGAGACAACATAACGCACGAGAGGAAGCTTCTCAATCCTGGCTGCGCGTTCTAATCACCTGGACACATTTAAGACCTCCATGCCCACACAGGCCTCACCCCAGTCCAATCAAGTCAGAATATTTGTGGGCATAGAAAAAACATCAGCTTGATTGTTAAGCCTTCCTGGTTGATTCCATTGTGTGGCCAAGTTTGAGAACTGATGCTGTAGATCTTCCCTTCTTAAAGTATCACTTGGTGCTGAAACCAGTTTGGCTCAGTGGATAGAGCGTCGGCCTGCGGACTGAAAGGTCCCAGGTTTGATTCCGGTCAAGGGCATGAACCTTGGTTGCGGGCAGATCCCCAGTAGGGGGTGTGCAAGAGGCCGCTGTTTCTCTCTCGTCATTTTTTCTGACTCTCTATCCCTCTCCCTTCCTCTCTGTAAAAAATCACTAAAATATATTTTTTAAAAAGTATCACTTGGTGACCAGCAGTACCTGGAGCATGTTATAGGTAGACTCCCAGGCCCCACCACACAGGGTCTGCATTATGACATAAACCCCACCCTGGGGCACTCACAAGCACCCCAAATCTTGAGGAGTGCTGCACTAGAGCATATTGAAAATAGTCCGCTAAACATGCACACATTTTGCAATATGCACAGTCTTAAATATGGCACACTATTAATGCATGAAAAATGCCCCAACGCTCTAAATAAAATTAATATCCATTTGATGAAAAATGTTAAGTTCATCGCTATGGTTGCTTGTGTTTTTTTTATTGCTTAAAGTATTACAAATAGTAGTACATATGTTTCCTTGTTTTCCCCTCTTGACCTCCCCCCGGCTTTCCCAACCCCCAGCACATGCCCTCACCTCTCCCCACCCCCAGTGTCTTGTGTCCTATGGTTATGCTTTTATGCATGCGTACAAGTCCTTCAGTTGATCTCTTGCAGCACCTTCCCCACCCCAACCTCCCTGCTTGTGTGTTTTTAGTACATTTTATTTCTTTTGAATTATGAAAGATTGCAACCGTACAGAATAATAGATTCCGATATTGCTTGTTGTGTTGTTTTCCTTAAAAAGGAAACACCATCATTCTGGTATCGGGAGCCAAATGGGAACCTTATGGCTTTATTCTAGAAAGCACAAAATGCTTCAAATTAAAGTCGTTTGGCAGTAATACCTGCACAGAGAGTTTATGAGGTGTGCTAAATGTCGTACAGCCAGACCTTACTTAATGCTTTAATTCATCGCAGACTCACGAAAGGCCTTTTCACACTTCCTGTGATTAAAAAAAAAATGAAACAAAACACAAAAATCCCTGTCATAAAACCAGCTTTCTTCATTCCAGCCAACTACCATGTCAACATGTTTCAATGTTTCCTTACAGCACCCTTTCCTGGAATAATTCTGCAATGTGAATACCTGTCTTAATATACACTGAGTGGCCAGATTATGATGATCTCTGAAAGCATAATAATCAGGCCACTCAGTGTATTTGTATCTCAAATGGGGACCAAAAGTATTCTAGACTTTTGCTGGAGATCAACCACCTATCTGCCCTGAGCTTTCTATCAGCCAGGGCAAAGGGGAAAACTGATCAGGTGTACCATTTATAGTATCTTAGATATCAAATAAGTGAGGTACTCAAGAGAATACACTGAGTGGCCAGATTATTATGCATTTAGGATATCATAATATTCTGGCCACTCAGTATATATACAGGACACAACACCCTTAGGAAAGGGAGAGTCAAGTCCCCACTCACTCACGTGTGCCTCAAAATCACATGAGACCCAGACCCAGCTGCCCCCCCCCTGCATTGGGGTAGATCCAGACCCGGCCAGTCCCACCCTTGTCAAGCCCTGCAGGGCAGGGGGTTTCCTCAGATCCCTGGCCCAGCACCAGGACGAGCAGCGTGGCCTGAGATCCCCTATCAAGTCCCACCAGGTGGGAGACACGACCTGAGATCCCCTGTCAAGCCCCGCTGGGTAGGGGGCATGGCCTGAGGTCCCCTGTCAAGCCCCACCAGGGAGAGGAACACAGCCTCAGGTCCCCTAGCCCAGCACCAGGAGGGAGGCGCAGGCTCAGGTCCCCTGTGAAGCCCCACTGGGTGGAGGTCCCCTGTCAAGCCCAGCCAGGCAGGAGGGGCACAGCCTCAGGTCCCCTGGCCTGGTGCTGGGGCGGAGGGTATGGTCTGAGGTCCCCGAGCCTGGTGCCGGGTGGGAGTGCGGCTTGAGGTCTCCTGTCAAGCCCTGCCAGGTGGGGACACAGCCTGAAGTCCCCTGTCAAGCCCTGGCAGGTGGAGAGAACAGTCTGAGGTCCCCTAACCCAGCACCAGGACGGGAAGCGCACCTTGAGGTCCTCTGTCAAGCCCTGCCGGGTTGGGAGTATGGCCCGCAGTCCCCTGTCAAGCCGCACCAGGTGGAGGCATAGCCTGGGGTCCCCCAGCCTGGAGCTGGGGCGGGGGGAGCAGCCTGAGGTACCCTAACCCAGCACCAGGGCAGGAAGCACACCTTGAGGTTCCTTGTCAAACCCTGCCGGGTGGAGGGGCATGGCCTGTGGTCCACTGTCAAGCCCTGCCGGGCAGGGGGAGCAGCTGGAGGTCCGCTAGTCCAGCACCAGGTCAGGAAGTACACTTTGAGGTCCCCCGTCAAGCCCCACTGGGTGGAGGACATGGCCTTAGGTCCCCTGGCCTGGTGCCGGGGCGGGGGTGGAGGCCTGAGGTCCCTATCAAGCCCCTCTGGATTGGGGGAGGTTGTAGGCCTCCTGTCCCGCTGCCACGACCACCTCACGCTCTCCGTGAGCAGGTATGCATAGGGAATGCTGGGCCAGGATAATTGGGAGGGGGTGATGGGAGCCAGCATCCTGGGCAAGCTAGGCCTCACAGCCTCTCTGCTTCAGCTCCCAGCACCCCGGACCTAAGGAGTAGTGCTTTCACAGGGGCCTGGCAGGCACTGGATATGGCGATGCCTTAAAAACAGAAGAAGCCCCCTTTAATTCTGGCTGGAAGTGCACTGGGAACTTATGGTTGGGGGAAGCAGCCCAACATCAGGGCTGAAATAAGACCTTGGGTAGCCTCTGGAGGGGTGACCAGTCCTTTGCCACTGCCACACCCCCCTCCATCCTCCCAGGCCCACCATGGCCCCGCCCTCCAGCATCTGATTGACTGGCAGTGTAGCGAAGGTACAGTAGTTTGCATGTTTCATATATATATATATATATATATATATATATATATATATATATATGTATTCTCTTCAAATCATACGAATAAAGAGATGGGAGAGAAGCATGGTGCTGTGAAATGTGTTTCATCCAGGAGTCTACGTGAATGGTGAATGAATTCAAACCCTGCCTAGTACTATATTTGCTAGGTGATTTAGAGCCATAGTCTAATCCCTCTGGTTAGCTTCTTCCTCTGTAAAGTGGTCTAATAAAGGCCTTTCTCATAGGATTACTATTAGGAGTAAACAAGATTATGCATGTAAACACTGGTGCATTGCACACACCCAACACTCATCAAATACTTCCTTTCGCTTCCCGTCACCTGTTTTGTAAAGACCCTCAGGAAAATCTCAGCCATCTTCTCAATAGCAAAGCTATTATAGAATTTGCCTTTCAATCTAAAGAGCTTATATCACTGTCTGGTACATGCTAGGTACTGTTTGCTGAAAGAATTGCTGGTTTCCACTCAGGTCTCATAGCTCAGTGGTCTGAGAGTAGAAAACCCGCCAGCAGAAGTCATGTCATTTCTGATATGGGGCAGATAGCAATGTCTTCCCATGAAGTCAGCCCACGGGCACCTAACTTCTACCACAACGCACAAATCTGTGGGAAAGGAAATGCACAACCACCTGCAATAGTAAAATTGAGCTCTTTATGTAAACTGATCTTCTTGTGCTCATATAAAATGTCCTCTGACTCTTTAAAAAAATGATCCTGTGTGTTAGTGTGATTAATTTCATTGCCCACTAGTGCATAAGAGACTCACAACTATATTGTTAAAAATTCAACCTAATAAATGCAGGCATTTCGGAGAGAATATAACAAAAATAAAGGTGTGGTTACTACTAAACAGAAGTGGCAGAAATCATAAGGAAAGAACCTCCTAGAGACTGAGCTATAATTTGACCTAAGGATGCAGGAAGTCTCAGGGTCTAGCACAATGTCTGGTACATAGTAGGTTTCCCAGACTCCCTATGAAATCCCAGCACCTTCTCAAGCATGATGGGCGGGCTGTAATGAGTTTTAACAGAATATCTGACCCTTTCTCAGGACTCTCCTGTGTATTTGGAAGCCTCCCTAGCCAATTTCCCCATGACTAGCACATGCCTGTCATATGACAAATGCTCAGTAAATAGTTGATGACTGAATACTGACAGTGAAGAAATCAATCAAGACCATTAAACACAGAACTTGTCAAACTTTGTGCTGTGATTGATTTGTGGGTCAGCAAGTCAGTTCAGGGGCTCACCACCAACTTTGTGTGTGTGGTGTTGGTTTTTTTGTTTTTTTTAAAAATGAAAATTAGGAAAAAATTATAAAATATCAGAGTGCATTCAGCTTTGAAAAAAAATAAATGGCACTTTGTGAAACTTTGTTTCTGTTAGAGATATTCATGTTTGCGGGAGTGTATATGTATGTGACCTGGTCAGTAACGGAAAATGTTTTCTGCTTTGTGTCATGGGGGGAAAAAGTGCTTTCAGAGTGTATCAGGTGAAGTAAACAAATCCACCCAAGTTGAAATGGTTTAAATCAGTGGTTCTCAACCTTTCTAATGCCACGGCCCTTTAATACAGTTCCTCATGTTGTGGTGACCCCCAACCATAAAATTATTTTTATTGCTACTTCCATAATTGTAATTTTGCTAGTATTAATGAATAGTAATGTAAATATCTGTGTTTTCTGATGGTCTTAGGCTCTACAGCAACGGTTCTTATTTCCTTCTGAATTTGAATGATCCTGGTAAGCTAGCTCTATGTCACGACCCACAGGTTGAGAACCACTAGCAGGGTCACCTAAGACTATCTGAAAACACAGATATTTACATTACGATTCATCATGCAGTGACCTGTGCTGGCAATGTGGAATTTGTCATTTATATCTGGGCATGACATCTGCCTTATAACAAAGCACACACTGGGGTAGGGGGAGAAAAAGAAACACCTACCCAGAGACTAAGTCTGCTTCTAAGAAAATATATCCTATATAATAAAAGCCTAATATGCAAACTGTGTAACAACTGGCCACTTTGATGCACGTTGATCACTAGGGGGCAGACGCTCAATGCAGGAACTTCCCCCAGCTCGCAGGCCCCAGGCCAGCCAAGATGGGTGCCAGTGGGGAGGGGAGGTGGGAGGTTGGGGGGACCCCGATCATCCTGTCAGTCTCACCACAGATTGGCCCTGATAGCTGGCCAGGCTTAGAACCCTACTTGTGCACAAATGTTGTGTACCAGGCCTCTCATCGTCTTATAACTATATAAGGTTTCCACTTTGCCCTGATAATAACTATTGCATTGACATCTTTGAGAAGGAAATGGAGGCAGACTCCCCATTAAGTGCCAATGCTGCATACCTTCATGAACTTTCTAAATGAGAAATTAAATTGGTCGACAATTAGGTCAACAGATACTGGTATTATTTTCAAATTGTGCCCAATTTCTGTCTTCTGTGTTTACTGCAATCAATCTTTCCTCCGGGCCTACAGACAAATTTCTGTCTGAAATGTTCAATGTGGTAACCAGAGTAATGAAGTAGCGAGAAGGTAACATTTTGGAAATGTACTGCAGATACAAAAACAAAACAAAAACAAACAAAACACAACCTCTCATTTTAACCATTATTTTCCATTTGCCTTTGTCTAATTATTTTTTGTAAGAGTTGCTTACAATAAGCTATAGTTGAAGTGTTCGTGAAAAAATGGTTGTAGGAAAGTTAGGAGAGAGGTAGGGCATAGATGATCTGCAAGCTAAATAATAAGCCAGAATAGTGAAGCATGGACAGTTTCTGATACACTTTGCTGCTTTGAACGTTCTTGGGAGGAGCAATAAAGTGCCTCCTGGTGGTTTACAATGTTCATCTGCTTCAGTTACTGCTAATTTTAAAACATAACTAACAGTCCATATTAATTAGAGAAGAGCTAGCTTACCAGGATCATTCGAATTCAGAAGGAAATAAGATGGGCCAGAGAAAGCAGATTTATCATTTTTTACCTGCTTGTTCTGCAGTTGTGGAAAGCAATGAAGTGATAGCCCATAGCTGCCTTTTTCCTCACTGTTCCTCTTTCGAAACCTTCTAATGCTTCTTCAAGTCATACCTGGGTGATTTCATCATGACATTAACCTGTCTCTTAAAAGTGAATAGGAAGGGATCAAGGGCAAGACCAAACATAGAGCCAATCCTATTGATTCAGTTCTCAGTTCTTCAGTTTATTGAAATAAATAGCTCACCAAAGTTAGATGGCCAAGAGCATTGACTCCTCTTCCTCTGGGGTCCTCATCAGACCTCCTTACTCATCAAACACTGAGCAGTGGGAGAAAAAGGAGAAAGAAGTGGCTATTTAGAAGATTGATATTATTGCTTGGACCCTCAAGGCTAACAAAACTAGATACTTTTTAATAAGCACAGGTTTCCATGAACATGGTATATTGACCTCTAAAGTACACCCATTCAGTGTACTTTACAGTGAGGTTACAGGTTACTCTTTTAGGATTTTTATTGTTCTATATTATATATTTCATATGCTCTATACTAGAATTTTCCTCAAAATTATAATAGCAGCAAGGGACTTACTGCACAAATGACACCCTTAAAAATAATGAAATAAAATATTTTCCAAGTCAAAGATAAATGAAAGAGAAAACATATCTTAACCAAACTGTTGCTATGGTTTTCTCAAAATGAGATCAGAAGGATTAGAAATTTCTAGGAGGTCCAAGAGGGTCATAGCAGGGCACAACTTGTTGAATACATATTTCCTGCACCTTCAAAGTAGTTTGCCCTTCTGAACTTCTTCCCTTGGCAATTTTTATATACAATCAGAAACTCCCACAATTAGAAGGTACATAAATGGTCATCTACCCAAACCCACATGTTACATCAATACCCAACAGCTCCAACAAATGAATAAACACTCGATTGTCTCTAATAACAAGGAATTCGTTACCTTCCAAGGTATTGTGCTCCATGTTCATTTTCAGAGTTGTTAAAAGTTCTTCCTCATACTGAGTTAAACTCTGTCTCCCTGTAATGTCAACCAATTGCTTCTGATTAGCAACCTTGAAGCCATTAATACGAATGTTCTTTACTCTTTTGAAAACACCTTCCATATGAGCTAGACTGCCATAACCTTTCGCAGTGAGGATTCAGGATCTGGAGAAGGGCCTGTGCATAAAAGGATACACAAGACAATAAATATAAATTTAGAAGGTACGGGGGGAACCAAGTGGGGATCTACTCTCTAGTGGAGTGGCTCTCTGAATCTCTGGAACCATAGCTTTTTATTTACTAGAATACACATTTGTCCTTTAGCAAAGCGAACACACATATCAGGCAAGATTTTTTAAGCAGTAAAATATTATCAGGTTAGGGCAGTGGTTGGCAAACTGTGGCTTGCGAGCCACATGCAGCTCTTTGGCACCTTGAATGTGGCTCTTCCACAAAACACCACATGTGGGCTCACACATACAGTGCGGTTGAAACTTCGTGGCCCATGCACGGAAGTCAGTTTTCGGCTCTCAAAAGAAATTTCAATCCTTGTACTGTTGATATTTGGCTCTGTTGACTAATGAGTTTGCCGAACACTGGGTCAGGGGATTGCCTTGAGCCACCATTGTCTCAACAGAATAATCAGTGCATAGCTTTTGCCCTTGCTAAAGCCCAAGGTACATCAGCCTTCTGTGTTCCCAGCTGCACTTTTATGATAGTGTAGACAATGGGTAGCTTCCAGCCCCAGACTCATCTGTTTTCCAGGCCAGCCTCTCTTGTTTCTTCTATGGTTCCTCTCGTGGTGTGCTTCTGGGAACATTCACCGCTCTGGGAGGAGTACCTTGCTCTTCACCCTGTCCTTAGACTGTCCTCATTGTGTATCTCCTACCCCTTTTTCTGTCCAATGTCCCAAGTACAACAGTCCATAAACTAGGATATCAATGATAATCTCTTTCAAGAATTTGAAGGAAGAATTACTCTAATTAGATGATAGTGATTGTAAGAATTTGAGTTGAAAAGGTTCTCATAGGGTTGAGGCTAGGCTGCCCCAGTTTGAACATGCGTAAAGAAAGGAATCAAAGGAGAAAGGCAAAATGTAACGAGAATACTAGCCCGGAGAGATTAAGAAGAATTTCATTTTTGACTTGCTCAATTGGAATTCCTGGGCTAGTTAGCCCTCCTTACCCCATCATCAATGTTATGATCATGGCTAACATTTATTGAGTACTACTATATACCAGACACTGTTATAGGCCCTTAATGTGCATCATCTCACTGAATCTTTTTAAAAACCCTATAAGGAATGGGTTGCTATTTCCATTTTTACTGCAGAACAGACTGAGGCATGTAAAGGTTCTATTTACTTACTCAACTGCCACACTGATTAGAGGCAGAACTAAGATTTGAAACTAGGAGTTCTGGACACAGAGCCCAGGCTTCTTACCTGTACAGGCCACTGCTTCTCTATCCTTAGAGACTCATAAGATTGTCTTACAATACTTTTATAGTAATTTTTAAAGAAGTTTCCCATTGATTTAAGCTACCAAGAGTAGGTTTTTTGTCCTTTGTAACAAATTCTCTTTGATTAAAATACAGAAAGATGAAAAGATATGTACTCCTGGCCAAATGGCACAGGCATGTACCTTTGATTTGCTCTGCTGTTGTACTAAAAGGCAAGCTTGGTTAACAAAATGAAGCTGCCTTTACATGCTTTCCTGTGATATATGTGTAATTAATATTCATATATATCTTCCAGAGGCAGTCCCGTTCCATGATGTTATTATAGAAAGAATGCCATCTAACTTTCCTTGAATTATCCTATTATAACATGCCCTCTAACCTGTCTATCCTGTGGCTTGTGCATTCCTTTATCATAGCAGATATCACATTATATTGGAATCGTTTGTCTACATCAGGGTCTCCAAAACTCATGTCCTATCAACATTTGAAGCTAGATAATTCACACTTTATTGTGGGGAGCTGTCCTGTGTATTATAGGACATTTAGCAGTATCCTGCCCTCTACCTACTAGATGACAATAGGACCCTCTCCTCTATTGTGACAACCAAATGTATTCTGACATGGCCTCATTTCCTCTCAGGGCCAAAATTACTCTTGGTTGAGAACTACTGGTCTATATGTTCTTGACTCCCTACTCCAATGCCATAATGATTTTAAGGACAGGACTGTATCATTTTTTATCCTTATTTCTTTCCAATCCTTGGTACATTGTGATGCCTAATAAATTTTTAAGTGAGGGAAACTACAGTAATTTGCATTAAAATTATGTTTTTTGTTAAAATTCTGGAGTACCTGTATACCTGTGTCTTGCCGGGTTTAGTTAGGAAAACAGAGACATTACACATACTATTTGAATACGGCGTTTAATGTAGAAATTAGGATTTATATGAATATGGGAGTAACTAGGGGAATGGAAGGTTATAGTCAGTAGATGGGACTTGAACATGAAGCTCTGGGTGGAAAATCAGGTGTTCACCAAGAAATCTGAGAAACCACCTGCTAAAGTGAGATCATAAAATGGAATCCCACAGAAAGTTCTAGAAAGCTGTTGTGTCTAATCTGACCCCCATATATTCCCCAAAATAATAGCCTCTGTTTTTCTTCCACTTTCCAAATCTCCCAAGTTCCTCTCGCTGGCAAACTCTAATCTCTAACCAATAATCAATCAAGAAGGGAATTCTGGGAAGTGTAGTTCTTCCCTGCATTAGGCAGAAACTTCTACAGGAGTGATGCCAGGTAAACAATAGATAATTTCACACAGTAACCAGTTTTTGACACTAAGTCAGTCTCTCTCTCCCCTCCTCCCTCCCTCCCTCCCTCCTTCCCTCACTCCCTGTCTCAATAATGGTCTGAAGAACTTGGTGGTCATGATCATCCAAGTTAGAAAGCAAATAACTGCTTGGTGTTATTTGTTGTAGGTGCTATCATTATTATTGTTTTCAGTTTGGCAGTTGGCTCATACACTAGTACTAATCACCTGTCTCCTTCAGTTTGTGCTGTGTAGACAGTCTCGACATTCACTTTGTTCACACCCTGAACAGATGGCAAATGATGTTAATAATTGAACAGCTCATCCTCCAGATGGGAGATATTCACCTTCATGCTTCTTAGAATTTAGTGTGTCTTCTGAGCATTCTAGATAGACTAGAATTGACAGAGACTACCAGAAAAAAATGTCCATATACAAGGCATTGCTTTCCTCTTGAGGAATTGGATCATCCCAACCATGTAACTGATTTCTAAATTATTCTCTAAGACAACAGCTGACAGTAAGTGAAAACATTTCAGCTTAAAGATTTTGAGGCAAAATTCAAACCATTACTTTTAAATAATTACTTCTAGTCCTTTAAAAATATGGTGTTATAAGTAAAGTGTGGTCCAAGGTAAAGTGAAACATGTATTCCACTTTAGAAAATTTGTTTCAAAAGATACATTGAAAAGATGTATTCTTCAGAGACTGTGTGGCCCATGAAGTCTAAGGTATTTACTATTTGGTCATGTCTCACACCTGGGCTAGAAGGAGGGCAGCAGGAGGTGAGGTCTGAAAGGTAAAGGGGGCATTACAAAGACCTGTGTTTTACTGAGTGAAGTGAGAGCCACCAGAGAGTTTTGAGCTGATGATCACTCACATTTTATTTTTTTAATAAGTTTTTTAATTTTATTGATTTTTTTACAGAGAGGAAGTGAGAGGGATAGAAAGTCAGAAACATCGATGAGAGAGAAACATCAATCAGTTGCCTCCTGCACACCTCCTACTGGGGGTGTGGCCGCAGCCAAAGTACATGCCCTTGACCGGAATCAAACCTGGGACCTTTCAGTCGGCAGGCCGACGCTCTATCCACTGAGCCAAACCGGTTTTGGCTTCACTCACATTTTAACAGGATCTCTCTAGTTGCTGTGTTGAGAATAGACATTATTGCCGGGAAGGAGGGTCTAGAAACCAGGGGACTAGGTAAAGACTACAATAATTCTGCTGGGAATGCTTTGAGGAGTCACCATCGAGTGGCTCAGACCAGCATGTCGTGTTGGGGTGATACAAGAAGTGACGAAATTCTGGTTTGGAGATTGAGCTCATTGGACTTCCTGACACTAGATGTGTTGCACAGCCCCACATATGTGCGGGGAGGGTAGAAAATGCAGTCTCCCCACGTGCACATGTCTGACCAGCCAAAGCAGGATTTCTTCAAGTTGTGGAGATTTTATGCCCCAGGAGACATTAGGCAGTGTCTGAGAACATTTTTCATTGTCACAACTTGGGGAGGAGGAGATGATACTGGCATCTACTCAGAAGAGGTCAGGAATGCTGCTAAACATACTGAAATACATACCCTGTTTCCCCGAAAGTAAGACATCCCCCGAAAATAAGACCTACTCGCTATAATATAAGGCATCTCCTCCACCCCGAAAATAAGATCTAGCACATCTTTGAGAGCAAAAATTAATATAAGACACTGTCTTATTTTCAGGGAAACAGGGTAGTACAGTTCCCTACAACCAAAAATTATCTGGTCCCAAATATCAATACTGCTGCAATTAAGCAACCCTAAGCTAAAGGGCAGACCACCATTGGAAGAAGAAAGAAAGATGGGTTTAGGTGGATCACTAGAAATCTTAGGCAACTCAACTTCCTATGATGTGGAAATACCAGTTCTAGAATCCCTGCTCATACCACAGCTGAATTCTGTTTCTCTGCCCTTACCTACATATTATCCCACTGTAATTGGCGGTGAGCTTTGTCCTGAATCAGAGTCTCTGCTGGCTTTAAAAACAAAAACAAACACAGGAAAACATTTTAACTTCATTTAACATGTGATTGAAGCAATGACGGAGATTTTGTGTTATGATAGCTAAATGGTGAGCAGCACCACAGTATAGGTATTAATTTGTTTTAAAAGATTTGTGAAGAAAAATGTTTCATTGATTAGAGTTTCAAGACTTAAAACTGATGTTTGGTGGTAACCATTAGATTTAGAGGAATTTTATTCTCTTCACCAAACCCAAATGGATGGCCTATAGTTCAAATAACCTTAACGTTATGCAAATACTCTTTGGCGTTTTGTTATAAGTAAGAACTGACAAGGTCTAATTTATGTGGTGAAATATTTGCATATAACTGATAAATACTGGCTTTTCATTTACCTAGCTTTATTATTTTGATTTGCCAATAGATACATATATGACAAAATATTTCCTTGTATTCTGGAATGTTTGTCTATTCCATTTATTTTCTTTGCAAAGAAAACATGCTTTTTTTTTTTTACTGAGATTAATAAAGTGCATCTAATTTTACATATTTTCACACTCTCTGGGTTGCTCATTAGCTTAACACTGGGCTCAAAAAAAAGATGGACAGTGTTTTAAATATAGAACACAAATACCTCAGTTCTTGAGTTGCATTGTTAAGATTAAGTTTGACTTAATATTATACGAATTCAATATGTGAAAATAAGCCACATAATAAATAAGCAAGGAAAATATTTTTCTTATTATAAAATACTTTTTTCCCACCATTAATTTAAGAAGAATTTACCTTATATATATTCAACATAGGAAGCTTCAGCCAATTATTATTCTAGGTACTAGGGCCATCAAGATATACAAAACTGGGTCCCTGTAGTTGAAGGTTACATAAGAGGCTGACATATAAACACTGATTTTAATAGCAGGTTCCACTATGGAGACATGTTGCAGGTGCTACAGGAGCTAAGGAGGAACCCATGGCCCAAGCTCAGGGATCAAAAGAAGGCATCATAAATGGGATGATGGCAGAGTAGAGTCTTGCAGGACATACAGGAGCTTACCAGGTGAAGAGGGGAAGAACATTCTATGCAAAGGGAAGCAGCTGACTAAAGTCAAAGATCATGACTCATCAGGAGAGGCATAAGGCAGAACATAGGAATCCTTGAATTTCACACAAAGGTGCTTGGGAGTGGTCATTAAGGAGAAGAGAAACTTGATAAGAATTAAGGCTGGGAATGGAAGCAATGGGCAAATGGCATTCCATCAATTGTACTACAGCAGAAAGCAGGGCTGGCTTAAAAATTTGTGGGGCCCACTACAAAATGAAAATGTGGGGTCTTTTTCAAAAATTGTTTCGAATTTCAAGATAGCTACAACAGAGCATTAAACCAGTTATAGGACCTTTCTAAGCATTGGGCCCCATGACACTGTGCAGTATGCACACCCTTGTAGCCAACTCTGGCAGAAGCTATCAAGGCAGGTGTAGGATGAAGACAATAAGACCCTCATTTATGGAGTATCTAAACTCTTGATCCATGGCATATATCATCAGTTTAGCTCAAATAAATTGTTTTTAAAATTTTAAGACATTTAATTTGCATTCTGTCTACTCTCTGCTTTGGAAGAAGCATATCAGCCAGCTAGAGATTAGTCTCAAGGCAATACACACTAGCCAGCATTTACAGGCCTATACTCAAACTCACAAAATGGCCAAATGCCTAATGTCTTCATTTTAAAGATAAGGAAATAGAAGAGCAAGAAAGCTGAGGGACTGTCCTAAACTCAAAACTCTCTTAGGCAGTAATGATATGAATTCGACCCAAGTCTTTCAGGCTCTATCCCAATGTTTTCCTCTGGCCCTCTACAATATTAAGGCTATTGAGTCTCTAGTGAGAACAATAGCACGGGACTTCTTTGAGGAAGATTGATTCAGAGGCTATGCAAAGGACTACAATTGGCAAAAAGAGGCAAATCTGCTAGGAGATAATGGTTGTTGCCTTTTCTCCCACAGGGAGCACTACCTTTCGGAGCCCTTACTCAGAACCAAGTAGATCATTCCAAGCACAGTTATCGAATAACATCAAGGGCCCAGCAATGTACTAACAGATAAGGTTGATTTTGGCACACTCCTAACAGTTCACCTTCCAGTGAGTGAAGACAAGAATGGAAATCAGTTATCACAATTCAGAGTACCTGAGTACCCATTCTTTAATATGAGTGAGAAGCAAACATTTAAAAATAATAATAAGCAAAAATATAAATGAATACTGAAAACCAAGAGGTAGCTACAGAGTCCTTTCCATATTAGGCGATTTGTGTATCTCAGCAATATTACCTCACCAACTCTGGAGACCTCAGGCTTATCTGAATGCCAGCAAACCGTTTTTACATTACTCAAGAATATCTCTCATATTATACTCTATACTAGAGGCCAGGTGCATAAAATCAGTGCTCTGGGGAGGGTGTTCCTCAGCCCAGCCTGCACCCTCTTCAATCTGGGACCCCTCAGGGGATGTCAGACTGCAGGTTTAGAACAGGCCTGATCCCTAAACCTGCAGTTGGACAACCCTCTCACAATCTGGGACTGCTGGCTCCTAACCACTTGCCTGCCTACCTGATTGCCCCCTAACTGTTCCCTTGCCGCCTGATTGACACCTAACTACTCCCCTGCTGGCCTGATCACCCCCAAGGCTTTTATTAGTATAGATAGTTCTCTATGCCCCTGTTCCCCACAAAATCCCAAGTTCTTATTCATCTTTTTCTTCCCTTGGCTCTTAAAATAAAGCTCCAAATAGGCAGATGGCTTGTAAGGCCCCACATGATCTAGCCCTTGGGCATTTCTGAAACTATCCTCACCCTCACTTTCCCTGTGCATTGCAGGAGCCACCCTACCATCTCTCAATGGCAGAAAACTCTCCAGTCTCAGACATCTCCCAACTCTGCTTTCACCTCTTCAAATGCTTTCATTTTTTCATTATCTTTAAGGAAATATCATTTCCTCAGGGAAAATCTCCTCCTATCTGCCAGATTAGATGAGGACCCCCCATTAATAAGCTCTCACAGCACCCTATAGTTTTCCTTCAGAGCCTTTGTCACAGTTAATAACTATCTATTCATGCGATAATTTTATTTTTGTTTTCATCTCAAGGTTGAAAACTCCTTGAGGGCAAGAATTCGATCTAGTTTGCTCACTATTGGATCGCCCAGCACAGGGCATAGTGCCTGGCATCTCCTTGGGCCTTTTCTGACCACTCAGTCTAAAACATTTCCCTGCCCCTCACCTCGCTTAATTCTCTTACTTTGTTTTTCTTCAAAGCCTCCATAATTAGCTCTGTGTGTGTGTGTGCATGTAATTATGTGGAAGTGTCTTTTGTATGCATATACATGTGTGTATATATTTATACATATGTGTGTGCATGTAATTATGTGGAAGTGTCTTTTGTATGCATATACATGTGTGTGTGTATATTTATACATGTGTGTACATACATGTATATATGTATGTGTTTGTGTATAATTTCATTACTTGTTACTATTTGTTCTCCCCACTAGAATATAAGCTCCAAAAAAGCAGAGTCTTGTGTTCTTATTCACTGCTGCACCCCCACCACATACCTGGCGCATTACAGGCATCCAATGACTATTTGTTGGAAAATAAATACATGAATGACAAGTGCTCAAGAAATGCTTACCAGAACTTTCTTCTTTAAAACTCAATAATAATTATACATTTCACTGAAAAAGAGATGATCTATTGATATGTTTTTCTTTTAGAAAAATTGCCTTTCACTGTCTTCCCAAAACGATACTTTGACAGTTTTAATTCATTTAGCATATGTCATTTGGTTTACTTTATTTCAACTTTGTTGTTCTGCAAAGTTCCGTCAGATTCTTCATCCATAATCTCTAATGAAAGCCATATGGGATTTTATAGGACAAATACATAAACATAAAGACTTGTAGAGTCTTTGGAATCAAACAGATCTGCATTTGAATCTCAGCTTCAATATTTATCAGAAATATAATTTTGGAATGCCATAGAACTGGTCTCGGCCTCAATTTCACCAGGAAGCATGTGATTGACAGGGTCAGTTTAGTGATAAGACTGACTGTAGTTTTAAGTGCATGCTTACAGTCATAATCAATAATGATATTTATTCATTTTTCATATCTATCCCCAAGTCCTTGTGATACAAAAAAAGGGATTTGAGGTCACAAGAATTGATTATTTTTCAAGACCATCCTTCTTCCCCAAGTCCAAGTGATAGAAATCAACAGGCCTATAATTACTACCCTGTTTCCCCGAAAATAAGACAATGTCTTATATTAATTTTTGCTCCCAAAGATGCACTAGATCTTATTTTCAGGGGGATGCCTTATATTACAGCGAGTAGGTCTTATTTTCGGGGGATGTCTTACTTTCAGGGAAACGGGGTAGTAAGCATCATCCACCCTTCATTTTTGCACAGGAGACTTTTTGGTAAAAACATGCTGTGTTTGAACTCATACTGTTTCTCAAGTGGGGCTGGGTATCCTATTATGTCCTTGCATTGATTGAGGCTCACTACCACCTCAGTTCCAACTGAGCAATTTCTCATTTCAACAAAAGGGAGACTTAATCCAATCAAAGAACCTGGGTGAGAAATGGGATGAAAACAATCTTTCCCTACCCCAGTTTTTAGGAGTCCTTTTATTTCCTCCTCTCTAGGGCATGAAAGAATAATTAAAACTATAGGCTCTGCTAAAATCTTTCATTTTATAAGTACCATGTTTTTAAATTATATTAAAATTATCTTCTTAACTCACTACAATGTAATTCTAGTGATGCTTTAGGTCTAATTTAACATCTAAACAACAGTATTCCAAACACAGGAATAAGTAAATTTTACAGTGAGTAAAATTGATTCATAAAATAAATAAGATAATAAGTCTTAAACAAATTGCATAGTGCCATAAAGTGCTTCATACAGTAGACACAATTGAAGATTTTATCAAAGTGGAATATAGAAATTGTATATATTGATACTTGGACTAGATGATTCATTTTCTATGCGGACTTAGTCAGCAAATAAGAAAACAAATGAGCTTGAAGTGTTTTCTGTTCAAAGTTATTGAAGATAGCTAGTCGGCAGAAATAACTAATTGGTTTCCAGGCTAATTAGAAGAAATGGATAATATGTGCCTAAAATTCTATTCTTACTGAGATGATGTACCTGACTCTCCCTGTGAATACATTCAACTAAGCTATGCCTACAGATCGTTCTTTATTTTAGCTTCTGTTTATCCATGAATCAAGCTCATCTCCATTTTACCCTCATATAGGAATCGTTCCATATTATTATAACATTTTATTCTGAATCTGCTATAAAGGCAATTATTCATTATACCACAGAAATTGGTTTCAATTGGCTTCAATTATGTTTTCTGAAGCAAAGCCATACCCTTTTATGTGGATAGTTTAAGGTTTTATATTTAAAAAGCATTGAATGAGTCATAATGGTAAATAAGAAGATAAATTAGCATTCATATCTCCTGTATAGGAAATATTTAATGGATAATTTTCTACCTATTATAGATTTATTTTTATGATGGAAAATTTTAAAGAATTGATTTAACTAGCTTAACTATACTAAGAAGCATAATTTAAAAAACTGTTGAATAAGGAAAGTGTTTTCAAGCATAGAGAAAACCTCTTCAAGTTTCTCTTTGTTCATTATTCAACAAACGTTTATTAAACACCCACAGGTTGCATGGCAATGTACAACATAATTATAATCTAACCTGGCATCATTGTATGCTAGCTCTGGTAGTGAAGTGAATAATTTAACCTTTTCAGCTATCCATTCATAGTATGTGAGGAAAGACTATAGAAATTAATTGAATGAATCAGTCTGAAAATAAATATGGACATGTATATTTAGGTTTCCTTTTTTTTTTTCATCTGCTAAAAGTGGGCTGCCAGCTAACTAGCCTTTCTATTTCTTCAGGGGCCCAAGATTTTTAAAATAATCTTATCTCACCCAGACAATAAACTGTAGGCTTAATCACAAGTTTCAAAATGTTTATAGAGGTGAGAACAGCAATTTGCAGGATTCTCCAGACATGGAAAGAATAAACAGCACAATAAATTTAGGCAGACAAGAGGAAGTGTAAAAGATTGTTTCCATTTGAAAAGTCACTTTAGACTCAATTATATAGAATAGATTCGGGATTTCAGAAATGGACATTAGAGCTCATGTAGGCCATTGGTTTCCAACCTTTTGCATTAGAGTCACTGGATTTTTCAAAATACAGATTCTCAGTTTTCCTTCCCAGAGATTCTGATTCAGTTCTTCTGGAAGTTGCTGAGAGGGGAGGCAGGCAGACATATGCTTCCGAAAGCTCTGCAGAAGCCAAAGCTTAGATGAGCACATCTAGCCTTGCCTCAACATGTTTTGCATGAGATCCCGAGGCCTTGAAATAATAAATATCTTGCCTAAGATCAACATAGCTTGTAACCCTTGGAGTCAGGCCTCGAACCGAAATACCCAAATTTCTAGTCTGAATCTCTACTAAACCAACTGGCACCATTTCTTCTCTGATACACTGGTTGAGATCTAATTACCAACCAGTAATAGGATGTCTAAGACGGACTATAACCCATGTGATAAGCAAGTCCCCTTCCCCTAATGGCCTCTATGCTTCCATTCTCGCTAAGTACTAAATAAGTCTTCCAACAATATTGCAGTGATTAATATATCTGTTTATTCCATATTTTGAAATACTATAATTAAAACTTTTGCATCCACCCAGACTGGTTTGGCTCAGTGGATAGAGCGTCGGACTGTGGACTGAAGGGTCCCGGGTTCGATTCCGGCAAGGGCATGTACCTTGGCTGCAGGCATATCCCCAGTAGGGGGCGTGCAAGAGGCAGCTGGTCGATGTCTCTCTCTCTCATCGATGTTTCTGGCTTTCTATCCCTCTCCCTTCTGCTCTGTAAAAAATCAATAAAATATATTAAAAAAAAAACTTTTGCATCCATAAAATATACCTTTCTGATTTTAAGGCACAGTAAATAGTGCAGTGCCTCTGGTTTCTTGAAAGGGTTGCATAGTGTTGTGGAAGGCAGTAATTTAGTTTCAAAAGAAGATTCAATTGATTCAAATTTATTCAGAACTAAATTTTTATTAAGTAGGTCATTTCAATCCTGACTTTTCAACCCCACTATTTTGACCCACCTCACACCCAGATACCATACATTCCACTCTATTAAGGCTATTTACTCTTTACCCTGAGGAATAAATACAATTTTCAGTCTTTTATCTTAAAAATGTAGAAATAATCAACACAAAATACCACTGACATCAGCTAAAAGGACACGTTTAAATATGGTAGAAATAAATAACTAGCCCAAGAATCAATATTAAAAATTAATACTAGAAAAATTAGCCATGGTTGCCCTGGCTGGTTTGGCTCAGTGGATAGAGCATCAGCCTGAAGACTGAAGGGTCCCAGGTTTGATTACAGTCGAGGGCACATGCCTGGGCTGCAGGCTCGATCCCAAGTAGGGGGCATTACAGGAGGCACCCAATCAGTGATTCCTTCTCATCATTGATATTTCTCTCTCTCTCTCCCTCTTCCTTCCTCTCTCAAATCAATAAAAATATATATTAAAAAAGAAAAATTACTCAAGGTAGAAATATCCAATACCAAATGACGAATATTTAATCTCTGCCATATAACTAAAATGAACCAGAGTGCTAGAGGGGAAACATATACTTGTAAAAGGATAATCTTAGATTTATCATTAATGGTAAAATCAATGTCAACAGAAGAAACTGGACTGTGAATAAGCCACAATACTGGAAGTCTCTACCTCAGAGCCAAGTACACCACAAGAGTTAAGTAAATGTTTTTTGAATGAATGAATGAATGAGTAAATGAAAAATGGTCCTCTTCATAGATTTAAAGTATATGTTTGTGATTTAGAGACTTCACTTTAAAACAATCTATTCAAAGCTATGGATTAATACATTAGATTTTGGAAAAGTTGGTGCTGAATATAATGTAGTTATCTCTCTTTGTTAATTAAAATGACCACAAAGTCATTATCCTTACCCTTAGTTTCTCAGCCTGAAAGTTAATGAACTGTATCTATCCCATGAATAATTGAGTTAAACTTGAAAGAGAACCACCCATTCCAAAAGCCTCCCACGCTATCAGTTAACTGTGATTTATCCTTTTCCTTCTAAAGAACTTAAGCATCTTCCATCTGATTTGACTGACAACCAAACTGGGTTTCCTCTGTCTTTCTTCTCTCAGGAAGAAGATGCTACTCGTGAAAGTCGTTTTAATTTCAGCGGTTATGGGATGGGTCACTGCCTCCAAGCGAAGGATGGAACCGCTGTCAAGACCACACCTGCCAACCCGGCCCCACAACCCCCCAAAGATGCAGATGCCATCAAGAAGAAGTTTGTGGACCGGGCGAAAAGAATTGACACGATATCTCGAGCTGCCTTCCCACTGGCCTTCCTCATTTTCAACATCTTTTACTGGATCACATACAAGATCATTCGGCATGAAGATGTCCACAAGAAATAGGTGTGCCCTTCAGACCCTGGGACCTTCTTGCCTAAGTGTTGTGCTTGTAAATACACAGTGAAATTGTCTTTATAACACTTTGATAGAGGAGAAGATTGTGGGAGGGGAGAGGGAGGATCATGGGGTGGGTTTCCTGGCACCTAGGTCAATAAAGACAAGTTATATGGCAATGAAGGAAAATGTTTGCACAAAATTAAGTTGTTGCCGAATCACGTGAGCATAATTCCCTCCATAGTTTTTAGCATTGTTCTTTCAGATGATACATCAATTAGACATGATGTGCAAGGTCAAGTTTTCAAGGGTAATTTGTCTTTTGGTCTGATTTTTGACTAATTCTAATACTGGAAAAGGTTAACACACACACACACACACACACACACACACACACACACACACACACACAGAAAATGCTTACCATCAGACCATAGTGACTAGCCTATTGTGAGTCGAGGACCAAACTTTTTTCAGGAAAATGCTGCCTCATTTTTAAAACAAGCCTCCTGAGCTACATTCTTTACAATGTCTGTAATTAGTGTTTCACCCGTGAAATCCTTTTGTGGGTCATAGATTATTTCTACTCATAGAAAAAATAAACACCAATCACAAAGAACAGATTTCTACTTTACTGTCTGTGTAGGCGTGCATTTTAATATTATTTTCTTTCCTAGATGTGATTTGGGGGTTTAAATTGTGTCTTGTGCAGTTATTTAATAGTATATCCTCTTAAAAGTGAATGCCCATTTTATTTTAGGTTCAAGTTAGCACACGATATATTTTTTTTTTGCTTTGACTATATTTATGTGTGAAGTGCTCAAATGTGATGTAGCCATTGCAACCTCACAGCCACAGTATTTATGAAGATGGTGTATCCTGAATGGTGTAGCTCTTACTAGTCTGAACTTCCCATTTCTGCTCTCATTGTAGGTGTAACTACTAGTCCGAATGCCAACTGACCCATGATTTCTACTGTCAATCCAAGTGAATATCATTTTAGATATCCTTCAGTAACTTAAGTAATTTTAAAATTGTACTGTGATTTTCATAACCCGTTGCCTTTTCGGTACCAGAGCTACGTGGTTTGAATCCTGGCTACATGATTTAAGTAAGAAAAAAAAAAAAAGACGTATTTTTGCTTACTCAGATAAAACAACCTGTAAAAATATACTGAAAAAAAATTGAACTTTACATGTGTTGTAAAAGGGGCTATTTAAAAAAAAGTATTTGTTCAATTACAATAAAGCTAAGTGTGCCACAGAACTTCTCTAAGAGTCTGTTTTTTTGTACTACAATGTGGATAATTTAGATGACAATGGAAACTTGAATTTTTGTTTCTGGTCTACCTCAGAAGCTTGAAGCAATTATATAGCTATTGTATTATTCTTATCTATCTATATAAAAGCCTAAGTGACCATCACAACTGAACTGATGATGGAACAGGCTGCATGGAGTGACCAGGCCAGCAGGGGGTATTAGTGAGGGGTGACCAAATGGCCGAGCAGCAGGCTGCATGGGGCAACCAGACTGGGAAAGAGGGCAGTTGTGGGTAATCAGGGAGACAGGTAGGTGAGCAGTTAGGAGCCAGAGGTCCAGGATTGTGAGAGGGTGTAGGCTGGGCTAAGGGGACCCTCATCCCCCACCCCCCTCATGCACGAATTTCGTGCACCGGGCCTCTAGTCTATAATAATAAAAGTGTAATATTCTAATTAGACTGGATGTCCTTCTGGATGAAGAAGCCAGGGCTGAAAGGGAAGCCCAGGTCCTGGGTGCCAGAGGGAAGTTGGTGCTGGCAGCTGGGGGAAGGAAGGCCTACTCTTGCACAAATTTTGTGTATTGGGTCTCTAGTCTACACTAATAAAAGAGAAAAATGCAAATTGACCATTCCTCTGCTAATGCCCACAAGCCATGCCCACCAGCCAATCAATAGCAAGTATGCAAATTAACCCATCAAAGATGGCAGGTAAATTTACATACACAGGCAGGGCAGGCAACGCCATGGCCCACCCCTGAAGGTCCAGGTCCATCGGGGGCCAGGAGAGGCTGGTAGGGCAGCACCAGACACCACCCACAAGGTACCAGTCCATCAGGGCCCAGGGAGGCGGGGTTGGCAGTGCCAGACACCACCCCCCGGGGTCCAGGTCCAGGTTCCAGGAGGGGCAGCGGGCCTGCCTAGCCAGGCACAGAAGGCCCTGGGAACATCGCCACCCCAGAGAGGCATGGCCGGGGCTGCCTAGCCCCATGGGGCCCTGTGAACATGACTGAGGGGCTGCCTGAGGGGCAGCTCCAGGGCGAGTGCTACAGCTTTGGCAAAGTGGCTGGCCAGTAGGCAGACATTCTAAGGGGCCCCAAGCAGCGCCTCACCATTCCTCTATGTCATAGAGTCTATGAGGACACCCCACACAGGTGCTGCCTTCGCCAGCAGGCTCTGGGCGACATCTGCAAATGCTATTGCAACCTCTAACATTCTGGGCAAAGAATTGAGCTTGTGCCCCGCTGGGTACCAGGCTTGATAGGAGTGTGCTGTCACCAATGCCATAGATCAATGGCAAAAACCTGGCGAGGACAGGTGCACCAGAGGCGGCCCAGGCTGGAGCAGGGGACCTGCGGGCAGGGATCTGCCTGACCTACAGAGAGAGATGTTCTGCAGTGGCCCCAAGATTCAGATGGGTCCGGCCAGGGATCAAAGGGCGTGGAAGGATGTCCGAGGGGAGGGGCAAGGACCTGCAGCCCTGAGGCGGGTGTTGAGGGGCGGTGCCACCTCAGTGGAGGGGTGCCACACTGCGGGGGACCCCATTGACTAACATGACTCAGAGAAGCTCCCAGTGCTAACTGGCCTCGTCCAGGTGGCCTTCGCACTTCAGAGGCAGCGACTCCTGCTCCTGCCTTGGCCCAAAAGCCAGTCCACGCCACCCTGCCCCATGGCAGAGCATGCCCAGGCAGTGAGTGCAAAGCCTTCCACCTGCTCCGGAGAAGTGGGGGCAGTGAAGAATGGGGGCAGGGGGCAGGGGAGAGGAAAGAATGTGGAGCATCCGCAATGAAGAGGTGCTTGAGAAAGAGGATAGGAAGCCTGGCCAGGAGGTTTGTTCTGTTTGCCCAGCAGCTGCCCCTTAGGAAGTGCAGAGAGCATGGCTCTGAGGGCTCCGTGTGCGCTGAGTCAAGTTCCACAGCCAACTGGAATCGGCCTCAGTGTCCTGGTCTGTAAAATGGATTAAGCATGTCCCAGTGCCTTCACTGAGCTTTGATGGCCAATTGAGATACTCTATAAAGAAAATGAGGGAAGAAGTGAGAAAGAAAGGGAAAGGCAAACAACACAAAAGAAAGACTGAAAGGAAGCTGTAAACCCATTGTCACTTAAATAGGGAATATAGTCAATAGTGTTGTAATGATGGTATGATGCCAGCTGGGTACTGGAAATCTCGGGGAACACTTTGTAAAGTATTTGATTTTTGTTACTAGCCTGTAACTAACATAAAACCTGAAACCAATACAAAATAATATTGAATGAAAATTGGAGTGAAATTTTTATAAATTTCAAAGTTTAAATAAAGGCTGTAAATGAAGGAAGGGGGAGAATAAAAACAGGTTTCCATTTTACCACTTTATTGTCTTTTCAGTACATGAAAAAGACAGTTGTCTTTATATGGTGCTTTTGTACTTTTCTAAGTCATTATCTCATTTTAATTTCAGGGAAACTTAAAGACAAGATAATTATTCCCTCCACTATTGAAAGAAAGGAAAGCTTGGTGTCTGGTCCCAATGATTCAATTGTCAAGCCCTTATTATAAAGCAGGGTTAGTAAAATTTTCTGTGAAAGGTCATATCTATATGGGGTGATCAGACCAGCAGGGGAGGGTAGTAGGGAGCAATCAGGCCAGCAAGGGAGCAGTTAGGGGGTAATCAGGCAGGCAGATGAGCAGTTAGGAGCCAGCAGTCCTGGACTGTGAGAGGGATGTCCGACTGCACATTTAGGCCTGATTCCTAATGTAGTCAGACATCCCCTGAGGGGTCCCAGGTTGGAGAGGGTGCAGGCTGGGCTGAGGGACACCCTCACCAGTGGACAAATTTCATGCACCAGGCCTCTAGTAATATAATAATAGCTTATAGTATCTCCAAGGGGTGGGGGGGAGTTATTCTCATTGTAGAAATAGGCAAATGGAGACATGAAAGCATTAATAGTCATTGTGAGCAGAATATAATACTGGATACTTCATATGAAATACGGAAATGTTCCAAGAACACTGAGGAATTATAAATTGTCAAAGTGATAAGAAATACAGAAGACCAACCTGTCTAGCTATCCATCCTGACGTTGTCAGGAATGAAGTTCTAAGATGAAACAAAAAATTCTGAGAACACCAGTGAAACAGAATTAACTCATCTTGACCCCAGTAGATTTTCCTTAACCAGAGCTATGCATCATAATATTTTCAAAGAGATGTGAAAACATAAGTCAATGTTTATGCCCTCTTAAATCTATTCAAGTAATAACTCATTTCCATGGAGAGAAATATTGCAGAATGGCTAAGGCATGAATTTTAGTGGTAGAAAGACTACCTTGGCCACCAATCAACAGAATGACCTTAGATGAGTTACCTAAGTTTTCTGAGTATTTTCTGTTTCATAGAGTTTTAAGAGGATAAACTGAGAAAAATGCAAGTAAAGTCATTAGTTTGGAGTCTAATATATAGTAAATTCTCAATAACTAATAGATAATAATAAAATTATTATTATTATTATTATTATTATTATTATTATTATTATTATTATTTATGAATAGTATTGCCTATCCTCAGGGTAAAAAGCTTCAGTGTCTAACCTTGGCAAGATTAATGCCAGGCTTTTTGTGCCACTTCTGAAACAATATCTCTGTTTTATTGCTCATTCCTTTTCAAATAAATAAAGCAAAGTCTTTGATTGGTCTTGATTTTCTTCCTTCTCCTGCAACCAGTAAAACTGAGACTAAAATGTTTCTCAAAATGAGGCTGACCCCATAAGTGACCTGGGAAGAGCCCTTATTCTACGTATGATAGGTGAGGAGGTACTTTGAGGAAAATTCTCAGCTAAGTGGTCAAGTCTAATCAATGTGTGTAGTATATAATTTTTTGTGAGGCATGGTCCACACATTAGAAAATTTTTTAAAGATTTACTTCTAAACATATCTGTCAGCCACTCAAGTAGGCAAAGGCATCCTGGATGGCAAGAAGGATTCTTGGATTTGTCTAATTCTAGTCCATGTTCAGTGGAAAGATTTCTTGAATGTACTGATTTGGGTTACATAAATAAGATAAAATCTCAGGGAAAGGATTTTGAGTGCCACATATTCTGGATAAATAGATAATTCCTCTAAAATGTTATCTGAGTTTTTATGTAGGACATTTTCTTTCATAATATTATTTGAAGGAAACTAGTTCAAGAGTAAAATTATACAATGAATGAAAGACTCTGGGGCGGGGAGGGGCGTGGGTGGGGACATGTCCTGGGGGGGTAGGGGAGCCTGGGGGGAGGATAATGGGAAGGGGGGAAGGAAAACATGTACTACTATTAAATATAAGTTATGCTGCAAAAAAAAATCAATAAAAAATTAAATGTTAAAAAAAGAGTAAGATTATAGCCCTGAAGAAGAGAACTTATCATAAGTTTTCACAAGGTTGGAAGCTTCTGGAAGAAATTGGCTATGTTTTAATTGGCTCTCTGGAATTCCTACCAAAGCTCAAATGCTCAACAGATATTATTACTATCACTAAAAAAAAAAAATTGGTGAAGGAGGATATGCTATGCCTATTGACAAAGTTGTGTAAGTTTACCCACCCAAGTAATGATTCAAGGTAACCAGTTATGGCCACCATTTTTCAGATAATGGGTTACTAAGGGATTGTATTTTAAAAACATTTTTCAATGAAGACTTAAGACTATGACATTTTCAAGCACCTTTGCCCAAAACAGATACTACAAACCAAACGGGCTGTAGATTTTTAAAAGTCCTCATAAAAGTGTTAGCATTAAGCTCATCTATGCCACTGAGCAGATCTGCCAAATTCTGAAAACAAAACCTCCAATGTAAATGACTATCATTTTACATTTTGCTTACTTGATAGTTGCATAAAGGTTCTAACTAAAATACAACACAAATTCTATATAAAATTCACAGCTTTGAAAAATAAAGACATAATCTATTTGGAATTATTTTAATTTATCCATTTCCTAATGTAAACCTGAAGCCAATTTATTGGATGAATATGTTATATATCTGCCAGATATTCCTTTTTAAATCTTTCAGCCTCTGCTATAAAATTTTTCTTATTTTCACCAATTCAGTATTTTTTTTCTTTTTAAAGTATAAAGTTGAATGATTCGGGTAATACATACTCTTCACAGATCACAACGTAGGAGAACTAAAGCTAACACCACAACCTCATACTCATGTAGTGCTTTCCACATATCAACATGTTCTGATGTCTACAATAGCATTCAATTCTAATATAGTAGTCATCCAAGGTGGCCAGATGACAAAGAGTTAATATCTATCCTTTTGATCAATAGATAAACCAAAGCTCTATGAGTTAAATGTCTCACCCAAAGTTCCTATAGTGTTAGAGGTTGAACATTCCAGCACAGTTTGTTTCCTAGAGCTCTTCACTATATCCACACTGTCCAGGAAAATAAAAGTCTGAAAAAGCAAACAGCCATGCCACCACTAACCTACCCTCATGGATGACAAAACAGATTGGTAAAGGAGAGCATGTAATAGAATATTTCTGTTGAAAATGCCTAAGAGAAATAGCTCAAAATTGTGCTTACGGCATTAAAAACATCTTCACAGAGGAAATACCATATGTGATTGAATGCCCAAAAAGACACTGGGGTTGAAAAAAAAACAGAATTCAATTTAGAAAGTGTTTATTTCCATTTTTGGAGGAGAGAAAATGACCTTCACATTGTCACACATGCCCCACATAAGCTACAATATTTCTGCTTTGGTGCAAATGCACTTTAAAAATAAGTAACATGGTTTCTTTCAATCTGAGGGCAGCATGTATTAGATGTTTTTGGACTACAAGCCAGCATTTATGCGTACATTATCACTTTGCCACAAATGATTGATAAATAGGTGAAGGCACCTTGAAAGAGGAGAGCAAAGCTCTAGGATACTCTTTGTGAAGCAAGTAATCATACTGGCCTTCTTGTATGGCCCAGGGGTGGTCATGGAATGAGAAGCTTGGTCAGTCCTCATGCAAACTGAAGTCTCATAAGAGGCTCCAGGTCCTCAAAAATGATGGAACCAGGAGCTAGGGGGCTCTTCATGTACAACTATCAGAGATTTCATCAAATTAAATGGTTAATCATTTCTTAAGCTACCCCTGCTTTCTATGGTGAAAGATTGGGGGGGGGGGTGAGTAGTGGAGAAGAAGAGAGATAAAAAGAGATAGTGGAATCTAATGAACAAAATAAACTGATGAACAAAACAGATCCAGAGACACAGAAGCATGGAACAGACTGACAAGTTTCAGAGTGGAAGGTGGGGGTGGGGGAGAAAGATGAACCCAGAAATTTATATGCACACTAGAGGCCCGGTGCATGAAATTCATACATGGGGGAAGGATCCCCTCAGCCTAGTCTGCATCCTCTCCAATCCAGGACCCTTCAGGGGATGTCCCAATGCCAGTTATCCCTCTCAAAATCCTGGACTGTTGGCTCCTAACTGCTCACCTGCCTGTCTGATCGCGCCGAACTGCCCAGGCAACTGTAGTTCTGCTCTCTTCAGCTCCATGGCTGTCCCATTTCTGTTGGGATATATCTTCTATAATCAAAACTTTGTAGCATTGAGTGGAGGCCTAGGCCAGCAAGAGTAGGCAGAAAGCTTGGCTTCCTCTGTTGCCGGGGAAACCCAAGCCTCCCTCCTGCTCTCAGTGGCTGCAGCCATCTTGGTTGGGGTTTATTTGCATAATTTGCTCCTGATTGGCTGATGGGCGTGGCTTGATTGGAGGTATTATGAATTTGCATATTACTCTTTCATTAGATAGGATATGCATAGCCCATGGACACAGGCAGTAGGGTGGTGAAGACCTGGGAGGTGCGGGTTCAGAGTGGAGGAGGTCAATAGAAAAAAACAATAAAGGGGACCTCTGTAATAAAGATACATTTTTATAAAAAAAACAGTAGATGGAAAGTTCCTTTAAAGGCATCAACCAAATTATATCACTTTGCTTCTTATCTTACTTAGAGAGTAACCCAGAGTATTCTTTGTGGCCACATGATCTTACCTCCTTTCCCCTCCCACCACCTTCTATTGTCCCCATTTCCTCTGAGCATATTGGCCAGTGTTTAAGCATGTTGACCACACTTCTACCTCAGGGCCTTTCAATTTGCTGTTTCTTCTACCTGGTGGCACCTCTTTCCCTAGACCAGGGGTTGTCAAACATATTAAGGCCAGTAAATTGTTTAGAATTTCCAAGGCCATACATTCTCTGCTGAAGTACGTAACTCTATTATTGTGGTATAAAAGCAGTAATAGATAATATGTAAATACATGAGTGTGGGTGTGTTTCAATAATACTTTATTTATGAAATCAAGTGGTACTCCAAATTTGGCCTGTAGGCAGTACTTTACAAACCCTTGCTCTAAATATAAACAAGGCTTACTCACTCATGTAACTCAGCCCTCTACTCGAACATCTTATCTGAAAAGGCTTCTCTGACCATGTTATATAAACTAGTACCCTCTTGCAGAACCGGTTTGGCTCAGTGGAGAGAGTGTCAGCCTGTGGACTGAAAGGTCCCAGGTTCAATTCCGGTCAAGGGCATGAGCATTGGCTGCTGGCACATCCCCAGTAGGGGGTGTGCAGGAGGCAGCTGATCGATGTTTCTCTCCCATCGATGTTTCTGACTTTCTATCCCTCTCCCTTCCTCTCTGTGAAAAATCAGTAAAATATATTTTTAAAAATAAAAATAAATAAACAAGTATCCTCCAACCATTATAATCTATTTACAAGTCCTGCCTTATATTTTTCATAGCACTTTTCACTATCCAATAGATGCTTTTATGTGTCTATTGTCAACACATACACACACACACACACACACACACACACACACACACACCTCTTGAAGGACAACTTTATGTGAGAAATTAGAAACATAGGTTCACTGTTGTATTCCCAGCGTTTAGGTATGAGCCTGGCACTTAGCAAGTGTTAAATCAATATAACATTTGTTTAATGAATATTGAATAATTAATAATTATTAAGGAGTTGTGTGTTTGCATGTGAGACTTAGGGATAGAACTAAAGAACATAATACTACCCAGTGAGATAAAAATAGTTGTCAAAACTTAAGCAGGTTTTAGGTCTATAACAATGAAGACATTGCACTAGATTAGCATCTTTTCAAATAATGTTCTAAAAAACCCAAATTCTACAAATCTTTAAGGGTCTAATTGATTTTTTATAGTTTCCCATTGACTTTCATTAGAAAATATATGCCTTCTAAGACAGGGAGATTCTGAGAGGTATCCCAGGGATTTTCCTGCATTTTAGACATATTTCTCTTTACCTGCATTCTGTAGTGGCAACTCAATTTCTTCTTTATAGATAGTCATGATCAATCACCCCACATAGTACAGAGAACCCCTATCTCCTGCTGCCTGACTGGCTTGAGGAGCTCAAAATGCCACAGAGCAATTTGGACTTCCAGTTCCATTTTTATGTCACTTGGAGGACAGAAGCCAAGACAGAGATTCGAGAATGCTTGTAGATTTGAGGCTTCCTATCTAAATACTATTAAAGTATAATTTTCAAAAGCTAAAAGCATGACTCTGATACACATACAAAATTACCATATGTCAAAATTGTATTTAAGTTGATTAAAAATAGTAAAATGCTGCTCGTCTCCTGTCCATGGCAAACATGGCAGTGGACTCGGAGATGGAACTGCTATTTTTAGATACTCTTAAACACCCTAGCACTGAGGGTTTACAGTTCACCCAGAAAGCAATCCAGAAGCATGTCCGAGATACTCTGCCTGTACCAACTTCTGATCGGATCCATCCCTTCCAACCTGGTGACTCTGTTTAGGTAAAGAAATTTACCACCCAAGGACTCACTCCTACTTGGAGAGGACCACACGCCATCATCCTGACCATCCCCATGGCAGTCAAGGTTGGTGGGATCCCAACGTAGTTTTATCACACCTGGCTTAAGGCAGCCAGGCAGAATAAAGAATCCAAGACTCTTCATCAGACCCACAAAAGCTGAGACTCTTGCATATATTCTTGGCCCTCATTCTGGGCTCTAGTCTTATGAACTGGTTTATTAACTTTATTCAACAAAGAATTAATTCTATCAAGCTTATGGTCCTCAGGATCCAGTATGACCTTCTACCCAACCATGACCCACAAGAATCAATGATTTGACTTATTTACATAAAACCACTGGGGAATGAAGCATAGTAATTCCTCCTTTAGAAAACTGCTCTTTGAACTACTCTGTTATTCTTAGACAGTCTCTTATTCTATAGGTCAACTGTTATTTTTAGATATTCCCTTATTCTGTAAAATAAATGTTTTCGTTTGAATAGAAAAAAAAATAGTAAAATGCTAAGACCAATCCTTCTCCAAAAGTTTTTGAGAAGTTATTTATAAGCAACATTCGGATATGTTTCCTAGGTTAGATACAAAACTGGTTAATGTTCAACAGGGCCATAAACAGTAACCTTTAGGGTTTTCTATCTCTTCTTTGGACAGAAAATATTTGCATTTCTACTGAATAAAATTCACCAAGTTCTCCTCTGCCACCACAGAGTGGTGAAATAGCCCGGGCAATACAATTTCACGCCCAGCACTGTACTGCAAGAGCACCTGTAAGCTTTTCATGCCTGTTTCCCAAGTTTCAGATCATTTTTCTGACCATTGACATTAAAAGTTAATGCTCAATTAATATCTGACTATTAATATCACACCTTAACAGAACCAAGACCAGAACATTAACATGACATGCCACTGTAACATAGCATGTTAACATAACTTTGAGTTTAGAACCAAAATCCCCTGAATTCTGTCCTGGTTAGTTTATAACTATCCCCATTAGCCTTTTCCCCATGTATCCCAGGTAGAGAAAGTTAAAAATTGCATTTTATCTCTTTTAAGTTATTCTACATCCACATGATTATTTGCTCATTTTTCTGGAAGGCACCAGGTACCATGGTTGCAAAGGCACAGTTGGTGGGGGTCAAATTCTCCCTCTATCTAATATTTGCAGCATGTCCTTGGACAATGCTTTCATTCCCCAGAATGGAAGATATTGTAAAATATAATAATATCTACCACATACAATTGTAGGTGAAAACTAAATTGATTGGTACCTGCCTTTTAATGTGTAGTGAATAAATATTAATTTTCATTTCCTTTCCTACCGACCTTTAATTAATAACAACACCATTCAGAGCCTATCAGCTATGAAAGGAGTCAATTTTTGTGTAGTTACTTTACTGTAATCTCAAATCATCATCTAAATATAAAAAAGGCTGAAAGTGAAAAGACCGTATCTAGAAATAGTCTGAACACACTTCTTTGATAAAAGGGAACAATAGAGATTTAATTGTTTCACTCTGAACTAATACAGCAAGGAAAATATTTATTTTTATTTAAACGTTGAAAAAGTTTAAGTTGGCATGATTAGAGCCAGCGGGAGGAAGTTAATAGGAGGACTTTTGCTACATATAACTAATATTGGTACGGCACCATCACAGTTTACAAATTGCTTTCACCTAAATTTGGGCAGATCACCCTACAATCACAGGAATGATGGCATTGGGCAAGTTTCTCTCACAGCTTCATTTTATTCTCCTGTAAAAATGGAGAAAAATAATGGTTTCTCATCAGAGAGCCTGGTAGGTGATAACCATCATCATCATCACTATCACCATCAGTAGCGCGTCACCACCACCATCATCATCACCACCACCACCACCATCACCATTGGCAGCAAAAGCATCACCACCATATCAATGTCATTATCATCATCACCACCACCACCATCACCATCAGCAGCAAAAGCATCACCACCATATCAATGTCATTGTCATCATCACCACCACCACCATCACCATCAGCAGCAGAAGCATTACCAGCAGCAACAGCATAACCACCACCATCAGCAGCATCGTGATCCTTATTTTACCGACAAGGAAAATGAAACAAAGCACAAGGGAGGCCAGACACAGAGGCAGATCCAGCCACTGGGTATGAACTTTGAAAGCACTAGGCAATGTTTGCAGAATGAGAGCGATGCTATTTGCCTACCCACCTGTCTGTTTCCAAATCTCCCTCTCCTTTTAAGAACACTTCCTACGGCACACCTTAATCCAGTAAGATCTCGTCGTTTTTGTTCTTGTTGTTAAACCTCATCCGAGGAGGATATTTTTCCCATTGGTTTTGAGAAAGAGTGGAAAGGAGGGGGAGGGGAAGTGGGGGGGGGCGGGAGACAGAAATTCTGATGTGAGACACATTGATGGATCACCTCCCACATGTGCCCCAATCAGGGCAGGGACTGAAGCTGCAACCCAGGTATGTGCTTTGGAAACAGAACCAGAGACCCTTTGGTGCATGGGCCAATGCTCTAATCATTTAACACTACTGGCCAGGGCCAGTATGACCTCGTCTTAACTATCTACAAAGTCACTGTCCAAACAAGGTCACATTCCGAAGTTTCTAGTGAACATGCATTTTTGGGGAACACTATTCAATCCAGGACAGGTACCAATTGTGTCTAATTTTTTTTACAGTTTGCAAGGTGTAAGGTACATACAGGTTCAGCCAGATACAGCTGAAAAGTTTAATATGCAATTGGTGCTATGAGATTGCCTGGGATCAAAGTTCAGTTTCGCTTTACTAGTTGTGAGCCTACTAAGGCAAAGATTCCACACTCTCTCTGCACTGCAGTCCTAATGTGTAAACAGTACCCATTTCACAGAATTCTAATGAGATTTAAATTACTTAATTCATGTCAAGTGCTTAGGACAATCATTAGCCCATAGCAAATGTTTGGCAAATATTATTAGCATTATATTATTTTAGCAAAATATATTTTGGACAACAAACCCAGTGATATTTGTTAAATAAAATAATGAAAGCAAGAAGTGTCAGAAAGCACTGAAAACAACTTATATTCCAACTGTATAATATTATAAAGCATTTTCACATCTGCCTTTTCTCTGTGCATAGTCATTTTAGGGCATCAATGAACATTCAATTTAAGAGAGAGAAATACAGTTGGAAGAACAGAGGAGAAAAGGAAAAAGGCTGCCTTTCTTTCTCCCTCAGGGGAAAAATTTCAAAAGAGCCGTGGAGAAACAGTATTATTTCTAACAGACCATGCTAGGAAAATGGAATTGCTTTTCTGAAACAAAGCAGAAGATTAATACCTGGAGGGTCTAAAATATAATAATGGTATTGATCTCAGAAAGCTTTGGATGAATCTAACTTTCTTTTTCTTTTTTTTGTCCTCCAATATCATTAAAATGGGCTCATGTGTAAGGGTCTGCAGACCAGAAATATCTGAACATCACACATCAACGGTTAAGTATGCAGCCCGGCTGGCGTGGCTCAGTGATTGAACATCAGCCTATGAACCAGGAGATCAAGGTTCAATTCCTGGTCAAGGCACATGCCAGGGTTGCGGGTTCGATCCCCAGTGTTGGGCTTACAGGAGGCAGCCAACCAATGATTTTCTCTCCTCACTGATGTTCCTATCTCTCTCTCCCTCTCCCTTCCTCTCTGAAATTATATATATATATATTTTTTCTTTTTTTAAGTAGGCAAGCAGTAAGGTATTATCCCTCTGTGATGAAGAACACCGGCTTTAAGATTGGACAGGCCTGGGTTCAATTCTCAACTGTATCACTTTCTGTTCCTGGACCTTAGATGTGTTGCTTAATCTCTCAAAGTCTCAGTTTCTCCACCTGGAATGGCAATAATGAGAGCAGCACTTAATTTGCAACGCTATTGTTAGATTCATGCATGTAAAGTTTAAGAAACTAAATTACAGCCAAACAGGTTTGGCTCAGTGGATAGAGCGCCGGCCTGCGGACTGAAGGGTCCCAGGTTCGATTCCAGTCAAGGGCATGTACCTTGGCTGCGGGCACATCCCCAGTTGGAGGTGTGCAGGAGGCAGCTGATCGATGTTTCTCTCCCATCGATGTTTCTGACTTTCTATCCCTCTCCCTTCCTCTCTGTGAAAAATCAATAAAATACATTTTTTTTAAAAGAAACTAAATTACAGTGTTTTGGTGGAAGGTCATGTCCCCCTAAACTCTACATATTCCTTCTGGTCTCTCTCAGCCCCTCCCTGGAAAGCAAAGGGACTGAATCTCACTGGGGATCTTGCAAGTATTTCCCTGGCCCCTCCACTTTCCTTTTACTTGGGGGATGGCCAATTCTTCAAAACTGCATGTTGTGCTCTGGTCTTGCCATATGTTTTCAACATAATGGAAAATGTTTCAATGTTTCCCTTCAGGGAAAGCCCACAATTCTCCAGCACAATCTGTGACTCAAAAGATAAGTCTGATTCATTCTAAGAGCACAGGATTTTAGAGCCTGCTTACCTGCAGATGTAAAGCACATTTTCTAATATCGGCACTACCTACAATAAAAGTGAAACAGGTATATCACATAGAATGTGTCCTCCACTAATGTTTTGTCAGTAAAATTCCTCTTGTTTTTTTTTTTCTAATACCCAAACTTCACCTAAGTACTTTTCAGGCAAATGGAGGTTGTACTCAAAAATTACATTTATGCCTTAAAAATCAATACAACCTTTTAAAACAAAAGACCATGCTGAAAATACCTCAAGTTTCACTCCTAATACAATTGGCATTTGGAATAAATCAAATTTAGACGGATCAGAAGTACGCACAGATATTTTTTAGTGTTCCAGAGTTGTCAACAGAGGCAAGGATGTTGCTGGCATCAAGAAAGACGTGATTAGAGAAAACAACTGCCTGTTAATAACCATATTAATTATTTGGCATCCAGGAAGCAATGTTTTAAGCAGTTTTCCTCATGACATGACAGTTTGTTCTTTAGATATCGGCGTTGTAATGTGTCTTAGTTAGTTGGGGATTTGGGGTGGATGTTAATGCGTGGTAATTTTCCCCAAGAAAATAATTGCAAAAGGGTTCCTTTAGCATTTTCATGTAGAACAACTAATTTTTTTAAAACAGAAAACCAACCCTAAGCAAGAGATATCTGCACTTTGGGCCTCCCATCTGTCTCACCCATTTGTCTTATTTTTTCAATTAGTTCACAACTCAATGGAAAAAAGCAGATAGTTATTTGTTGGCCTCCACTAATAAACAGACTATATCACAAAAGTGACAGAATGTCACTTCTAAGACAAGGTTACAAGAGGCTGTGATCTCTCTCTCTCTCTCTCTCTCTCTTGCTCTCGCTCTCACCCTTATTGTCTGCTTGCTCTGAAGAAGCAAACTGAAGTATGTTGAACTGCCCTATGGCGAGGCCTGTGTGTCAAGGAACCAAGGGAGTCCTCTGGCCAACACCCAGCAAGGAAATGAGTCCATTAGACTTCTGAGACCTCTGAGGAGCTGAAGCTGCCAACAGTCACATAAAGGAGCTTGGAACGAATTATCCACCAGCTACGACTTGAGTTGATTGCAGACCAGGACAATATTTCTCTTGCAGCCTAGTAAGGTACTCCGAGCGAGGGCACCCAGGTATGCCACACACAGAATTCTTGACCCCCAGAAACTATGCAATAATAAATGTCTGTTGCAATTAAGTGGCTAAATTCGAAGGCAATTTGTTGTGCAGCAATAGATAATTAATACATTCAGTAAATGTATGCTAATGAAAGAATAAAGGCATGCTTTAATTATTCTCCAAAGATTTCAATTGATTTGGATCCTTAGATACTTCCAGGAAATGGACCAAGATTTTCTGAGCATGCTCTGGTGTTTGTGGAAACCTTCTGGTCTTTCTCAGCCCCTCCCCTGAAAGCATCCGATGAAATTGGATTCCATCCAATTAAATCAAGCCAAAATGTAGAGAATTGGTGTCTGCAATGAAACTTTGAGGTCATTAGCCAAATGAGTTTATTTTGTAGAAATGGAGACTAAGGTTTAGAAAAGCTAAGCGACTTGCTCAGGGCCACAGGGTCCATGGAAGTGTCATGCTCGAACCCAGGGCTTCTGATTACCAGTCCAGGGCTCTTCTATGGCATCCCACGCAGAGGGAAGGAAGAGGAGAAGGACTGCAGTAATCCTGACTAGAGAAAGTAAGGGCTAAGCATGGCTCGGATGAGATTCCACATGACGGATCTATGTGACAGAAAAACAACGATGAGGTGCAACTTATGGAAAGAGTACTGAGAAACCAAATCTCCAGAGTCTGAGCCACCATCTTGATGCTCATATGAAAGCTGAGAATGGGAAGGCCTTGGAAGGATATGGTGCCTACAAGGAAGAGAGATCAGCAGAGAAAGGAGGATGAATCTTGTTAGACAGGCAAACCAAGGAAGAACATTTGCTTAAGACTTTATGGCAGGCATCCAGAGTGAGTCTGCAAATAAGAAAAACAGGCATTCAGGAAGTAATGCTGGGCATCAGAATTTTGGAAACTTGCTAGTTTCACAGTCTTGAAGTAGAAGGAAAGGGGAAGGGCTTAGACTTATAGATATAGGGAGCAGATCTGAGCTTAGAATGTACCTGGATCTTGTGGTGTTTGTATCATCCATGACATGACTATATGAGCCACCGGGTATGGTTATGTAGTGTTCAATCTATATAGCTATATACCACAGCCCTGTAATAAAAGAATAAAGCTTGGGAAACTAGCATGTAAAATTAATCCACAAGAAGTTAACTTTCAACAATGTATTAAGAAATCACTGAGTCCTTTAAACTACGGATTCCTCAGACCTAGTTTCCAAATGTAACAGCAGCCCGGTATAATGTGGTTTGGTAAATTCTGTGATAATTCCCTGGGTCCTGACACAGACACTGAGGCGCCAAAGAGGAGTCAAAAGGACAGTGAGCTGGAGTCACCAGTCTGGCTTCTAGTCTCTGAACTCCATTTGCTTCAACTGCCCAATAGAGATAATAAAGCTGTCTGTCCTATGGCACAAAGCTCCTGTGAGGCTCGACGTTTGAAAAAAAAAAGCATAAAAGAGTTTTGTACAAGTGCATGGCTATCTATAAAAAGAGGTTCCACTAAATTTTCCATTGTTACCATGAAAAGGCCCTTTTCCATTCCGTAATGGCTTCCTTCACAAGAACAAAGAGGTTCAAAGGCGAAATTACACAAAATCGCATCACATTGTCACAGCACACGCAATAAGTGACGGGACCAAAGATGATTCACAGAGATGATCAGATGGAGGCCCTGCATTGTAGAGCCTTTGGTTCCTATGATTCTGCCAAGTAAGGAGAGGAAGGGAAGTATGTCTTCAAGATTTCAACCACGGGAAAACGTACCAGATTCCAAATGATGGAAGCAGGTGGGATAAGTGTGGAAACTTTCCTGGTATACTAGTTAAGGTAATACAAGCTGCTATAACAGATAAGTGCCCAAATCTCAGAGGCTTAGCACCATACAAGTTTATCATTCATTCATGCAAAGTCCAAATGGACATTTCTGACTGGTAGCTAGCTTTTCCCTCTTCCAAGTAGTGATTTAAGAGCCAGGCTCCCTTCATAACTCGAGCCTCATTATGGAACTCAAAAACCCATGATGAATTCTCTGTATCTCTCTGGTGTTGGAAAAAAAGCTAGGGATAAGAAGAAACACTTAGCCCTAGCTGGTTTGGCTCGGTGGATAAAGCATCAGTCTGCGGACTGAAAGGTCCCAGGTTCCATTCTGGTCAAGGGCACATGCCACAGTTGTGGGCTTGGTCCCTAGTAGGGGGTATGCAGGAGGCAGCTGATCAATGATTCTTTCTCATCATTGATATTTGTATCTCCCTCCTCTCTGAAATCAATAAAAATATGTTTAAATTAAGAAGAAGGAGGAGGAGGAGAAGAAGAAGGAGGAGGAGGGGAGGAGGAAGAGAGGGGGAGGGGGAGGAGAGGGAGGGGGAAGAGGATGAGGAGGAATGCTTGCCTTCATCTAGTTATGCCTGGAGATGACACAAATCTCTATCACTCATATTCCAAGGCTAAGAACCTTCACATGATTCCAGTAGGTACAGGGTAAACAGTCCTGGTTTGCCAAAGACAACTCAACACCACACATGAGTCACCACATTGGGGAAGAGGCGAATCTCCTGTGTCTCACCTGGAAACAGAAAATACAAATCTCTACCATTCTGCATCCTTTCCTTTTGCCAGCATTTCCAGGCAATACAAACATCTAAAGTTTTTATAGCTAGGGTACCAATAAAGCCCTTGAATCACATGAAAATAGTCTAGCATAGTTCTAAATCAGAGATCAAAAGCTTATGGGAGCACATCATTAAATAAAGTAAAATAAAATAAAAATCGGGCTTTGAAGTCAAGTCAGGCTAGATTTTAATCTCTGCTTCTGCCCAAACAATAATAGACATTGCATAATTTATTTAACCCTTCTAAACTTCAAAGTTTTTAGCAGTAGCATAAGCTCCCTACGATGTCAAAGGGACTTTATAAAGACTCAATGAGATGGCATAGCAAGTGCTTACTTAGCCCATAAAAGACACTCAAAAATAATGCCCTCACAATATCTACTGAAGTTGAGCACATACATCTCCTACAGGCCAGCAACTTCACGCCCAGGTAGACACCCAACAAATCCACATACTTACCAAAATTCAGAAACCAGCACTGTTCATAAGAGCCAAAATGTAAAAACAACACACATGCCCACCAAGAACAGAATGTACAAATGGATTGTGATAGATCTTACATGCAATACTACACAGCCATAAAAATGAACAAGCCATGCGCACCAATATGGATGAAACTCACACACATTGAGCCGAAGTTAAAGAGATTACCTACTGTGTAATTCCACTTGTATAAAGTTCCAAATGGGCAAAATTAATCTATGCTGTTAGAAGGCAGAATGGTAGTTACCCTTGAAGAGAACTACCGAGTGGGAATAGATGTATTAATGGATTGTGGGATGCAGCTAAATGTTATCTTTTGGAACAGGGGTGCTTGCATATGGAGTGTGTCCAGTTTGTGAAAATGTATTATGCTGAATACTTACAGCAATAACATGTTTTTTGACCAGCCTTTGGAAAGGAAAAAAAAGAGTAAAAGGAATGGGAAGAGAGAAATGTGAAAGTAAGCCATAAAGAGGAGGAGAGTTGGTGAGGACACAAAATAAGACTGCAGGGTATCAAGAGCCAGAGATATCTACCATTGTCCTAAAAAATGCCATTTTGTGATATATGCCCCAAATTTCTGACAATAACAAAAGGACCCAAGGCACTTTTTCCTAGTGGCACTGGCATTCTTATTTAGGCTAACTCTTAGTGCTACTAAAAATACAAGCCTTCCCTATGGGCAATCCAGTACATGCCTTCCAGACTATAATGTGTCTTTCTGTTCCATATGCCACACTGTCATTTCTGTCATTGTGATTCTTCTTTCCAATTTCATGTTGGGGAGCTATGGTTGTGTGTGTGTGTGTGTGTGTGTGTGTGTGTGTGTGTGTGTGTAGGATGATCCTTACCAATCTGAATCCTTGTTATCTAGATCACTTACCCTAATCCTATCTAATAAAAGAGTAATACGCAGATTGACCATCACTCCAACATGCAAGAGGGCGGCCCCCATGTGATCAAAGATCCTGCCCCCATGTGGACACAAGATGGCTACCACAAGATGGCCAGCAGGGGAGGGCAGTTGGGAGGGAGCAGGCCTGCAAAAAAGGGCAGTTGGGGACTATCAAGCCTGCAGGGGAAGGCAGTTAGGGGTGACCGGGCCAGCAGAGGAGAGAAGTTGGGGACAAATAGGCTGGCAGGGGAGCAGTTAGATATCAATTAGGCTGGTAGGGTAGTGGTTAGGGGGTGATCAGGCTGGCAGGCAGAAGTGGTTAGGGGCAATCAGGGAGGCAGACAGGTGAGCAAGTTTGGAGCCAGCAGTCCTGGATTGTGGGATGTCCAACTGCCAGTAGGATAGGGCCTAAATGGACAGTTGGACATCCCTCGAGGGATCTCACTTTAGAGAAGGTGCAGGCTGGGCTGAGGGACATCCCCTGCCCCCTGTGCATGAATTTCGTGCACTGGACCTCTAGTCACCAATAAGGGCTTTCAACACCATGATCATGCAAACTTCATTCTCCACTAATAACATCCCCAAATGACCTGTCTTCTACAGGGGCAACCATGTAATAACTGAAGCCTATGCTCACTATATTTCTACTATATTTGTATTTAACAAGGTACCCATTTTTAGCCATAAATATATGTCATGTAATTATCATATAATAACAAAGGGTCACTAAGATTACAGCACTAGCAGTCAATTCTTAATGCACTTGGTTTCATTTTGTAAGTATTTTACAAATGTTAGCATCAGTAAGAACCTTAAGATATTACCTTCCCTTTTAATACAGGAAGAAAACTGAGGCCTAGAGAGGAGAATTACTTGCTTTTTAAAAAAATCCTCACCTGAGAATATTTTTCCATTTATTTTTATAGAGAGTGGAAAAGAGAGGGAAACACAGAGAGAACTACTGATGTGAGAGAAACACAGCGATTGGTTGCCTCCTGCACAAGCCCCAATCAGGACCCAAGCTGGGAAGGAGCCAGCAATGAAGGTACATGCCCTTGACAGAAATCAAACCCAGGACCCATAGGTCAATGCTCTATCCTCTGAGCCAAACCAGCTAGGGCTAGAATGACTTGCTTTAACACATAAAGATAGTTGTGGCAGAACCAAGACAATAATCCAGATTTTCTGCTCCTTGTCCAGTACCCTCTCTACTACCCCACATCTGTAAAGGGCTTCTGTTTATCTCCACATGTATTTGGCATAAAATGAACATGATTCCAGCATTTTCCATTTCCCATTGCAACCATAAGCCCCCAGGTCTGATGTCTACACAAATAAGTGTCTTGGTTTTTGTCTAAAACAAATGTATTGAGATAATGTTCTTCAGAAGATCCTGAAGGAAACTATACAAGTTCATTTTTTTATGTCCTCAGTTGTCAAGGTTTTTATCTTTACCTTTTTAAATTATTTTTAAAATTATAAAATATACAAGAAAAGTATAAGTACCTCCATATAATTTTACCCAAACTAATCGTTTTTATTTTGCCATAGTTGCTTTGCAATTCTCTCTTCTCCTATCTTTCTTCTTCTATCTCTCAGTCTCTCTCTCTCTCTTTCTCTTTCATTATTATTATTGTTATTATTATTATCTGAGAGAAAATATTATTATTGTTATTTTCTCATAGAGTAGATTGTGTAAGTCATGCTATTTTCACTCATAACACTTCAATGAATATTTCCTACGAACAAGGATATTTTTCTACATAACCAATCCTATCTAATAAAAGAGTAATATGCAGATTAAGCATAACTACAACACATAAGATAGCTGCCCCCTTGTGGTCAAAGATTCTGACCCCATGTGGACACAAGATGGCCACCACAAGATAGCCAACAGGGTAGGGTAGTTGGGAGGGACCAGGCCTGCAAGGGAGGACAGTTGTGGGTAATCAAGCCTGCAGGGGAAGGCAGGGGTGACCAGGCCAGCAGAGGAGGGCAGTTGAGGGTGACTGGGCCTGCAGGGAAGGGCATTTGGGGGGCACTCAGGCCTTCAGGGGAGAGCAGTTAGGGGCGACCATGCCCGCAGGGAAGGGCATTTGTGGGGGGACCCAGGCCTGCAGGGGAGGGCAGATAGGGTCAAACAGGCTGACAGGGAAGCAGCGAGGCATCAATCAGGCTGGCAGGGGAGTGGTTAGGGGGTTATCAGGCTGGCAGGCAGAAGCGGTTAGGGGCAATCAGAAAGGCAGGCAGGTGAGCAGTTGGGAGCCAGCAGCCCTGGATAGTGAGAGGGATGTCTGACTGCAGTTAGGGATGACCAGGCCTGTAAACCACCAGGATCGGGCCTAAACAGGCAGTAAGACATCCCTGGAGGGATTCCATATTGAAGAGGATACAGGCTCAGCTGAGGGATACCCCCCACCCATGCACGAATTTCATGCACTGGGCCTCTAGTATAATTATAAAATTCAAAAAAAATTAATATTGTTACAATACTATTATCTATTCTACAGTCCATAATCCATTTTAAATGGTCCTCCAATGTCTTTTGGAGCATGTTCCCCACCCAGTCCAAGACCCAATCCAGTATGACACACATTTGATATGCATACCTCTTTACTCTCCTTCAATCTGAACTACCTCTTTGGTCTTTCTTTACATTCATGAAATTGACATGTTTTGAAAACTGCAGTTCTTTTTTTTGTACTAGAATGTTCTTTAATTTAGGTTGTATCAGTTAACTTTCGCTATATCATAAACTACCCCCAAACATAATGGCTCAAAATGAAAATTTATTACAGCAAAAATGAATCATTCCTCACAATTCAGTGGGCCAGCTAAATGATTCTTTTTTTTAACATTTAATTTTTATTGATTTTTTTGCAATATAATTTATATTTAATAGTAGTACATGTTTTCCTTTCCCCCCTCCCCATTATCCTTCTCCCTAAATGATTCTTCTAGTTTGGCCCAACTTGGTCTAGGATCTAGGCTGACCTCATTCACATGGCTGGCAGTTGGCTGCCTATGAGCAGGGGTTCATAAGGATGACTTAGCCATGTGTGTATCATCATCCAACAGGCTGACCCAGGGCATTTACATGGTTGTAATCACAGTTCTAAAGCCCAGCAAGAGAGAAAACCCCAACGCACAAATGCTTTCCAAGCCTTTGTTTGCATCCTGTTTGGTAGTGTCCTATTGGCTAAAGGAAGTCAAAAGGCGGCCAGTCCAGAGTCCATGTAGGAGAGAGTATGCCCATAGATCATGGAGAGAAATAGTAGAAATGTTACAATATACCACAGCAGCTAAAGGCAAGGGACAAACTTTTTTTATCAAAGAATAAAGAATATGCTATTAATGGAAAATGAGAAAATACAAAAGCCTCCAAATAGTAAGGTAGGAACACTTCAATTTCAGCCTTGAAAGATTCTGAAATCAGGGTGCCACAGAGTGAGGAAAAAGGAACTATAACAGAAGATCACTAGTAAAGGGTTTGCCATCGTGTTTCTTTTTATTGGTCAAAGAGGTCAAATTTAAAGGTCTATAAATTACCTGTAATCTCACTCTCTGAAGTTATAATGCAATTACCGCAAACAACTGAATGGTGGAGAATACTGTGCAGGGAAATAGGTCCCTATTATAAGAAAAAGAGTAAGAGAACAATGATAAAAAAATTGATGCAGTTTTGCCCTCTTGGGGCACAATAGGGAAACTGAGGCTACAGTAAAGAAAAGAGCATACACGCCCTTTACAAGGAGCAGCAGCAGCAGCTTCTTCATAGCTGCTGAGTGCTTTCATGCAACAATGGAAGCCCTAGAATACCAAATGTGCCTTTTTCTTCAAGAAATTATGAAAACATAGATATACATGTAGAATTTTCAGATATCTAGAATATTGGTTTAAATATTTTTAAAATATATTTTATTGATTTTTTACAGAGAGGAAGGGAGAGGGATAGAAAGTCAGAAACATCCATGAGAGAGAAACATTGATCAGCTGCCTCCTGCACACCTCCAACTGGGGATGTGCCCGCAGCCAAGGTACATGCCCTTGACAGGAATTGAACCTGGGACCTTTCCGTCTGCAGGTGGATGCTCTATCCACTGAGCCGAACCCGTTTTGGAAGTTTAAATATTTTAAGAGAACATGCACAAGCTGAATTTGAAAACTTGACTTTTCTAACCTAAAATCAAAAAATCACACTATCGCTAAATGGTTTGGCTCATTGGATAGAGCATTGGCTCATGGACTGAAGGGTTCCCAGTTCAGTTCTGGTTAAGGTCACGTACCTCGGTTTCAGGCTGGATCCCTGGCCCTGGGCACATGCAGGAGGAACCAATTGATATGTCTCTCTCATCAATGTTTCTTGTCTCTCCTCCTCCCTTTCATTCTCTCTAAAACTCAATGGAAAAATATCCTTGGGTGAAGATTAACAATAACAAAAATTAAACTAAGACTAGGAAGGGTTTAAAAATTGAATAGATGAAATGTTTACTCAATTCCTATACTACCTAATAAAAGAGTAATATGCAAATTGAGCATACCTCCGATCAAGCCACGCCCATAGATATGCCCATCAGCCAATCAGCAGCAAATTATGCAAATAAACCCCAACCAAGATGGCTGCAGCTACGAAGAGCAGGAGGGAGCCTTGGGTTTTCCTGGCAACAGAAGAAGCCAAGCTTTCCACCTGAAGTTGCCGGCCCAGGCCTCCACTCAGTGCTACAAAGTTTCAATTGTAGAAGATACATCCCAACAGAAATGGTGGCAACTATGGAGCTGGAGAGAGCAGAGGCTAAGGTTGCCCGGGCGATGGAGGAAGCCAAGCTTCTGCAGCTTTAGGGCCTAGGACTCCACTCTAGGCTACAATGTTTCAATTATAGAAAGTAAATGTTCCAAAATGGCTGCTGCCACGGAGAGAGCAGAAGACTTGGGTCTGCTCCAGGCTACAAAGTTTCAATTGTAGAACATACATTAATCCCAGATCCCAGGGCCTCCGCTTGGGTCGCTGGGGGGCGTGGCCAGTCTGCAAACCACCACAGGCCCCTTGCCCAGGCCACCCCATGCCCCAAGGGAACCCCCACCCTGATCCAGGACACTCTTCAGGGCAAACCAGCTGGCTCCCACCCATGCACCAGGCCTCTATCCTATCTAATAACAGAGTAATTTGCAGATTGACCATAACTCTAACACACAAGAGGGCTACCCCCATATGGTCAAATATCCTGCCCCCATGTGGACACAAGATGGCCACCACAAGATGGTCAGCAGGGAAGGACAGTGAGAGGTTCCAGGCCTGCAAGGGAGGGCAGTTGTGGGTGATCAGGCCAGCAGGGGAGGGCAGTTGGAAGGAATCAGGCCTGCAAGGGAGGGCAGTTGGAGGCAGTCAAGCCTGCAGGAGAGGGCAGTTAGGGGTGACCAGGCCAGCTGAGGAGGGAACTTGGGGGCAAACAGGCTGGCCGGGGAGCAGTTAGACATCAATTAGGCTGGCAGGGAGGTGGTTAGGGGGGTGATCAGGCTGGCAAGCAGAAGCCTTTAGGGGCAATTAGGGAGTCAGGCAGGTGAGCAGTTTGGAGTCAGTAGTCCTGGATTGTGAGAAGGATGTCCAACTGCTGTTTAGGCCTGAGTCTGGTAGGATCGAGCCTAAACGGGCAGTTGGACATCCCTAGAGGGGTCCCAGATTGAAGAGGGTGCAGGCTGGGCTGAAGGACATTCCCCACCCTCCGTGCATGAATTTCATGCACTGGGCCTCTAGTTATATATATAATATCTCTCTTAATCTATAACTATATAAAATATACTTTAATTTATTCTCAATAACTGTAAGACTTAATATCATATATGTACCATAGATATATATTTATGCTGGATAACTATTGCCTTTATCATCATATATTACATATAGCATAGATTATTGAAGTTGTAATAGTGGAATATGGAGACATTCAAGACATAATGAAAAACTCACAGAGGATAAGGCCATCACAACATTTCTGAAATCAAAAGCCTGAATTTATTTTTTACTTAAGTAAGGGAGAGTTTTGCTGGTCAGATAGAATCATTCTGAGCAAAGAAAACCACTGATTTCAGTGATGGGTTTGTTCTGAGGTTACATTTGTCTAAGAGACAATAGACAATAGTGGGTCAGCCTTAGAAATGTCTTCAAGTCAGCAGCTTCCCATTAGCTGAGTGTTCAAGTGTGAGACTGTCACTGATTGAAAGACTTTCAGAGAGTAACCAGTGACAGATAAGACAGCTTTAGATCCTGCTCTAGGGTTTGATTGTTAAAGTGGCTAAGGAATGGGCTGTCATCCCCTAGGAGTGTGGGAGCTTTTTGTGAATTCTCAGAAATAATGAAAGATACTGTAAAGGTTACATTCTCATGGCCTCACATAGGCGCAGGTGCTATTTCACAGTGGGCTTATTACCACATGGAATGTGGCTTTTCTATGAAGCCATTGTCACCCAAGTATAAAGTCAGGAACACTTCTCATGTCAACCTAAGAAAGACTCTATCAGTGTAGACAGATGGATCCGGCTCCTCTGAAAGGTAATATTCACAACCCTCATGAATTACAAATTCCATAAGAACAAGAAATTGAAAGTATATTGCCTCTGATTTCACTAAAAGAATAGAAAAAAGGAGAATAAGAGGAAGTCTGAGATATTGAAGAGGCACAGAAGGGGAAAGAAAAAAGAAACCAAGTTAAAGGTCATTTTGTCTTTTTGAAACTGGAATCAGATGAGATAAAAATTCAGGCCACTGGATAGCATTCATTTTTATATACTTCTATAAAACAATTTCTGACTACCATCACTGACATTTTAGTAGCATGTCCCTAGTCCTATCTAATAAAAGAGTGATATGCAAATTGACCATACCTTCACTACATTCACAAGCCACGCCCACCACCCAATCAGGAGCTGGTATGCAAATTAACCCAACCAATATGAGTGGGGCCATGGAGTGAGCAGGAGGCTTGCGTTTCCCCAGCAATTGAGGAAGCCAAACTTTCTGCACACCTTGGCTGGCCTAGACCTCCACTCAAGGCTACAAAGTTTCAATTACAGAAGATAAATAAATCCCAACAAAAATGGCTGTGGCCACAGAGCAAGCAAGAAGTTTGGATCTGCTCAAGGTTACAAAGTTTCAATTATAGGAGATAAATAAATCCCAGATACCAGGGCCTCTGCTTGGGTTGCTGGGGGGCGTGGCCAGCTTGCAAACAACCACAGGCCCCTCACTCAGGCTTCCCCACGCCCAGGAAACTCCCACACTGATTCAGGACACCCTTCAGGGCAAATCAGCTGGTCCCCACCCATGCACCAGCCCTCTATCCTATCTAATAAAATAGTAATATGCAAATTGATCATCACTCCAACACACTAGATGGATGCCTCCATGTGGTCAAAGATGGCTGCCCCATGTTGACAAAATATGGCTGCCACAAGATGGCCAGCAGGAGAGTGCAGTTAGGAAGGACCAGGCCTGCAAGGAAGGGAAGTTGTAGGTGATCAGGTAAGCAGGGGAGGCAGTTGAGAGGGACAGGCCTGTAAGGAAGGGCAGTTGGGGGTGATCAAGCCTGCAGGAGAGAGCAGTTAGGGATGAACAGGCCAGCAAAGGAGGGAGTTGGGGGAAACTGGGCTGCAGGGAAGGGCAGTTGGGGGGAACCCAGGTCTTTAGGGGAGAGCAGTTGGGGAGGGGGACCAGGCCTGCAGAGGAGGGCAGTTAGGAGTACTCAGGCCTGCAGGGGAGGGCAGTTAGGGGCAAACAGGCTGGTAGGGGAGCAGTTAAGCATCAATCAGGCTGGCAAGGGGGTGGTCAGGAGGTGATCAGGCTGGCAGGCAGAAATAGTTAAAGGCAATCAGGACGGTAGGCTGGCGAGCAGTTGGGAGCCAGCAGTCCTGGACTGTTTAGGCCCAGGGGATCTGGCCTAAACGGGCAGTTGGACATCCCTCGAGGGGTCCCAGATTGGAGAGGGTGCAGGATGGGCTGAGGGACACACCCCCCCATGCAGGAATTTCATGCACTGGGCCTCTAGTTTTAAATAAAATTGGATGTGTGATATCTCTTCAGAAATACGAAGCTCAAGTTAGGCCTCATTTGCAATTCTTCTAATCTGACCTATGCAAAGAGGGGCATGGCTGTCTTAGAGAATTTGAAGGTCTCAAAAAAAAGGAACCATAAGGAGCAGGTAAGCCAAAAAGAACCTTACTGGATGTTCAGTAACAAATGAAAATGCCACGTGTTTCGATCGATCTTACATCTATCTGACTCTTGCAGAGGAAAATCGATCTCCCCTCTTCACGAAACTGATGAGATACAAGAAATGGCTTTAAAGCTGTATGACAAGAGAATGTGTTGTTTCTCATAATCGCTCATTCATCCATCCATTCCACAAACATTGAGCAATTATTAAAGGCACAGGCTTCAGAGCCAAATAAAATTCATCCCTGTATTCAAAGCACCACAAACTTAAAATGCGAAAAAGACTCAGATAAATTTACATACCAGGTATAGAGATAGGATCAGTGCATGGAGGGCATGTTTTAGTAAGCAACTATCCCTGCAGGTTTAGAAAATTTACTGAGCAGACATTTGACTTTTATCTGGAAGGAAGAGCTAGAGGTTTGTTAGGTAAAGGAAATGGCATATCCAGGGACTTATTCACTTTGGGTAAACCACAGAATAAAGGTTCATGGTTGGAAGTAGAAATGTGAAAGTAGTTCTGGGCTTGGATTTGGCATGAGATTCTTAGTTATGACACCCAAAGTGCAAGCAACAAAAGAAAAAATACATTAATTGACTTCATCAGAATTAAGAAACTGTATCAAAAAGGCACTATTAAGAATGTAAAAAGACAAGAATAGGAGTACAAAATAGGAGAAAATATTTGCAGATCATATCTGATAAGGGTCTCATCCAGAATACATAGAGAACTCTTAAAATACAATAATTTTAAAAACAAACAACCCTATGAACAAATAGACAAATGGGCAAATGAGCAAAAGGCATTTCTCACAAAACAAGATACTGGAATGCCCAATAGGCATATGAAAAGATGCTCAATATCATTAGTCAGTAAGGAAATGCAAGTCAAAACTATAAGAGTCGGGGAGACAATGGTAGGTAGGATGGCTATAATATAAACACAGAAAAGAACAAGTGTTGGTGAGGATGTGGAGATACTGGGCCCATATTATTAAATAGCCACAAAAGTATATATCCTTATAGAGGTAATCTTAAGATATTTTTGAGTAACATAAAACTTTAATATTTGAGGGAGAATCTGGATAATTGTAAATAAATTACAGAAGGGGTAATGGGGACAGAAAAGCCCATTGTAAATTATACCAGAGATGACAAGAGTTTGAATTAAGGCATGGCAAAAGAGGTGAAGAGGAGAGCTGGCACATGAGAAATGTTGGAAACAGAATGGACAGCGATTCATGACTGGGTATAGGGGTGAGAGATTATAAGGAGTTGTAGAGAAAATGCTTTTAGAAGTAGATGGTAGGATTAGTCAGATGGAGTGATATACCAGGAACAAGTTTAAGAGGTGCTCTTTTCCTTGAGCATCTACAGATTGGGGCAAAATGTATAGATAATAGATTAGCAATGTGATTGGGAGATCTGGGCAAAGACTAAACTTTTAGAGGGCTAAGAAACAACTGACTTTTTTAACCATCCCCAAGGAATGTGGGTCCATTGTGGACTTGTGCATCTCATCACTTTCCAGAACAGTGATCAATAATTTGTGGGTTTTTTTAAATATATTTCATTGAGTTTTCACAGAGAGGAAGGGAGATGGATAGAAAGTCAGAAACATCAATGAGAGAGAAGCATTAATCAGCTTCCTCCTGCACACCCCCTACTGGAGATGTGTCCACAACCAAGGTACATGCCCCCTGACCGGAATCAAACCTGGGACCCTTCAATCTGCAGGCCAACGCTCTATCCACTGAACCAAACCAGTTTCGGCTGATCAGTAGTTTTTTAGAATGGGGAGCAACAGTATCAGAAGCTCTAAGGATGAACACTGAGTGTGGCTGTAAGTAGAAGAAAAATGTCAGAAAGCCCTGCCCATATGGTACAGTGGTTGAGTATCAACCCAGAAGATGAGGATTCAATTCCAGGTCAGGGCATATGCCTGGGTTGTGGGCTTGATCTCTAGTAGGGGGCATGCAGGAGGCAGCCAAACAATGATTCTCTCTCATCATTGATGTTTCTATTTCTCTCCCTCTCCCATCCTCTCTCAGAAATCATTAAAAACATTTAAAAAAACTTTAAAACATGTCAAAAAGACACGACCTTCTGGACATATGAAGAAATGAAATAGAGCAGAGAACATTTGCAAGAAGGTAAGTTAGGTCATTCAGTTGGGGTCATTCAAGTGATGCTGAGTACCTGAAATAGGGGCAGAAAATCACCAGTAGGCGTGGAAAGGAAACACTGATCATGAGGAGGTTTTCTATATAGAATGGATAGGATTTATTGAATGGATATAGAGTGGTTAGAAAGATTATATCAGGCTGGGAAAATGATTGAAGGGTAGAAAGTATAAGGTGGACATATGGCTTAAGGGTTATGGGACAGGCTTTAGGCAGGTACAATCTTTGCTGGAGAGGATAAGGATATACCTATTTAGAGAGATAGCTTTCTATAGAGTGAAGAAGGGGGCACTGTGAAGATGTGAATGCTGTAGACACACAAGTTAAGCCTGGATGGGTTTGGGTAAAGAGAGCATGATGGAACAGCTTAAAAGCAGGAATCCTTGAGGGGAGAACTAGTCATAACATGAGAGGAGGGCCATTCTGGTTGGAATTGTCTCAGTTGTATGGAGGAGGGGATATTTACTACACATGCAACCAAAGAGAAACAACGATGCCCTCTTTCTGCAAACATTAGTCTGCATTTCTGTTCCTAAAGCAGTGCGATCAAGCTTCTCTCCACAATTAGTGATGGCATTATGGTTGAAGGCCCCCATTTGGACAATGGCCCTCATGCTCTCCCTGATTTTATTTTATAGTGGCATTTGCAGAGTACTTGACTACTATAGAAATGCATTGCAGCAAATGAAAACATGGTTTTTTTTTCACCATTCTCTGTATTTCTTCTGTGAAAAATGCCAGCTGCCGTATCCCTGGGTTTGTTTGTTAAAAAAGAATTAAAAAATTAAAAAGTATTTCCAAAATGAAAAGAAAAATGCCAGCTAAGTCCTCTGGCTGATTCTTGATTAAATGCAAGATCCTTTCCTTCAGAAACTGTCAACACCAGACTCAATAAACCCTTATGAGATAAAATGTTTGTAGATTACACCTACGGAAATAGCAGTCAATTTGTCTCCCCACACCAGGCTTGCTTCTGTTCAATTAATTCTCCAAAATGTAGGTAGCTAGGAAGATATATTTTTTATGAATTTCAACTTTAACTCTTTAATGCCTTTTTGGGATAAAGTCCAAATTCAGATGTGGCTTGCAGATCACTGAGCCATCCAGCATTGATCCACCTTTCTGATATCTATTTAGATCACTTGTGACTCTGAACACTTATATTTCAGGAGGTGGTTTCAACCAAGCTTGGAAAGGTAGGCTGATGCTAGATTGCTTAGTCCCCTATAAGCCACATTCGCTGCACCCCTCCATGACTTCCAAAGTCCAATGACTTTATCCTATGACTCAATTAGGTGTCTACTTGACAATATGTTGTTGTTCACTAAAGCCATGCACAGAGATCTTCACAGTAATAGCTCTAAGGATGAAACAACCCAGATCACCCACATTAGCATGTATAAATGTGGTATGTTCTAAAATGGGAATACTATTCATCCATAATACAAAAGTAACTTCAGCTTTCTGCAACATGAATGAATCTCACAAACATAACATTGGGAACAAAAGGCCAAGTACAGAAGAGGACATGCTATATTAGTCCGAGTATATAAAGAACAAAAATAGTCAAAGTTAACTATGGTCTTACATATCAGAACAGAGAAGAAGGGTGGGTTACGCTCAAGAATGGGACACAGAAGGACTTTGGGATACCTCCCAAATATTGATCTATAACTTCCTTGTTAGTTGCATGGGTGTTTGCTTTGTAAAAATGTGTCAAGCTTTACACTTAGAACTTATGCAGTTTTCTGTAAGTCATTCCATGATCGTTTACACTTTATAAAATTTCTCTGTTCTTCATACTTTGCACCTCTTCTTCTTGCTAAATAACTCCTGCTTGTCCAACTTTCAATATCACTTCCTCTAGAGGCCCTTTCCTACATTCCTAGACTATTTCAGCTCATTATGCTGTGTGCTCAGAGTCCCCTGTTGTTCACCTATCTGAACAACTATCCACATTTAATTACAACTACTTGTTGAATCAAGTTTTGCAAATTGGCTTTATTTATCTCTTCAGGCACATTGTGAAAGTGCACACATTTTAATAGAGGCCACGTGAAGAGAGTAAGATTGAATAATACTCTCCCAAGGGTAGACTATCAGCTCCAGAGCAGTGAGAAATATGGAAGGGTAAACTAGTTATATATTGCTTTGTAACAAATTCACTAACTCAGCAGCTTAAAACAACACACATTCTATCACAGTCTCTGTGCATCACGAGTTCAGGTACAAATTAGCTGGTTCCTCCGCTTTAGGGTCTCACAAGACTACACTCAATGTGTCACCAGGCTTGTACTCCTTTCGGGAGCCTCAAGGTCCTCTCCCAAGTTCACATGATTGTTGGTCACCTTCAATCCTGTGCCACTATAGAACAGAGACACCCACTTTCTTGTTGACTGTCTGCCAAGGGCCACTATCTATTCCTAGAGTCCACCCATTTTCCTTGTCAAAGGCCCTTGAACAGGCCTCTCAAATGGAAGCTTCTTCAAGGCCAGCAAGAGAGAGTCTCTTTTTTGACATTTAGGAACACATTTTATTTATTTTTGTAAAGTCATCTATACTGTTTAAAGTATTAAAGATATCCTCCTTTTTCATGCCAATGACTCCCTCTACCCCTTCACTTGTCCCCCCAGCTCTCTCCCCACCCCCCGGCCCAGGTCTTCACAACACTATTATGTGTGGCCATGCATATATGCATGTTAGTTCTTTGCTTACTCTCTTCCTACTCACCCACCCACCCCACCTTCCCTCTAAGATTCTACAGTCCGTTCCATGTTTCTACATCTCGATCTATTTTTGTTTGTCAGTTTATTTTTTTCTCTAGATTCCACATATGAGATCACGTGATACTTGTCTTTCTCTGATTGGCTTCTTTCGCTTAGCATAATACTCTCCAGGTCCCTCCAGGCTGTCTCAAAAGGTAATTGATCCTTCTTTTTATGGCTGAGTAGTAGTTCATGGTGTAAATGTACCACCTCTTTTGTATGTACTCATCTGCTGATGGGCACTTGGGCTGTTTTCCAGATTTTAACTATTGTAAATTGTGCTGTGATGAACATAGGGCTGCATATATCCTTTCTGATTGGTGTTTCAGGCTTCTTAGGATATATTCCTAGAAGCGGGATCACTGGGTCAAATGGGAGCTCCATTTTTAATTTTTTGAGGAAACTCCACACTGTTTCCCACAGGGGCTGCACCAGTCTGCATTCCCACCAGCACTGCACGAGGGTTCCTTTTTCTCCGCATCCTCTCCAGCACTTGTCATTGGCTAATCTGTTGATGATAGCAGTTATGACAAGTGTGAAGTGATATCTCACTGTTGTTTTAATTTGCATCTCTCTGATGATTAGTGACTGAACATTTTTTCATATGTTGCTTGGCCAATTTACATCCTTGGTTAACAAGGTTCTCTCCAGCTAGTCTTCAGTTGATTATGTAGGATTTTTAAAAATATTTTAGTTGTAATTTCCAGTTTGGTCCTGGGAGCATGTTAATGTAGCTTCCACTTAATCCAAAACCCTCATGGATGAGCGTTTTGTTCTAGTAGGCTAAGAGGGACTCATATAATAGTCAACAGTGTCGAGATAATGGACTATAGAGCCAGATGGGTGCTTGGAGCAGTGGGGACCACTCTGTAGCATACATCATTTTCCACTTTGCTATACATCTGGAATTTGTGTGGAATGATACTGAATATAAACTGTGGTTCAAAAAAAGAATTACAAAAATGAAACCCCATCATCTCTGACATATAACATAACTTAATCAACCAAGGGAGTGACATCACCTTTGTTATATTCTGTTGCCTAGAAGCAAGTCTCAGATTCTGCCCACATTCGAGGTGAGAAAGGTATTATATAAGGATGTAACTCATTAAGGGTTACCTTAGAATTCTGTTTACCACAAAAGGGTATTATTTGAAGACTGAGAAAGATTTTTCCAGCAGCCCTGAAATGCCACAATATGGATGTAGGAGCAGGCCTCCAAGATGGCACTCTATGATCACACCTTGTGTAAGCTTCTCCCACATTTTACCAGAGTTGGTCTATGTGGCCAATCAAAATTGGCCTAAATGATGACATGTGACTTCTGAGGCTAGACAGTTAGACAATGCAGTTTCCACCTCTCTGTTCCTTGTTTTCAGGGAAACTAGCCACCATGTCATGGGGATACAAAAATAGCTCTTTGGAGAGGCCCATATAGCAGGGATCTGAGACCTACTGCTAATAGGGTAGTCAGACATTTTAAAAAGAGACAATGACTGGTGTTGGCCAGTTGATAGAGCATCAGCCTATGTACCAAAGGTTCTCAGTTTATATTCCAGGCAAAGGACATGTACCTGGATTGCAGGTTCGATCCCTGGTCCTGGTCAGGGCCTGTGCAGGGGGCAACTAATCAATGTGTCTCTCTCGCATCAATGTTTCTTTCTCTCTGCCCCACCTCCCTTCCTCTCTCTAAAAAAATCAATGGAAAAATATCCTCATTTAAGGCTTAACAAAAACAAACAAAAAAATACAGAATGCAACTTGAATTTCAGATAAGCAATGAATAAATTTAGTATGACTCAAAATATTGGCATGTAATGTACTTATACTACAAAATCATTCATTGTTTTCTAAAATTACAGTTTAAATGAATATCCTGATTGCTGTTTTGTTGTTGTTGTTGGTTTTGTGTGTGTGTGTGTGTGTGTCTGTCTGGAATCTGATAATCCTACCTGTCAACAGCGATATGACTGATACGGACTTCCAGACCCAGTTTTAATCAAATCTTTATCTGATTGCAGTCACCGCTGACATCTTGACTGCAACCTCAGGAGACCACAGCCTCCTGAGTAACCTGCTCCTCAATTCCCGACACACAGAAACTGAGATCATATATGCTTGTTATTTAAAGTCACTAAGTTTGGGTAGCAATTTGTTACACAGTAAGTGATGACTAATACAATAGCTACCTGTCAACCTATTATCTTGTCTCTTTTATGAGACACAATAATAAAAAAAAATAGCTCTATCACTTGAGAAGCAAACCTTCTCTAGTTGACGAGTAAAAAATATAGCTCAGAAATGGCAGTTATGGTGATCATTTTATTAATGAAATGCCTCAGTATCTATTTTACTGAATTAAATCTGTCAGACAGGACTCTTTGTTAGGGAAGTCAGAAGGCATTTTTTGTTGTTCTTGCTTCCTGACGTTGGCAACAGCAGCTTCAACATAATAAAGCCTGACAGCTTGATTCAGCCTGAAAAGGCTGGTGACAAGCAAGTGATGTCTGTTGTAAATACAAGGTCCTGCAGTTCCTCAAGCAAGGATGGGAAAAGCAAACACACATCAGATAACTGAGAGACCTGCCAGCGTCCGCTCTGCTGCTGGAGGAACAGAAAAGGCATTTAGAAATAATTTACACATTATTAAACATGTAGCTGGAGAGAAGGGAAGAAATGGAGAACCAGAGGGTCTTAAGAGCTGTAGTTCTCAACTAGAGTGATTCCACCCCCCAGGGGACACTTGGCAATGTCTGGAGATATTTTCAGTTGTCAAAAAAGGCAGAGGGACTGGCATCTAGTGAGTAGAGGCCAGGGATGCTGCCAAACATCCTACAATGCACAGCCCGACCCCACACATCAAACAATTATCTGACCCGAAATACCATTAGTGCTCAGGTTGAGAAATACTGCTGAGGAGAGAGATAAATGTGAACTGTTTGTTCTACCGACAAATCAGATTGCTATAATTCTCTGGTATTTGGAAAATGTTTACTTTGAAAACATTCATTGCTCTATTCAATACTCTTTCAATTATTCTTTCTATGTTCACTCCTTTTTGTTTCTTAAATAAATATTTATCAAGTGCGTCACTGTGCCAAGTGCTTTGGGAAACACTAACATGCATAAAAAATTCATTCAGCCATTAGGCAAATTAGTAAGCACCTGGAAGTGTTGTGGGGATGAACCAAACGTGTTTTCTTTCCTCAAAAACCATAAAATCTTGAGTGAATACTAAATGCAAAAAGGAATAAAAAGCACAGAAAAAGTTGAAGCAACCATGCTGACTTAACAATCAAAGCTTTGACTAATTCTAATAATGGGTAATTTTATTCAGGCAAACATGTAGAGAGCAGTTGTCATAAGACCATTGGCCGGGTGAGGGATGCATCATTGGGCTAATGTGTGCAGCCAGGTGGTCATGTATGTTTCTATTGAGTCACCTTCATTTTCCTTTAATGTAATATAGCATATAGAAATTTATGGAGAGATTTTTTTTAAAGGTGATTGTGAAAAAAAGAGTAATCGAGTGAACACTAAAGCTTCAGTGATGATCAAAGAGCTAGCGTTGGCAGACAGGCATGCCTCACACAAAACTTCGGCTCTGAAGAAATTCTAAACAAACATTTCAAGTAGGCAAAGGCAGGGTCTGCGAGGGCTCTGAACATACCTCTCATGAATGGTGAGGTGTCATAAAAATGCTATTCAAATCAGAAAATGGGAGCATCTGGGAGTGTCAGGAGAGTTTTCAAAGGCATGAAAGGCTAAGGTGTAGTCATAAAGCTGCCTGGCTGACATGCAGGATGCAGGGAGGAACAGGACAAAGAAAACCAGCAGAAAGGCCATGATTGCATTTTAGAGGACACTCAGTACTCAATAAGATTCTCACGTATAACAAAGGCATTGAGAGAAGGAGAAAATGAGGAAAAATATTTTCTACTGTTCAGTACTACTTCTATTAAAACTCTCTTTGTATCACATACCTGTTAGCATTTTCATCATCTAGAAGGTGAAATAACAAATGTTGGTGAGGATGTGAAGAAAAGGGAACCTTTGGGCACTATTGGTGGGAATGTAAATTGAATTGGTGCAGCCACTATGGAAAACAGTATGGAGGTTCCTTAGAAAGTTAAAAATAGAACTACCATATGATCCAGCAATTCTACTTCTGGGTATATATCCAAAGGAAATGAAACAGGAACTTGAAGAGTCATCTGTACTCCCATGTTCACTGCAGCATCATTCACAATAGCACAGATATGGAGACAACCTAAGTGTCAGTTGATGGATCAATGAATATATACCGAGTGGCCAGATTATTATGACCACTCCATCAGTACTTCGTTGGGTCATCTTTTGCTTTCAATAATGCAGCGATTCTTCTTGGCATTGACTCCAGGAGATGCTGAAAGGTGATGCGAGGAATCTGACACCGTGCCTGATGGATAGCACTGTCCAGTTCTGTGAGATTTGATGGTTGTGGAACCAGCTGCCTGATGGCTCTTTTAACTTCGTCCCACAAATGCTCAATTGGATTGAGATCTGGTGATTGTGGGAGCTATCTAAGCAAATAAAGTCTCCCTCATGTTCTTGAAACCACTCCTGCACAATACAAGCACCATGGCATGGCTCATTGTCTTGTTGGAAGAAGCCATCTCCATTGGGATATGCCATCGATATGATAGAATGAACTTGATCAGCAACAATACTTGGGTATGTTGTGCTATTCAGACGTTGCTCCACATGAATTAAAGGGCCCAAATCATGTCAAGAAAATATGCCCCAAACCATAACACTGCCCCCACCAGCTTGAAGGGTTGTACTCAAGCATGTGGGGTGCATGTTTTCATGCTGTTTCAGCGAGATTCTCACTCTGCCATCTACATGATGCAAATGGAGACATGATTCATCAGACCACATGACTTTTTTGCAATGCTCAACTGTCCAATCCTTCTATTCCTGTGCAAATTGGAGATGTTTCATCTTGGTAACTGCAGACAGCAAAGGCCTTCAGTTTCCATATACCATACAATACAGTGTACGGTTAATTTTCCTACAAACGTCAAGTGATCATAATAATCTGGCCACTCAGTATATGTATTAGAGGCCTGGTGCATGAATTTATGCATGGTTGGGGTTCATCCAGCCTGGCCAGGGGGAGGGAGCATTGGTGGTGGCCGGCCTGTCTGCTGGACAAACCCCTGGTCAATAGGACAATTTACATATTAGCCTTTTATTATATATTAGAGGCCCAGTGCACAAAATTCATGCATGGGCGGGGGATGTCCCTCAGCACAGCCTGCACCCTCTCCAATCTGGGACCCCTCAAGGGATGTCTGACTGCCCGTTTAGGCCCGATCGGGATCGGGCCTAAACGGGCAGTCAGACATCCTTCTCACAATCCTTCTCACAATCCAGGACTGCTGACTGCAAACTGCTCACTTGCCTGCTTCCTTGATTGCCCCTAACCGCTCAGCCTGATCACCCGCTAATCACTACCCTGCCAGCCTAATTGATGTCTAACTGCTCCCCTACCAGCCTGTTTGCCCACAATTTCCCTCCTCTGCCGGCCTGGTCACCCCTAACTGCCCTCCCCTGCAGGCTTGATTGCTCCCAACTGCCCTCACTTGCAGGCCTGATCCCGTCCAACTGCCCTCCCCTCCTGGCCTGATTACCCACAACTTCCCTCCCTTGCAGGGCCTGGAACCTACCAATGGCCCGCCCCTGCTGGCCATCTTGTGGTGGCCATCTTGTGTCCACCTGGGGGCAGGATCTTTGACCACATGGGGGTAGCATTCTTGTGTGTTGGAGTGATGGTCAGTGTGTGTATTACTCTTTTATTAGCTAGGATAGAGGCCTGGTGCATGGGTGGGGGCCAGCTGCTTTGACCTGAAGAGTGTCCCAAATCAGGGTGGGGGTTCCCTTGGGGAGAGGGGCGGCCTGGGCAAGGGACCTGTGGAGGTTTGCAGGCTGGCTATGCCCCCCAGTGACTCAAGTGGAGACCCTGAGATCTGGGATTAATTTATGTCTATAATTGAAACTTCATAGCCTGGAGCAGAGCCAAGCCTTCTGCTTGCTCTGTGGCAGCAGCCATTTCTGTTTGAACCTTTGTAGCATTGAGTGGAGGCCTAGGCTGGCAATGGCAGGCAGAAAGCTCGGCTTTCTCTGTTGCCAGGGAAACCCAAGCCTCTGTTCTCTCCAGCTCAGTGGCTGCTGCCATTTCTGTATCTTTTATAATTGAAACTTTGTAGCATTGAGTGGAGGCCTACGCTGGCAATGGCAGGTGGAAAGCTTGGCTTCCTCTGTTGCTGGGAAACCCAAACCTTCTTCCTGCTCTCAGTGGTGGCAGCCATCTTGGTGGGGGTTTATTTGCATAATCTGCTCCTGATTGGCTGTGGGTGTGGCTGTGAGTATGGCTCGTGGGTGTAGCAAAGATATGATCAAATTTGCATATTACTCTTTTATTAGATAGGATGATGATATAGACTGAGTGGCCAGATTATTATGCATTCAGAGATCATAATAATCTGGCCACTCAGTGTATGTGTGATATATAGACAATGTAATGTTACACAACCATAAAAAAGAAGAAATTTCTGACACAACAAATTTGATGAAGCCAAAGGACATTATTCTAAATGAAATAAGCCAGACACAGAAAGAGAAATACTGTATATTCTTACTTACATTTGTAATTTTAAAAAGTCAAACTCATAGAAGCAGAGAACAGAACAGAATGGTAATTTCCAGGGGCCAGGGGATGGGGGACATGAAAAGATATTGGTCAAAGGGTACAAACTTTTAGCTGTAATATACATTCTGGGGATTTAATGCACAGCATGGTGATTATAGTTAATCACAACATATTGTATACTTGAAATTTCTTAAGAAAGTAAATCTTAAGTGTTTCCATCACACCTGCACACACAAATGGTAACTATACGAGGTGATGATGTATTAATTGATTGTGATAATCATTTCACAATGTATATGTATATTAAATCATCAAGTTGCACATCCTGTATATTTGTCAATTATGCCTCAGTAAAAGTGGGGGAATCTATTTTTAGAAAAATTAGATATTTTGCTTCTCGCTATCAGAAAGAATGTGACTCTAGTCAGAGATACCTAAAGCAGGAGGTCTATGTCACCAGAAGACTCTATTGGTGTCAATTTTTTTTCAGTCTTGCTGTGTTCTCCATGAATTGAAACCTTCCTGGCTTACAACTCGCGGCTCATCATGTCACTTCTCTATACCCAATGAGGTCCACGATTCAAAGAGATCCCAGTGAAAGCATCTGTCTGGCCTGGCCTGAGCCACAGAGCCATCTGTTGAACCAACTACCAGCACATGATGAGGCTGTTTAACAGCCCTCACCCAAATCATATGATTAGATTGGGAAAGGAGCAATTATCTAATGAAGGAGAGCAAATAAAGATCTGACAAAACGTGAAATGCCTTCAACCTAAGGGTCCGAAAAATAGCATAATGGCTTGATAAATTAGGGCATAAGAAAGAATATTAAGTGTCCATAAAATTTTAATTATGTTAAATACTTTAATGAGATTCCAATAATCTATAATTTTCCCTATGAACCTCCAACAATCTCCTATGATTCAGGAGAAGTATAAAACTCAGAGGAAAAATACAAATGTTTCAATACATACTGTCTTTCCTATTCTTTCACAGGTAGGTAAGGATCAGCTTTCTAAAGCCCTGACCATGTATCTTTTTTGTAAACTAGAACTTTTCCTTTAGTTTTTATGACTTTTCAATGTTTAATATGAGGGATCCCTCCCCTTACTTCCGAGCTCCCCTTCCTCTCTTTACATTCATTTATTTTTCTCATGTATCCTCTTTTTTAACACTTGAAGCAGATTATAAAAATGTAAGATGTAATAATCACCTGAGGCTGATGAAACAGAAATAGAAAATCAGGACAAAAAAAGGGGAAAAGCACACTAACTATACAAGTTAGTGTAATAACTATAAATATTCATTACCTTAGAACTTTGGGTTCCTAGAAGCCAGGGCATGAATGAGAAAACGAGGTTACATATATTAGGTTTTCATTAAGGAGAGTGAATACCAGTTCCTCTGAGGACATATAACATTTTCCTGACTGTACTTTCAAAGAATTGAAACCTTATAAGGAAAACAATGCCCAAGTCCCATGGTTGTTATGTCTATTAAGTACATACAAAATCCTTTATAAATTGGAAACTATTATCTAACACTAATAGATAACTGTCTTTTCTGTACTTACAGATTTTCCTACTGCCAATCATCCTTCCACTCCTTATTTTATCTTTCAGTACAATTAACGCTTGGCCACTCAGTATGGAACAGGGCGACCTCAGAGCTAGGCTGAGGCAGAAGGTGGTATTATGAGAGCACTTGAGAACCCTGGCCCTGATAGGAAGCATCAAGGAAAGAAAGACATCTATTCCAGACCAGCTCATTGGCAAAAAAAAGAGTCCAACTTGCAGACAGATCCTAAGCTATGGGAATTACTTTTCATAGCATAGTGAAGTCTCAGCTTGAGCTAAGTCAACAAGGGGAATTGAGACTGTCTGCCTATACCGTGGGTCCAGTGGGCTGAATCTGTCAGAAATCTCTTTGCTCTTTTTAACTTGAAGAATTAAGGACACTCTTGGGACATAACTTAATAAAACAAAATAAAACAAAAAGTTCTGCAAAACCAGCTTGATCCAGTTTGCGTACATTGTAAAATTTGTTATTCAGTTATTTAGAGCTATCTATGTCTCTACCCAGTATCTACTATTGGACAAATGTGCCTTCTGGTCACATGCACTAAAAACTCTTCAACGCTCCAGGAAACAAAATGCTGCTGGAGAGAGGATGACAGAGAAAAGATGGTTAGGAGGGCTAGTGGGGAAAGAGCACTGCACCAGCTCAAATCCTGTCTTTGCTGAACATGAGCAATGAAACTTTGAACTCATTCCTGTACCTCTCTGGGTCTAAGTTCCTTGTTTGTAAAATAAGAAAGTTGGACTACACTAGTCATTTGCAAATATTCTTGAACAGAACGCTTGGGTCTGCAGAGCACCTGAGCTGAGAAGGGAGCCATGAAGATGGAATGAGATAGCCATGAACCTCACTAGCCCCACTTCTGGGGAGCAACGGTACATGTGTCTTTCAATGGCTGCTTCCCAACACTGGATTGAGCAAGGCGGTCAGTCTGCATTCAAATCCTGGCTCCTTCGGGGACTCTAGTTGGGAACTCTCTGCATCTCTTGAGACCCACATGTTGCTAGAAGCATGACTCCTCCAATTCTTGCATTTAGGATATGTGAGGTTTCTGCCTTTTACCTCCCTCAGCATCCAAAACAACAATAGCCAGCCAACCAAACACAATACCACACATAAAAAATTCGATTATTCAGAGTAGAAAATAGGAAAATATTTCCAGCATTCCAAATGTGCTGCTGTTAACCAGCCTACATGGTTTCCTAGATTAAAATCCATTCTGCCCAATTTGTAGGAATTTCTTTAATCCAATGGTTCTCAACCAGGAGTAATTTTGCTACCTAGGGGACATTTGGCAATATCTGGAGACATTTTTGCTTGTCACAACTTGGGGAGTTCTACTAGAATATAGTGAATAGAGGTCAAGGATATTGCTAAACAACCTACAGTACACAAAACAGCCTCCAATTACAAAAAACATATATCCACTCCAAAAGGCCAATAGAGGTTGAGACGTCCTGCTTCACCTATCTAGGGCAGGATTCATCATTTGTAGTGGTGTTTTCTGTGTCATTAATAATAGAGATTATAGATTATGGCCAGCAGAGCAAGGTGTTTCCAGAGACTGGCAATGTGGGACACTTTCAGCTTTGACATGTGTGGAAGACCTACCCTGTATTAGTTTCCCAGGTGTCATCTTAAATCAGCAGAGTAGTTCTCTGAAGGACAGAGAACTATGCTCATTTAAAGAGGCACAACCTAAGAGACAAAGAGAAGTTTAGACATGTGACTGTGGTCCCTTGACTGGGTAGAAAGCCAAGATTCACTCGCAGGGCTCTTTCCTTACAATGATATTTGAAAGTAGAAGGTGGTACATGCCACATGGCAAGAATATGCCAAAGGTTAAATGATGTGATAGAAATTGAGATCCAGCATAGCACTTCTGTGCACCCTTCCCTAGCTTGTGTGCTGCTTCTTCTTTTTTTTTAAATATATTTTATTGATTTTTTTACAGAGAGGAAGGGAGAGGGATAGAAAGTCAGAAACATCTATGAGAGAGAAACATCAATCAGCTGCCTCCTGCACACCTCCTACTGGGGATGTGCCCGCAACCAAGGGACATGCCCTTGACTGGAATTGAACCCAGGACCTCTCAGTCCGCAGGCCAATGCTCTATCCACTGAGCCAAACCGGTTTTGGCTAGCTTGTGTGCTTCTGCTTGTAAAGGCTTGTACCTGTGACTTTGTTCAAAAGATGTCCTTAGATACCTAGAATCACTTGGATCGCATGCACAAAAAACTCACTAGCCTAGGATTCTACTAACCCCCGAGCAGTCCTTAGGTAATGACTCAAGGCTGTAAGAGTCTAAAAGTTCAGGTCCTTTTCTTCAAGGCAAGACAAAAGCTGAGAAGCAACTTCTACTCCAGAATTCCCCTGCAATCATATTCTTCCCTAGCCTTCTTCCTCCACGCCCTCACCATTTTCTCCTAAGAACTCCTTAAGAATTATCCTTAAGAATTCTTTAAGAAATCGCTTGCACACAAATCCTTGCCTCTAAGTCTGCTTCTGAAGAACCTAATAAATAAGAAGAGAGACCAGAGAGGTGGGTGATGATGAAGTTAGAGAGAGTCTGTACCCAGGATGAGTCTAACTAAGGGATTTGGATGTAGCCTGTGAGCAACAGAGAACTATTAATGATTTTTTTTTTCAGTAAGTGAGAGAGAGTATTCCACATGAATAGAATTGGGTACATTAATAAACCTTAGTGGAAACTAAACATAATTTATTGGACATTTTCCAAGTGCATTACTAAGTGAAGAGGAACTTGCAGGTATAGCAAAATGTAATAAAGGAAAATGAAAAATTCGTAGGTGTTGATTACTTTCTATTTGAAAAGGGGCTTCATGCTCTAGAAACACACGAATAGATCAAATGACTTTGAACTGTGATTATGGCCAACCATAAAAAAAAGGCTTGTTTCTCTGTGGCCCGGGACTACTTATTTTACAAAATGGAACACTTATCTTTATAATAAGCTAATTTTCTAACTGAAACCACAAGAACTACTTGGGATACAAAAAGTACAGTTTTTCTTTATTATTAAACTAGAGGCCTAGTGCATGAAATTCATGCATGGGGGAAGGTTGTCCCTCAGCCCAGCCTGCATCCTCTCCAATCTGGGACCCCTCGAGGGATGTCCAACGGCCCTCTCACAATCCAGGACTGCTGACTCCCAACTGCTCACTTGCCTGCCTCCCTGATTGCCCCTAACTGCTTCTGCCTATCAGCCTGATCACCCCCTAACCACTACCCTGCCAGCCTGATTGATGTCTAATTGCTCCCCTGCCAGCCTGTTTGACCCCAACTTCTCTCCTCTGGTCACCCCTAACTGCCCTCCCCTGCAAGCTTGATTGCCCCCAACTGCCCTCCCTTGCAGGCCTGGTCCCTCCCAACTGCCCTCCCCTGCTGGCCATCTTGTGGCAATCATCTTGTGTCCACATGGGGGGCAGGATCTTTGACCACATGGGGACAGCTGTCTTCTGTGTTGGAGTGATGGTCAATCTGCATATTACTCTTTTATTAGATAGGATAGAGGCCTGGTGCATGGGTGAGGGCCAGCTGGTTTGCCCTGAAGGGTGTCCCGGATCAGGGTTGGGGTTCTCTTAGGGTATGGGGCAGCCTGAGCGAGGGGCCTGTGGTGGTTTGCAGGCCGGCCACACACCCTAGCTACCGAAGTGGAGGCCCTGGGATCTGGAATTTATTTAACTTCTACAATTGAAATTTTGTAGCCTGGAGTGGAGCCAAGCCTTCTGCTCACTCTGTGGTGGCAGCCATTTCTGTTGCGATTTATGTATCTTCTATAATTGAAACTTTGTAGCCTTAAGTGGAGGCCTAGGCTGGCCAGAGCTGCAGAAGATTGGCTTCCTCCTTCACCGGGGCAACCCTAGCCTCTGCTCTCTCCAGCTCCATGACTGCCTCCATTTCTATTGGGATTTATGTATCTTCTATAAGTGAAATTTTGTAGCATTGAGTGGAGAGCTAGGCCAGCAATCACAGGCAGAAAGCTTGGCTTCCTTCATAACTGGGGAAACTCTAGCCTCCCTCCTGTTATCAGTGGCCACAGCCGTCTTGGTTGGGGTTTATTTGCATATTTGCTCCTGATTGGCTTGTGGGTATAGCAGAGGTATGGTCAATTTTCATATTACTCTTTCATTAGATAGAATATCCCCTACCTGCCTAAATTTGAGAGGATATAGAGTATATCGAGGCTAGGGCCAGCACTAGAAGCCGCAAATTGAAAACCACTGGGAATGGAGAGCCAGGAGATGGTGAGAAGCGAAACAATGAATCCAGCCTTGTTCACCGGGCCAATATAGTGAGTCAAGTGCTTCTCACACTAGTGGGCATGTGGGTCACCCTGGGTGGGGGTTAGGGGGTTGGGAGTTGGAGGGGGGGGTATTCAACTGCAGATCCGAACCAGCAGATCTAGGATAGAGCCTGAGAAGCTGCATTTGTAACGAGCTCCCAGGGGTTTGCAGATCACACTCTGAGTAGCAAGACTGCAAAATGCACAGATCTCATGTCCATAATCTCATACAGGAAACCAGTAGTTCAAACTAAGCAGGGCTGAAATCACTAATTAAGCTGGATTGCTGCTCCTATTGGCAGTGCTAAACTTAAGGCACGGAGAACAAAAACCTCATATGCCTAAGTGTTTGCCTTGAGGCACAGATAAAAATCAAAGATTTTTTATAGAATGCTTTAATTCCCCCCCCCCCCCCGCTTACAGTGGTAGGAACAGTAGGAATAAAATATCTAGAAATCTCACTCAGATTTTGAGTCTGATCAAATCTGAGTTTACTTGCTGAATTACAGCATCAGTGGGATTCATAGTCCTGCCAGGTCTTTGATGAGAATGAAGGCAGTGACCTGGACAGAGTGCATTTTCAGCAATTTGAGTGGGAATGTCTAAAACACTTTTGAGGAGTGCCCTATATCCCCAGCCCCCTAAGAAGTGCTTCTCACTGGCCCTCCTGTGTCTGCACAAATTCTCCTGCCCTCACGTAGAAAACTGTTCCTTCCTCGCCTGAGCAAGGGCCCTTGCAGAACAAGTTCACATTCAGTACTCTACTACCAGTCAGTGTCTCTCTGTCAATAACCATAATCAGATCCCAGCATGCCCTGGGTGGGGGACTGAGTGTGGACTCAGACTCAGGAAGAGAAGGCTGATATAATGGAAGATCTTTGAGAATTTAAGTTATAACAGCAAAAAATCAGGAGGGTGTTTGTGGGAACAGATTTTCAGTATTTTTAAACCAAAGGAAAGAAATAGGAAGAAAGAATAAAAGAGAATTTGACAATAAAACAACACATGCTTCAGTATGTAAATGCTGGGGCAGAACTACCAGAGAAAAGATATTCCTGAGTGGCTCGACAATTGCCCCTGTTACCATGAATGTAACAGCTATAAATGCCCAAATACTGGTAGATGCAGTTGTGCTATGTTAGCAATCCAAACCTGCATTAGTGTTAGCTTCCTATTGTGGCTGTAACAAATTATCACAAACCTAGTGGTTTTTTTTTTAAACAACACAAATATATTATCTTTCTCTTCTGGAGGTCAGAAGTCTGAAATTGGTCTCACTGGGCTAAGATCAAGGTGTCAGGAAAGCTGGATTCCTTTCCAGAGACCATAGGGGAGAATTCATTTCCTTGTCTTTTCCAGCTTCCAGAGGCTGCCATATTCCTCAGCTCACGGTCCCCTTCTCCATCTCCAAAGCTGGCAATATTATCACCTGAACCTCTGTTTCTGTCACAGATCTCTTTTTTAAAATATATTTTATTAATTTTTTACAGAGAGGAAGGGAGAGTGATAGTTAGAAACATCGATGAGAGAGAAACATCCATCAGCTGCCTCCAGCACACCTCCTACTGGGGATGTGCCCGCAGCCAAGGTACATGCCCTTGACTGGAATCGAACCTGGGACCCTTCAGTCTGCAGGCCGACGCTCTATCCACTGAGCCAAACCAGTTAGGGCATGTCATAGATCTCTTTCTTTAATTTTCCTGCACCCCCTTTCCCTTATTAAAACCCTTGTGAATAAATTTGGGCCCACCATGTAATCCAAGGTAATCGCCTCATCTCAAAATCCTTAATCACATCTGCCAAGTCCCTTTTGCCATAGAAGGTAACATATTCACATGTGCTGGGGATTAGGAGTTTGATCAACTGTTGGGTTTTTCAGTCTCACACAGAAGCTGCAGGCTAAAATGACTATTTCTCACATCCTTTTGAATCCTTCTTACAGGATCTGCTATAGCAATTCTGTCATTTTTTTCCCTGACTTGGTGCAAGCCATTGTTTTCTCCAAGCTTCCCAGAGCCATCACAGTTGTATGTGTGGACGAAAGGAGCCACATGCTAACCTGACACGCTCAGGGGAGGCCTGCGTGGCGGTCTTGCAAACTCAGAGACCTAACATAACCACAAAAGATGGTTTGAAAATTAAATATAAATACAAACAGGTTATGGTGGGTAGTCATGTCCTAGGCCTGTATTTTCCCTGACAAAGATCAACTTAGATCTTTACTGAGCCACTTGCATTTTTTCGCCTCTAAGATAACATATCTGTGAGATGTCTGGGTAACTTGTAACTTCCCTTTTTCTGGAGCCCCTGGGGCACAATCAAATGTGGTGGGCACCAGGACAGATGCCACAAATTCCTTCATTATCATGTTAATTATTCCTGCACTCACCTAAGTATGTGTCCATCATTTTACTTTTTATCCAATCCCAGGTGGGATTGCTTATCCCTCCTCCGAAATCCATCACCAATGAGTTTCATGTCACCCACCTATGTCCCTCCTTTCATTGCGATGTATACATACAATTGTAACCCGCCATTCTCAGGAGCATTATCTCAATTCCTTGAGCTTCTGCTTCCCAGCATATGGCAACAGGGTGGCTCAAATAAACTCACTAAAATCCTTTATAGGTTTCAATGTTTTTTTTTTCGTTAACCTACGTCAGCCTGGTCTCCTTCCTGCATCACAGGAGGGTGCTCTCAATTTAATACACTGTCTTTGACCCAATCCTTTGATCCTTCCACCTTGATCCTGCACCCTCAAGATCCAGTTACCAGAGTTCTCTTCTGGACGCTAAGAGCAAATGTTGGCTAGATCCTGCAGTAACTTTAAGATAAAGCCCCTTCTCCCTCAGAGAGCCAACACGTCTCTGATAGAGTTGTGCTAAAATAGAACCCTAATTGATCTCCTAGTTGGCTGGCACATTTGAAAATTTTAACACTCCCGGGGCTTCAGTATGCCAGATATTGCCTGTATTCCACCATCCCCCAGCGATGGAGTCTGGATTGTCAGTTAACTGATGGGTGATCCACCTTCCAAATCCCATTTTAAGGTGACCTTCCTCAGATCACTTCTGGTGCCCGATATCTGAGGGGTAGAAATGCTCTTGGGAACGCCTTTAAGAATGTGAGAAAAGTGGGTTTGGGCACAGAGAGGAAATGAATGGGAAGGCATTCACAACAGCTGAGCCCTTGTAGAGAGCTCTGAAGCTGAGCTGTCCCCTTAAATTGTCCTGCCTTGAGGCAAAGAAGTGGGGCCCCTATACCTGGGGAAGTTGTATGAGAGGGACTCCACTAAGAGTTACCAGCTACCAGCACCCAGTAAGTGGGAGGAGGGGGGTTTTAGTTCTTAAGGGAAACTTTGGTGGTGCACAGAAGCATCAACTACAAGGATAATGGTTTAAAGTTTTTCAAAGCCTTGCCCAGAAGTTTTGATATGCTGAGAGGTATTTTCCTGTCCCCCAAATGGGGGCTGGGAAATCTTGGACAGATTATTTAAAAGTGCTGGGGCCTAGTCCTTCTCCTTATCATAAATTACCAAGAATGAAACCTGCCAAAAGGAAATAAACTACAGTCAAACCTCAGTTATTGAACATCTCTGATCTCAAATAATTCTGTTCTTGACCAAGTTGTCAACCTAACAACCCTTTCCTGCTGATACATCAGCATGCCAAAACGGGTCTTTCATGCAAAAACAAAGAAGAGAATGCTTTTGTTGCTGGGAAAATCAACTGTTAGCACAATTTTAAAACATAAAGAGGCCATTAAGAGTGCTAATGTTGCTAGGGGTGTGAAAGAAGCAATGATTACAGGCAATGGGAGAGGTAGAAGACTGTTGTTGATTTGGATAAAGGAAAAGTCATTCACTTGTAATAGCGATTTTGGAGGCAGTGATGCATGAACAAGCAAAGATGCTGAATGCTGACCTGAAAGACACCCCTGGAATGAGTGCTGAAAGTGAGTTGTTAAGGCTAGTAGGGGGTGGCTCGATAAATTAAGAAAAGAAATGTTTATCTATAGATTAAACAGTACATTAGACATGTACTGTATATAAGAAAGGTTAAAACAGGGAATCATTTGGGGGTCTGGAATGGATTAATTCAATTTACATGATTTCTAATGGGGGAAATATGATTTGGTTTGCGAACGAACTGCTTCCTGAACAGCCTTCTGGAATGAATTAATTTCAAGAACTGAGGGTCCACTATATTTTTAAAGTTCTATTTGTGCTAATGCCTGTTTCACACAGTCTCTCTTAGGCCTTCATGGATGGAAAGGGAAGTGAGCTAAGGAAAACTGTATCTCAAACAAGCATTTCCATGTCCCTGATAATAAAGTGAGGAGAAGGAGCCTCATAATTAGTAAGCAGGAAGCAGATTGGGGTAAAACTGTCCAAGAAGTGGTAACATAATCTCTTATTGGGCCTCTATTGGAATTGAGAAATTCGTTATTATCCGAGATCACCTTGGGGTCAGCCTTGGCCTGGCTTCTACCTCTCTAGTATCAAGCACTACATGATGAATTTCTTGGAAGAACATGCCTTACCTAGGCTGAGGGATCCATTATGGGGAGTCAGAGAAGTAAATACAAAGAAGTGAGAATGAGAAAAACTTCCATTTACCCCAGAGTTTAAAGTGTTCTCTCCTCAAGTTTTAGGACTCAGTTATTTCTGTACTTATGGAAAGTCATTGAAAACATATGAGGTGTGCCTTTGTTGACAACAGCATTTTTCACAATAGCTAAAATGTGGAATCAACCCAGGTGTCCATGGGAGGATGAACGGATAAGCAACATGTGGTATGTATGTACAATGGAATATTTTTTCAGCCTTAAAAAGGAAGGAAATTCTGGCAGATGCTGCAACATGCGTGATTCTTGAAGACGTTGCACTAAGTGAAAGAAGCCAGTGGCAAAAGAACAAATACTATACAATTCCATTAATATGAGATACTTAGAGTAGTTAAAATCATAGAGATAGAAAATAGGGTGGTGGTTGCCAGGGGTAAGGAGAGAGGAAAATGGGGAGTTATTGTTCAATGGGGACAGAGTTTCAGTTTTACAAGATGAAAGGAGTAGAGAGATGGATGGTGGTGATATGAATATATTTAGTACCATTAAACTGTGCATTTAAAAATAGTTAAGATGATACATTTTATGTTAAGTATATTTTACTACAATTTTAAAATAACTTTAAAGAGTATATGAAACAAAGAGAAAAGAAAGCAGAGACATCTATAATTAAACATTTTAAGTTAATTTGTTCATTTTTAATTTTTTATAGACCCACCCAGTATAATATAAAAAGAAAAAAAAATAAATGAAGCTTTAAATGAGGAAACCAAGAAGATAGGAGAGAATAACAAGAGGAAACAAAAATAGAAATAGTAATAAACCCAATTTAAAGAGAAACAAAAAATTAATATAACTTTAGAAAACTTAATTCCAGTGAGAAAAGCAATGGAAACCGAAGTTGAGAGAGGTATGGCTAAAAATAAAAGAAACATTTTTGGTTCAAGGGTGGGGTTAAGAATTAGCAGAAAGAAAGAAAGCATCTGGCTAGACTTTGTCAGAGGCAAAGTGCTAGGTGAAGTTGTGGGGCTGGAGCTGAAGCAGCGGAAACACGGCCCACATGGACTGAGATCCCAGGAAGCCTGTGAAGTGTGGTAGCAATCATCCCAGGTAGAAACTGCTGTTTGGGTTCTGTACTTATTTGTTTGCTAAAACAATAGAAAGTTATTTTGATTTTCCGAGCTTATGTTTGCTACCCAATACTCCATGGATGATGGTTTGAGTGTCCCATTGACTGTGATCTCCCTGGTCATCGAAGCACATTCCTCTGGGAACCAGGACAGGACAATTATCCTAAATTGTCTCAGTAGCTACAGGTAACTGAGTTTCCGTTGACTCAGTGGTCCCGGAATCAGAACAGACCCTAAACTGCCTCAGTAGCTACAGAGAACGCATTCCTGTTGACTCAGTGATCCCAGAATCTGGACAGCACAATTATTCTAAATTGCCCAGGGGGTCCCAGATAATGTGCTTCTGCTGACTCAGTGATTCATAGATACTTTAGGTAACTGACTTGCTCAATTTTTGCTTCTGTAAAAATATGCTTTTCGCGAAACAGGTTCCTCATTCCAGACCCAAAGATGTAATCCATACCTGTGTGCTAGTCTGCCCGTATAAGCCAGATGTGGCGAGCTGTTCGGGGCTGGGAGCGCTTTTGCTCCAGACCTTGTATGCCGCCGGCCTTTAATAAATGACTCCACAATTTGACTTTTTGAGGTGCCCTTTGTAAGATGGGGGTACACCACAATACCTGTATGGAGGTTCACACAGAAAAACAGTCTTTTAAATGCCTGTGCCAGGCCAGGCATTTACAAGAAAAGAGTTAATAGAGAGAATTCATTGAGCTGTTGTCAGATAAAGGACAAAAGGAAGAAACTGAGGCAGCAACCTATCCCCATGTAATGAGTCAGGGTTACTGGAATTTAAAGGTTTAAAAGGAGAGCCCCATGTAATTGGGACACAGACCAGGGATCATAGGGTTGTGGGCACTACCCAGCTGGTCCTGGCATCTCTGATGGGTACAATGGGGCTAATTCTGAGAATGTGGCAAGTTCTGAAACTAGTTGCCATGTCAGAGTGAAGAACCATTGGTGCCTTGAAACTCATTGATAGAAACAGAAGTGGCCTGGCAGGTACAAGGGCCTTCTCCGATCTTTGAAGTCTCCCTCTCCCGACCCCTACTGGCAGAGCCAAACAGGGCATCAGCTGGCAAAGGTTTGGGAAGCGCCATCCCCAGCATGACAAAGCACAATGCTGTCTGGTCTGGTTGTCACTAGCCACGGTGGCTATTTAAGTTTTGATTTAACACATGAAAATTAAATAAAATTTAAAAGTTGTTCTGGCTACATCTGGGGTGCTCAAGATCCACGTGTGGCTAGAGGCTACCATGTAGACAGTATAGCTGCAAGGGGTGGTGAGGCCCTAAAACACATAAGAAGGAACACAAACCATCTTGGCAAACTTCATCTTCTATGTAATGTCTGCAGGCCTGGAGAACTATCTATACCTCAGCAAAGGCAATCTTTTTTCAAACAAAACCGTGTTATGTCATTTTAAAAAGGCATACATTTAGATTCAGGGACTGTGCAAAACTAAGTACTTTGTTGATCCCATGTTACAGATGTAGACCCTGGAATTGGAAGTGGGTAAGAAACTTGCCAATGTCACACAGTTGACTGCAGAGCCCTTGACTTAACCTCTGGAATATATTGTCTCTGACTATCAAAGGGAGCTGACATTTCACAAGGAGATTTTATTTGCTTGGCATTGTTCAGTATAACATTATTTTCTCAGAAAGAATAAATTGGATAAAGGAAACCAACAGTTAATAATGGCACTTAATAACATAAGGAATTATGACAATGAAAGTCATTTCAGTTTAATAAAATTCATGCCCAGCAGACTTACAGCAACCCAACAGGGAGAAATAAGGGCTCTTTCTGGTTTTATGGTAAGCCATCACTCTCTATCAGATTCAATGCTTAGAAATACCTTGGATTGAGTACTTCACCTTTTGGTTTATGGTGTTTGCAAGATGATTGTGTAATTTATAGTTAGAGACTAAGAGTTCCTTGTACCCTCATCTTCTATAGTTTAAGTTAACACTGAGCTATATAAGTTATATGTAATCAGAGGCAACATGGTTGACACATGGTTAGGTCAATCATTAGCTTTGTGATGTTGGAATAGTTATAAGACTCCTGTGAGCTTCAGTTTCACTACCTTATAGCGATATTGTGATGATTAGAGATCATGGATATATGTAAATAATCCAGAACATTCTTTGACTTGTATAATTATACTATTATTAACAGATTTTAGGTGGCCCTCTAATAGAAGGCAAAAGAGACAGAAACAAGTATTTCTTGTCTTGTCTTTTTAGCGTGTACTCATTCATTTGTTGACTCAACAACTGTTTGTTGAATGCCTACTATGTGCCAGGCACTATTCTAAGTTCTTGGTATATATCAGTAAACACACCAGATAAAAATCTGTGCCACTATGGAGCTAAGATCATATCTATTCAGCACCCATTCTATGAAAGGCATTAATCCCATTTGTCAAAAATATAAATGGGGCCGAGACTGGTTTGGCTCAGTGGATAGAGCATCGGACTGCGGACTGAAGGGTCCCAGGTTCAATTCCGGTCAAGGGCATGTACCTTGGCTGCGGGCACATCCTCAGTAGGGGGCATGCAGGAGGCAGTTGATCAATGTTTCTCTCTCATCGATGTTTCTGACTTTCTATCCCTCTCCCTTCCCCTCTGTAAAAAAAAAAAAAAAAGTATATATACATATATATATATATATATAAATATATATATATATATGTAAATGGGAATCCTCCCTGTCTTAAAGAAGTTCCTATTACCTTATTTTAAAAGCTTGTAAAAGACCCTCTGAAAGGAATGGCATTTATTAATATATGAAGTATTCTGGCAATAGGAATTAAATGTGTAGTGGGAAAATGCTAATTTAGATATCAGAGAATCAGGTTCTAGCCCCATCTATACTACATCTGTGTTATCCTATCTAATAAAGAGGGAATATGCAAATTGACCATCATGCCATCACAAAGATGGTGGCACTCATTGCCACAAGATGGTGGCACCCAGTCTGCTCAGCCCTGCTGGAGTCCCCCAGTCCTTTCAGCCCTGCCTGGGGGGCAGGGGAGCAGGTGCATGCTGTGGCTGGACCCACCCTCAGCCCCCCAGCCACCCAGGGCCGGCCCATGGCACAGGTAACCAGGGCCACCTGAGGCTTGCGCTGCCGGCAGTGGCAGCAGCAGAGGTGTGATGGGGACATCACCTTATCCCGATTGTCAGGTCGCCTCTCATCCCTGAGGGCTCCCAGACTGTGAGAAGGGGCAGGCTGGGCTTAGGGACACTCCCCCTCCAGTGCAACAATTTTCATGCACTGGGTCTCCAGTCCAGGGGTTGGCAAACTGCAGCTTGTGAGCCACATGAGGCTCGCAAGCCTTGGTTTGCCGCTCTGTTGACTAATGAGTTTGCCAACCACTGCCTTAGGGAAAAACACTTAAAAACATTTTAATAATGTACTGATGTCTTTAACCTGAAGTCAAAACTTCTGGGTAATGGTAATGCCTTACAGCAGTGGTCGGCAAACTCATTAAGTCAACAGAGTGGCAAACTGCACTCACAAGCCGCAGTTTGCCAACCACTGCTCTAGTAAATTATATTCTCTGAGCTTCAGTTTTGCCACCTATGGAAATGGGAGTAGGATCTCAAAGGTATTTTCAGCAATAAAGTTGTCTTTTCTGTATATCTACATTCATCATACTAGCAAGACAGGCCAAGTTTATGGAGACTAGAAAAATACACTTTTTTAGAGTTAGTATCATAACCACAGGTACTGCTATCAAGTATAACTTAAATTGAAATGCAGTCTTCTAGGGGATTACTTAGATTTTTATGCTGAAGATAGCAAAAACAGCTGTTTGGATTACCTCAGAAGCAGAGTCTGAGACAAGAGATAATTTCAGCAGATTGTTGAGATTTGTTTAAGAGGGAAATCCTAATAAATTGTAGGATGAGAAAGGGACCTTGAGACAGGGAGAAAGCCAATGTCGGGGTGTATTAATGAAGTTGCTATTATTGTAGCAATTAAGACCCCGTTCCATCAGGACTTCTGAGAAAAGACAAAATACCTGCCAGAATAACCCACTCAAAGGGGAGTAGTCAGTGCACTTTTTCACTGGGTCCCACCCCTAACTGACTGAGGATCGCCCGAGGGTATCAATAGCCTCACCTTCTAAGCCCTGCACACTTCCATAGCTTCAGCATGAGAAGGCCATCACAGAGAAAGCAAGAGTTTAAGGTGTGACACTGTGATGGATTGAATTGTGTCCCCTCACCCGACTCCCAAATTTCATACGCTGTAGTCCTTAAACCCCAGCACCTCAAAATGTGACCTCATTTGAAGATAGGATCTTTACACGGGTAAACAAGTTGAAATGCGCTCATTAGTGCAAACCCTAATATAATATGACTGGTCTTGTCAAAAGGGGGAAAGGCACATATATATATGCATGCAATGTCATATGAAGATTGGCATGATGCTGCCACAGGCCAAGGGATTGCCAGAAATTAGGAAAGAAGCCTAGAAAAGACCCTTCCCTGGCCCCCTCAGAGGCAACGTGGCCTGTCAATACCTTGATCTCAAATTCCCAGCCTCCAGAATTGTGACATCATAAATTTCTGTTATGTGAGCCACCCAGTCCATGGTACTTTGTTACCATAGCCTAGCAAACTGATACGCTGCTGGGATCAATTTGAGCATGCAAGGAACTGTGCACCAAGCTCTGGCTGAAATTAGAGGTATGCAAGGGAGGTGACATGAGCACTAAAGACATCTTCTACAGAGTCCATAGAAGGTGGACCTGTTGTGGCTGAGAGATTGTCCTGTTGTTTTTCAGCAACCCCTAAAGAAAGCACGAGAAAGCTATAACTTTGCAATGGCTAAAACTACAATCTAGACTGCAAAAAAAGCCTGTTCTGTGTGTTCATTATATTTGAAGCAACAATAAATCTTGCTATTATCCTCTCAATTTTTAATATACCTTTTCTTCTTAAGGCAGCCACTGAGAATCCACGTCCTCTTTTATATGAATCAATCATATTTGTCAACATATTTTAAAAAGGGACATTTTAACAGCCTCATTTCCAGGGCAGCCTCCATTCCATCTGGGTAAGAATGATAAAAAAAAAAAAAAAAAAAAACACCCAAAAGATGGATGACAACTGTATTATACCTAAAAAAGTCTTACATTTATATTCATGATATTTTATATTGGAAAGGTTTAAAAATTGTTATAACTTCACTAAATATGTGTCATGAAACTGCTGAGGAAATTGGAAACAGGTTTTCCCCTAAAATTTGAGACTTTTTAACTCCTTTAAATGGGTCAGGAATGTCTTGCTAAAAGCACTGCTCTCAGACAACTGTCATTTTGTACTTTCCTTCCAAAAGCACCAATCTCAAAAGAAGTATGTGCACAAATTAGCAAGAGGACCTTTTCAAGATGCTGAACATGTTTGATCTGAAGAAAACACAAGGTTCTCCGTGTAAGCCAGTCAATTTATGGTGCCCTACTTTAGTTAGAACCTGACTCTCCCTCCCCACCTGGCTGACCTGTCCTATATATATATTAATCTGACCACTCTGTATATCCTATAGAATAAAAGGCTAATATGCAAATTGTCCCCTCAACCAGGAGTTCGACCAGCAAGCAGGCCAACCAACCGCCCATGTCCCCTTCCCCTGGCCAGGCTGGCCGGATCCCACCCATGCACGAATTCATGCATGAGGCCTCTAAAATACACACACACACACTGAGTGGCCAGATTATTATGATCTCTGAACACATAATAATCTGGCCACTCAGTGTGTGTGTATGTGCGCGCGCTAACAGAAATCAGGGAATCAGAGGATGGGTTTGAAAATCAGTGCATCATGTAAAAAATTAAACACATGGCATCATTATAAAAGGAGTTGTAATTTGTCGAGTTAAATATACAAAAAGTAAGTTACAAGTAGCCTAGATATTTTGTCATAAATAATATTTCCACTTATAATACTGTAAATTAAAAGAGGAAGTGTGCCATTTAGGTTTTGATGTCACGATTTAAATATTTTTGTGTTGTTAGAAATGGAATTTAAAGTGCAGACTTTTTCTAATATGCATCATCATTACCTCTTTTTTCAGCTTTATTGAGATATAAGTGATATAGCACATTGTGTAAGTTTAAGGTATAAATTGCGATGATTCAATACACATGTATGTTACAAAATGTTTACCATCCTTAACACATCCTTCAACTCACATAATTACCATTTTGTTGTCATTGTTATTGCAGTGAGAACATCAAAGCACTACTCACTCTCATAGCGATTTTCAAGTATACAACACAGGATTATTAACTATAGTCACCATGCAGTATATTAAACCCCCAGAACTTATTCATCTTGTAATTCAAAGTTTGATCTATGACAATCCTCTCCCAATTTCCTCCACACCTCAGAGCCTGACAACCACCATTCCACTTTGTTTCCATTACGTTTCGTGTTTTTAAATTCTTTATACAAGTGAGATCATACAGTATTTATCTGTCTGACTTATTTCACTTAGAATAATGCCCCAAGTCTTTCCCTGTTGTCATAAGTGGCTTTATTTCCTTCTTTTTAATGACTGAATAATACAGCATTGCATAAATACCTGCCACATTTTTTAATTCATTCATCTATCAATAGATACTTAGATTATTTTTAAAGTTAGATATTGAAGTCACATACTATTATTGTATTGTTATCTATTACTCCCTTCAGATCTGTTATTATTGGCTTAACATATTTTGGTGCTCTAATATGGGTAGTTATATATTTACAATAGTTATATCCTCTTGATAAATTGATCCCTTTATCATTATACTAGAGGCCCGGTGCATGAAATTCTTGCCAGGGGTGGGGAGGTCCTCTCAGCCTAGCCTGCACCCTCTCCAATCCAGGATCCCTTGGGGGATATCTGACTGCTGGTTTAGGCCCGATCCCGGGATTGGGCCTAAATCAGCAGTTGGACATCTGTCTCACAATCCTGGACTACTGGCTCCTAATTGCTCACCTCCCTGCCTGCCTGGTCACACCTAACTGCCCCCCCTTGCTGGCCTGATCACTCCTAACTGCCTCTCTGTCCTGGCCTGATCACCCCTAATTTCCCCCCCCCCTGCTGGCCTGGTAGCTCCCAACTGCCCCTTCCCTGCCAGCCTGGTCATTCCTAAGTGCCCCCCATTGGCCTGGTCATCCCTTACTGCCCCCCCTCTGACCTAGTCACCCCTCACTTTCCCCCCTGCCAGCCTAAGTGCCACCAACTGCACCCCTGACAGCCTGGTCACCTCTAACTGCCCCACCCTGCTGGCCTGGTTGCCCCCAACTGCCCCCCCTGCTGGCCTGGTCACCCCTCATGGCACCCCCACTGGCCTGGATGCCCCACGCAGCCTGCTATTCAGTCATTTGGTCATTCCTCACTAACCTCCTTGCCAGCCTAGTCGTAGACAGCCATCTTGTGAGGGCATGATGGTCAATTTGCATATTACCTCTTTATTATATAGGATAATGACCTTTTTTGTCTTATATTACAGTATTTGATTTAAAGTCTATTTTATCTAATATAAGTATAGCTATACCTACTCTCTTTTAGTTTCTGTTTTCATGGAATATCATTTTCCATTTCTCACTTTCAACCTGTGTCCTTGAAGCTGAAATAATTTCTTGCAGGAAGAATATAGTTGGAGGTTGGTTTTCTACCAGCTACTCTGTGCCTTTTGGTTAAAGTCTACTTATATTTAAAGTAATTAGATGGGCAAGGACTTATTATTGCCATCTTGTTCATTGTTTTCCAGCTATTTTGTAGTTTCTTCCTTTCTTGCTGTCTTCCTTTATGAGTTGATAATTTTCCCGCATGGTATACTTTGATTCACTTCTCTTAATTTTATGTGTATTTACTAAAGATTTTTGCCCTGAGGCTTACTTGAAATAGCTTATAGATATAGAAGTTTATTTTAAGCTGACAAGAACTTAACTTTGATTGAATAGAAAATATTATCCTTTAACTCCTAATCCAACATTGTATGTTTTTGATGTCACAATTTAAATCTTTTTGTATAGTGTAACCATTAACAAATAATTGTAGCTATACCTACTTTTAATACTTATGGTCTTTAACCTTTCTACTACAGATAAGTGGTTAATACCTCACCATATTATAGTATTAGAGTGTTTGAATTTAACTATAAATGTATCTTTACCAGAGCATTGTATATTTTAATATGTATTCCTATTACTGGTTTGTGTACTTTCATTTCAGCTAGAAGGCCTTTCAGAATTTCCTGTGAGGCAGGACTAGTGAAGATAAGCTCTCTTAGTTTTTGTTTATTAGATAAAGTCTTTATCTTACCTTCATTTCTGAATAACAACTTTGCAGGGTAAAATATTCTTAGCTGGCAAGTTTGTTTTTCTTTCAGTGCTTTGAATATATCATCCCATTCTCTCCTGGCCTGCAAGGTTTCTGCTGAGGAATCCTGTAATAAATAGCTTTATGGGAGTTCCCTATTATGAATGAACTAAAGGCCTGGTGCACAAAATTCGTGCACTCGTGCGGGGGGGTGTCCCTCAGCCAGGCCAGCACCCTCTTGCAGTCCAGGAGCTCTTGGGGGATGTCCAACTGATGGCTTAGGCCCACTCCAGGGACATCCTTAGTGCTGCCACAGAGGAGGAAGAGGCTGCTGTCGCCACCGCCACTGTGCTCACCAGGCATGAGCCCAGCTTCTGGCCAAGCGGCGCTCCCTCTGTGGGAGTGCACTGACCACCAGGGGGCAGTTCCTGCATTGAGCATATGCCCCTTGGTGATCAGTTCACATCATAGCGACCAGTTGTTCTACTGTTTGGTTAATTTGCATATTATCCTTTTATTATATAGGATTGTTTCTTTTGTTGCTATAAAATTTTTCTCTTTGTTTTTTATTTTAGATGGTTTAGTATAGAGTGTGTTGGAGAAGACTGTTTTGGATTGAAATCTTGGGGTGCTATTAGTTTCAGGTAATTGAATTTCCCAATCTCTCCTTAAGTTTTAGAAGTTCTCAGCCATTATTTCTTTAAATAAGCTTTATACTCCTTTTCCCCCTCTTTTTTTTCAGAGCTTCTAATGATGCATACATTGTTTCTCTTAATGTTGTTGCTAAGGACCATAGACTTTCTTCATTTATTTTCATTCCTTTTTCTTTCTATTCCTTTGGTTGGATAATTTAAAATGATCTACTTTTGAGCTGACTGATGCTTTCATCTCTTTGGTCCTATATACGTTGAAGATCTTTATTGAATTTCAGTTCAGTCATTGTTTCTATCAGCTCTAAAATTCGTTGGATTTTTTTTTCTCATTTGCTTTTTATCCTTTTTTGCTGAGCTTGTAATTTTGTTCCTATATTATTTTCCTGATTTCATTCCATTGTTTGTCAGTGTTGTCTAGTAGTTCTCTGAGCATCCTTAGAACAATTATTTTGAATTTTTTGTCACATAATTTTTTTGTATCTCCATTTCTTTCAGGTTAGCTACTGGAAGTTTATTTTGTTCCTTTGGTGGAGTTGTGTTTCCCTGATCTTTGTGAGCCTTACAGCCTGCGATAGGTATCTGTACATCTGAAGTAGTTAGTCACCTCTTCCAGACTTTATTACCTGACTTTAGTAAGACTTCCATTTATGGGTGGGAACATGATGGAGTATGATGTGACCCTGAATGTAGTGGTGCCAAGGGCCAGGTGCAGGGGTGTGTGGCAACCCTGGGTCTGGGAGGCTGTGGTTATTCATTAGCTCAGACTACCGAAGTCCACAACATTGATGGCCCACATAAGTTATAAGGGCTGTTGTGATCCTCTGGACACTGTTAAAATATGTCTTGTGTATAAGAAGATGAATTACTTGCTTCAGAAGAACAGATGCTTCAATTCAAGTAACAAGGCAAGTAAAGACTGATGTTCCATCTCAAGCATGTAACAAGGAGTTCCCTCTTAGTCCTGTTGTTCAAGTCTCCAATTGATTGGATGAGGCCCATTATTAGGGATGGCACTATGTTGTACTCAGTCTACCAATTAAATGTTAATCTTATCAAGAAACACCTTCACAGAAATTCCTAGAATAATGTTTGTCCAAATGTCTGGGCACCCTGTGGCCTATACAAATTTGACACACAAAAGTATCCATTACGAAGACCTCAGATCCTTGCTAGCTATTTGTAGGAGTTCCTTACAAGATGGAACTCTCTATAGGGCTGCTTGAGTGTCCTTATGGCATGGTAGCTGGGTTCTCCCAAAATACATGATTCAAGAGGGAAAGTCAGGAGAAAGGCTCAAATATTGCATGACCTAGTTTTGGAAATCACTGCCACCATATGCTTTTTATAGAAACAAGTCGCTAAGGAGGGAGGAAAATTTTACCTCTTAAGGAAAGGAATATCAAACAATTTGTGGGTATATTTTTAAAGCACAATATCTGGGGTGCTTTACTAATACTGATATCTAGTTACTACCTCTGGACCTTCTGATTGATCTTTTTTTTTTACAGAGAGGAAGGGAGAGGGATAGAAAGCCAGAAACATCGATCAGCGGCCTCCTGCACACCCCCCACTGGGGATATGCCTGCAACCAAGGTACATGCCCTTGATGGGAATCAAATCTGGGACCTTTCAGTCCAAAGGCCGATGCTCTATCCACTGAGCCAAACCGGTTTCAGCATGGGCTGTGCTTTTTAAAAACTCTTGATGTAACTCCCATGAGTTTCCCAGCATTTCCTCTATCATCTGCATCCACTCTTGCATCTCTTAATATTTTATGCATTTAGTGAGCAAGCACGTATCCCTGTGATTTGCATGATATGGCATACCATATCATGCAAGTGGGTGTGAAAACTTCCTCCGATAGATAACTCAACTTCATTAAAGAAATTTTTAAATTTAAAATAGTTTTCTTAATGTAAACAATAAGCATTATGTTTTACATAGAGGTATAGCACTCAAGAGAAGAGCATTTAATACCTAACATTTTCAAAACCGTATGTATTACAAAACAAGGATATAAGATAAACCAAATACAGAAAGTCCTCAATGTCATCAATAGGTTTCAAGATGTTAAACAAAGCAATATATAATGAAACTAATTTTACCACAGGCTAATTGAAATAAACAAGAGTTAAGTTCCAACAGCATCTCGTCGACATTATAATTAAAGTACATTTGCCGAGACCGGTTTGGCTCAGTGGATAGAGCGTTGGACTGCGGACTGAAGGGTCCTGGGTTCGATTCCGGCAAGGGCATGTACCTTGGCTGCGGGCACATCCCCAGTGGGGGGCGTGCAAGAGGCAGCTGATCGATGTCTCTCTCTCTCATCGATGTTTCTGACTTTCTATCCCTCTCCCTTCTGCTCTGTAAAAAAATTAATAAAATATATTTTTAAAAATAAATAAATAAATAAATAAAGTACATTAGAGGACCTGCTGTACAAGAGAATTGTGGCTAAGTATCAAGCTTAAAATTTACAAATAAACACATAAGTAAGCATTATTTTGAGCTTATAAAGGATCAGATACTTATTGATAATTTATGACAGAATGTGACCAACTCTGCCTTTGGAAGTATGATGGTTAGTTTTATCTATCAACTTAGCTAGGCTATAGTGACCAGTTATTTATGCAAACACTAATTAAGATGTTGCTGTGAAGGTATTTTATAGGTGTGATTAACATCTGCAATCAGTTGACTTTAAGTAAAAGAGACTTACCCTATAACGTGGTTGGGTCTCCTCTAAACAATTGAAGACCTTAAGAGCAAAAACTCAAACATGAAGAAATTCTGTCTTGAGACTGTAACATAAACTCCTGGCTGGGTTTCCATACTGCCAGACTGCTCCACAAATTTTGGACTTGCCAGCACCTATAAACATGTGAGCCAATTCCTCCAAATAAATCTCTTCATATTTATATGGATAGTAATATGAATACAGATACATGTATCTGTAAAGGATTATACTGGTTCTGTTTCTCTGGAGATCCCTGACTGATACAAGTTTTGGTGGTTGGAAGTGGGATGCTGCTATTAACAAATACCTGAAAATATGGTAATGAGTCTGGATTTGGCAAATTTTTAGGAGCTTGACAGAAAAAGCCTAGGTTGCCTTGAAGAGATGGATGGTTGGTAGGAATATGGGCATTGAAGGCGATTCTGGTAAAGGCTAAGATAGAAGTAAGGAACACAGTAGAGAAAACTTCTATTTTCTCAGAGAATTTCATATACCATCATGAAAAGGATGTGGGTAGAAATATGAATATTAAAGGTGCTTCCAGTGAGGTCTCAGAAGGAAATGAGGAAAATGCTACTGGACACTGGAGAACATGCATTATATGCTATAAAATGGCAAAGAACTTGGTTGAATTGTCCTAAAGTCTTATAGAAAGTAGAACTTGTTAAGTAATAAAGTTGGGTATTTGAGGGGATTCCCAAAGAAAATGTGGAAAGTATTGCCTGGTTTCTCCTTGCTGCTTAGAATAAAACTAGAGGCCTGGTGCACAAAATTCATGCCTGGGAGGATGGGGGAGGTCTCAGCCCATCCTGCACCCTCTCCAATCTGGGACCATTTGGGGGCAGTCAGACAACCCTCTCACAATCCGGGACTGCTGGCTCCTAACTGCTCACTTGCCTGCCTGTCTGATTGCCCCTAACCACTCTGCCTGCCTGCCTGATCACCCCTAATCACTCTGCCTGCCTGCCGGATGCCCCTAACTGCTCCTCTGCCTGTCTGATTGCCCCTGACCACCTCTGCCTGATCCCCCTAACTGCTTCCCTGCCAGCCTGAGCCCTCTAACAACCTCAGCCTTGGACCCACCACTGTGGCTTTGTCCGGAAAAACCTCCAGAAGATGTCTGGTCTAATTAGCATATTACCTTTTTTATTAGTAGAGATGTTAAAGTAAAGGGATAAATTGAGAAGGAATTGTTAAGCAAACATAAACCAGCACTGATTCGGAAAATTCTCAGCCTATTTAAATATGATTTATGGATCCAATCAACCACCTTGGCATAAGCCAGGAACAGAAATGGGGTTACCCAGAAAAGACCTGTGGAGGACGCTCATATCTAATGGCTCCGACTCTCTGTGAATTTTACCAGGAAACTAATGAATTTTTGAGAGAATTATATACCAGCGAAAATACTATCAGCCTGGACTGAAAGGCACAGAGAAAACACCATGTAAAGAAGAGATACATAAGGAAATTAGCATGTGAAGACAGAGGCAGAGATCGGAGTGATGCATCTAGAAGCCAAGGAAAGCCAAGGGCTGCCAGCCACCACCAGAAGTTAGTTAGCAAGAAGCAAAGAAAGCTCCTCCCTTAGGGTGTTTGAGAGAGCATGTCTTGCTGACACATCGATTTCAGACATATAGCCTCCAGAACTGTGAAAGAATAAATATCTACTGTCTTAAACCACCTTGTCTGTGTACTTTGTTCCAACAGCACTAGGAAACAAATACAGGAAGTATCAAAGATAGACACTAACTAGCTGAAATCTCCCCTTGCTTTGAACCTATGTATATATTCTGTATCTGCTTGGGAAGCAAGATATAAATGTTTTAATTTAATAAACAATTAGATTCAATTAACTATGCAAGCAAATCATTTCATTTAAACTTGGTGTAAGACAGATGTGAAAGTTATAGCACTTATTATTTTGATCTGTGTACATCCGCCTTGGTCTCTAATTTCCTCTTTTCCCCTCTTGCATGGCTGCAAAAATACCAAACAATATTTTTGCAAGTGGAATTTAATGGAGTAGAAACAACAGTGTTTTCTTGACAAACATCAGCACACATTAGTAAGGGATTTAAATTCTGCATGGGTTTTGTTTACACACTCAGACACTAATTGCCAGTCAGTTTGTTATGCACAATAAGCAGCCACAGCAGTGGAAATTACCAGAGCACAAGCACCATTGCTGGAAATGCTCTCAAATGGTGGAGCCATAGCACAGGCTTCCAAATCCCTAGGACTGAAGTTGCTAGGATCAAACTGTCATAGGTTGTTCCAGTGTCAGAGTCTGTGCTCTGTTAATTAGGCAGTTTTATTTAGCTCTTGGAAGAGTGAGAATTGAGCTGCTAGGACCAAACTGTCATAGGTTGTTCCAGTGTCTGAGTCTGTGCTCTGTTAATTAAGCAGTTTTATTTAGCTCTTGGAAGAGTGAGAATTGAGCTGCATTGCCAGTCTTTGTCTACATGCAAGCATGTACAGCAGGTCCTCAAATAACATATTTTTCATTCAACATCATTTCCTTCTAATGTTGATGAGAGGAAAAAAATCAATCCCAGACAGGAGCCACTGTCCATGGAGTTTGCACAGTCTCCTCATGTCCTCATGTCTGCCTGGGTTTCTTTTTTCTGGGGACTCTGGTTTCCTCCCACATCCCAGAGATGTGATTGTGAGCTGAACTGTTGAGTATACACTGCCACAGTCTGAAGGGATGTGGGTGAGTGTGAGTGGCCCTGAGATGGACAGGTGTTTGGTCCATGGTGGGTTCCCACCTTGTACCCTGCACTGTCTCGAGAATTCCTGGCCACCACAACCCTGAACTGGAATAAGCTGGTTGAAAAAGAACTCTCTTTCCTGTTTTTATCTGTCTTTCTTAAATGTATGTATATCTCGCATTTATTTCAATGTTTCATATTAGGAGTGTTTGGGTCTTTATTTAGTAGTTTGGTGATGTTTTGTGACTAGAACTATGCTGTAGGAACTTAACTCTTGTTGATATCAATTAGTCTACCACCAAATTGGTTTTGTTTAAAGTTTTAGTTCCCCAAAGTCTATCCATGTCAGATAACTGGATATGGCAGTCTCTTCTTTTGTTTTCTAAACAGAAGTGCAATCAAACAACCCAAGAAATGTACAAGCCTCAGTCAGTCAATCCTTTCCTTTCAAGTCACCAGGCAGTGGTGTCTACCATAGTCCTTGGAAAAGTATTTCAGAAGAAGAAATTTAGGGCACCTATGCTAGTATCTTCTGGTCTAGGTACTGCAGAGAGCTGAATGAATTCTCTTCATTTTGATATACAACAACCAACCTTCATTTTGAGATCCAAGATGTTTGTGTTAATGGAAAAGAGTCTATTTGGTCCTTCCTTGGGGCTGACCTCGTGAATTTGTCTTTGACTCCAAAAAGCCTTCTATAGGGTGTCCAAAAAACGTATACACAGACTTTGAATAAACATAAAGGGCAGTGTTTATTAAAATACATTTCATTTTCAAAATTGAGCTACCAGCTGTTAAAGCGTGTATACATTTTTGGGGACCCCCTGTATTTGTACATACCAAGAGGATTTGGTTATGAATGATTAAGGCTGCTGTTCCCCTTAAAGGAGTGACTTTTATCCTTAGAGACAAGATGTGCAGATCAGTCAGGGCAAAGCAGAGATGCTACTTAGATTTCAGCAGCAAACTTGGTGCCAACAAAATAGATACACTTGCCGAAACCGGCTGGGTCTTATTGCAGAGTAAGACCCCAGTTTAATCTATTGTCTGAAAGACTAGGAATTCCCTTCACCATTCAATATTTAAAAATGATCACATGTGTTTCTTTACCAATAAAGAAATTACATTTTGAAATGCCTTTTTGAGGTAAATGACTTGTTAATAATGCTTTATATGTGTGTGTGTGTGTGTGTGCGCGCGCCAAGGGGAGGGAGGAGAGAGTGGTTGGAGGTATAGGAATATTAGGCAGAAGAAATTCCTGCCAAGTGTTTTTGGGGAGGGAGAGAAGCATCATGTAGACATCAGTAAAGTTATATTAAGAAAAAAATAAAGCACCAGAAATGAAAATTTAGCACATTTATGGCTTCAAATATCATGCTTGTTTTCCATCCATGGCATACATAGATAAAGATATAATTTTGCTGATATGGATTAGATTTCATCCTTTTCCCCAAGTTCATTACTCACCTCAATCGCTTTATAGATTGTGAGCTACCTGCCTCTGCAAATTTTGACAGGGTGCCCTGTGGAAGTAGAGTAGGCTTAAAATGCTAGATTCTGTTTCTCAGTTCCACCCCACTTAACAGAGCTAAGAAATCAAAGACTGCAGTTTGGCAAAATGAATGAGACTTCTATTTCCCTAGCTTATAGTTCCAATCCTGATTCGACCTGAAGTCTAGTCCTGACCTCTTAATTTTTTTGTTGTTGTTGTTGTTAATCCTCATCCAAGAATATTTTTTCATTTATTTTCAGAAAGAGTGGAAAGGAGGGGGAGAGACAGTGAGAGAGAAACATCAATGTGAGAGACACATTGATTGGTTGCCTCCCATAAGTGCCCAACAGGGGCTGTGTGTCGAGCCTGAAACCAAGGTACATGCCTTAGGGCACAACCAAACCTGCAACCCTTCAGTCCACAGACCTACGCTCTATCCACTGAGTAAAACCGGCCAGGGCCAGTCCTGACTTTTTAGGAGCTTTTATATATCCCTTTGTCAACCTAAATTTTCTACTACCTGAGGCACTGTGTCTCAGGGCAGTTTAACTGACATCAGAAGGAAAGGAGACACAACTCCCATAAGACAGAAAGAACTAGGGACTTGTAGGCTGCTGACCCTTAGGTTATCGTTGGAAATCGTTCAATCAAGTTATAGGATTGCTTTAAGGTAAATAAATACTTTGGAGTAAGCAACTAAATTCAACAATAAATATGCTAGTTAAAATAGACACACTTGCCAAAACCGGTTTGGCTCAGTGGATAGAGCGTCTGCCTGCGGACTGAAGGGTCCCAGGTTCGATTCCGGTCAAGGGCATGTACCTTGGTTGCGGGCACATCCCCAGTGGGAGGTGTGCAGGAGGCAGCTGATCGATGTTTCTCTCTCATCGATGTTTCTGACTTTCTATTGCTCTCCCTTCCTCTCTGTAAAAAAATCAATAAAATATATTTAAAAAATAAAATAAATAAAATAGATACACTTACAGAAAAGGGTTGGTAAAAAATCACATTGGATTGCAGGTGTAAAGTAATGTTAAAAGGTAACTAATGACAATTTTAAAAGATTGGTCTTTAGTCTCTGGATCCTTAACTTACAAAGAAAATAGGTATATTGTTTCCAACAGGTCACAGAAATAATGACATGGTACTGATTCAAATTAGAGACAAAGAGAGAGTAAAGTGTGTGGAAGAGAAGAGGGAGAGGATGCTTACTGCTTTCCTAGAATTTTCATAATTTCTAATTGAGAAATTCAGGAAACTAAATAAAATGTATATCATATATTACATAACAGAATCCTATCTAATAAAAGAGTAATATACAAATTGACTGAACCTCTGATACATCCACAAGCCACATCCACCAGCCAATCAGGAGCAAATAAAGCCCAACCAAATGGCTGTGGCCACTGAGAGCAGGAAGGAGGCTTGGGTTTCCCCAGCAATGAAGGAAGCCAAGCTGTCCACCTGCCCTTGCCAGCCTAGGCCTCCACTAAATGCTACAAAGTTTAAATTGTAGAAGATACACCTCCCAACAGAAATGGTGGCAGCCACGGAGCTGGAGAAAGCAGAGGCTAGGGTTGCCCGGGCAATGGAGGAAGTCAAGCTTCTGCAATCCTAGATCTAGGCCTCCATTCTAGGCTACAAAGTTTCAATTACAGAATTTAAATAAACCCAAACAGAAATGGCTGTCACCACAGCAGAAGGCTTGGCTCCACTCCAGGCTACAAAGTTTCAATTGTAGAACATAAATTAATCCCAGATCCCAGGGCCTCCACTTGGGTCGCTAGGGGGCATGGCCAGCCTGCAAACCACCACAGGCACCTTACCCAAGCTGCCCCATGTCCCAAGGAAACCCCCACCCTGATCTGGGAGACCCTTCAGGGCAAATCAGCTGCCCCCCACCCATGCACCAGGCCTCTATCCTATCTAATAAAAGAGTGATACGCAGATTGACCATCACTCAAATATACAATATGGCTGCCCCCATGTGGTCAAAGATCCTGCCCCCATGTGGACACAAGATGGCCACCACAAGATAGGTAGCAGGGGAGTGCCATGGGGAGGTTCCAGGCCTGCAAGAAAGGGCAGTTGTGGGTGATCAGGCCAGCAGGGGAGGGCAGTTGGGAGGGACCAGGCCTGCAAGGGAGGGCAGTTGGGGGCGATCAAGCCTGCAGGAGAGGGCACTTAGGGGTGACCAGGCTGGCAGAGAAGTAAAGTTGGGGGCAAACAGGCTGGCAAGGGAGCAGTTAGGATCAATCAGGCTGTCAGGGGAGTGGTTAAGGTGTGATCAGGCTGGCGGGCAGAAGGGTTAGGGGCAATCAGGAATGCAGGCAGGTGAGCAATTTGGAGCCAGCAGTCCTGGATTGTAAGAAGGATGTCCGATTGCCCATTTAGGCCTGATCCCAGTAGGATCACAGTAGGATCGGGCCTAAATGGGCAATCAGACATCCCTCTAGGGGTCCCAGATTGGAGAAGGTGCAGGCTGGGCTGAGGGATATCCCCGGTCCCCCATGCACAAATTTCATGCACCAGTCCTCTAGTTTATATAATAAGCAGGTAAAAGTCTTCAAACTTGGGATGTCACCATTCAGGACATATTTTAATGCCAACAGAAATAATTTCAAACATAAAATATATTTTCAAAGCCTAAAAACATATTCCTTCACACACAGTCCCAACAATTATGTGAGAACATTTGGTTCTTACTTCAAGGTCACTTGAGCTTTAGAGAGATGAATATCTTTCTAGGACCTCAGTGGTAATCAGAATTAGAGAAAGCAGTGTAAAGGAATATGTATGTGATATATTACTATATCCTGATTCCCAAGGCAGAAGCAACACCCTAGAAATTGTGGGTGTTCAAGAATTCTAAAGTCCTTGCTAATTAACTTGGATGTATTAAACAGGATAATTTAGAGAGCACTGCAGTAATAATCTAAAATTCTCAGTGATGTAGCATAACAAAAGATAATTTCTTACTCATACAATGTTGTTAGCAGATCTCAGAGACTGGCAGAATTGCTGATCTCCATGAATAGGCAGTGTCCACATTATTTAGGTTTGATGGTTTCTCCATACCAACATACACTCCCATGGTTGCTGTGGCCTAGAAAGAAAGCATAGAAAATCAGGAACTGGCTTTCATGTATAACTCACATTTCAGTCACATGACTGCCCTTAACTTCAAGAGGGCATATACCCTTGCCCCCCAAAAAAGGATCAGAAATCTTTGATGCGAACATTCATTATGTCTACTATAGATATATAGCAAATCTTTAGATTTTCCCTATTTTCCCATAAGAAAGATAAAATGAAGAAGTTTCAAGCATCAGTAGTTTTTCCCACCTTCCTCCCATTTGTTCTTCAGTATGGTGTGATGAAGAAAAAAAAACTGGACTTCAAATAAATTATTTATTTTAATTCAACCCACATTACTAGTAAAGGACTAAGAGCTTTCTTTTATCTGTTACTAGAGGCCCAGTGCATGAATTCATGCACCAGTGGGGTCCCTTGGCCTGAACTGCTGGATCAGGCCAAAACCAGCTTTCTGACATCCCCCGAGGGGTCCAGGGATTGTGAGAGGGCACAGGACAGGCTGAGGGACCCCCACCTGTGCACATTCAGGGCTGGAGAGGGACACAGGAGGTTGGCCAGCCAGAAAGGGACCATGGGAGGGCTCCAGAATGTTTCCAGTCCATCTCTCTCAATCCCAATTGGCTGGACCCCAGCAGCAAGGTAACCTACTAGTCGGAGTGTTTGCCCCTTGGTGGTCAGTGCATGTCATAGTGAGTGGTTGAGTGGCCTTAGCATATCATTAGCATATTACACTTTGATTGGTTGAACGAAAAACTGGTTGACCAGATACTTAGCATAATAGGATTTTATTATATATAATAAGGTTTTTCAATCTTGGCACTATTGACATTTAATGTGAGAGCATTCTTGGGAGACTGTCCTGTATTACAGGATATTTAAAATTATCCCTGGTCTCTACCTACTAGATGACAAAAACAGCCTTACACTCCATTAGTCAAAACCAAAAATATCTCCCAACATTTTACACTGGGGGAGGGAGGGTAAAATTACTCCTGTTGAAGAACCACTTTTCTATTTGCTTTCTTTGACCACTAGGCAGGGTTCAGGCCATTTTACACATGAAATGACCCATTATTGAGCACCGGCAGAAATAGACTAAAGATAATAAAATACATTTTCTCCCCCCAGATCTACCAGTGTTACTTGGGGCAGATCTCTGACTCTCCTTTTACCTTATCTCTAGAATGAGGGAACAATGTTACCAGGCTCATAAGCTTATTGTAGGGATTAAATGAGACCCTAAATAAGCCATCCTTTTCTCTCTGATTTGAAAAACTACTTCTGTATATGCCCAAGCCCTATATATAAATGGAGTCTACTTCCAGACTTTCTGTTCTGTTCCACTTGTCCCTTTGAATATTCCTGTGAGAATTCCTCACTGTGTTGATTAACCATTATTATTATTTTTATTGATTTTTTATAGAGAGGAAGGAAGAGAGTTAGAAACATTGATTAGAGAGAAACATCAATCAGCTGCCTCCCACTCACCCCCTACTGGGGATGTGCCCACAGCCAAGGTACATGCCCTTGATTGGAATGGAACCTAGAACCCTTCAGTCCACAGACTGACACTCTATCCACTGAGCCAAACCGGTTGGGGCAATAATTATTCTTATTAAGCCCTCTATTATCTATAGACTAGAGACCCATTGCAGGAAGATTCCTGCAAGAATAGGGCTTCCTGTGGCCTGAGAAAAGCTCCCTTCCATCTCTGCTGCCTTGCTCGCTCCCTTCTCCCCCACCCCACCTGCTTCCCTCCCTTCTCCCCTGCCCTGCCTGTTTCCCTCCCTTCTTCCCCTCCTCCCCACTTGCTTGCTTCTCCACAGCTTTGGTCCCTTCTGCAGTGCTTGGCTTCCTTCTACACTGTCTTCTGCACCAGGATATGCAAATTAAACCACCATCTTGGGTGGTTTAATTTGCATGCTCGCTCTGATTGGCTGGTGGGTGTGGCTGGTGGGTGTGGCTTGTGGGTGTAGCAGAGGTGCACTCAATTTGCATGTTACTCTTTTATTAACTAGGATGATTTGTCTGGGAAATTTAGCCACCAGCATAGGGACCAGAAACTGAGAAGTGAAGAAAAAGGCCTGCAGAATCCCTGCACTAAAGCTTATATACTTTTAAAACTGTGACATCTTCCAAGGTTATTAGGATGGTTTATAACTTATTTCTTCTTCACCCTCTGCACCATATTGTGCTTTGCAGCTGGATGCAGGGACCCAACAAATGGCTGCTGAGTAACTAAATGCCCAATTTCAGACCTAAGTCAAACAAGCTTAACATTACTGGGCTTCCCCCCATCATCTTAGGTTAGAAGTCCTAAACTAGGTGAGTTAAAGACACAGAAGCTATTAATATAGGCAGGGCTAGCGTCAGCAATCATTGACTGCAGACAATCTGACATCAAAGGAGGAAATTAAAAGGCAGACATTAATAAAAAAATAAAAACCACATGATCTGGAAAGTAAGAAGCCACACGCATCACAGTAACCCCTTCACTGCATTACACTGTCCGTGTATAATAACCGACATCCCTAATAATCACTTTGACATTTTTTAAATGCTAATTTCTATTCAACATGTTCTATTTTTTAAAAATTTGGAGTAGTGTGTAAGGCATTTGACAGAGATTTCCATCATAGGCTTAGAAAATATGTGATTTGCAATATACCTTAGAGATTACCTAATCTGTTTTCTAGATGCAGAAAGTCAGTTCCCGAAAGGTGAAGTGCACTTGTCCAAGGCCAGGTGGCCAGAGAGGCAGAATTGAAGCGAAAGTCCTAGCTTTATTAATCCTCACTGAGCCTTTGTATTGCTCAAAAAAATGTACTTTAGATCTGATAAATGTGTCAAAGGAGGGAGAAGAACATTAGAAAAACACGAGAGTGGGGCGAAGCTTGGATCACATTTTCTAAGCCATTCATGTTAACAGGTTATCTGACAAGTATGAGCTATTTATGAAGAGGAGGGGGTATGGAAAATATTAAAAATGTAGCCTGTCCTGGAAAAAAAATCTAAGTTGAAGGGAGGAGAGAATAGGAAAACGATCCAATTATTCTAAAATACTAGCCTCATAGAAATATAATATGGGGCACATATGTCATTGGAAATTTTCTAGTAGTTCCATTAGAAAGCAGAAGCAAGCAATCAAATTCATTTTAAAATACATTTTATGTAAATCAGTATATCCAAAATGCTATTATTTCAATATGTACTCAATACACAAAAAAATTATTGAGATATTTTACATTCTTTTACTCAAACTAAGTCTCTGAAAGCTAATGTGCATTTCACACAGCATATCTTAACTTGGATGCTAAACTCATCGGAAATACCGGCATTTGGTCTGAATTTAGATTTATAAAACGTACAACGAAAAGGATGAATTCACATACCCAAGTTATTCCAAATATGATCTCAATGTCTTACACTAATGAATCAAATGCCCCGAATCGTTCTCTGTTAATGTTCGCATCCACATTAACAAAATTCCTTCAGTTTTTAAATTGAAGTGAAATCCATTAAAATTATATAAATGAAATATTCCATTCCTCAGGCCTTCAGGACGAATTTCAATGTTTTGATCATACATGTGGCTAGTGGCTATGCATTAGGAGAGTGGTAGGCAAACTCATTAGTCAACAGAGCTACATATCAACAGCACAACGATTGAAATTTCTTTTGAGAGCCAAATTTTTAAACTTAAACTTCTTCTAATGCCACTTCTTCAAAATAGACTCGTCCAGGCCGTGGTATTTTGTGGAAGAGCCACACTCAAGGGGCCAAAGAGCCGCATATGGCTCGCGAGCCGCAGTTTGCCGACTGCGGCATTAGGCTAACAGGTCTAGAAGTGGGTGTTGGAGGTGGGAAGCAGGGTTGTCGGGTGACATAAAGCCCTTGTATGGCAGACTCAAGTACCTGGAGGGAGACTGAATATGGACTCATACACAAAGTGGAGCCACTTATACTATCCACCAAGAAAGAAGGAAAGGAAAAAAGAAAGAATGAGATATCAAGACAAGAACAGATTTCTAAGAAGACTAATGTACAACAAAATATAGGGGAAAATCAGGGAGACCAATGGACAGTTTTGTTGTAGTAAATAAAATGTGAAAAAATAAGAATTGAAACTAGAGGAGGGAAGGAGAAAGGAGGGGGAGTCCATAATCCAAGAGGCTGTTTGTTGGATGGAAGAAGTGACAAAACTGAAGATAAGACAGGACACCAAAGAAAAGGTCTCATTAAAGAACACTTAGAGACCTGGTTTTTGTTTGCTGGTTTTGTGTTTTAAATCTATGTGTTTGTTTTTTTTAAATATATTTTATTGATTTTTTTTTTTTACAGAGAGGAAAGGAGAGGGATAGAAAGTCAGCAACATTGATGAGAGAGAAACATCGATCAGCTGCCTCCTGCACACCTCCTACTGGGCATGTGCCTGCAGCCAAGGTACATGCCCTTGACTGGAATCGAACCTGGGACCCTTCAGTCCGCAGGCCAACGCTCTATCCACTGAGCCAAACCGGTTTCAGCTAAGTCTATGTTTTGTATTTGTTTATTCTCTACACTCTCTTCCACAGGCATTTAACAGGGAAAATTATATTTCCACTCTGGTTTTCAGGAGTTCAAGGGTTATTGAGGTAGCCCTTGAATTCTTCTTGGGAATGTAAAGGGTCTATTATTATGGAGGACAGAAAAGAATAGAAGAGAGAAGTGGATAGGAAGGCGGAGGTGCGGGGGGGGGGGGGGGAGAGAAAAGAATGGAGAGAGAGGCTATAAAATTTAAACTTGGCATTTACCAATAAAGAAATGATAGGTCAAGCCATTTCTATGAGTGAGATCACCCTGGGAGATGTGTACATTGACAAGACATGGGCCATCCCAATAACAATACATTTCTAGAGACAGAGAAGCTTTCGAGGTAATGCCTCCAATGTGGAACGAGACTGAACCGTACATGTTAGGGTGTGCTCTATGACCTCATTCACTCAACTAACATTTATTGAGACAAAGACCTAGGAGTTCGCATTCTAGATACAAGGTACTTGGGCTGTCCTGGAAGAGTGCATTGTTAGGGTCACAGCCAGGACTGAACCTCAGAAGCCTCTGCCTGCAGCAAGGTCTCTGTCTTAAACCTCAACAGAGTAGGCCAAGCATGTCAAACTCAAAGGCTAACACGGGCCAAATAAACAAGGTTGAAGTTTCTGTGGGCCGCAAAAAACCAAAAGCGTCCATTTTCATAGAAACGTAGCTTTATTCCGATAGAGACATGCTGAATACAAAGGGCTGAAATAAATGAGTCATCGTTAACATAAAATAATGGAACATTTTAATAAACATTAATATTTTTTCTTGAACATTAACTTACCAGACACTGAATAACTGCACAAATTAATGAGCGGAACACAAATAAACCTATTTTTTCTTGTTCTCCGAAAGAGAAATATTTCCTATTGCGCACACCAAGCAAGTCAGTCCAAGACTAATGATGTGGCCATCGGCTGCTAAAATATTTGCTGCTGGTATTAGTGGGGAGAAATGGTGCGCCTGCGTGTAAGGCATCTAAGGGAAATGAATACAACACAATTATAGTAATCGGTCATTAGCGAATGTTGTAGTTCGTTAATAATTATGTATAGCAGGATATTGTAAAAACTAAGTTATGAAATGTTTATTAAAATATTTCTTACAAACTGTTATATTGGCTGGCCTACAAAAATATTCATTGTGGGCTGCATGTGGCCCATGGGCCGCGAGTTTGACATGCTTGGAGTAGGAGTTAAGTGCAGTGTTACTCACAGGATTATGGCCTTTGAGATAGATTGGTCAAAATTATATTATATCCCCTAGAAGTTTCATTTGATATTTCTAAAAATGTTCTTCAGGAAAGATCTTACTTTCACTAACAAACAGTAAGGTAACGAGATTCATACCTTAACGGGAAAAGCAAAGATGGGGTACAGTTGGAATGATGGAGAAATCTTCCCATTCGTAGTGTGATGGTGCTGGAGGCAGAGCAGAGCTTTGGGGCAGGGAGTTGGTGTTGATCTGCCTTCCATCAGCTGCTGCAAAGAGGCAGGGATGGAGGTATAAAATAAATATATACATTAGGATGCAAGAAAATGCAGAGGACATTCAGTTCAATATGAGTGGATGACATATTATACCATGTAACTTTTAAAAGAAACGGTGTCCAAATTGAATTCGGATAGAAAGATCTAACTTTGTAATTTCTCTTTCCATAACAATGTCACAAAATTTGCCATTGAAGATCAAAAGGACCACTATATTTTTACTTGTCCTAATAACAGATTTTATGCTACCCTGGTGAACAATTATGATTTTACATTTGTTAGTTATGAAATGTCTATTTACCCTAATTTCAAGGAACGTTTAGTATTCTAGATTCAAATTGTGAAATTCAAGAAAGAAAATTACCCATCTTAGAAACATAATGCCTTTTATTGAATAGCTGACATATAAAAGGCCTTTAAAGGAGAAATTTATTCATGAAGTATGACCATTTGCATAAAACCATGCTCTCCCTCAATTTAGTCTGTATTTTATTTTTCCCAATTTTTTTAAATAAAAGGTTGAACTCAACCTCATTAACTTTACACTTCTCTCAGTAACATTCAAGATTCTGAAATCAGACAACCATGGAACATGCAATAAGAAAAAGCATTTCTGTCCTAGCCAGTTTTTTTTCTCAATGGTTAGAGCATTGGCCTGAGGACTGAAGGGTCCCGGATTCATTTCAGTCGAGGGCACATGCCTGGATTGCAGGCTCAACCCCCAGGATGGGGTGTGCAGGAGGCAGCCAACCAATGATTCTCTTTTATCATTGATGTTTCTATCTCTCTCTCCCTCTCCCTTCCTCTCTGAAGTCATAAAAATATATTTAAAAAGAGAAAAAGATTCGCACTATCTTTTAAACAAAAAAGAAAAAGCAGTTTCCTGGAGTGTCTTTCTTCCCCTTCCACCTGATGTCTCCTACACATCATCCATGTGCCAGCTGAAACCCCGCCTGCAGGAAAATGGAGCTGGTTCATATGGAGTTCTCTGTGCCCTTACAATACCTCTCCACACTTGGAGAGATCTGATCTAGGAAGAACCCAATGAATATTTATGTAAGAAATAAAGAATGGATATATAAATGAACACGCAAATGACTGAATTACTACCTTGAGCACCTTCACCTCTGAGCTTCAATCTTCTTATCATAAAACAAGAGAAATGGTGGACTGTCTAGGGGAATTCTCAGGGCTTTGGAAAGCATCACAAACAATTATATGTGAAAGATCCTGGTAAATGGTAAAGTACTATGCAAATATTAGTTATTGTGTGGTGTCTGGATAGAGCCATTGAAGCCTTGCCAGGTGGAAGACAGGGACAGGAAACTTATTCCACAAGTCTGAGAATAGTGTCATTGTTGAATCAGATCCCAAAACAAAATCCTGAAAAACATCCTTGACTTATCCTTCTCTTTCACTCCTAACACCCAATAAGAACCAGTATCACCTGTTTCCCCATCACGAGGACAATGCAAACATGAACAATTATATGTATTCAAGGCTCTACCCCTTCTGGTAGCAGCATGTCCATGGCATGCCTCTATCTCACATCTCCCATAATTTACCATGACCTCCAGGCACTACCCAATCCAAAGGTTGGCATCAGGATGGGAAGGATGGTCTTGGTTCTTCATAGAACCACCAAGTAGAGAATCAACTAGGGAACTGCTGACAGAATTCTCACACAATTCCCCTACTGTCAGCAGGTCCTGTACAGTTGAATGATCTGGAAAGTCGAGTCAAGAACCCATCTCAGGCTGCAACACCGTATAATACAATAACCTGGAGAAGCCTCCAGCACCAGCCACAGACTTTGCCAAACCCTTGCTCCACAAGGAGAACTCTCCTCCATAAATTCCAAACCCCTTTTCTTGGTTCCTGTTCAGCAGCCCCCTTTTTCAGTCATTGTATTTACCAGTTCTGATTGCCCATCTACACCATTAGTTTTCAGAAGATGTCTTTCTAGCCTATGTTTACAGGTCTCCCTAACTTTGAATCTTGGGAAGCAGGTGTGGATTTTCAGTATGTTTTCCCATATTGGATAATGGGTGCACTCTCTACTTATATTTACACTAGAGGTCTGGGGCATGAAGTCTGTGCATGGGAGCAGGGGGTGTGTCCCTCAGCCCAGCCTGCACCCTATCCAATCTGGGACCCCTGGAGGGATATCCAACTGCCCGTTTAGACCCGATCCCAGTAGGATAGGGACTAAACGGGCAGTCGGACATCCCTCTCATAATCCAGGACTGCTGGCTCCCAACTGCTTGCCTGCCTGCCTTCCTGATTGCCCCTAACTGCTTCTGCCTGCCAGCCTGATCACCCCCTAACCATTCCCCTGCCAGCCTGATTGATGCCTAACTGCTCTCCTGCCAGCATGTTTGCCTCTAACTGCCCTCTCCTGAAGGCCTGGTCCCTCCCAACTGCCCTTCCCTGCTGGCCTGATCACCTACAGCTGCCCTCCCTTGCAGGCCTGGAACCTCCCACTGTCCTCCCCTGCTGGCCATCTTGTGGTGGGCATCTTTGACCACATGGGGGCAGCCATCTTGGGTGTTGGAGTGATGGTCAATTTACATATTACTCTTTTATTAGATAGGATAACTAAAGGCGTTCAATAGATTTTATAGGACAATGATTATCAGTTTCAAGGACACCACCTACCACAGGCACTCCATTCAATATCTGCCTTGATAGGCAATCCCGTCACAAAGTACTGTCATTTTGAGTGCTAAAATATTTCTCACTTCCATTCATTGACTTTACCACTACCTTGTCCTGGCCACATCTTTCACCTGGATTATAGTGACAACTTCCTAACTCTGCCTGCTTTGTATTGCTCCTTCTAACCCACTCTCCAAATGGTAGCCAGATCATACCATCTCCTTGTTTCAAACAAGCCAGATGTTTTCCATTGTCCTTCTAGCGAACTCCTGCCTCATTTGATCCACAGATCCACAGCTGAAAAGAGGAGGTATACTTCATTATTGTAAAGGATAAATTGCTTCTATCAAAATTAGCCATGGCCTGGCCAAAACTGGTTTGGCTCAGTGGATAGAGCATAGGCCTGGGGACTGAAAGGTCCCAGGTTCGATTCCGGTCAAGGACATGTGCTTTGGTTGTAAAATTGTTTTTTGATATCTTTATTTTTCCTTCTTTTTTAAAAACTTTGTTTTGAAACCTTTTTTTCTTTCTCTTTGGCTGCATACAAAAATATCACCCAACCAGCCACTCTACACATCTACCTGGTATTGCAGTATTTCCAGGAATGTTACACACACACACACACACACACACAAAGTTTATCACCCAACTACATACTTGCATCCAACTTATATACATATAGATTGATTTCAGAGAAGGATGAGGGAGAGAAACATCAATGATGAGAAACATTGATTGGTTGCCTCCTGCACACCCCACTCTGGAAATTGAGCCCACAACCCGGGCATAGCCCTGACTGGGAATCGAACCATGACCTCCTGATTCATAGGCCATGCCAGCAAGGCTCTTTATTTTTTCTTAATGTAGGCATTTATTGGTATAAACTTCCCTCTTAGCCCTACTTTTACTACATCCCATAAATTTCGGTATATTGTGTTTCCATTTTCATTTGTCTCGCTATTTTCTGATTGCCCTTTTGATTTCTTCTTTGACCCATTGGTTGTTCAGGAGTGTGTTAAGCTCCACATATTTGTGAATTTTCAAGATGTCCTCCTGTTATTGATTTTTTGTCTTAGACCATTGTAGTTGTAAGAAATACCTGATATTATTTCAGTCTTCTTAAATTTGTTAAGACTAGTTTTTCGGCTAACATATGGAGAATGTTTCATGAGCCCTTGAGAATGTTTATTCTGCTTCTGTTATATATAAAACTGTTGGGTCCATTTGAAATATAGGTAAGGCTTAAAGCTTTTTTTTTTCAGTTAATCCTGACCCAATGATTTTTTTTTCATTGATCTTTTAGAGAGAGTGGGAGAGAAGCATCGATGTGAGAGAAACACATCGATTGGTTGCCTTCTGCATGAGCCCTGACCAGGGAGGAGTCTGCAATCAAAGTACCTTGACTGGCATCAAACCCAGGACTCTTTGGTCCCCAGGCCAAAGATCTATCCACTGAGCCTAATTGGCCAGTGCAGGCTCAAAGCTCTTACTGATTTTTGTCTGAATGATCTATTCATTGTCAAAAGTGAGATATTAAAGTCCTCTTCTATTACTATATTACCATGTTATTTATCCTTTAAGATCTGTTTTTTTTTTCCTCCAAATTCCTGGTTTAATAAGAATGTGTTTATTTTGAGAAAAAACAGTCCCAAACATCAGGCTGTTCACAAAAATAACCCACAGTATCAACTTTAGAAAAATAAATCTTAAAGACTATTACACTAATCATTTACCTAGAGGACGCATTTGACATGCCAACTCTCATTCACAAAAATACATGGTTACATTTGTGTTGAACAGCCCCACATAGCACTCTTATATGGGGTATAACACATCCCTCTAACTCAAAGCTGCTCTCAGGTGCTACAACTAATGTGATTGCCTTTGCAGTTAGGGAAGCATCTACTGAACTCATATATGAATGAAGAGAACTGTACTCCCTACATAAGAAGAGATTATTTGGAGACAGTTGATAAAAACCATACATCCTTTTTATTGTTAAGTCATAAAGAAGTATCAAAATTAAAAGCAAAAATTACAGGGTAAGACTTAACACAACTACTAGGAGCATCAAAGGAAGTGAAAATGGGACTAGGCACAGGGCAATATGAATTAATGAACATGGGAGGAACAAGATAGGGAGAACAGTGAGCATGTGCTGAAGGTACTAGGGGAAAGGATCTGGTGAAAATTTTGATCTTAGACAAGCGCCTAGATAAAGAAATAATGGAACAACATTTCTAAACCCCACTATGTGCTTAAGAGTCATCCTCACCATTGGCGCTGTCTCTGTCATCCTCTCCTTCCTCAGCCTCTTTTTCATCATCCTTGAAAAACTCCAGCTGGTCATCCCCCCGATCTTCATTATCACCATCATCCAGTAGGTCCCCCTCCTCAGCCGAGTCCTCTGCATCCCCATCGGACTCCATCTTAACATTAGTCTCATCTTTCTTCAGGGAGCTGGTCTGCTCCTCTTCTGTCTTTTCATTCTTCATCGCTACTGGGGATGAGAAGGACAAGTCTGCTTGTTTGCTCTGTTCCTTTTCAATTTTTTCCAGGCTTTCCAGGAGATAATCCACTTTCTGTTTTATCTGAGTCAATTCCTTCTTAATAGCCTGAAGGTCATCTCCTTTCAACTTTGCAGACTTGGAAGAAGATCCTCACTGTCCACTCTTAGAATTGAAGCCACTTTTGCCCCTTCGTGATGTGTTTCCTGATACACGTTGGCGTTTTGAGGGCACTACAGCCCGAGCAATAGGAGGAGGAAGAGGAACCCGTGCCTGGTAACTGTACATCCTGTCATAGTAATCCCGTTGAAAGTCATAGTCCAAGTCCAAAGAGGAGCCGTACATCTTGGCTGCAGATCATTTCACACCTGCTTTTCCTCGGTTCACTTTTGGCTCTGCAGCCAGATTGATATCTAAAACCTGGCCAGCGATCATTCTGCCATCTTCTCCTGCCACCGCTGCTCGGGCATTTCTCTCATTAACATATTGAACAAAGGCAAAGCCCTTATGAACAGAACAACCCACAATTTTGCCATACTTTGAGCAGATAGCCTCCACATCAGATTTCTTCACCACAAGAGTAGTGAGATTCCCGATGAATACACGGGAGTTCATGGAACGAGGATCTGTCTTGTTGATCACGTTGCTGGCCATTGTCTTTGATGATTATGGTTCCTCACAAAGCCAAAATGTTGCTGGAGATCAAAAAAAAATCTCACTGGAGGGAAAAGGGAGAAGAGATTCTATTCTGAATCTCCTACTCCCTGGTTCTGCGTGGAGAAGCCGACTACTGCTCGAGGTCAGCAACACGGCTGCAACCGCTCAGCCTTAGTCTCTTCACAAAATCCCTTTAAGGTCTGTTAATAATTGCTTTACACATTTGTCTCTTATTACGTTTTTTACTTAAAGAATTCCCTTTGGCATTTCTTTTACTAAGGTAGGTCTAGTAGGGATGGACTCCATCAGCTTTATAGGGGGAGGGGGTGGTCCATTGTATGTGATAGGCCTCTTTCCCCTTAATGCATTGAAGATGTTATCTTTGTCTTTAATATGTGAGTTTTATTATAATGCATCACAGTGAAGTCTTCATTGGGTTGAACCTGATTAGGAACCTTTGAGTTTCATGCACCTGAATGTCCGCATCTTTCCCCAGGCTTTCTTCATTCCTTTTCATTCTTTTTTTTTCCTTTTTTCTCCTCTGACTGCATAATTTCAAGTCACCTGTCTTCTAGTTCACTGAATATTTATTCTGCTTAATGGAGTCCGCTGTTGAAGCTTTCTATTACATTTCAAATTCAAGTGTTTGTATTTCTCAGCTCCAAACTTTGACTGTTCTTTTTGATGTTTTCCTTGTCGAACTTCTCATAAATATTTTGTTCTTGTACTGTATTCCTGATTTTGGTAAAAGGTTAATCTGTGTGTTCTCTTGTAGCTCTCTGTGTTTCTTCAGAAGAATTATTTTTAATTCTTTAATTTTTTCTCGGGCAATTATGGATCTTCATTTCTTTGGGGTCAGTTACTGGAAGTTCATTGTGTTCCTTTGGCAGCGTCACGTTTCCCTGATTCATCCCGATCTGTGTAGCCTAGTTTATGGGTCTGCACATTTCAAGCAGTCACCTCTTCCAGACTTATGGACAGGGTTTAATAAGAAAAAACCTTCACCTGGGCATGATGACATGCTGAAACATGCTGTCGCCCTCTGTCTAGTGGTGTAGGGTGCCCAGTGTAGTAGGGGCATCAGGTCTGGAGGGTGGGAGCATGGTGTTTCATTGGCTCAGGAAGCTGTTTTCCACATTGACAACTAAATGACCCTTTGTGCTGAGAGCTTCAGGGTGTCTATGTTGGCTGCAATGGATGTTGGGGTCTTTAAGGGTGCCTGGCGGTGTGCACATGCTCAGTTATGGGCACTAGATCTAGGTGCCAGGTCCATGCAGATACATGGCTGTAGTGGTTAGCTGTGGGAATGTGCATGGCAGTGGAGTCATGTGACAGGAGTTGGGCTGTTTTCAGGCATACAAACAGGTGCTGGGCCTGCACGCATGCACCTACAGGGGGTAACCACAGATATGTGCATGGTAGTGGCAGGTTGGCCACATAAACCTAAGCTGGCATCATGTGTCCACACAGTCACTGAGGCCAGGTCTGGTTGCCAGCGCAGATCTTGGGGTTCTGCAGCATGATGGCTGAGGAGAATAAAAGGGGTACTGGGTGGGAATTAGGCGGCTGGTGTCTGCAAAGGCAAAACCTGTGGGGCGCTCAGTGGTAAGAGCTGGATAGGATCTGCAGAGGCTGTGGTGGCAGTTGGTTTCCTCAGTGGCAAAAGCTGCTTAGATCTTCTTCTGTAGAGCAGTCTGCTGGGGTCAGTGATAAGGATGCTCAGTGATGAAAGCTGCGGGGGTCCACGGCATTTTCAAGGCCTATTTGGCTCCTCAGTGACAAAGCTGCTAGGGTCTTCTGCAGACCAGGCCCTGGAAACAATATGCCTCCCACCGCATGGCTAACACTGGTAGTCCATGGCCTTTTTCCTTGTCACCAGCCACCTCTAGATGACTCAGCTCTGCCGGTTTCTGGGTGGGGTGAAAGCAAAGTGGGTCTTCTGGGCAGTGCCCTGAAAGTCTAGGGAAGCTCACTTGTTCACCCTGTTTTCCTTTCCCCAGCAAGGTGATCTTGGGTCAGGGAGCTCTGAGCAGTGCTGAGCAGGCACTGGGATAATGCAGGCCAAATGAAACTATTCTTCCTACCCTTTTTAATGCAGATATTCTCAGGTTGTATGGTCCACTGTGTTGCTGAAGCTCCTTAAATGGACTCCTGAGCTCTCCCAGAGCTGTTTTTCGCTGAGGGACAGAGGCTTGGGTCTCCTGCTCCGCCATCTTGGTTATGCCAATCCCCATTGTCATGCATTAAATTCTACAAATAAGTTAAACTTAAGACATGACAATTAATTGTTTTGAGAAATACTTATTTCTGCCTATTTACTGACTATATCTTTTCTTGTTCTTCATTCCCTCCTGCATTTTCATGTTTCCATATAGTATCATTTTGTTTCTGCCTGAAGAAATCTCTTTAATAGTTCTTTCAGAGTAGGCCCGCAGGCAATGAATTTGCTTAATCTTTGTCTGAAGATGTCGTCACTTTTATTTTTTTATTTACTATTTTGAGAGAAATCAATTTGTTGTTCCTCTTATTTATGCATTCATCGGTTGTTTCTTATATGTGCTTTGACCAGCGATCAATCCTGCAACCTTGGAGTCTTGGGACCATGAAGCAGTTTAAAGATGGAATTCCATTGCTTTCTGGTTTCAATGATTTCTGCTAAGGCTTAGCCATCAGTTACACACTATTGCTCTGTTGAAGGTAATGTATCTTTCTTCCCTAACCACTTTTAAGCTTTTCTAATTGGCTTTGGCTTTATCAGCTGTTTTTCCATAATGTGCATAGGTGTGGTTTCCTATTTTTTCCTCTTAGAGTTTGCTGAGCTTCTTGAACTTCTGAGTTGATATCTTTCACCATTTTTTATACATTCTCAACTACGACCTCTTCAAATATTGCTTTTGCCTTGTGTTCCTTCTTTCCTTCCAGGATTTCAATTACATAAATGTTAAACCATTTGCGTATGTCTTACGTATCTCTTTTACTCAAATATTTCCCCCTCTTTTCTCTCTCTGCTTCAGTTTGAGTATTTTTAATTTACCCCAATCCCAATTCACCAATCCTACATTCTGCTATGTCCCTTGGCTGCTAAACTCATAAACGGAGTTTTTAACTTCAGATATTACTTTTCAGTTCTCATCTTTCTATATGATTATTTAGATTCCAATTGTTTTCAGTTTTCCATCTTTTTATGTTTTGTCCTTTTCCTCTATTTTGAATATACTGGAGAACATATTTTAGAGTTTAGATCCGCTAACTTCAATATCAGCAACATCTGTGGATCCATATGTATTTTTCCTCTTAATTGCCAGTCATAGAGTCTTGCCTCTTTGCATATCTAGAAATTATTTTATTTTTAAATATATTTTAATTGGTTTCAGAGAGGAAGAGAGGGCGATGGAAACATCAATGATGAGAATCACCAATCCACTGCCTCCTACAGGATCCCTACTGGGAACTGAGCCTGCAACCAAGGTCTGTGCCCTGACCGAATTCAATCCCAGGAACCTTCAGTCCCCAGGCTGATGCTCTATCCACGAAATCAAACCGGCCAGGGCTATCTAGAAATTATTTTATTGTGCCAGACAATGTGTATAGAAAACCATAGAGGTTCCATGGCAAAGAGAGTCTCTTTAGTTCTGTGGTCAGCCAACTGCAGCTTGCGAGCCACATGCGGCTCTTTGGCCCCTTGAGTGTGGCTCTTCCACAAAATACCACGGCCTGGGCGAGTCTATTTTGAAGAAGTGGTGTTAGAAGCTTTAACTTTAAAAAAAAAATGTGGCTCTCCAAAGACATTTCAATCGTTGTCCCGTTGATATTTGGCTCTGTTGACTGAGTTTGCCGACCACTGCTTTAGTTCATTAGTCAATTAGGAGGACTAGCTGATTCACTCAATCCAATCAGAAACTGAGCCTGAACAGAGATCTATTGCAAGGTTAGTAAGACTCAGTCTACTCTGGTATGTTCCTATTCCTAGATTCCAGAAGCACAAATCTCTTTGGCCCTAGAAGCCAATAAAAGACTATTCTGACCCTCAGAAGTTTTCATCATATCCCTTTAGCCTCCTACTTCATTCAGCTTCAAAACTTGGGCAGAGATCTTGAAGGGAAAAGCAGCCATGTTTGAAGCAGAGCTCCTGGAGGCGCTGTGCAGCTGAGAGAGATTTCAGTATGCATTTAGAAGTTTTTGTGGTAGCTCCCCCCTTGCTTATGCAGCCACAGAACCAAGAAAATAGCCCAGGGGGAAACTGGATGCACTGGAGACCCTTTCATGTTTCAGTTTGTCATTATAGCACTATCCAACTGCTAAAAGGTTGCTGATTTCTGTCCCCAAGCAGAAGCCCTCTGCCTGAACCAAGCCTGATCCACAGCCTGCCCGTACGTAAACAAAGGGTTGACCATTATCAAGTCAATTTTTCGCTTTTTGGTAATTTGAGTCCATCTACACCTTGCCTTTATAGCTCTCCGAATCCTTTAACAGGTGATTTTTGAAAATTTTTTAAAAAGACAAATATTAAGCTGAAATTGGCTTGGCTCAGTGGATAGAGCGTCGGCCTGCAGACTGAAGGGTCCCCAGTTCGATTCTGATCAAGGGCATGCACCTTGGTTGCGGACACATCCCCAGTAAGGGATGTGCAGGAGGCAGCTGATGGATGTTTCTGGCTTTCTATTCCTCTCCGTTCTTCTTTGTAAAAAATCAATAAAATATATTTTAAAAAGACAAGTATTAAAATCTTTACCAATGAATAAAAAATAAAAGGTGGTTTATGTAATGTATCCCATTTTGTCTAGTGGGGGAGTAGGTCAGTGGCAACCTGCTTCATTTTACTGTTACATGAAAGTCCCATTTTTTTCAATGCAATTTAATTTCATTTTGCATATTTGTGTGAAGTTGAACATATTGCTGAATGTTTATTTGCATTCTTTTTCATTACATTTTAAAGTTTTCGCCCCCTTTTCTTTAGATTTTTTCTCTTAATCACTTTCAAGACATTTTCTGTGTATTGTGGACACTCCTTATTTTGAGACTAGTGGCCCGGTGCACAAAATTTATGCATGCAAGGGGGGGGGGTTGTCTCTCAGCCCAGTCTGCATCCTCTCCAATCTGAGACCCATGTGGGATTGGGCCTAAACTGGCAGTCGGACAACTCCCTCACAATCCAGGACTGCTGGCTCCTAACCACTCACCTGCCTGACTTCTTGATCACCCTAAGCACTCCGCCTGATTGACTGCTTGCCACAACTGGTCCTTCTACCAGCCTGTTTGGCCTCAACTGCCCCACACACTAGCCTGATCACCCTCAACTGCCCCCCTCCTGGCCTGATCACCCCTAACCGCCTCTGCCTTGGCCCCACCACCATGGCTTTGTCCGGAAGGAATTCTGGAAGGTCTCATGGTCTAAGTAGCATATTACCCTTTTATTAATATAGATAGGATATGATATACTGCCATAACTATAACATATGTACCACTATTACTCTATGAAAATACATACTTCATGTGGTAGGAAGGCATCTAATACATTACATTGTATATGTTGTAAGTAGTGGGAAATAGTGTATTCATAGCAATAATATATATCCTGTGACTTCCCTTCCTGATCTGGGAATGATTCCACAGTTCTTTGAATGTTTCCTGGCCCCTAATGTATTTTTTTTGTCATTCAGTGTAACTTTATTTACAGTTTATCGCACATGATTTGAGGTCTTTAATTTCTAACCACCAAAGATTCAAAGGACTATTTTTTCCATGAAGTTTAACATTAACATTAGTGAATTCGTGTATTCATGTGTTTTTACTGTAAACATCTGAATTATTCACATTGTCATAGATCCTGAACTCATAAGCATAGACCATGCGCAGGCTGGCAGCAAGCCAGGAAGCCACTCTGAAAGCAGATACTCTGCATAAGGAGAAAAGTCATTGTACAACATTTAATGTCTAACCTGAGTCACCTCAGAATGTTATATATATTGACTTCTTAATTCATATAGTGTCGGGAACTCAACTGCTTGGTTGGTGATGGGGTTGACCTGGTTTCAGGAGGATTACTCCTGAAATAATTAAGGAAAAGGGGGCTCAATCTTTTCTTGGTTGCTTGCTCCTCCCCAGCACCTTCATCTTCTCATCCTCAGTTTCTTGGCCATCTCCTCCACTTCCTTCTTCTTCCTCCTTTGAATCCTCAAATTCTTCCTTGGCACCTTCTTCCTCTCCTTCCTGTTCATCAGCCACTTCCTTCTCCAACTCCTCCTCTTCAGCTTCTCCTTCAGAGGGGGGTTCATCCTTAGCTTCCTCGGCTTTTGCAGCCTCCATGGTCTCCTCCACCTCAATCTGCTCCTCCTGGACGTGGCTGGTGTATTAAGAAGGGAAAGAATGAGAGGACATCAAGTAGAAGCTGGTCTGTAAACCACCGTAGGCAGATCACCAAAGACTTGGGAACTGTGGGAGTAGCCGCTGGCTATGCTTCCCACGCTGGTGAAACTGAGCCGGGTCTCCTCACCTTCCAAGAGTTTCCTGTAAGCTGCAATGTCAATGTCCAAAGCCACAATGAGAAGGTCTTGGTATTCTTTTAAATATCATGCCATTTCACTCTTTGTAGTTCTCAACTCGTTTTCTAATTTGTTGTGTCCTTCAGAGCACTAACAACTGAGTTCTGCTTAGCCTCCAGCTCTCCCAGCTGCTTTCTCAGAGCTTAGTTCATGCCCTGGTATGCTTCCATCTGCAGGGTCTTGGCCTTGAGCAGGCAGTGACTTTCAGACACCTCCTCCTTGGCTGCGCACACCCCGTAGATGTTCTTGACAGTGGTCTCAGTCAGCATGGTGAAGCGGCTCTTGTACCATTCTTCTGCATTCTGTATGTTCTTGGCAGCCAGCTTCTCCTCCTGGGCGCAGACAGCCTTGAGCTGGCAGAGAGGTCGGACTTGGAGAACACATCCATCTCCACGGAGATCTGAACATACCGGATTTGCGACTGCATCTCAGCGACCTCCTCTTCATGAGAGGCCATTAAGTCCATCAGGCTGTCATTGAACTTTTCAAGCTCAGCGCCAGCGAGAGCCGCCTCATCTGCACCTTTGCGCGCCTCCACCAGCCAGCCCTCTGCCTCATCATGGTTCAGCACCTCTTCCTGGTAGCATGCCTGCAGGTTGCTCCCAGTCCCTTCCAAGCCCTGGTGCCTGCTAACTGCCCACTGCCCTTTCCACCCCAGGGAATGGGCTCAGTGGGCAGGGACACAGGCATCCCATTTTCATTAAAATGTTCAACCCTGGCCTGTTCCACCCATGTGCACAGCCAGCCCGGGGGCATAGTTATTCCAGAGACCCTGGCCACCCCTGCCTATCCAAGTCCCCTATGGCGGCCTGGCCCCAGCGGGAAGAGTCAGGCATAGCCACCCCGCCCTCCCTTGCCTCGGCCTTGACCCAGTGGGTAGCGTCAGGCACAGCCAGCCCGCCCTGCTCAACCCCAAAGGCTGCCTGTACCCTGAACATGGAGTCAGGCGCTGCCACCAGGCCTGCCTGACCCCCACGGTGGCCTGGACCCCGCGGGCAGCCTTAGGCGCTGCCTGCCAGGCCTGCCCGACCCCCATGGTGGACTGGATCCCCAGGAGGTGTCAGGCACTGCAGCCCCATCCTCATCTGCCTGCTGTTACTGATCTCGGCCTTGACCCAGTAGGCAGTGTCAGGAGCAGCCAGCCTGCCCTGTCTGTCCCCAATGGCAGCCTGGACTCCGCGGATGGTGTCAGGCACTGCCTGCCAGGCCTGCCTGACCCTGATGGCAGCCTGGACCCCACTGTCAGCATCAGGTGCTGCCACCACCCCCTCCTCTGCCTGCCCGGTTACTGGTTACTGATTGTGGCCTCAGCTGGTTAGATGGTGGGGCTGCAATCAGGAGCCCCACCGCCCGAAGCGAGGTGCTGCCATAGCCGGGCTTTGCTGTGGGCGGTGGGGGTCCGGATCCCCTGCTGGGTCCGGGGCTGCAATCCGATCCCCCGCCGCCGCCCGAAGCGGCCGCCGTGGCCGGGCTTCGGGCGGCGATGCCTCACCCGCCATCTTGGTTGAAGTTTATTTGCTCCTGATTGGGTAGTGGGCATGGCTTGTGGGCGTGGCTCAATCGGAGGTATGGTCAATTTGCATATTACTCTTTTATTAGATAGAATATGTCACAGGTAGTTTTTCCAGTATATCTTGTCTTTTGCTTTATGCCATTAAGAATATTTCTATTGATTTCAGAGAAGGGAGAAGGAGAAAGAAACATCAATAACAAGAATCACAGATTGACTGCCTTCTGCATAGCCCCTAACAGGGATGGAGCCCGCAACCCAGGCATGTGCCCTTGACCATGAATCCAGCTGTGACCTCCTGGTTCATAGGTCTATGCTCCCACTGAGCCACGCCCGCTGTGCACCGTTTTGGTTTTTTTTAATGAAGACATTGTAACTTGTTTAAAATGTGACTGCATTTTACTGCTGGATTTTGTGAAATAAAGCCTTCTGCATCCCAAGTTAATAGAGAAGTTATCCCTTGATTTCATCATTATTTTTATTTCCTTTTTTTATACTTGAAGTTTTGATCTATGTCATACCGAGCCTGGTAATGGCACATTCTCCCTTTTTCTACCAAATCACTACCCAGATTTTCTAGGACCATCTTTTCCTCATTGAAGTGAAATGTCATAATAAACTAAGTGCTCATATGCTTTTGGTCCTATTTCTGAACTTTCTATTCTACCATGATGTTTCTCTATTTGTACACTAGAAACACACTTTAACTTATTAATATTTCACTATATATCTTAATATCTAGTAGAGTGAATCTCCATTCCCTGCCATGCATTTCTTTTGAAGAATTTTCATGGCTTTTCTAACTGATTTTTCCACAAGAAATTTAGAATTTACTTATTGGGATGGGGTTAAATCTATAAACTAACAGAGAGAGCTGACATCTAAATAACATGGAATCTTCCTATCTAAGAATATATGTATTATTATTATTATTATTTAGTCTTTGAGGGATCACTTAGCAGTATTTAAATATTTTCTTCATTCAGATATTTCACATTTCCTGTCTTAGATACTTTGTTGTTACTGTAATTAAATTTTCTTTCTTATATGGTCTAATTTTAAAGACAATAGATTGGACTGAACTTTGCAATACTTGAAAAAATGTAACTGCTCCTCTGTACCTAAAAGTACCAGAGGAGGTATATGGATGTACAAGAAATATTACTTGAGTAGGAAAGAAGATGGCTTTCGTTAAGTTCAGCTCATTTAATAAAAATGAAATATATTAACTTAAGAAATTCAAACTACTCATCTCCCTAAATCCCCATATCATTAACCCAAAATAAAAACATGGGAGTCCTCCTTGTCTACTCCCTCTCCTTCTTCAAACCAGCTATCCATGGTTTTTATGGTAAGCATCTAAATCACATTTGCAGGTTTAAAATTGATATAGCCAGGTTCTACCCTTGACCATTTGGGTTCACGTCTAGGGCAAATATAGGCATAAATGTGTATGTCTGTGCATACACACACACACACACACACACACACACACGCACGCACACATTCGACTCCAGTGATTCTGACCCGCACCTTTTAAGAACTATTAACAAATTACCAACTAAGTCCTGTTAACCATATATCCTAAATATATCTGCAATACATTTCTTCAGTTTTACCCTTGCCAATTTAAACCAATACTTCATCTCTCACCCAGACCACTCTAGCTGTCACCTCATTGCTATTCCTGAGTCTACTCTTTCTTCCTTACACTCTAGCCTCCAAACAGCTAACAAGGTCAGCTATGTAAAAGAAAAATCAGACTATGCCACCTGTCAACATAAAATCTTTCAAAACTTCCCTCCTATGATTCCTAAGCATATGTCCACTAACTAATGGTGATAAATAAGTTTCCAAAATGGTATTTTACATAATGGGACTGAGAAAATGCAGTGACTTTTTCACAAAATGAAACTTATTCAGTTTAAGTATGTATTCTATGATTTTATATATATATATATATATATATATATATATATATATATACACACACACACACACATAGATATATATATATTTAGTATCAATGTTTTTTTATAAAATGATGGTGTCACTTAATCTTACATGACAAAACAAAAATAAAAATTATAAAAATATCAAATTATAAAGCATTAGAAAAGTTGTTAAATCTATGCTGGCCTCAATTATTTTTTGGTTTTATAAGATTGAAAGTTTCTTTTTCTTTACAGTTGAGAGTATTATAGATGTCCCCAATTTTTTCCTCCGATTATCCCCTTCCACCCAGTTCCTGCCCCACCCCAGGCCTTCACCTCACTGTTGTCTATGATCATGGGCAATACATAGCTATCCAATCTAATAAAAAAGTAATATGCAAATTAACCATCACTCCACTATGCCCACCAGCCACACCCACCAGCCAATCAGGAGTGAGTATGCAAATTAACCTAACTAAGATGGATGCGGCACAGAGAAAGCAGGAGGGAGGCTTGGGTTTCCCAGGCAATGGAGGAAGCCAAGCTTTCCGCATATCCTGGCCTGCCTTGGCCTCCGCTACAAAGTTTCCATTATAGAAGATAAATCCCAACAGAAATAGCTGCTGCGATGGAGCAAGCAGAAGGCTTGGCTCTGGTCCAGGCTACAAAGTTTCAATTGCAGAAGATAAATAAATCCCATATACCAGGGCCTCAGCTTGGGTTGCCAGGGTGCGTGGCCAGCCTACAAACCACCACAGGCCCCTTACCCTGGCTGCCTCACACCCCAAGGGAACCCCCACCCTGATCCAGTACACCATTCAGGGCAAACCAGCTGGCCCCCACCAATGCACCAGGCTTCTATTATATCTAATAAGAGCAATATGCACTTTGACCATCACTCCAACACACAAGATGGCTGCCCTCATTTGGTCAAAGATCCTGCCCCCATGTGGACATAAGATGGCAACTACAAAATGGCCAGCAGGGGAGGGCAGTTGAGAGGGACCAGGCCTACAAAGGAGGGCAGTTCGGGGCAATTAAGCCTGCAGGGGAGGGCAGTAAGGGTTGACCAGGCTGGCAGAGGAAGGAAGTTGGGGATGACCAGGCCTGCAGGGAAGGGCAGTTAGGGGGGACCCAGACCTGCAGGGGAGAGCAGTTGAGGGGGACCAGGTCTGCAGGGGAGAGAAGTTAGGGGTGACCAGGCCTGCAGGGGAGGGAAGTTAAGGGAAAGCAGGCTGGCAGGGAAGTGGATAGGCGATGATCAGGCTGGCAAGCAGAAGCAGTTAGGCGCAATCTGGAAGGCACACAGGCGAGCAATTAGGAGCTAGCAGTCCTGGATTGTGAGAGGGATGTCCGACTGCCCGTTTAGCCTCTGTCCCACCAGGATCAGGCCTAAATGGGCAGTCAGACATCCCTCACGGGGTTCCAGATTGGAGGGGGTGCAGGCTGGGCTGCACAAATTTCATGTACTGGACCTCTAGTCCTATCTAATAAAAGAGTGATATGCAAATTGACCATACCTCCAATCAAGCCACGCCAACAAGCCACACCCACAGCCAATCAGGAGCAAATAAACCCCAACCAAGATGACTGTGGCCACTGAGAGCAGCACAGGCCTCCACTCATTGTTACAAAGGTTCAATTACATAAGATACATAATCCCAACAGAAATGGTGGCAGCCACGGAACTGGAGAGAGCAGAGGCTAGGGTTGCCTGGGTAATGAAGCCCTAGCAGGCCTAGGCCTCCACTCTAGGCTACAAAGTTTCAATTATATCGCTGCCACAGAGCCAGTAGAAGCCTTGGCTCCGCTCCAGGCTACAAAGTTTCAATTGTAGAACATAAATTAATCCCAGATCCCAGGGCCTCTGCTTGGGTCACTGGGGGGTGTGGATGGCCTGCAAACCACCATAGGCCCCTTGCCGAGGCTGCCCCATGCCCCAAGGGAACCTCCAGCCTGATCCGGGACACCATTCAGGGCAAACCAGCCCATCCATGCACCAGGCCTCTATTCTATCTAATAAAAGATTAATATGTAGATTGAGCATCAGTCCAACACACAAGAGGGGTGCCCCCATGTGGTCAAAGATCCTGCCCCCATGTGGACACATCATGGCCACCACAAGATGGCCAGCAGGGGAGGGCAGTGGAAGGATCCAGGCCTGCAAGGGAGGGCATTTGTGGGTGATCAGGCCAGCAGGGGAGGGCTGTTGGGAGGGACCAGGCCTGCAAGGGAGGGTATTTAGGGGTGATCAAGCCTGCAGGGGAGGGAAATTAGGGTTGACCAGGCCGGCAGAGGAGGGAAGTTGGAGGCAAACAGGCTGGCAGGGGAGCAGTTAGACATCAATTAGGCTGGCAGATTAGTAGTTAGGGGGTGATCAGGCTGGCAGGCAGAAGAGGTTAGGGGCAATCAGGGAGGCAGGCAGGTGAGCAGTTGGGAGCCAGCAATCCTGGATTGTGAGAGGGATGTCCGACTGCTGGTAGGATCGGTCCTAAACGGGCAGTCAGACATCCCTTGAGGGTCCCTGATTGGAGAGGGCGCAGGCTGGGCTGAGGGACAACCCCTGCCCCCATGCATGAATTTCATGCACTGGGCCTCTAGTCCTATCTAATAAAAGAGCAATATGCAAATTGACCATACCTTCGCCATGCCCACAAAGCCAATCAGAGTGATTATGCAAATTAACCCAACCAAGATGGCAATGCAGAAGACACATAGAAGGAAGCCAAGCACTGCAGAAGGGAGCAAAGCTGCGGAGAAGTAAGCAAGCAGAGCTGGAGATAAGCGAGGGATCAAGGCAGAGAAGACAAGAGGAAAGGAGGCAGCAGAGAAGGGAGAGAGCTTTGCTCAGGCCACAGAAAGCTGTATTCTTGCAGGAATCTTCCTGCAATGGGTCTCTAGTCTACACTAATAAAAGAGAAACATGCAAATTGACCATCACTCCACTACACCCACCAGCCAATCAGGAGCAAATATGCAAATTAACCCAATAAAAATGGTGGCAGCCACAGAGCTGGAGCAAGCAGGAGTCTTGGGTTGACCCCCATGATGGAGGAAGCCAAGCTTTCCACTTGCCCTGGCTGGTCCTGGCCTCTGCTCAAGGCTACAGTTACAATTATAGAAGGTAAATAAATCCCAGATACCTGCTTCCAGCTGGCCCTGGCCTCCACTCAAGGAGGCAGTGAAAAAAGGAAAAAGAACAAAAGGAGGGGCTGGGAACTTGGTTCGCTAGGGGGTGTGGCCAGCCTGAAAACAGCCATCAGCCCCTCACCCGGGCTGGCCAGACACCCAGCAGGACCACCCCCCCCACCCTGAAGGTGTTGTGACCAGCTTGCAAATAGCCATCAGCCCTTCACCCAGGCTGGCCAGACACCCCAGCGAGGACCCCCACTCTGAAAACAGCCCTCAACCCCACAGACTGGCCACACCCTCATGGCCCGATCCTTATAAATGGGCAGTCGAACATCCCTCAAGGGTTCCCAGATTGGAGGGGGTACAGCTTGATCTGAGGGACACCCCTCGCCCTCGTGCATGAATTTCATGCACTGGGCCTCTAGTATATATATAAAAGCCTAAGGGGCTGTTTGACTGTTAGAGTGGTAGCTATGATGTGCACTGACCACCAGGGGGCAGATGCTCAATGCCGGGGCTGCCCAGTGGTGGTCAGTGTGATCCCACAGCCAGAATGCTGCTCAGTTGACTGATGGGGGCCAGATGCTGGGCTCACGGCTGGGGAGCACAGCTGTTGTGAACAAAGCTGCAGATGCACGGGCCTCCCCAGCAGACACTTCCCCTGCACGCCCCTCCCCTGTCTGGACCAGGACTGGGATCAGCATTGGGACTGACTGGGTGCAAGACCGCAGCCGCTTCCAGGTCATGGGTGTGCTGGTGTTGCCCTAGGACAGTGGTTGGCAAACTGCAGCTCGCGAGCCTTGGTTTGCCCCTCTGTTGACTACTGAGTTTGCAGGTCACTGGACTAGACTAAATGTTACCATGTAGTTGGAAGCTGTGAGGATTAGGCAATTGTGCCATATTGTGTGCAAAGAGGTAAAGGGTAGTATATGACAATAGTTGGCAAACTCATTAGTCAACAGAGTGACTAACCATGGCTTGCGAGCCACATGTGGCTCGCGAGCCGCGGTTTGACGACCACTGCCCTAGGACAAGAGTGCGGAGACCACAGCAGACCAGTAGTGAGCCTTGTTTCAGGTACTACTACATCCCTCAGGGGATGTTGGACTGCAGGTTTTGCACCCCCCCCCTCCATCCAAGACACCCTACAGGTACACTGGGCCTCTAGTATGCATATAAATTCTTTGGTTAATCTCTTCCCACCTCCTTCCCCCTTCCCTCTGAGATTGATAGATCTAGACCATGCTTCCATTTTTCTGGATCTATTTAGTTGGTCAGTTTACTTTATTAGATTCTACATATAAATGAGATTATGTAATAGTTGTCTTTCTCTGACTGGCTCATTTCTTGTAACATAATCTCCAGGCCCCTTCATGCTGTCTTAAGGGTAAGAGATCCTTTGTATAGCTGCATTATAACTCATGATGTAAATATACCACCTTTTTATACAAATCTTTCTTGTTCAAAGTATTACACATGTCTCCTTTTCTCCTCATTGACCCCTTCTAGCCCACACCCACCACCTGCCCCAGGCCATCACCACACTAATAAGTGTATCTACGGGGTATGCACATATACATGCAAGTTCTTTGTGTAATTTCTTCCTGCCCACCCACTCACTCCTACCCTCCCTCTAAGATTCAGTAGTCTGTTCCATGCTTCTGTGTCTCTAGATCTATTTTGTTCATCAGTTTATTTTGTTCATTATTTTCCACATATGAGTGAGACCATGTGATACTTGTCTTTCTCTGACTGGCTTATTTCACTTACCATAATACTCTCCAGGTCCCTCCATGCTGTCTCAAAAGGTAAGAGATACTTCTAAGTGCTGCATAATATGCAATGGTGTAAATGTACCACAACTTTTATCCACTCATCTATTGATGGGCACTTGGGCTGTTTCCAGATCTTGGCTATTATAAATTGCACTGTTATGAACACAGGGTGCATATGTTATTTCTGAATGGTGTTTCAGGATTCTTACAATATACTCCTAGAAGTTGGATCACTGAGTCAAATGGGAGTTCCATTTTTAGTTTTTTGAGGAAACTCCATACTGTTTTCCACAGTGGCTGCACCAGTCCACATTCCCACCAGCAACATACTAGGGTTCCCTTTTATCCACATACTTGCCAACATTTGTTTTTTGTTGATTTATTGATGGTAGCCATTCTGGCAGGTATGAGGTGATACCTTGTTTTAATTTGCATCTCTGTGATGATTAATGATGAATATTTTTTTATATCTTGATCATCTGTCTTCTTTGGAGAAGTATCTGTATAGATCCTTTGCCCATTTTTTAATTGGATTTTTTATCTCCCTTTTGTTCAGTTGTATGTTTTCTTTACATACTTTGGAAATTAACCCCTAGCAGATATATCATTGGCAAATATGTTCTCCCATACATTGAGCTCCCTTTTCATTTTGTTAAGTTTCTTTTGCATTGCAGAAGCTTTTTAAAAATGTTGTTCATTTGTTTATTTTTTCCTTTGTTTCTCTTGCTCTAGGTAAAAATTATAGTGGTAAAAATTCTGCTACAGGAGATGTCTGAAATTTTGTTGTCTATGGTTTCTTCTAGGATTTTTATGGTTTGATAACTTATATTTAAGTCTTTTATCCATTTTGAGTTTACTCTTTTGTATGGTATAAACTGATGGTATAGCTTCTTCTTCTTCTTTTTTTGCATGTACCTGTCCAATTTTCCCAACACCATTTATTGAAGAGACTGTCTTTATGCCATTGTATGCCCTTGCCTCCTTTGTCAAGGGTTAATTGAGCTTAATGGTTTGGGTCTATTTCTAGATTCTCTGTTCTGTTCTTGTCTCCCCTATTTTTACAATTACTCCTACCCACATGATCAAAGTCTGGGAACCAGTGATTAAAGAATTAAGTACAACATTCTCAATATGGAAATTGTGCCCCCTCCCACATACATACCAAGATGAGTTATTTAATTTCTTAAAACTACATTTCATTCATTAGTGTTTTCTTTTTTAAAAATTACACTAATATTATTTAAGCAGAAATTATATGCAAGGCACTATGCTAGATGGTATACAAAGGTAACCAGGACAGATAATGGGCCCTAGCCATAAGGAAGAGTTCTCCATTTTGGAATCAACAGCCCTGATTTCAAATCAGAGTTTACTATAGTTCCAGCCTATCATTAGTTAGCTATTAAATTCTAATTATAGTCACTGGAAAGAAGTAAGGAATCCTACAAAAGTGTATACTGGGGAGGAGGGGGGCTTGACCTGGTCTTGGAAGTCAGAGGTCCATGAGGAAGTGAATTAACTCCTGAGATTTAAAGGATTTATGGTTGTGAAACTAGATGAAGAGGAGAACTAGAGAGAGCAGCTTGGGTAGTGAGAAAAGCATGGGTAGAGTTTGAGTAGAAAAGCAACATGCCATGCTGGAAGCACTGATGGAACATTAGTGAGCAGTGCCCAACGGGGACAGAAGTAATATCCTAGCTAGGCTCAAGAGGTAGCCTAGATGACAGCACAGCTTACATCCCACATGTGGGTGTTGACCTTTATTCTGAAGTAATGGGAAGCCACTGAGTGAACACAGACACAGTGAACACAGACACAGTGAAATGATGACAAATGGCTTTTCAGGAGATCAGATTTGAGCTTGGCTGCAGTTTAGAGAATGGGACTGGAAGAAAGCAAGAGTGGAAAATATGGAGACAAGTTAGGAAGCTGCTGAGTTAATTAGTCCAGGTAAGAAATAATGGTAGCATGGAATAGGGAGGTAGCCATGAAAATGGAAGAAAGCTTAATTATTTAAAAGACATTTAGGTCGAAACTGGTTTGGCTCAGTGGGTAGAGCGTCAGCCTGTGGACTGAAGGGTCCCAGGTTCGATTCCGGTCAAGGACAGGTACCGTGGTTGCGGGCACATCCCCAGTAGAGGGTGTGCAGGAGGCAGCTGATCGATGTTTCTCTCTCATCGATGTTTCTAACTTTCTATCCCTCTCTCTCCCTCTCTGTAAAAAATCATTTAAAAAAAGACATTTAGGAGGACAGATTGATAGGATCTTATACTTTAATACTAACAACCACCTGCTTTATATTACTACTAGTCCTATGCAAACATCACACTGTTTTATTTCTCACTGCCTTAAAATGACCAATCTTCTTTCCTCCAAAATAACCTTGATTTTTTTAATTTTAAAAACTAATGTCATGGCTGAAACTGGTTTGGCTCAGTGGATAGAGCGTCGGCCAGAGGACTGGAGGGTCCCAGGTTCGATTCTGGTCAAGGGCATGTACCTTGGTTGCGGGCACATCCCCAGTAGGGAGTGTGCAAGAGGCAGCTGATCGATGTTTCTCTCTCATCGATGTTTCTGACTTTCTATCCCTCTCCCTTTCTCTCTGTTAGAAAACAATAAAATATATTTTAAAAAACTAATATCATGGATAACTGTTATATTCATTTTCTAGGGCTGTTGAAACAAAAATACCACAAACTGTGTGGCTTAAAACAACAGAAATGTATTGTTTCACAGTTCTGGAGTTTAGAAATCTAAAATGAAAAAGTAGGCAGGGCCATGCTCTCTCTGAAATGTGCAGGGGAATACCTTCTTGCTTCTTCCTAGCTTCTGGTGGTCTGCTAGCAATCTCTGGTATTCCTTGGCTTACAGCTACATAACTCCAATCTCTGCCTTCACTGTCATATTATATTCTTCCTGTCTCTGTCTTCATATCTTCTTATAAGGACACCAATCATATTGGATTAGGGGCCCATATCTCTGTAGTACAACTTCATCTCAAGTTAATTAATCACATCTTAAATGACTTTACTTCCAAAATCACACTTTAAGGTATGGGGTTAGGACTTGAAACATATCTTTTTGGGTGACACAATCCAATCCATAACAAATGCTTAGGTCAAACACTTTTAAGTAATGGTAAACAGTAACTGATAAAAAGTCTACCTCTCATAACCCAGACCTAAGCCAATCAATATAGGATATTCAAAACCCGCATTAATATCACCTGTCTTGTTAGACATACAGTCTCAGGCCCCACCCCAGACCTGCTGAATCAGAATAGAGTTGAACAAGATCTGCAGATGATTTGCATGTACTGTATTTTCCGGCGTATAAGACGACTGGAACTGATGATGATAGGAGGAAGATAACAAACAATAGAGAGAGAGCAAGTGCCAGGCAAGTCCCTGGCGAGTTAGCAATGCCCATCATAACTGTAAGCTATGGTATTTTTACACCCAGCATATAAGACAACTCCCGACTTTTGAGGAGATTTTCCTGGGTTAAAAAGTCGTCTTATACGCTGGAAAATACGGTACATTAAAATTTGACAAACCATGGCATATTACAATACAAAGAGAAAGAGGCCACTGACAAAAATAAATTTGTTAAGTTATACCCTCTCAAACAGTCAAGCTAATTTGCTGCTTGCTATAATGAGGTGAGTCTCAAGCCTGGCGGTACATCAGAATTACCTGGGAACCTTTTAAACTGATGCAAAGGCCAAAGGCTGAACCTAGACCAACTCTATCAGAATCTTTGGGGTAAGGATTAGGATCAGCAAATCTCCTTAAAAAGCCCTTGGGTGATTGTTGGGTGCAAGCATGGCTGAGAATTATTAGGGTAGAACAAGGTCTGGAAGGAAATGAAGTGAAAATCTAGATATATAAAAAGTCAATGGCTGTTAACACCGGATTGAACAAAAGACTGGTCACCAGGAGGTGCACTGATGGGTCCCGCCTGCAGCAGTGCAGTGGGGTCTGGGGTCCCGCCAGCACGGCAGGGTCTGGATCCCATGGCACCGGAAGGTCTGGGTCACATGCAATTTTTCACACTGAGCCTCTAGTTAATGTATAATGGGTATAGAGTTTCAGTTTTGCAAGATGAGAAAGTCCTCGAGCTCTATTGCACAACCATGTAAATATACTTAACATTACTGAACTGTACACTTAAAAATAATACGATGAATTCAATGCTATATATTTACCACAGTAAAATAGACAAAATAATTCAGACAATCAATTTAAAGAATTTGCTTTAATGTACATGCATATGTTGTTTTAACTTTTAAAATCAATTTTGTTTTCTAGGTTTTTAAATATAATTATTTTACGGGTTCATCAATATAATAAAATAAAATTTTCAATCAATAAATATTTCAGAAATCACACGATTTAAATATTTTAGACCCCTTTTTATTGTCCTAAGTGTTCTGGTTTGAACTTCTTTCTCTGTGTATACTCTCCTCCCTGGGCCAGAAATAAGTATGGCAGATGATCCCTGAATCATCAGGCAAAATGCATTATAATTTACCACTTAATCCACTGTGCTGCTGTCTCTCCCATTAAGCCAAGAAGAGTCCTACTTATCTGTATATCCCTAGCACTACTTATATGCCTGGGCACAATAATAAAATATCAATAAGCACATGACCAAATGAAAGAATTCTCTATTCCCTTCCACTTGATACAGCACTGATATCTTTAAAAGAGATGAAATGTTTTCCCGTCGGCAAATCATTTGAGAGGATTAGTGCATGCAAAGGGCAAAAAAATAATTCTACGCCTTTTCTTCGCAAGTGATATAGTGCTCTTGTACTAAAGATCTAAGTGTTCTAGACTAGACAGCTGGAGGAAATAAGGAAGAGACTCAGGCATTTAGATATAGTTGGAGGGAAGTAGTCAAGAGATAAAATTCAGCTGAGGCCATCAATCAACACTTAGAACTAGCTACCGTATTTTCCGGTGTATAAGACAACTGGGTGTATAAGACGACCCCCAACTTTTCCAGTTAAAATATAGAGTTTGGGATATACTCACACACCGAATAAAAATTTAAAAAACATCAGATTTGATTTCGACCCCTGACTTTTGAGAAGATTTTCCTGGGTTACAAAGTCATCTTATATGCCAGAAAATACGGTAATTATAAGATTTAATATAGCATGGCCCACATTTCCCCCAATATTTCAATTACATTAACAAATTTATATTTTTATTGACTTTTACATTTCTTATAATTTTTTTTGAATAAGTGCATTTTGTTAATAAAACAGAGCCATACACTGTTTAATTACAAACTGACTTTATAAGCCAAATAGCATAGTGGCAAAAGAGCAAAAGGTCTGGAGCCACAATGAACCTGAATCCTGATTCTGCTCTTTACTAGTTATGTGACCTTGGGCATGTTATTTAACCTGTGTGGGTCTCAGTTTCTTGATTTACAAACAAGAGATTGTTAACAGTACACATCTCATAGCAGCATTATCCTATATAACAAAGAGGTGATATGCAAATTAACCCTCACTCCCTCACAAGATGGTTGCCTACAACCAGGCCGGCAGGGTGGTTAGTGAGGGACGACCAAATGACTGAACAGCAGGCTGCATGGGGTGACCAGGACGGCAGGGGGGCTATGAGGGGCAACCAAGCCAGCAGGGGGAGAAGTTGAGGGCAACCAGGCCAGCAGGGAGGGAAGTTGGGGACTACCAAGCTGGCAGAGGGGGGCAGTTAGGGGATGACCAGGCTGGCGGGTGGGGGGAGTAAGAAGTGACCAGGCTGGCAGGGGGAGCAGTAAGGGGTGAATAGGCCAGAAGCGGGTGCAGTTAGGAGCGACCAGGCTGACAGGGAGGGGGCAGTTGGGGGTGACCTGGCTGGCATAAGGGAGGTAGATAGGGGTGAGAAGGCCAACGGGGGGGGGCAGTTAGGGGTGACCAGGCAGGCAGGGAGATGAGTGATTAGGAGCCAATAGTCTAGGACTATGAGAGGGATGTCCAACTATCAGTTTAGGCCCGATCCGGAACATCCCCCAAGGGGTCCTGGATTGGAGAGGGTGCAGGCTGGGCTGAGGGTCCCCCCTGCTATGCACAAATTTTATGCATCAGACCTCTAACCCTATATAATAAAAGCCTAATATGCTCAGTGTCCAGTCAACCGGTCATCTAGTTGTCCGTTCAACCAATCAAAGTGTAATATGCTAATGATATGCAAAGGCCGCTCAACTGCTCGCTATGACATGCAATAACCACCAGGGGGGCAGACAGTTGACAAGTCGACCAGTCACTATGATGTGCACTGACCACCAGGGGGCAGATGCTCAACACAGGAGCTGCCCCAGCCTGCAGGCCCTAGGCCAGCCAAGGCGGTGCCAGTGTGTGTGGGGGTGCCCAATCTCCCTGCTGGTCGCCACACAGAGGGAGCGGACCAGTGGCAGTGACGGGGCTGGTGAGCAGGTGGTACCAACTGGGCCCTCTCCCTCCCCAATAACCCTGCTGGTCACCCCACAGATAGGTCTTGATCGCCAGCCAAGCCTAGGGACCCTACCCATGCATGAATTCGTGCACTGGGCCTCGAGTCTAATAGAACTTTCTGTGACTATGGAATTGTTCTATTCTGTCCTGTCCAAATGGTAGCCACTAGCCACATGTGGTTATTGAGTATTTGAAATGAATTGTGGCTAGTGTAACCAAGAAAATGATTAAGTTAATCTTAATTAACTTAAATATAAGTTGAAATAGTCAGTGGCTAGTGGCTACTGTCCTGGAAAGCACAGTTTTTTTAATACAGTCGTAAGGGTCAGATGGGCGAAGTATTTAAATCAATGTCTGGCACATAATTATCAATAAATGTCAGCTATTGCTATTTCTCAGCATGCCACATTACAAAACAAAACTGGTATGCAAGTATGAGTTACAATTTTCTTCAACTTTTTCCGAAAATCCTGTGAATAATTATTTTTTCTACTATTTATACTTCCAGGCGAATTCTTGCCCCTTCCATTGGCACTGGCTTCAGAAAATACCAGACCGGCCTACAAACCAAACCCCACCTCCTTCTTGGGCCCAACACACGTACTGCATGTCCACTTTCTTTGAAGATTTTGTAAACTATCCAGAGCATGCTCAACATGCCCCCCCTGGTGGTTATTGCATGTCATAGCGAGCATTTGAGCGGCCTTCGCATATCATTAGCATATTACACTTTGATTGGTTGAATGGACACTAGTTGACTGGATGACCAGTTGACTGGACACTGAGCATATTAGGCTTTTATTATATAGGGTTAGAGGTCTGATGCATAAAATTTGTGCATGGCAGGGGGGACCCTCAGCCCAGCCTGCACCCTCTCCAATCCAGGTCCTGGCTCCTTTTAGGTGCTTCCCCTCATCCCCACTCCCAAAGTTTTCACTACGTTTACCAGAATCTCTCAAATGTTAGAACATACCGTATTTTCTGGCGTATACGATGACTTTTTAACCCAGGAAAATCTTCTCAAAAGTCGGGGGTCGAAATCAAATCTGATATTTTTTAAATTTTTATTTGGTGTGTGTCTTATACGGCGAGTATATCCCAAACTCTATATTTTAACTGGAAAAGTTGGGGCTCATCTTATATGCCCAGTGTCTTATACGCCAGAAAATATGGTACTCATTTCCTGCTTGCATAGCCTTTAAAAGGATTTTATTATCACGTTTGACATACCCAAATTACTCATTCTAAACCTTTAAACATCTCCTCAGGCTTACAAAAATGACATTAAAAATTCCCATAACCCTGTTTTTCTGTAATGAGCGTAGAATAAAGTTAGAAAGGGCTATCTTTTGCTACCTTAGTATATATTAAAAGGCAACTACTCCTGTCCTAACATATATTTGTTAACTTTGAAATGCTACAAGTCCCATAATAGCAAATCAAATTTTTCTAGCACAAAGACTCCTAGAACAATCAAAATTGATAAAGATTTCTCTTCCTCCTGGACAGGATATAACTGAGGATATGAGAACAGTTGTCAGGAGAGAATTGCAAGTCTGAATTCTTCTCATATCTCAGAAACATAAAAGATATTGTCCTGACATTCATAATTTTATATTCTGACACAGGAAATATGGAGAAAAAGGTTAAATAAACTGAAATATACATTTAACCCAATGAGGAAGGCCTAACTGAATAAGTAGCCTGGTATAACACCAGAGGGAAGCTAAGCAATAGAGAAAAGATGATTTAAAAGACTAAAAAAAAGAGCTGATCGCAGATATAAAATATTATGAGATGTGAAATAATTTGGGTTGTAAACTTAAAAAACAAAGGAAAAACCCAAGAAAGAAGCCTAGAGAGCCAAAGAAAGGTGCACATGGGAGCAGAATGGGTAGCTCTTTCCCACTCTTTTTGTTTGTTTGTTTTTTTAACATACTTTTATTGATTTCCAAAAGGGAGAGGGTGAGCCAGAAACATAAATGATGGGAGAGAATCACTGATTGGCTGCCCCCTGCACACCCCCACCACCACCAGGGATTGAGCCTGAGACCTGGGCATGTGCCCTGCCGGGGAATTGATTGAATCATGATTTCCTGGTTCATAGGATGACGCTACTCACTGAACAATAGAGACTGAGCCCTACTCTTCTTTTAGCAGGCATGGCAACCTGCCTCTGTACTAAACGATTCCCATCCTGGGACTCCACATGTCCAACATTCTGGCGTTCTCTTTCCCATTGCTAAGCAGTGAGATATCATTTTGCCTGCAAGTAATAGAAACCTTGATTCCCGTTACAAACTACTTTTTTCTTGAGGTAACAGGCAGTCCTGGGGAAGGGTGAGATTTAGGTTTGATCAGCGGCACAATCAAACAGTTACGCGGTCTGTAATGTCAGATTGATTCCAAAGCCTGATTTCCTGTGGTTATTAGGTAAGTCTCAACTTTTAAAATTAGGGTCACCTGCTTCTAGATGGGACCTCTTCCTAAACAAAGAACGCAGTGCTTTCACTCAGACCAATTAGGTCCAATTTAAGTCTTTTACTCATCAAAACCAGGAACAGTTACCAGGGAAATGTCTTCCACCAACTAGATTAGATGAGCCAGGATGAAGTTCTGGAACTGGAAATAGAGTGCACTCCCCCAGTCACATGAACTATGGGAAAGGAAGTGTTTTGTTTTTTTTTAACAAATTGAGAGTTTCTGATACAAGAATAGAAAGAGAACGCTGTGCAAAGGGCCATCAATAGAACGCATCCCACTTCTCTCCCACTCCGCGCTGACAGGGTATCTAGTGCTCAATGCTTTGCTTGATTGCTAAGGGTAGGCATTACTGGCCAGGAACACTATTTATAATTAATTTGGGGGTAATTAAAGATGAAGTTAAAGATGCTAAAGAAATTTCCTCGCTGGACTCAGGACGGTCATGTGGACCTACAGGGTATGCACACGGGCACTTTGTCCAGTGTAGCTAGCTCCTCCCAAGTGTAACACAGGACAAATCTGAACAGTGCAGGCCAGAAGGTGTCTGATTTTCTGGCCCTTATAAATGCTCCCTAGCTGAATAAAAACCAACATGATTATTGAAAAGAAGCTCCTAGAAGGTGGCCAGACAATTAGCACTGTGAAGATACTCAACACAATAGGTTAGGGCTTTTGGTTAAGGGAGTAAGCAATTCAAGTAACAGATCAAGGAAACGCTCAAAGGGAAAACAGGACAAACTGTCGAAGGATTCAATTCAGTACACTGTTTATGGGTCGGCATTCTTTCCATTGCAGCACACTGTCTTGAGCAACAAAAGGCTAAAGTCCTCTAGATGGGGTTATCCAAGAAAGAGCTTTCACCCATGCCAGGAGAATGGAAACAGCTGTTTTCACAAGTTAAGTACAAGGGAAACAAGGATATCTCTCCATATCTGATACTGCCCAACTTATAGGCAAAAAAAAGGAAGGAAGAGTGAAAGGAAGAATGGAGGAAAGAAAACAAAGCTTTATCAAGACAATATTCGCTTGTATATTATTATGATTCTTTTAAAAAATGACTTTTATTTATTGTTTCATTTACTGATGCATCCATTGGTTGATTCTTGCATGTGCCCCGACCAGGATTGAACTGGCAACCCTGACCTACTGGGACAGTGCTCAAACCAACTGAGCTACTCAACCAGGGCCTGTACATTACTAGAATTCATAAAGTGTCTGCTGATTTTGAAAATTTTCTAACAAGGGCACAGGTTCAAGTTGCTTGCATCCACCCACTTAATTTGGTTTAACATTCCATTTCATAGGAACAATACTAATAATTACTTTTAATGGGTTGTTGTGAAGGATTAACATACACACAGGCACACACACACACACACACACACACTAGAGGCCTGGTGCACAAAATTCATGCACGGGAGGCAGGGGATGTCCCTCAGCCCAGCCTGCACCTTCTCCAATCTGGGAACCCTCCAGGGATGTCCAACTGCCCATTTAGGCCCAATCCCGGTAGGATCTGACCTAAAAGGGCAGTTGGACATTCCTCTCACAATCCAGGACTGCTGGCTCCCAAATGCTCACCTGCCTGCCTCTTTGATTGCCCCTAACCACTTCTGCCTGCCAGCATGATCACCCGTTAACCACTCCCCTGCCAGCCTGTTTGCCCCCAACTTCTCTTCTCTGCCGGCCTACTCACCCCTAACTGCCCTCCCCTGCAGGCTTGATTGCCCCCAACTGCCCTCCCTTTTAGGCCTGGTCCCTCCCAACTGCTCTCCCCTGCTGGCCTGATCACCCACAACTGCCATCCCTTGCAGGCCTGGAATCTCCCAACTCTCCTCCCCTGCTGGGATCTTGTGGTGGCCATCTTGTGTCCAAATGGGGGCAGCCCTCTTGTGTGTTGGAGTGATGGTCAATATGCAAATTACTCTTTTATTAGATGGGATAGAGGCCTGATGCATGGGTGGGGGCAAGCTGATTTGTCCTGAAGAGTGTCCCGGATCAGGGTGGAGGTGCCCTTGGGGCGAGGGGCCTGTGGTGGTTGGCAGGCTGGCCACGCCCCCCAGTGACCCAAGCAGAAGGCCTGAGATCTGAGATTAATTTATGTTCTATAATTGAAACTTTGTAGCCTGGAGCAAAGCCAAGCCTTCTGCTTGCTCCGTGGCAGCAGCCATTTCTGTTGGGACATTTACCTTCAATAACTGAAACTTTGTAGCCTAGAGTGGAGGCCTAGGCCAGCCAGGGCTGCAGAAGCTTGGCTTCCTCCATCACCCGCAACCCTAGCCTCTGCTCCCTCCAGCTCCATGGCTGCTGCCATTTCTGTTGGGATTATGTATCTTCTATAATTGAAACTTTGTAGTATTGAATGGAGGCCTCGGCCTGCAACAGCAGGTGGAAAGCTTGGCTTCCTCCACTGTCAGGGAAACTCAAGGCTCCCTCCTGCTCTCAGTGGCGGCAGCCATCTTGGTTGCAGTTTATTTTCATAATTCACTCCTGATTGGCTGATGGGTGTGGCTTGATAAGAGGTATGGTCAATTTGCATATTGGTCTTTTATTAGATAGTATATGGATATGAACATGAACATGTATGTGTGTGTGTGTGTGTGTGTGTGTGTGTGTGTTTCAAGCTTACTGTTTTACATATATTTGGCAGTCAATAAATGTTACATTTCTTTTTCTTCCTTCCAACTGGTCACTAAACTGAATAATGTTGGCTTGCACACATTCCTTTGTTAAAGGATCAGGAGGCCAACAGAAAGTTTTGTGTTTGAAGTCTGTGGAGGACTCTGTTCCAAAACAAAACTGGTTTTCACTGCAGCAGTGTGGATTTGGGAGGACTGTGTTTTTTGAGGGAAACCTCCCATTCATGAGGGCAGCGGTAAGAGGAACATGCTTATAGAGGCAGACAACTGGATCATGAGAGAACGGTGTGGCCATCTTTTCCTCAAACTGTTTGTAGTAAGTAAATTCTATCTAATAAAAGAGTAATATGCAAATTGACCATACTTTTGCTACACCCACCAGCCAATCAGGAGCAATAAGCAAATTAACACACAAAAGGATGGCTGCTGCCCAACGCTGGAAACAGCCTCGGCCAGAGGCTTTTTCTGGCCTTGGGCAGGCCGGGGATAGGGTGGAGTCAGTGATCAGCCCCATCACAGGGCGATTGCTGGGTGCCCAAGGCCTAAAGCCTCGGCCAGAGGCTTTCAGCCTTGGGCAGGCCAGAGGTGATCCATCAGTAGGACATCCCCTGAGGGCTCCCAGTATGTGAGAAGGGGCAGGTTGAGCTGAGGGACCACCCACCCCCAGTGCATGAATATCATGCACCGGGCTCCTAGTATATACTGAAGTAGCAATCTCACTAGCAAGGAAGCTATTTGGTATATCTACATTAATACCAGTAACATTAGGTTGCTTTTATAAAGAAAATATAAGCAAATGCTACTTTTAAGTTTCCTACCAGTAAACTATGGCAATTAAATAATACTTAGTTTTCTCACAGCCTTCATCTTCTAATTTAGTTCCTATATTTTATACTTGGTTGTTCTTTCGGAACATGCCATGGACAGTTTTTTTTTTAAATATATTTTATTGATTTTTTACAGAGAGGAAGGGAGAGGGTAGGAAGTCAGAAACATCGATGAGAAACATCCATCAGCTGTCTCTTGCACACCCCCTACTGGGGATGTCCCCACAACCCCTTGACCAGAATCGAACCTGGGATCTTTCAGTCCACAGGCCGATGCTCTATCCACTGAGCCAAATGGGTTTCAGCAACCATGGACAGTTTTAATGTATCTATTGACACATACTGCTCTCAGATTTCCAAAATTAATCCCGAAATTATTTCATTTCCACTTCCAGATAGTCTGAAATATTTTCCATTGACATTTCATAGAAAGAGAGCTGTTCCAATTTGCAATGGATTAATTTTTAAAAAAGAGCACATTATACAGACAATCATAAAGGCTGAGACAAGAAAATAACCTACATTCTCTAAAATCCATTTGCATCATCTTATCATTAGGTGCAAGCCTTTTGAAGGCATAGGGAGAATTAGCACTTCATTGCTGCAAGCACAAAATGCCACTTTCCATAATCATTTTTATTTCCTCGATCTCACCTAAGGATTTTAGAGTGAAAGGGGATCAGAAATATCCCTTTTGGCCCATAGCCTTTTGAGTCTTTTTTCCCCTCTCCTGACATTCTCTTATTACTCCAGAATTCATTTTTTCATAAAGGAGTAAGTAAGTTGAATTTTTATACCTTTGAAATGTCTCACTGAATCCCATAAAAATCACTTCCTAACTGAAGTGAATTTTCAATTATTTTTAAATTTTTCAGTCCGTGAGAAACACTATATTCTTTAAATTATTTTAGCTAGAGTATTGTATTTTAGTTTTTCTAAGAGTTAAAATTTCATATGGCTTAAAGGCATTTTTAATTAAAAAAAAACAAAACAGTGGCCTTTGAGGTATACTTAACCTTTTAAAAAAAGAGATGCTTTTTAGAGAAATGGCCTAAAATTTTCACATTTCTATAAACTTAAACAATTTAGAGAAACTTTCTAATAAAATTTAAATGAACAAGGGTGCAAACATTTTCATATTAACGGTCTCACCCAGACAGTCCACCATTTAAATTCCCATAAGAGCTTGGTTTTTACACAACTTGTGAATCCTGACAACCTTGACTGTTTTGAAGTTAACTTTTATAAGCTAGATTTTACTAAGCAGAATACAATAAAAAGAACTACTTCAGTTTTAAAAATAGATTTAGACCAAAATACTATTAAAGCACTTCTGTCTTCTCTCAAGTGGTAACTCAAAGGCAGGATTTCTCAACCTCTGAATTACAGGATGGATAATTCTTTTAAAAAATATGCTTTTATTGAGAGGGAGGGAGAGAGAAGCATGGATCGGCTGCCTCCTGCACACCCCACACTGGGGATGGAGCCCATAATCTGGGCCTGTGCCCTGATCGGGAATCGAACCCTGACCTCATGGTTCCTAGGTCGACGCTCAGCCACTGAGCCACACCAGCCAGGCAAGAATGATTTTTTCTTGGGGGGTTCATCTGTAAAGACTATGATATTTAGCAGCATCCCTGGCTCCTATCCACCAGATCTGAATAGTGTCCCTGCATCAGACTCCCCACTGTCCACTCCTTTTGACAATTTGAATAAAAGTCTCCAAACCAGCTAAACGCTCTTAGGTAGGGAAGGTGCAGAAAGGGGAGAGAAGGTTGGAGGGAGGCAAAATGGCCCCAGTTCAAGAAGTGCTGCCCTAAGGCTTGATATCTTGGGCATCATCAAAATCTGATTCTACAAAAAGCGTCCTTTTGAATTTTTACAAAGGAGGCATACAATGTGAAATGAAAACGAGCGAAATCAAACTATTCTGGCAGGGGAAAATATTTTAAAAATATAATCCAATTGAGATGATAATTATTGACCGCTCAATTTCCGTGCAGTAAGGTCTGATTTCTGCTGAACCTCGGCTAATTGCAAAGTCATTTCTCTATAAAGGGCACCACTCACTTTTAGGTCCATTGCCAAGGTTTGCCTTTCCCTCTGAAGTTCTTCTCTGTAGGGCTGGATGTTTTCTATGCTGTCTGATAAGTCAGCCAGAACACCACTACTGTTTTCTTTGCTTGCGTCACAGCTCTGCACCGAATTGTTTTCAACCTTAACTAAGGCCGAAGCAAGAGAACCAAGGATAACCAATTCCTTCTCCAAAGCTGATGCCAAATGAGCACTTAGGAAATCCTCACGTCCTAACTTTAGGTATTTGAAGAAACAGTTTATAGGGAGAACTCTGGTGAGATTATGAAGACACTGAAACAAAACTGATTGATTCCTGGAAAAAAAAAAAACACAAAATCAAAAACGCTATTACAAAACTCAGGACAGTACAACATATTATAATAATCACTTAACATTCATGTATAAATATTCTAGCAAGGAATAGAACCAATAATGCATGTGTGATCATTAACAGAATTCAGACAGTAGCAATATAAAATACATATCCTATACCGAGTCATTTAACACTCATGAGGTTGCTTCTAATTAATTTTTTCTGAGTAGTAAGATTAATATTATATACTAGAGGCCCAGTGCACAAAATTCGTGCATGGGGACGGGGGATGTCCCTTATCCCAGCCTGCACCCTCTCCAATCTGGGACCGCTTGAGGTATGTCCGACTGCCCCTCTAGGCTCGATCCTGGTAGGATCAGGCCTAAATGGGCAATCGGACATCCTTCTCATAATGCAGGACTGCTGGCTCCAAACTGCTCACCTGCCTGCCTCCCTGACTGCCCCTAACCGCTTCTGCCTGCCAGCCTGATCACCCACTAACCACTACCCTGCCAGCCTAATTGATTTCTAACTGCTCCCCTGGCAGCCTATTTGCCTCCAACTTCCCTCCTCTGCTGGCCTGGGTCATCCCTAACTGCCCTACCCTGCAGGCTTGATCACCCCCAACTACCCTCCCTTGCAGGCCTGGTTCCTCCCAACTGCCCTGCCCTGCTGGCCTGATCGCCTACAACTGCCCTCCCTTGCAGGGACTGGAACCTCCAACAGCCCTCCCCTGCTGGCCATCTTGTGGTGGCCATCTTATGTCCACAAGGTGGAAGGATCTTTGACCACATGGAGGCAGCCCTCTTATGTGTTGGGAGTGATGGTCAATCTGCAAATTACTCTTTTATTAGATAGGATAAAGGCCTGGTGCATGGGTGGGGACCAGCTGCTTTGCCCTGAAGAGTGTCCCAGATCAGGGTGGGGGTTCCCTTGGGGTGAGCGGCAGCCTGGGCGAGGGACCTGTGGAGGTTTGCAGGCCAGCCATGCCCCCCAGCGACCCAAGTGGAGGCCCTGGGATCTAGGATTAATTTATGTCTACAATTGAAACTTTGTAGCCTGTAGTGGAACCAAGCCTTTTGCTCGCTCTGTAGCGGCAGCCATTTGTTTGAAACATTGTAACCTAGAATGGAGGCCTAGGCCAGCAACGGCAGACTGAAAGCTTGGCTTCCTCCATTGCTAGGGAAACCCAACCCTCTGTTCTCTCCAGCTCAGTGGATGCCGCCATTTCTGTATCTTTTATAATTGAAACTTTGTAACATTGAGTGGAGGCCTAGGGAGGCAGAAAGCTTGGCTTCCTCTGTTGCTGGGGAAACCCAAGCCTTCCTCCTGCCCTCAGTGGTGGCAGCCATCTTGGTTGGGGTTTATTTGCATAATTTGCTCCTGATTGGCTGGTGGGTGTGGCTGTGGGCATGGCTAGTGGGTGTGGCTGTGGGCATGGCTAGTGGGTGTGGCAAAGGTACGCTCAAATTTGCATACTGTTCTTTTATTAGATAGGATATTTTTAAATATCACAGAAGGGGAGAGGTAAGGGAAAAATCTTAAAATAATTACTAGGCCCAATTCAACCTAAAGTACAAAAGTCAAAAACAAACAAAATTAAAACAGCTATAGTTTTTGTATGAGGCCACCAGCCCATTCATACCAAACCAGGCAATGACCTGGACATGCCCCACAATGGCACAGAATTCTCTCATGGGGATTTCTGTGGACCACACATTCCCCATTCACTAACTTTGGTGGACCAATTCCAATTTGATGTGTGTTACCTGGAATAGATCATTAAAATCCCTTCAAATGGTGTCCTTTGTTGCCAGTGGAAGAGTGTCCCATACAAATTTTCTGACTCTTTACAAAAGCACATTTCTGGAAATGTTTTGATTACTTCACACTTCATGTGTTCTAAGAGCCATGTCTTCATCGAAGTCAGGGCATATGTGGCTGATGTAATTTGGAAGCACGTTTTTTGCAATGTTGCAAGAAGTGCAAAGAGATCTTCCATTTGTTCTACAAGAAGAACATGTCACAAGTTGTTTTCATTAAAATCTATTATCAAGTAAAGGAGAGTTCTTAAAATTTTCTGATTCAATTTGGTATATGATTAAAAAGTGCCAACAAAAATTACCTATAGGTTCCTTTGGACATGTCACTAGGTATTTTCCACTTGAAAAATCTTCTAGACTTAAAAAAATTCTGCCACACGGAAAAAAACGATGTTCAGAAGAGTTATCATTTTCTTTCTCCCGAATTTGCAGCAGCACAATGCAACATACCTGACCGCATGCTAAAAGTGGCGCAAGAGACGTTACGGCAGTAACTATCTGAACACACTCTCTCTCAGATGATTGTCCACAAACAAAGCTCTCTTCTTCCTCTTCCTCACTACCAACAGTCAATTTGGTCATTTTTGCCTCGGATCCTTTTTCATGTGGCACCGAGCAGGGTGCTGGAAAAGAGTCCCTACTCAAGTTGGTCACCCTATTTTGACACTTGATAAGCCGAAAGCTGGAGCTATGGGGTTCATCCATTAACAACGATAAAGTCACCAGGTTTAGAGGCCTGTAAAACATCCAGAGTTTGGTTCAGTTTAAAAGTTCATTCTTTAAAATCAAATAGATGATTAAATGCCATACAAACAACAACACATTTGATTCTCTCCTTTTCTAAGAAACATAATTTCAAATGTAAAACGTATCAAAAAATTAGGTGTAAATGCCAAATACATTTTTTAAAATCCTATAATTAATACATCTCTTAAAATAAGAAAGCAAAAACATTGTAAATATGTGGGACTTTAGGAAATTAGCTTTTTAATGGAAAGAAATTGTAAATTAATGCCTGGATTTTATTTTTGAAGTAAGCCTTCCACTCCTCACTTGCCTTTAAACAAGAAAAAAAAATACTAATTTTTTTTAAAAAAACTTTATTTTGGCAATAATTTAGAATGCAAATACTTCTAAAGTAAAAACTGCTTTTTATACTCCCCTAAATGACTTAAATAAAATCTGCTTTTAAATACAGAATATTGTTGCCCAGTTGGTTTGGGTCAGTGGTTGAGTGTCAATCCAGGAACCAAAAGGTCGCTGGTTCAATTCCTGATCAAGGGCACATGCCTGGGTTGCGGGCTTGATCCAGGAGGGAGCAATTCGATGATATTCCTGTCTCACTGACATTTTTATCTGTCTATCCCTCTCCCTTCTTCTCTCTGTAAAACTCCATAAAAACATAAATAAATAGATACAGAACATTATTTATCCCTCAGCAATGATAATTTTGGGGATGTACTATTATTAAAATTAATTTCACCTGTTTCTATTTACATTTTTTAATATGGCTACTAAAACACTGAAAATTACCTATGTGGCTTGCATTATAGGTCTGTTGGACAGTACTAAGGATATCATGTTAGAATTTACTTACAGCTTCAAAGAAGATGTGGTTTTCACTCCAATAACCAAACTATCATCTATTACACGATACCATGTCTTCTCTACTAGCTGTTTTGAATCTTGAGAATTGACTGATAAGTTTTTATCACAAGTATGAACAGGATTATTTTCTTCACCACAAAGAGTAACAAGACATTCCTTAAAGAAAAGCATGTTTAAGTAACTGATTACAAAAAAAAGACAAAAACAAAAAACCCCCAAAAACCCAAAACTATCAAATGTACCAAAACCAAAAAAGTGAAAATTATTTAAAAATAAATTATATTATAGACTAGAGGCCCGGTGCATGAAATTCATGCACAGGGGGCAGAAGGGTGTCCCTCAGACCAGCCTGCATCCTGTCCAATCTGGGACCCCTCGAGTGATGTCCGACTGCCCGATTGGGATTGGACCTAAACGGGCAGTTGGACATCCTTCTCACAATCCAGGACTGCTGGCTCCAAACTGTTCACCTGCCTGCCTCCCTGATTGCCCCTAACCACTTCTGCCTTCCAGCCTGATCACCCCCAACAACTACCCTGCCAACCTAATTGATGTCTAACTGCTCCCCGGCCAGCCTGTTTGCTCCCAACTTCCCTCTTCTGTCAGCCTGGTCACCCCTAACTGCCCTCCCCTGCAGGCTTGATCGCCCCCAACTGCCTTCGCTTATAGGCCTGGTCCCTCCCAACTACCCTCCCTGCTGGCCTGATAACTCACAACTGCCCTCCCTTGCAGGCCTGGAACCTCCCACTGTCCTCCCCTGCTGGCCATCTTGTGCTGGCCATCTTGTGTCTAAGTAGGGGCAGGATCTTCGAGCACATGGGGGCAACGCTCTTGTGTGTTGGAGTGATGGTAAATCTGCAAATTACTCTTTTATTAGATAGGATAGAGGTCTGGTGCAAGGGTGGGGGCAGCTGGTTTGCTCTGAAGGGTGTCCTGGATCAGGGTGAGGGTTCCCTTGGGGCATGGGGCGGCCTGGACGAGGGACCTGTGGTGGTTGGCAGGCCGGCCACGTCCCCCAGCGATCCAAGTACAGGTGCTGGGATCTGGGATTAATTTATGTTCTACAATTGAAACTTTGTAGCCTGGAGTGTAGCCAAGTCTTCTGCTCGCTCTGTGGTGACAGCCATTTCTGTTTGAAACTTTGTAGCCTAGAGTGGAGGCCTAGGCACTAAGGCTGCAGAAGTTATGCTTCCTCCATTGCCCTGGCAACCCAAGCCTCTGCTCTCTCCAGCTCCGTGGCTGCCACCATTTCTGTTTGGATTATGTATCATTTATAATTGAAACTTTGTAGCACTGAGTGGAGGCCTAGGCCAGAAATGATAGGTGAAAAGCTTGGCTTCCTCCATTGCTGGGAAAACCCAAGCCTTCCTCCTGCTCTCAGTGGTGGCAGTCATCTTGGTTGGGGTTTATTTGCATAATTTGCTCCTGATTGGTTGGTGGGCATGGCTTGATAGGAGGTATGGTCCATTTGCAAATTACTCTTTAATTAGATAGGATTATACCTACTTCACTGAAATAAAAAATATATATAAATAAATATATATATAAATAATTTTACTATTTACTTAGATTAAGAAGTATAGCCTGATTAGAAACAAGACAGGGTATCCAACACAGAAGGGAAGTAAACCTGGAATCCATCTTGAAAATAATAAGACAATATGTACCGCAGGCATGCTGAAAACATTCCAATCTTTATCTTACCAGTGACTTACATTAAACTTATAAATGTTAACTTTTGTACGAATAAAACTGATGAAGCTACTGTATGTTTGGACTGCTGATTGGTTATTGCTAAAATTCCATTCTTAAAGTCCAAGCCATACTCATTTCCACACATATGGATTTTTAATAACAACAGAAACAATAGGAGGAGGAGGAATAGAAGTAGTGATAATAATGATAAACAACACTTACTGAATGCTTACTATAGCTTAGGCACTGTTCTAATACCATTTCTATATTAATTTGTTTAACCTTCACAATAACCCTTATAGCCTAGGTCAGTGGCTGGTAAGCCAGGGCTCGCGAGCCAAATGTGGCTCTTTGGCCACTTGAGTGTGGCTCTTCCACAAAATACTACAGCCTGGGCGAGTCTATTTTGAAGAAGTGGTGTTAGAAGAAGTTTAAGTTTAAAAAATGTGGCTCTCAAAAGAAATATCAATCGTTGTACTGTTGATATTTGGCTCTGTTGACTAATGAGTTTGCCGACCACTGCCCTAAGTCCATAGCATTATTATCTACTACATTTTCCAGATTTTAAAAAAAATGTGTTTCAGGGAGGTTAAGTGCCCTGTCCCAGATTACACAGGTAGCAAGGGGCACAGCTGGGATTTAAACCAAAGCAGAGTGGTTTCTGAGCCCGTGCTCTACCTTAACCATTAATCTATGTTACCCCTCTATGTGCCAATTACTGAAAACAATAAGGGCACTTCCACTAGAGTGGACTACACATGTTCCTAGGAGTCAGACACTTTTGTCAATAGCAGTGAGATGTGAGGCAGACCATTCATCCCAAAGCTACAGAAATGTCCACTACTTGTCAGGACTACTGTTCAAATTAACCATGCAAAGGGCCAAACGATATCTCACACACAGTGGTTTCAATGCACCAATTTCATAACACTTCTTCCCCTTTTCTAATACTGGCAAAATTGTTGGGGTGAAGTCAGGAAGGGAAATGGGGAGACTTTTCACAATGACTTTTATGAGGTTCCTCAGAAAACTAGAAGAGTATTACAGAAATGTAACATGCTGGGTCTTTGTTATGTTTCTTATACTCACAGAATCATATTTTGGACCCAAATCCTCATATTTCTAGGACTGAAATATAGACCATTACAAGAATGGTCAACCTTGAAGAGGGTCAGAGCAAAGCACTGCCTAGCGTTTCTTGATTGATTTGTAACTTTGTTACACTGTCCTCTGCAGGGAACTAATGTGCATAAATACTATGTTTATGAAGTCAAAGCAGTTTTTGCTAACTTTCTACATTACTGTACATGCATAAATAATTACAGGGTACTAAAGAGATTTGGATGATGATCGGCCACAAGGAAAATGACAGTAAAATGAGAAAAAGAAGACATAAGGGCTAAAAAATCAAACCAAGTTAGAGACATTAACTAGAGAAATAAATATCCTTAAAAAGGAACCATGCAAGAGACTAAAAGAACAATTATACTAATGATAAAAGTGTGTCATTAATACAAGGTTAAATAATGTTCAGTAATTTTGCTTAAGTTGGAAAATGTATAATTCAATTAGGAGTAATTTCTAATCAAACTATACAAATAAAGAATTTAGTTAAATCTTTTTTAAACAAAAGGACTTATTCCCCCAAGGTTCCTGGAAACTGAGATTTTGATATTCTACTGATTAAGAATAATTTGAAAACTGGTAAAATACTGGCTTCTTAAGCACATATTTTTCAGTGACATAAAAGCCTACCATTTATAATCCCTGCCACTTCGCTTCTTGAACCATTGTTTCTATTATAGTCTAATTTCCATTTTAAATAATTCTTCGGTAATAGTGACAACAATAAAAATAAAGTTAAATAAATAAATCCTCAATAGGTTTTAATTCATAAAAATGGTCACATGATTAATTTTACCTCCTCTGCAATTGATGTACTACACTCTTTTCCTTGAAGCAAGTTCATTAAAGCTTTGTAAGATTTCAAGATAACTTTTTCCTTAAGCAAAAGATGCTGCTGTACTTCCTGAACATTAGCCAAACCAACCTGTAAAGCAGAAAGAAAAATCATTGCCGGAGACATAGTTTTAAATGAAAACTGACAAACCATTAATTCAGGAAGTGCTCTCTCCAAATCTGCCTATTAATTCATTTTTCTGTAGAAAAGCAGAGAATACTTCTCAGAGCACAACTATTTTACTTGTAAATTTTAATTCTCTAATGACGAAAGAAAACAGAAGGTAACTGCAATAAATTGTACATATAAAATTGAGAGAATGCTAATGTATTAGCATTAGTTTCACTACTGAGTTTAGTAATCAATCAATATGACTATGAGTAAGTCCGATCAATATGAATAAAAATCAAAGCCTACCAACACTCCTACCCCCACAAGGAAATTGTTTTTCTTGTTGAAATAATATCTATTTCAGAAACCAAGACACAATTATAAATAGAAATAGTCACTTTTAATTTGATACTATTTGAAATCCTCTGTTCATATAACCTTTATTTAAAAAAATTAAGATAACACATTAACAGCCTCCAAACTGTCACACATTTATTTTTGTGCTAATAAACTCACTACTAGGATTGGCTCTTAACTACTGGGGGGAAAATAGGCTTTGAATTAGGCATAGAACAATCCGTTCCTTTTATTGTACCAGATAAAGATTTCAGCATAAAATATGAAATATTCATGAAATACATTTTGTTACTGAAAATTTAAAGAGTCATGTCATTGAACTGATAGAAACTTTCATTTCTGATGGATATTTGAGACTGTTTAAGTATTACTTCAGTTTTTAATATAAATGTTTTTCTAGATTGCAACAACACAGTGCATCCTATTTTTTAATTCCTTTCTTTTAGATTACATTTTAAGGCAGGTACATTCTTTGTATCAATGAATAGAAGTTGGAGAATGAAGACTGAATCATATTTTCCCTCATCATGCAAAGTATCTAGCTAATATTTAAAAAAAAAACTTCATCCGTTGACCTAATTCTATGGGCTCCGTATCATTCACACTCCATCACTCATTTGCTAAGTCATTTGTAATTTATGGGAAGAAGGATGTCCCCATCAGAGGTGGAGCCAATCTGAGATGGCTGAAGACGGAGGGAATGAAGAGAGGAATATGGGGTCAGACTGAAAATAAGGGCCCTCTCAGAAAGGACCCTGTTCTCTCTTCCCATCTCCCCTCAACATGCCCTCTGCTTCGGGGCTAAATGGTAAATCACTAGACTCAAATATTTTACTATGAAGTCTTGTTATGAAACTATTGAAAATAAGCATATGGTAAGAAATTTAAATCACATAAAAGTACATCTCACCTTCCCTTCATATAGCCTTAATCCCATTTGTGCAGCCAACTAGAGTGCTTACCTTTCCAGAATTTTCCCAAGTAGCATTATTTTAAGGAATGCTTTGCTTCTCCCAACAAACAAAACCAAATACAGGAGCATACTACACCGCATGATGGAGAGCTTCGCTGTTTGTTCTTTCTACCCTGATCTCTCTAATGCATGCAGAAGAGTACATAATACATGTCCTCTTTGTAAAAGAACGGTTTATAGACTAATGAAGTTAACACACATGTAACAACACCCACGTCAAAACGTAACACTCCAGAAGCTGTCCATGGGCCCTCTCTTTCTCCACTGGAGGCAGCATTACCCTGACCCTTTCTTCTGAACTTCTTATAAGTAGAATCATTCTGCATATATTATGTTTAAATGTCATCCATTTGTCACTAGCAGCTGTGGTTCATGCCTTTCATGGCTCTATAATACGCCATCATATGACTTCACTAGCCTACTTCTCTATTCTGCTGTTGATGGACAGCTGGGCTATGTCCAGATGTGGTATATTACAATGTTGCTGTGAACATTCCTGTATATGTGCACAAGTTTCTCCAAGGTCCTGCTCGCCCCAATTCCCTTCCACACCTCTGCCTCTCCTACCAGTATCAATGTACTTTCTTCTTTTTAAAAAAAATATAGTTCATTGATTTTTACAGAGAGGAAGGAAGAAGGATAGTTAGAAATACCAATGAGAGGGAAACATAGATCAGCTGCCTCCTGCACAACCCCCTATTGGGGAAGTGCCTACAACCAAGGTACATGCCCTTGACCAGAATCAACCTGGGACACTAGAGTCCACAGGCCAAAGCTCTCTCCACTGAGCCAAACCAGTTAGGGCAGTGGTCAGTAAACTCATTAGTCAACAGAGCCAAATATCAACAGTACAATGATTGAAATGTCTTTGGAGAGCCAATTTTTTTTAAACTTAAACTTCTTCTAACTCCACTTCTTCAAAATAGACTTGCCCAGGCCGTGGTATTTTGCGGAAGAGCCACACTCAAGGGGCCAAAGAGCCGCGGGTGGCTCGGAAGCCATAGTTTGCCGACCACTGAGTTAGGGCAATGTGCTTTCTTCTTGTTCGTCACCTCAACCTCCACAGGGACAATCTTCCTCCCAAGTAAAAACATGGCACATGTTGATGTTGGACCAGCCTGTTGGGTGCCTCCATCCCTCTTACCAGTCTCAACATGCTTTCTTTTTCACTTCTAGTTTTAGGACTTTCACTGAGCCAGCTTTCAGTGTCTCTGAATGATGGTTGTTCTGTATTTTAGTTGTAACTCTGATGTGGTTGTGAGAGGCAATGAGTATTGGAATTTACCTATACTGCCATCTTGTTCTCCTCAGAATATCCTATATAATAAGGGTAATATGCAAATTGACACTAACAGCAGAATGACCAGGAAGGTTGCTATGACGTGCACTGACCACCAGAGGGAAGACACTCAATGCAGGAGCTGTCCCCTGGTAGTCAGTGTGTTCTCATAGAGGGAGCTATATATACTCAGCCACAATCTGAGTTGACAGCTGGAAATGCAGTGGACATACCCTGAGGGTTCCTGAGCTGCCAAAGGGATGTCCGACTGCCAACTTAGGTCCAATCCCTCGGGGAGCAGGCCTAAACTGGCAGGAGGACATCCCCCTGTGAGAGGGCACAGGCCAGGCTGAGGAATCCCCCTGAGTGCATAAATTTTTATGCACCAGGTTTCTAGTATATTTATATTAAGAAAATTAATCCTCTGTTCTGTGTTACAATTTCTCACTACATAATTTGTCTTTTTATTTTACTTTGTTCCGAGTATAAAAGTTTTAAATGTAATCAATCTTTTCCTTTATGGTTCTATGTCCACTCTGATATTTTATTTATCTATTGTTCACATTCATATCTAGCATGTGTTCAGTAAGCAGTTGGTGAATTCACTTTAATAGTTAAAATAGTTTCAAATAATTTTTAAATGCCTGCAATGTATAAACATTTACTCTCTAGCCTTTTACAGAAAAGTTGGCCAGGGACAGAGGAAAATGTTAAATGATATCAAAAGGAAATAGACAAATCTAAAAGGAGGAGCACCTCACCTGGCCTGCTCATTAGAATCATTTAAAAAAATAAGGGAGGGGGCAGTATTCAAAATAAGAAGATCAATGATAGTTATAATGATCAAATGGAAGTGTAAACTTTGGATCCTGAAAATAATAACTATAAAAAACATTTCTGTCCTGGCCGGTGTGGCTCAGTTGGTTGGAGCATCACCCCATGTACTGAAAGCTTCCGGGTTCAATTCCCCAGCAGGCCACATACCTAGGTTTAGAGTTCAACTCCTGGTGAGGGCACCTATGGAAGGCAACCACTTGATTTTCTCTGTCACACAGATCAGTGGTCGGAAAACCGCGGCTCGCGAGCCACATGCGGCTCTTCGGGCCCTTGGGTGTGGCTTGGCATTAGAACCACTTCTTCACAATGGACTCACCCAGGCAGAAAACCGGCTTCTGCGCGTGGGCCACAAAGTTGCAATCACACTGGATGTGCACGCCAGCACATGGTATTTTGTGGAAGAGTCACACCCAAGGGGCCAAAGAGCCGCATGTGGCTCGCGAGCCACGGTTTGCCGCCCACAGACATAGACGCTCCTCTCTCTCTTTTTCCCCTCTAAAATGAATAAGCATATCCTCAGGTAAGGATTTAAAAAAACATTTTTGTGGCAGTTAATGACATCTGAACAAGCGTTTTTATTCATTTTCTAAGTGCAATAATGGTATTTTGGTTACCTAAGAGAATGTCCTTAATTTTAAGGGATTCTTGCTAAAACATATGAGTGAAGTAGTATAATATTTGCAACTTTCACATGATCCTGCAAAAATGTACACATACAGGTACACCAGCACAAATAGATGAGGCAAAAATAATTTTTTTCAAAAGGAACAATAGTTGAATCAATGTGCGATAATCACTATAGTATTCTTTGAACATGTCTGTATATTTGAAAATTTTTACAAAGGGCAAAGTTACAAAGGAACATCTTACAATCACATTTCCATGTACATTTGCATATATTCCCTTAAAAAATCTGCAAGACTATCCATACCAAAGTGTTAAAATTGATTATATCTCAGTAATAGAATCAAAGGTAATTGTTAGTTTCTTTATAACATTTGTTTGCACAGGCTAAGTATTTTACAGGGAGTATGAAATACCTTCAGACAATAGGAAAACGAGAGAGCTCTGTATGGAAAACTTGAGGGTGAACTGTCCATGTTTGGAACATGTCATGATTGATCAGATTTACTGCTCCTTAAAAAGAGACACCGTAGTATATTGATCCTACAGACCAGAAAGAATCTATCTTTAAAAGTGAGGTTCTTGGTTGGAAGAGAGAAGATGGCAGAATAGGTAAAAAAAAAAAAACACCTGCACTCGCTGCCTCTCACAACCACATCAAAATTACAACTAAAATACAGAACCACCATCATCCAGAGCTGCTGGAAAGCTGGCTGAATGAGTCCTACAAGCAGAGAAGTAAAGAAGAAAGCACACTGAGACTGTGAGGAGGTGTGGAGGCGCGGAACTCGCTGGTCTGGCACCCACATGTGCCACTTTTTAATCGGGACGGAGAGCTATCTGTGGAGGCCGCCCAGAGGATCAAGGGGTCCCAGCCCCACACCAGAACCAAGGCCCAGGCTCCCAGGCCTGGGAAAAGAAGTCCCCACAGGCAGTAAGAACTACGGGCTGTAAAAACCAGTGTGCACTGGGGCCAAGAACCGAACTTACAAGGTCCTGCTTCCTTTGAGCTCCAGTGCCAGGGCGAGGCTCTGGGGGACACAGATACACCCGATGAGGAACTGGACTGACTGGCATCAGGGCAGGAACTCAGGGGCGGATTTCTCCTCGATGAAGATGCTCGCAGGGATCATTGTTCCTATGCTGGGACCTCCCCAGTCAGTCACAGGGCTGACTGGCAGCTATTTCTGTTTGCTCTGTCCTGATGCGTCCCTAAGACCCCACCTCATCCAATTCACAACCCAACCCCAGCTGTGTGCAGTGGCTTTTGCATATGTCCTTGCTCAGGCTAGGGTCTCTCAAGCAAGCTGCAGCTGGGTCAGGGAGCCCCAAACCTATCAATAGAGGGTGAAGGCCCAGCCTTGCTTTATGGCTGGGTCTCATCTGGGCACTTCCAAATCTGATATAAAGAGCAGGAATAGCTCCTGCTGGGTGGCCTCAGGTAGTGGCTGACTTTGCAACTCCCTGGAGACCCAAGAGCCAGTATATCCAGTGGTCAGAGTAAGACCACATTTAATTAGAACTCTACATATCCATAAGCAACACATTCAAGGGGCAGACTCAGTGAGTACCAAAGCCCCACTGAAGCAAGTCCTGCTCCACAGGGGTGTCTCCTGCACAGCAGCTCTCCCACTGTAGTCGCAGATGGTCCCCACGGCCAGTTGGCCTGGAGATCAATTCCTCTCAGTGACACCAACAGCCATCAAGTCTCAACTACAACAAGATTGTGCTCACAGCCCACAGAGTGGTGCACCCAGAGCATACAGCTCAGGTGACTGGGGAGGTGGAGCCACTGGGCCCTATAGGACAGGCACTACAACAAGGCCACTCTACTAACTCAAGGGGACTTAGCAGCTCTACCTAATACATAGAAACAAACATATGGAAGCAGCCAAAATGTGGAGACAAAGGAACATGTCACAGATGGAAGAAATGGAAGAAAGAAAACTACTCGCTATAGTTATAGGGTTACTCAAGAGTCTTCTAGAAACCTCCAAAAATGGAGAAGGACCAGTTGCAGATTAAGCTAATTGAAATAAAAATAATATACAGGGATTCACTGGTAGAACGGAGGATTCTGAGAATCAAATCAATGATATGAAATATGAGGAAGCAAAAAACACCCAACCAGAAGAGCAAAAAGAAAAAAGAATCCAAAAATATGAAGACAGTGTAAGGAGCCTCTGGGACAACAAAGATTTTTTAAAAAGCCAAAAAAGTGCATTTCTTATATTTTATCTTATGAAGTTTATTAAATATACATAATCTTACTACAAAAAAGGTATTATCTTTAGATGCTACATTTATAAATAATGTCATAATAGCTTTTACAGAGGTTCAGAAAAAGTAAAGATCCTTTAAATACTGTGTTTCCCAATCACGGAGTTGTTTATATTTTAAAGAACTTCCTTTCTATGTTCTTTTTCATTGAAAATAGCACTGATCCAAAAGAGCAAAGCCCAAAGCAAACACAGACACTAACTTTCACTCTTCCTTCCAGAGCTGGGATCACCAAGTAACGATTATCTTGTTTGTCTTCAAGTAAGTCATCTTCATTGCAATCCAATGTTTGCCTCTGATAAATAAACAAATATACTGAAACTGAAAATTTAAAATTTAAAATTCATAATATTAACATACAATTAAGTTTATCCAATCAAAGGACAATTTTCTATGTTAGACATTATTCTATAAAAGACAACATATATATATACATATATATATATATATATTTATATATATATATATTTCCCCATCTTCTTATAACCAGAAAAAATTATAATTACTACTATTACCACTCATGTAACAGTTATATAATGCTTCTAAAAGTATCAGCTTGCTGGATTTTTATAAAATCCTAAAATCCCAAAACTAGAGAAAATGAGCATTACCCTCATTTTACTAATGAACAAAACTGAGGCTCAGAGGCATTTTATATAGATCTGAAACTTCAGCAGTATAATTTCCCTTATGTCTCAAATCTTACGATATGAATTGTTGCTTCTTTTAATAAAGTCGTTTCACTTCATTTTATCCTTTGATTAATCCAATATTATCATGTTGCTGATATAAAAGGATTTTCTGAAGCAATAATAATTTAATTTATAGTGTTTTTATCATTTGACAGACCACCAGATATACTATAGTCAAAAGCAGAGTCAATTTCTATTGTGCAAACATCATAGAGTGCAGTCACACAAAGGTAAGCATTTGTTGAAGTTAATGCATACAATAATTTATCATATAACATTTTGGTCAACAGCGGACCACATATACGACGATAGCCCATAAGATTATAAAATGGACATGAACATTTTCTATCACCTAGTGACACTGGGCCCATCATAAAATTGTAAGACAATGCATTACTCACATGTTTTTGGTGATACAGTATAAATAAAACAAATGCGCTGCCAGTCATATAAGCGTATAGGCACATGTACACTGTATAGTACATACAATTAAATCCAGTACATAACACTTGATAGTAATAATAAACTACCACTAGTTTATAGATTTACTATATTAGAATTTTTAAAAATATTTTTTATTGATTTCAGAGAGGAAGTGAGAGGGAGAAAGAGATAGAAACATCAATGATGAGAGAGAATCACTGATTGGCTGCCTCCTGCACGCTCCCCACTGGGGATCGAGCCTGCAACCTGGGCCTATGCCCTGACCAGGAATCGAACCGGTGACCTCTTGGTTCCTGGGTCGACACTCAACTGCTGAGCTACACCAGGCTGGGCTATATGAGAATTTTTATTGTTCTCTTTCTACTTATACACACGTTTGTTATAAAATAGTATGCCTTATTATACCAGCAGCAACCTCATACATCTCATTATTTACCACATCTCTTCATTGCATCATTGTATCTTATGCATGACTTAATTGCATGTTGTTTTATAAACTTAGTATAGCTAAGTATACAGTGTCTCTAAAGTCTACAGTAGTGTTCTAGGCCTTCCCATTTACTCACCACTCACTCACTGCCTCACCCAGAGCAACTTCCAGTCCTGCAAGCTCCATTCATGGTACGTGCCCTGCAGAGGTGTATCATTTTTATCTTTTATACCATGCCTTTTTCATGCTTCGATATGTTTAGATACACAAATGCCATTGTTGCAATTGCTTCCAGTATTCATATAGTAACATTCTCTATTGATTTGTAACCTAGGAGCAATAGGCTATACCACATAGCCTAGGTATATAGTAGGCTATACCACCTAGATTTGTGTAACTGCACTCTATGATATTTGCACGCCGACAAATTGCCCAAAGGCACATTTCTCAGAACATATTCCCACTGCTAAGTGGCATATGACTACTGTATTTCTGGAAGATTCAATCCATATATTTTTAAAGCTCAAAAAGTTTACTTAAAGTATGAAGTCACAATACTTAAGAGTGGGCCAAAAGCTTTAAAGCACTCATACTTCAAGTAATGCAAAATAAGTAAACAGCACTTACTGAATACTTTATGCTGTCAAGATCTGTTATTTTAAATGAACTCAGGCAATCTGAATTTAAGGAGTCCTTTAACAGTAGAAGTACTTGATCTGTTCCAACTCCAATAAAGTCATCTATGAGCACTGAGCTAATTTGTTCCCACTTAGCAGCAACCTGAAAGTGATAAAGAATAGAGAAAGAAAAAAATAAGATGTGAAATTAACTAAATCCTTTTGTTGCATGTAGTTGTAATTTGTTATCTTCAATCTTACAAACAAGTAATGAAAATGGTACTACTATAAACAGGAAACATAAGGAGTTATACCTTTATCAATACCAAGATACTTAAATTCAATAGTTTGTCAACATTTCTCCAGGGATTATAACATTGCTGATTTCTTTATTAAAATGTTATTGTAATTTCTAAATTCTCATACTTCCCAAGACTATTTTGGAAGTTCTAACGCTTCTCATGAATAACTCTAGTGAAGCTTCTTACTCTCACATGTTGAATTTAAGGATGGCCCTCACTACCACAAGCCAATATCTACAAGGTAGGGGAAAAGTGGGTTTACAGAATGAATTGTGTTTCAGTACTTGCAACTGAAAACCTACTTTTGCCCTATCCTGTATGTACCATCAGAGAATGTAGTTGTAGTAGGTAACTAGAAGGTACCACTAGACACCATAAGAGCTCTCAAAGCAGAATGACTTTAAGAGTGAAGATGACAAAAGGAAATTTGTGGCAAACACAATGCAACATACAGATGTTGCATGGTAGAACTGTATTCTTGAAACCTATATAATTTTATTAACCAGTGTCATCCAAGAAATTTAATCTAAACACTTTAAGGAAAGAGTCACGAACTTAATACTCTAAACTCTGGTTGGGGAGAACACAGTGATTAACAGAGCCACAAAACAGAAGGCATTCTAATAGTGGGGCACCCAGAATCATCCTAACCTAGAGGATTGACTGGACCAGTTTATACCAGACTGTGAGACTTCAAGTTTAAAATAGAAGACAACTTCTTAGATGTCCATAAAGTTGAAGGCTTCCAGATTAGTCCCATGGGAAACTAACACCATGAGGATCAGACACCCTTTTCCCTCAGGCAAAAAACTAAAACTCCCACTAAGAATCCCGGACACATCATCTAGATGATATAGGAGGGCACCTTGCATTAGAGCAAGAATATAAATAAGACTCTTCCATCTACAAAACCAAATATCAACCTTTTCTCTATAATGCTAATTGTTAACACAGTGATTTTTTTCACTATGTGCAGAAGGAGCTTATTTGCAAACCCATGGTCTCTTTCTCCCACCTCCCCATGAGTATCATGAAGTGCAATGGCTATAAAAGAGACTATTGGCCCTGTGTACAAATTCATGCACCAGTAGGTCGCTGCCACCTCCTGTAGCTCTCTGCCCAGTGCCCCGCTCTCCTGTAGCTCCCCCCCCCATAACTTGCTGCCCTGCCCCTCCTGTAGCTCTCTGCCGCCTGCTTGTAGTTCGCTACCCATCCTCCTAAAGATCCATGATCCGTTCATTACATAGTCGGTTGTTGCCTCATGGTGTAATGGATAATTAGCCTATTCCTCTCTTCCTATATAGGACTATACATATCATAACTACACATTAGTAATAAAAATGTGCTCATTATGCAAACACCATGGAGCTGTGCACGCGTACATGCATGCACTTATCTGTAATCCACAATTCTAGAATAATCATCCAAAAGAAATATAGGCAAGCCACAAATGCAGGGCACACATGTAATTTTAAATATCCCAAGACCCAATAAAAGTCTCTAGTAGCAGTGAAAAGAAAAAGGTAAAAGTAACTTTGTTATATTCTATTTAATATAATATATCCAAAATACTATAATTCCAATTCAATATAATCAACAAAAATTTAGATATTTGACTTTTATTTTTTTACTTCATCTCTGACATCTGGTGTATACTTGACGTTTCTAGCACATTCTAAGTCAGACTAGCCACATTTCAAATGCTGAATAACCACATGTCTAGTGGCTGCATCAGAACACTTCTAGAACCAGGTATACTTCACAATTTTGAAAACCCTGTTGCAAATTCTTGCCAAAACTTGCAGAGGTAATTTCTACTCAAGAGAGAAAGCCTACGAAGAGAAAAGTTACTCATCTTTTTCTAGAATCAGTTCTCTGTTTCAAGTCCTGTCACTGGATAAAACACTACCCGGGAGGACTAATAAGAGAGCACACTAACCTTGACTTTCATTACTTATTCTAAGTTAGGCTTGAGTGTAGTTAACCTATCTTTTTAAACTGCCTTAACTCCTCTATAGCATGAGGTACCAAAAGGAGGGATGGATAGTCCCTAGCCAATCTCAAGGAAGACCATTCTGTCGTTTTCTCCTGTTTGAGGGAAAAAACTGCCATCACAGACACCATTTTATTTGTCAATAATATATTTGTTTTATTATTCAAAACCTCTTACACACTACTACAATCAGTGAATTCCTCTCAGAATTCCATGTTAGAAAGTATTTTCCCCTTAAGAGTGTCCGTTCCATTCAACTGTAAAACCTGCTGTATTTACTTTTTTGTCTTAACTGTTAAACTAAGTGTAACTGTTCACATGCAATGACTTCCCTCAACTCTCCTCTTAGCATTGACTCCCACCTTTAAAGTAATTAAATATTTTACCCTAAGCTAGATCCAAAACTCCAAGGTCACAGAGGCGATTTAGAAGCACTTAATTAGGGAGATATTGGGGCATTTGCAAATAGTACAGACTCCCTGGAGAGGTAACCTAAGTGGGAGGGCCTCGGGTACCTTGTGAAAAGGATGGTGATCCATTGTAGAGAAAGGATCCTAGAACACAATTTCAAGACAAGGAGGCCAACAGTTACTTGTAGGCTTACAGGGCTTGAGAGTCTACCGCTTTGGGTAATGTGTTAGTGCAGTGTTCTACGGTGTCGAAGCAGGGAACCCACTTCAAGGAAGTTAGGACTATCCTCAGTGAATTACAGAGGCACAAGCGAATTAGTTTGTTCCTTACCCAGGCGAAGAAGGGACGTTAGGTAGGTCCAAGCCTAACAACAATAGCCACCACTTACTGAGCTTCTCCTACGTGTCAAGCACTGTGCTAGACACTTTACAATGTCATTTAATTCAATGCTCCCCTCTCAAGAGGCAGGATGATTTCAATTTCATGAAGTCAGAAAACGGGTTCACAAAAATGAAATACTTTCCTTAAGGAAGGCAGGCAGGCGAGCAGTTGGGAGCCAGCAGTCCTGGATTGTGAGAGGGATGTCCTACTGTCGGATGTCCGACTGTCGGACATCCCTCGAGGGGTCCCAGATTGGAGAGGGTGCAGGCTGGGCTAAAGGACACACACACACCCCTGTGCACAAATTTTGTGCACTGGGCCTCTAGTCACATTAAAAGACATATAAAAATACGTAATAATTATAGGTATATATTTATACATTTCCAAATAACTCAAAGGTTTTATAACTCAAAATGGCAAGGAAAAACCTTTATCAGGTAGTATTCCAATATCTCTTAAAAAAAAAGAGCATAAATGATCTTCTTTTAAGTGCAGCACTGAAAATTAATTTGGATAATAATGATCCAGGATGAACGCTATGAAGTGTAGGAATGCTTACTAGATCTAAGACCACACTGAGTGAATAATTACGAGAATAAGTACTGTACCTGAAAGTTCTTTTCCCAAACACCACAAGCACTGGATCTAAAGGACACAATGAGAAGGCGGTCTCCGCCTGATTCCAGAAGTTGAATTGCACAAGGATCTTCAAATGGAAGCTGGCACATACTTTTAGGAGTCCCATTTTGGAATGAAACCAACTGATTCCTCCGAGTAAGGGCAATCAAGGACATTCTTAGCTTGTTGTTGACAAACTCAGTTGCACAGACATGCACATACGTTATCACACTGCTATAAGCAGGAGGGATAATATATGTATCACTTATTACTTCTTCACTTTCAAGGAAGTATACACAAAATCTGGTGTTACAAATTGCATAATCTGATTTTGAAGGCTTTGAGGTGCTTTCCTCCTCAGATAAATAGCATTTATTTTGTCCTAATAAAACCATACCTAGATTTTCAATCTCCCCTGCCCACTCAATAGAGGAAAAGTTAATGGACACAGTAATAACTTCGCCAGTTTGGGGAGAGATATAGAAGAATGTTTCAACATGTTTCCATATAATTAAAGGCCCATTAAAGACCCTTATGCCATCCTCCAACTCATGGGCTAGTCTAAAACTCAAACGTCTTTCAAATTTATTGGTACTGTGAAGAAATAGTAGAGTATATTTGAAAACATTCTTTTCATTGCATTGTATCAAAATGGAAGGGAGGTTCATTCCAGTTCTGAAATCTGACACACAGTTGCAACACATGATTTTTAAGTAAGAGTTTTCTTCCTTTATGCTAAAGGATCCAGTGGACTTCTGAACAAATGCATTTGTTTCTCTGTCCAATACCATTCTTCTGACATGCAATACAGGTATTTCTGCAGGCCCTTTATCTGCAATATGTCCCGTAGACAATTGAAAGACAAGGACTTCACCATTATAACACAAGACTCTTTCTTGTTCATTAGATGACATCGCTTATTTGCTCCTCATTCCACAATATCACGTCTTTGTGTTGGTCCAATTTTGGAATGCAAACTGATTCCATTCAATGCTTTTAAGCCTAAAAAATGAAATGAGAAAAACTGCCATCAAGTAGGCACAGTTGAAGAGAACACACGTTTTTGTTAGAGAACTATTACCTCTGTTAGACTGTTATAAATTTTATTAAGTTAATATTTTAAGCATTTTATGCTTTCTTGATGTCATACATCAAAAAACATATCCCCACCCTAACGGGTTTGGCTCAGTGGCTAGAGCGTCGGCCTATGGACTCAAGGGTCCCAGGTTCGATTCCAGTCAAGGGCATGTACCTTGGTTGCGGGCACATACCCAGCGGAAAGTGTGCAGGAGGCAGATGATCGATGTTTCTGACTCTCTATCCCTCTCTCTTCCTCTCTGTAAAAAAATAAATGAAATTAAAAAAAAAAACATATCCCAAGTATTATTTCGGTCCAGTCCTTAAAAAACAGTTTGCAAAGAATGCAAGCAACCACATCACAAGCAATAATGAGATGTGTTTGTTAACAGCAAAACTGTTAAAAGCTGCAGGGCTCTGTCAAAGTGACTGCAGACATTCTTTCTGGCTCGGGAAATTCCCTCTGTCTCTCTCTCCAACCTACCTAGTGTCCAACCTAGTGTCCCCGTTTCCTTCACAATGACAATTCAGCCCCAGCCGCTTGCATTCCTGCTTTCCTGAGACGGGAGATCGGACCAAAACGGAAGCCCAGAGAGAGAAGCAGGAGGTGCTGGAACACGGCTTTTTAAAACATATATCCGTAGGAGTAACAGAAATAAATCTTAACTCTTACTTCATGTAAACAATGCAGTCTTAAGACCTGTTGCAGACCTAGTGCAGGGTCACTATTCTTATTCAAAGTAGAAAAAAAAATAGAGGATGAACAATATTAGAATGAACACAAGAATTAAATAATCCATGCTTATTATAGGCCAGGTGCAAGACACACATTATTTCACTTAATGCTAATGGTATCGTCAGAATTAGTTAATATTAAGAAAGCAGGAGAGCAAAGGGGAGGCCACATATTACAAGCATGGTCACCTGGGCAGCTTCCCAAGGGAACTACAACCTCCCATTTCCCAGGGAACCACGGCCCATTCCCTGCAGACCGCTGGGGAAAGGGGTCAAATGGGGGGGGGGGAGCGCGCGCATGCACAGTGCAGCTGGGGTGATGTAAGAAAGATACTTGCCTGGGAGCAATGGGTCGGTTAGGCTGTGGACCTTATCAGGAGCCTGTGAAATTTTGGAAGGTTAAAATCTCCAGAGTTCCTTCTCTTGGCATTAAAAAGTGACACTTCATTCTCTCCTTGAGTGAGGGCTGGTCATTATGGCTCAGTTCTAGGCAACAGAATGTGGCAGAAGTGACAGTGACCTTCCAGATTGGGTCCTAGAGCACTTTGGCTTCCTTGACATCTTCCGAGGAGCGCTTGCTCTGGGGCAAGCCACCTGCTATAGTATCCACACACTCAGGAAACCCCACAGAGTTTCTCACAGGGCAAGGAACCGTGGCTTCCTGCCAAAGGACAGCGAGGGCCTGAGGACTTACGACAATAGTCATCATGTGAAGGCGGTCTCCGCCTGAATCCACAAGTTGATGGATTTTGCTACAGTTATGAATTGTAATTTAAATATATGTGTTTTCCGATGGGCTTAGGCTGTGCAGCAGCGGGTCTCATTCCACTAGCAGGGTCGCCTAAGACGATCGCCAAACACAGATCTTTACATTACGACTCAGAACAGTGTCAAAATGACAGTTATGAAGTAGCAGTGAAAATAATGTTATGGTTGGGGGACACCACAGCATGAGGAACTGTAGGAAAGGGTCCTGGCATGAGAAAAGTTGAGAATCACTGGACTATGGCTTTGGTTTTTAAAATTACATTGATACCATTTTTCAGAACTTCATGAAATCTAATGAGGTGAAATAACTGAAGATAATGTACCATAATACAAGCTAGCAGATGTCACTGGCTTATTGGTGTGTCGTTAGGCAATTACTGCCAAAGATACAGGGCCAAAAAAAAGCATTTTCAGCTTCTCTAGTATATATAACGTAAGTAAGTCAAAGGTGTGGCTTTTACATGTGAAACTACCTTTTACTTGAAAGGAAATAAACATTTAGTTACACTTTACCAAAAGGTATGACTAGTAATTCCTGTATTTCAAATTTCCCACCGACACGTCAGGACTCTTAGAAGATATCCAAAAACTGAAAAGTAGAAGATGAGATATTCAGAGATAAAGATCTAAGAGCACATTGACTTTTACTACCTACTAAAACAGTTAGAAATAAAATTTAAAAAAAATAAAATTACCCCTTATTCCCCAGATTTGAAGGTTTGCTTTATGAACATACGCCAAGAGCTTTTACTCTTAAAACAAATGTTAAATTACAAAAAATAAAAGATATAAATATATGTGAATTTAAGAAGCCTTGAAATTACTTAAAGTTTGAGCAAAAAAAAAATAATATTCATAAATATGGTAATAAACTAGTAGCTAAAATAACCAAAAATAACTTCTGTATAGAAAATATTTTGTTATTTTCATATTAAAGGCCACAGGTCATATTTAGCCAACACAATGCTCTGATTCACTAATATCCAAGTGTGGCAGGAGAAAGGAGAATCTGACAGTTAAAAGGTTAGTAGACTCTTCCCCTTCATTAAACTTTAGAGCATATATTATCACACCCTGACCAAGTTATGACTTAGAATATTCTATTCTTTTTTATGTCTTTTTTATTGGTTTCAGAGAGGAAGGGAGAGGGAGAAAGAAACATCAATGATGAGAGAATCATTGATCAGCTGCCTCCTGCACAACCCCTACTGGGTATCGAGTCTGCAACCCGGGCATGTCCCCTTGACCGGAATCGATCCTGGGACGCTTCAGTCTGCAGGCTGATGCTCTATCCACTGAGCCACACCAGCCAGGGCTACATTCTATTCTTTTAATGCGATAAATCACCAAGTTGTTTAACTTAGAAACCTCTATCTTCAAACTATCTATCCCAAAGGCCATTAGGAGAGTTCAGGGTTTCATCTTCTCACAGGCTGAGGTCACGGCTCCGAACTGGTCTTCCTTAGTCTAGCCTCTCCCCCTCCAATCAATCAATTTCTTTATGCTGTCTCAGTCACTGTTCGGAAACATACACTTCATCTGACAACTGCGTCCTAATTTAAACACCTTGTGTGCACACCCATGCCTTTTCAATAGATCCGTGGTCCTTGAATTACTTCCTGGAAATATAGATGTTCAGCATATTGAACATATGAATGACATAAATGTTACAAACCGCTGTCACAAAATTCGGCCTGACAGTCAAGGCCTTGCCATAACCCTAACCCGACACTCTTCCAGCGTGAGCTACAAGCAATTTGCTTATAACTGCATTTACTCTCATGGGCTTAAACTCAAACAGACTGAAAACCACAAATGACTGTTATATAAAAGGCCATTATTTTTAAATACTATTGCAAAAACATGCATGTTTTCAACTTTATTTAAATGGGCCACCTTAGAGCTAAAAATTAGAAGCTACTACTATGTCATGAATTTTTCAAGATAACTTTTCCCTCGAATTTTCTGTAATCTCAAGGCCTGTTAAATGCACAAATATGTGTGTATCTTCTATTTTATACTAATGAAATATTTGTTTTAAGAGTGAAAATTCTGAGTATATGTTCATAAAATAAACCTTTAAGCCTATGCAATACATGGCAATTTTATTTTTATTTTTTAGATAGAAATAATCTGGAAACAAGTGAAACTCAAGCTCAATTTGGAGGTTCGTAAACCAATTTAAATAAGCCCCGATTAATCAAACCCCGGTTATCATATTTCAGCTTATTCATCATCTGTATCCTTAAAACAATGGCTGCAGAAAAAAAGAGGTAACTCAAACTAGTTAAATTTCACCTCCTACTTCAACCATGGGGGACAGGGATATTTGGAAACAGATTATTTACAGTGCAAAATAGTATGCAATTAGTATGAGCTGTTCCTGTCCCATATTACTTTACACCAGAATTGACAGTGCAGCAAATTGTCGACTTAATGGACTTTGGATTTAATAAACAAAATTTCTGGTCTGTATGTCATCTGTGAAAATTAACACCCTGCTAATTTTAAAATGCTTTTTGTGTTTTGTTTTTGGGGGTTTTTTCCGTTTTTTTAGGAGAGGAAGGGAGGGGGGAGAGAGAGAGAGAGAGAGAGAGAGAGAGAGAGAGAGAGAGAGAGAGGAGAGGAGAGAGAGAGAGAGAGAGAGAGAGAGAGAGGAGAGGGGAAAGAGAAACATACTTGTAAGAGAGATACATCGATTGGGCTGCCTACTTAAGTTCCCTGACCAGAAATGAACCCACAATCTTTGTGTTTGGGATGTTGCTTCAACCAAATGAGGTAACAGCAGCCAGGGCTTAAAATGCTTTTCACCAGGATTTGCTTATGATTAAATTAACAGGTTACTTTTCTGGTTATTGATTCACTTATCTTAATACATTTTAGTAAATAGGCCTTATGTTAAAAAAAACTAGTAATTTCGCAGACATAATAAATATTACCTATCTACAACTATAGTCTACATATTTAAATCCAAGAGTCACCCCTCGTTAACAATGTTCGGGGCGTGATTAGCACTTTCTGCCGCAGTTTAATCACATGCCGGCTGATATTCTGAACTAGTCCATTATATCGAGGTTTTACTGTACATATCTATATATCTATATATCTATATCTATATCATCTATATCTATAATCAATCTATCTATCTATCTATCTATCTATCTATCTGTCTATCTATCTATATAAAAGCCTAAGTGAATGGCTGACCAATAGACCAGCCAATAGCTATAATATGCACTGGCCACCAGGGGGCAGACGCTTAGCGCAGGAGCTGCCTGGCTATGGTCATTTGGCAGCAGAACCAGAGAGGAGGGAGCCCAATTCCAGGGTGCGTCACCCAAGAACTGCCCTCTTGCAATCCGGGACCCCTCAGGGGATGTCAGAGAGCTGGTCTCAGCCCAATCCCTGCAGGCCCGGCCGAGGGACCCCACCGGTGCACAAATCCGCACACCGGGCCTCTAGTTTTATACATAAAATCTGTGGTACACTAGAAAAACAATACATAACAGCAGAAGTATAATAGGTTGGCAGTAAATTATCCTCATCTGTTTTTTTTCCCACCAGTCTCCCAGACAAATACACAATGTTGCCTTTAAAAGCTACTAAATTCATTCGGACACTGTGTATTTCAGAACTCTTTTAGTTACTACCAGTCTGGTAGTATGATCTGTAGCCAAAATGTAAAAATGTCTCTAATAAGCCATATCAATTGTGACCAATATAAAGTATCTTGGGGGGGGGGAGGTAGCATTAAGAAAGCTAAATAGCCGAGACCAGTTTGGCTCAGTGAATAGAGCATTGGACTGCGGACTGAAGGGTCCCGGGTTCGATTCTGGCAAGGGCATGTACCATGGCTGTGGGCACATCCCCAGTAGGGGGCGTGCAAGAGGCAGCTGATCGATGTCTCTCTCTCATAGATGTTTCTGACTTTCTATCTCTCTCCCTTCCGCTCTGTAAAAAAAAATCAATAAAATATATTTTAAAAAAAGAAAGCTAAATAAAAATGTAAACTAATCATATTAAACATAATCTTATGAGCATAATACTGATTGATGTCCATTTTTCAACATATAGACATTATTACCTAAGTAAATTAGCTTGGCTACAGAATCAGTGTTAAACATTTTTTCTACCTATATGACTAGAAGTCATTTGTTGAAGCCTCCCCAGAATTAATCTCCCCATTTCCCTTTCCCAACAATATTTAGTTGATCTTAAATACAGGTGAATATGGGGAATGGTGATCCAATAACGGAGTTAGGAAAGATTAAGTTAAAGAAGGTTTTCTGTCAGACTAAGGACTTCTAACTTTCTTTAAGCAATGATAAACAACCAAAAGATTTAAAAAATACAAATCACAGTATTTCTGAATTATAAACATTTGGGTGACAGTGTTGAAGATAGGTGAGGTCAGACTGAAGGCAGAGCCATTAATTAGAGATAATTATGAGTACTTAATTAAAGGGAAAGGTGACTTTGGAAGGCAATATGGCAATAAATGGAAATGCATATATCCAGTAATTTCATTTCTAAATATGACCCAAGAGAAGCAATCCTACATACATAATTCACAAAGATATTGCTCTAGAATGTTCAGTGTTGTTATGTATAATATAAAAAACAGTAAAACCTTCAATGACCACCAACAATGAAATGTATAAATACAGATGGAATATCATAACATAGTTAAAAGAAATAAGTTAGATCTATAAATACAGATGGCATATCATAACATACGTAAAAGAAATAAGTTAGATCTACCATGGCTTAGATTTCAAAAATAAAATGTTGCAAAAAACATATATGGCAGTACATCATGTATCTAAATTAAAACACATAAAACACCATTATATATTTTCTGTTTACCTTGCAATGGCTATATTATGAATGCTTTGTACCAGGTACTACTGGACTTTGGAGTCATTCGTGTATTCCTCACAACATCCCTATGTCACAGGCACTATTATTCCATTCTACGGATGGGGAAACTGAGGCAGGAAGTTTCAGGATCTTCTCAGAGGCCTACAAAAAGGAAGTGAGGGTCAGGATTCAAATTCAGGCAGCTTGCCCCCCCCCAAATAATTAAAAAAAAAACACCACAAAGTTGTAAAGATTCTTGCCACATTCTGAATGATTTTATTCTAAGAAGGGGATAGGTGGCAGGGTAGATATTGCGGGTTCAGTTCCAGGTCATGGTAATAGAGCCAGTATCGCAATACAGCAAGTCATAATCTTGCTGGTGGAGGGTCTTGCTTTCAATCTGTAAAAACGCAACACCCGTGAAACACAATGTAGCAAAGTGCAATAAAACAAGGTGTGTCTACCCTAGCTGGTTTGGCTCAGTAGATAGAGCATTGGCCTAGGGACTAAAGGGTACCGGGTTCGATTCTGGTCAATGGCACATACCCAGGTTGTGGGCTCGATCTCCAGTAGGGGGTGTGCAGGAGGCAGCCGATCAATGATTCTCATCATTTATGTTTCTCTCTCTTTCTCTCTCTCTCTCTCTCTCTCTCTCTCTCTCTCTCTCTCCCCCCTAAATCAATAAAAATATATTTTAAAAAAACAGAAAAAGTGAGGGGTGCTTGTATCTAAAATATTATTAAGAAATACTCAAATAATTTTTAAGCAATGTATTCCTTTTTTTTCCTCTCTAAAAAATGTAAAGAAAATATCTGGGTGAAAGATGCTAAAGTGTCAATCACAATTGACTATGGATGATGGAAACATGCGGACTGTTCTTACAATGTTTGCAGTTTTTAGTGCCTTTAAAAAGAAAGTAAATGTCACTGAATGTGAAATTTTCCTTCCAAATTTTTAAAAAAATACTTTTATTGATTTTTTTACAGAAAGGAAGGGAGAGGGATAGAGAGTTAGAAACATCGATGAGAGAGAAACATCAATCAGCTGCCTCCTGCACACACCCTACTGGGGATGTGCCCGCAGCCAAGGTACCTGCCCTTGACCAGAATAGAACCTGGGACCTTTCAGTCTACAGGCCGATGCTCTATCCACTGAGCCAAACAAGTTTAGACCCAAATTTTTAACCAACAACCATGAAATTTGTCCTGATAACTTATGAGTCAGTCATTCTCAACTTCAGCATTTACTTACAATTGGCCCTGGATAACTTGAGGGGGTTGTCCTGTGCATTGGAAATTTAGCAGTACTCTTAGCTTCCACCCATCAGATGCCAGTAGCAGGTCCCCTCCCAGTTGTGACAACAAAAAAATGCCTCTAGTCCAGCACAGGTAGTTGAGCATCCACCTAAGAAACTAAGGAAGTGTCATGGTTAGATTCTGTCAGGCCACAGGCCCGGTTTGCTGCCTGGATCCCCAGTGTGGGGCGGGCAGAAGGCAGCTGATCAATGATTTTCTCCCTCCCTCTCCCTTCTTCTCTGAAATCAATAAAAATATTTTAAAAAAACAACGCCTCCAAGACACTTGTAATTGTCCCTGGGAGGCAAAAATGTCCCTCCTTGTTTTATCTTAATAAACTATTCAATTTACATCTCTTAACAATGTTTCAAAGATTTCAATGATACATTTGTTGAGTGTCAAGTCAGAAACATGTTGCAGCCCAAACTGCTTTGGCTCAGTGGCTAGAGCATAGGCCTGAGCATTGGGTTCAATGAAGGTCAAGGGCATGTGCCATGGTTGAGGGCACATTCCCTGGTGGGGGGTGTGCAGGAGGCAGCTGATTGATGTCTCTCTCTCATTGATGTTTCTGACTTTCTATCCCTCTCCCTTCCTCTCTGTAAAAAATCAATAAAATATATTTTTAACAAAAAGATGTTGCAGGGGTGGAGAAACTCCCAAGTGAAATGTCCCCAAATATACATTCCCTAGATGATGCGCATCCAAGGGATGATGGCCCGGGGACACCCGCCTTCTCCCTGCTCTCCCGCCAAGACGACGAGGAAGCACCCCCGGCCCCGCCCCAGCTAAAGAAACACTCACAGAGCTGCCACCTGGGGTCCCCGAGTTGCCAAAGCGACCCCCAAGAGCCCACACTTCCGGAGGCTCCAAACCTCCCGCCCGGGCGCGTTGCATGTTGGGAGGGCTGGCCTGGGGGCGGCCTCCAGCTCTGAGGAGGCGGAGCCAGGCGAGCCGGCCGGGAGCCGCTCGCCGGGGGCGGGGGAGGCGGAGGGGGCGGGGCCTCCGGGGAACATTGGGAAAGCGGGGATAGTGGGCGGGGCTTGGCTGAGCGGAGCTCGTGGGGGGACCAGGGGGAGCGCCTCTGTCAAAGACTGGCGGGGGCGGGGCCGCAGTGCTGGGACGCAGGGGGCGGGGCCTCCGGGGACCGAATGGTGGGCGGGGATTGGCTGGGCGGAGCTCGTGGGGGGACTGGGGGAGCGCCTCTGTCAAAGGCTGCTGGGGGCGTGGCCGCAGTGCAGGGACGTAGGGGGCGGGGCGCGGCCAAGCAGCGAATGGTAGGCAAGCTTTAGGACTTGGTCCCGCCTCCTGTCTTGGTCGGCCGTATCCGATTGGGCAGCGCAGCTTACACCTCCGCCCGCCTTCCGGTGTCACGCGACGGCCTCGCCTCCCGCCCTTCCCTCGCTGCTTCCAGGCTGTCCCGCGGGGTGAGAAGGTACCGGGACGGCTGCGGCGGGAGTGAGGACGGAGGCTGCCATCACGTCTGCGCCCGCGACCATGGCCGAGGTGAGAAGCGGGGCGCACCGCAGTGCTGCCTGCCCCCCCCCAGCCTCCTGGGACCCGGGATCCTCTGAGCTCGGGGTGCAGCTGGGGGATGGGGGGGACGGGATGCTGCCAGGTGCAGGGAGGCTGAGCCCCGGGGGAAGCGGGATGGTGCGCTGATTCAGCGTCTCTTGTCTCCCTTCCAGTGTCAGGCCCAGAATAAAGCCAAGCTCATCTCTGAGACCCGAAGGAGGTTCGAAGCCGAGTATGTGACAGGTGGGTACCGCGTTCTCGGGGTGCAGGCGGCTGTGCAATGAGCATCCCCGGCTTTGCTGCTCCGAGTGTTTGCGGGTGTCTCTGCGGGGAAGTGTCAGGGACTTATTTCGACCCTCACGGGGAAGGTGCCCTGCAAGTTTCCAAGGTTTTCCTCCTGTTGGGCAGCCGATGCGTCCATTGCTTGCTAAAAGGTTAGAGTAAGTTGGAAATCGGTGGATCTAGCTAGCATCACAAGTTTATGGAACTTGCAGGACAGTTTGCGCGACCACCGCACTGGTGACACTGGCCAGGCCCTGGTTCCTCTGCTGCCGACTTCACCGGCAGCCATCGGGAAAATGACCCTGGAAACTGACATAATCCCATTCACGTGTTCTTAGGTGGGGATCCAAATTCCTTGGATGGTTTGTTTAATTCCAGGTCAGACAACTAACCCAGCCCGTCACCAAGTGCCTAGGCGCTCCGGTGCTGGAGCAGGTTCTCCGCTTTCCATCTCACACTGTCCCTAGCAAAGCACCTGATGAGAGCCCAGAATTGATTGATTGCTTGAACATGCTGTGCCCATATGTCCCAGATCCCGGAGTTGCCCAGTGAAAACCGATGATTTAATCCTTGTAATTTTCCAAAACGTGCAGGAAAATTTGTTAGAGACCTAATATTCTAATACTAATCCTGCCACTTGATAAGTTTACTTGTCTTTTCTGAGCCCACTTAATAGGGAACTGTCTTTTCTGTCTCCATTGTTGTAAAATGGGAATAAATTGGGGTAGGAGTACTAAATAAAAAGCATACCGTATTTTCCCGCATATAAGATGACTTTTTAACCCAGGAAAATCTCAAGATTACCATATTGAAATCAAATCTGATTTTTTAAAATTTTTATTTGGTGTGCATTGGAAGAGGGGTAGTCTTACCCAGCAAGTATATCCCAAACTCTATATTTTAACTGGAGAAGTTGGGGGGGGGGGGTAGGGGTCGTCTTATACGCCGGAAAATATGGTATATCACATATTCGCATAACCAATGGACACCGGCACTGGGGCGGTGGGGGCATGCCTAGGGTGGGAATGGCTGGGGGGGGTCAGTTAGGGAAAAAGAAGACATATGTAAAACTTTAGACAATAAAAAAATAATTTAAAAAAAGCATATATCAAACTGTTTAGCATGGGGTTAGCATATAGTAGTCTGTCAATATTTTGCCTCAATATTCATTTTGGTTACTGTGAAAGGAGCTATGCTTACACATCTTGACTTTAGTGCTAAGAAGGTTCCCTGCAACTTTAGACTGCCCTCGATTATGTCAGTTGATGACCTAGAACAAAAAAGGAATCTGTCCCCCCCCCCTCAAAAGAAAAAGCACACCTGGTCAGTAAATATTTTAATCCCTTCCCATCTTAAACTTTGCACCAGAGAGTTGCAAAAGCACCTGATTCACCTTGAGTCCAGAGATCTCATTTCTAACCACGTAGCTGGTTCCAGTAAAGAAATAATTCTAATATTTCTTTCCATAAAAATGAGACTTTTATGGCTATGTAGCTCATAATCTTTTCAGAAGTAACACAAAACTGGACCTAGTGTTTCCAAAGTAGTCATTTCCTTGCCCCCAATGTACTCATAGGAATGTGGCAATAGACAAGATCGCAAAGGTCATCTTGCTCCAACCTTCTCTATTTGTAAAACGAAGAAAGTAAAGTTAGGTTAAGTGATTTGTTCAAAAGCTCTAGTGTTAGTGGCTAGGCCAGGGCAGGTGCTTAGATCTTTGAATTTCACTGTCGTAATCTTTTGGCCACACCATCCTGTCCAATTAGATCAGGTCACTCCCCAGCTTGAAACCCTTCAGTATCTTCCTACTTTGTTTAGAATAAAAATCCCAATTCTCTATGGTGGCCTCAGTACAAACAAAGGCCATGTATGCCCTGGTTCTTATCACCCCTCCATCCTCCTCCTCCTCACTCTTCTTGCTCAGCGCAGATTTCCCCACTGCCCGCAGTAGGAAATGTATTATACATTGCAATCCAGTACAGGGGCGCACACACACAAAATTTGTTAAAGAATACTTATTCTGAAAACCTGTAACTCCCTGATGCAGTGACCCACAAAATTGTTATCACAACTCACAAACGTGCCCCACGGTTTGAACGCCAGGACCAGCCACACTGCAGCTTTTATTGCTCTTCAAACAAACTGAGTCTGTTTGTCTCTGGAAGCCTTTCCACTTCTTTGTGCCTGGAAGGCCCTTGCCCAGGTAGTGGGCGTGGCTAGGTCTTTTTTTTTTCCCCCCTTTTCCATCTAGGTTGAAATGTATCTGAGAGGCCTGTGGTGATTATTAAGTAGCCTCCCTGTCTTGTTTATTTGGTCTCCTTTGCAGGTCTTACCATAACCTCTAATTACGTCGTTCATTTGTTGACTTGCTTATTGTTCAGTCCCTCCAGTAGGATGTGTATAGGTCTGGGGCGACCTGTGGGCATTGAGGGCAAGACCATACTAACCTTTGTATAGCTAGCACAGTCCGCAATACATATTCATGGAATGAATAGATATGGAGCAATGCTTAATGATATTCATAGGGAGATTAGTCCAAGTCAGCATTAAGAGCTGTCCTAACCAGCTTCCCTCCCTCCGCCACCAAAATTTGGCAAAGAGAAGCCCTCACAATATGCCTGATGAACACAGCATTATTTCTAAGTAAAGCCCTGTGTGCTATTAAATATAGGGAGGGTTTGTCCTTAAATATGCACACTGAGGTCTGTGGGAACTCATGGGGGGGTTATCTGCACAGACTTTGTAAATCTTAATTAGTTTAAAGATTTTCATGGAAAAGAAAATAACCTTTGAAGACTTTCTCCCCTTCGGGTTTCAGGTGTTTAGAACATCCACTCTTCTTTTTCCTGTTTTATTTCACCCTTTCTATTGTCATTTCAGAAGAGGCTTAAGGCAGATTTAAGCAACACAATGTTTTTTTTTTTTTCTGAAGGGAAATATTATCTGCAAGCATATCATTTCAAACACTGGCTGTACTCCAGAAACTCTTTGGAGGTAGATTTTTGGGAATTCAAAGCTCATTTTTGTTTCCATAGAAATGAAGTTAACCAATTATGGATACATTTGTAGCTGGCCAACGAATGCAATACAGGTCCATTATTTTTTTATTCGTTAATAACCCATTTTGTATCCTTGTTTCTGTGAGAAATTCCATGCTGAGTTTCAAATGAGTAACATTTCCTGTTCTCTCTTCTTCTTGTAGCCAAAGCAAAAGGCTAATCCATTGTGACAATAATGTATTCAGTTCCTCAAATGCTCAGTATGTGTTTAATGCTGCGCAACAGTGTGTCAGTATTAAAGAGCTGAAGACGGATAGAGCCCTTTCTGGAACTCCTAGAATCTAGCAGGAGCATTAAAACAGAACCAACAGTTCACATTAAGACAAGTGATAGAGTGCTGTAGTCATTTCTGTAGGAGTCCCCCAAGGTTGGGGTGGCTCAGCCAGCAAAGTTAGGAAAAATTTCTCAGAGGAAAAGTGTTTCTCATGGACTTTGAAAGACGGTGGAGAATGCGATCCAGGCAGATAGTGTGAGCTCAGTTGCTGCCGTGGGGAAGGCAGGAGGGCATGTTCTAGAAGCCACAGAGTCCCATTTTGAGGAGCCTGGGGAGGGTAAGCTAAGGACAATAGAGTAGATGACCTTGGACTCCTGAGTGATGCCTTTGTGCTTGGTGGGTCTGGAGAGCTATTGACGGTTTTGTGGGCTTGGTTATTTTAGGTTTGTCTTCTGCCTTTACAAGTATGAGAATTCATTAAAACGAATCTGGATACCAGAAACAACTGAGGAATCCCCCCATAAGCTCAGCATGCAGAGAGAGCTCTAACAGTAGAAACATTCTTTCCCATCTCTTTTTCTATACCTAAAAAACAAACAAACAAAGAAAAAAAAAACATAGTTAAGCTGAAACCGGTTTGGCTCAGTGGCTAGAGCTTCAGACTGCAGAATGAAAGGTCCCAGGTTTAATTCTGGTCAAGGGCATGTACCCGGTGGGGGGTGTGCAAGAGGCAGCTGATTGATGTTTCTCTCCCTTCCTCTCTATAAAAAGTCAATGAAATATATTTTAAAAAAACATAGTTAAAAAATCATTCTGTGTGTAATTTTGTGTTGCATTTCTTACCGACATGATTTTCTTTCCCCAGATATATAAAATTAGTAACATTTTATATTCTCAATATTCGTTTCTATAAATTAAAGATAATTTTCTTACTCTTTAAGTTAGTATTCTCTTTTGGGACATTTCTTAATACAATTTTTTTTGTACCATAGTTCAGATTATTTCCTTAAGACTCGTGCCTTTAAAAGTAGAATTCTGATTATTATAGTGTATTTTTAAGATACTTCATTTCATGTCTGCTGAACTTTACTCAATGGAAGTTTCACCAAGATTCATTGCCAACTGCCCGTAAGAAGGTTAGTTTCACTATAGCCTCACCTATATTTAGTGTCATTACTTCTTAACTTACGGGTTCTGTTTTAGTCTGCATTTGCTTACTAGTGAGATTACACTTCTTTTCCTATGTCTACATCCATTTGTAATTTAATTTTTATTACTATGGCTTTATAATTGGTTTGGAGTTTTCTTGTTTATGTCGGTTTTACTTTTTCTTAATGTATTCAAAATTACCCATTCCTTTGTGGTTGCTTCCATTGCTATTAAGTTAAATAATGTCCTCTCATCCAATAAATTTTCCTAGTCTTTTAATTTTTGTTTTGTCTTGGTTTATTCTTTTTTAAATTTTGAAATGTGACGTATAGGTAAAATGTATAAAGCATGAATAAAATAAATCCCCATGTGCTCACCACTCAGCAATAAAACTTGCTACGGGTCCCATCCCTGACCATTCTGCACTTGTCCTTTATCCCTTCCTGTGCACCAGGCAGCTGTTTGGTCTTACTCAATCCCTTGCTTTTCATTAACTTTACCACCTCTAACTTATTCTTCACCAGTACTTTATTAAGTTTACTTCGTTTTGAACTTGAAATAAAATTTTTCAAGAATATATTTTTTCATGCCTTGCTTCTGTTGCTCAAGAGTCATTCATCTTGGCCAATAGAACGTTACTGCCATTTATTCCTTTTTATATCTGCATAGTAGTTCATGGGTTGGATATACCAGTTGATGGATTGGGGGCTCTTTCTAGGTTTTTCTATTATGTACAGTGCTGCTGTGAACATTCTCACGCTTACTGTGGTGCTTGGACTTTGTCTAAGGCAGCAGTTCTGAAAGTTGGTCCAGCAATGGTAGTTCCCTGAGACCACTTTAAGGTGTTCGAGAGGTCAGTACTATTTTCATGACACGAAAGCATCATTTTCCCTTTTCATTGTCATTCTCTCACAAGCAGACAATGGTGTTTTGTAGAGGTTACAAGGCATGTGATGATGTCATTGCTCTGACACCTGATGGAATGAGTGCTTGTGTGTTCTCATGTGTAAAATTTTTCTCAACTTTAATACCTAATATAGTAACTACCAATAAATATAACCCATATAAACAAAAAAAAGACTCTTTGGGGTCCTCAGTTATTTTTAAGAGTGTAAAAGGGGGCCTGAGACCAAAAATCTTGAGAACTGCTACTCTAGAATTTACCCAACAATGAAATGGGTGGGTGATAGAATAGGCACATGTTCAACTTTACCAGCTTATGCCAAACTATTCCCCAGATTGTGCCCGTTTTATTTTAATCAGCAGTATTGAGTGTCCTCGTTTTTCCATAGCCTAAAATTTGCCATTGTTATTTTTTTCCCCATCTGATGGGGATGTTGGAATATGTCACTGTGGTTTTAATTTGCATTTTTTGAGTACCAGTCAGATTGAGCATTTCTTCAAATCCCTATGGGCCATTTGATTTCCACTTCTGTGAAAATCACTTCTTGCTCTTAGTAATTTGTTACTCCTTGTAAATTATAGAATTAGTTTATCATGTTTCGGGATTTTGTTGGGATTTAGAGTGGCATTGTGTTAAATCAGAAGATCAATTGTGGGAGACTTGACATTATCATGGCTCAAACTTCCAATCCAATAACCTGGTACATCTTCCTATCTCCTAAAGTCTTTCTTGTTGAAAGATTTATAATTTTCTTGATAAAGGTGAACCCATTTTGTTAAATTTATTCCCATGTTTGCATGTTTTTGTAATTTTATTGTAAATATTTTTATGTGTGTGTGTGTGTGTGTGTGTGTGTGTATGTGTGTGTAGATAGATAGATAGATTTCTTTATTGATTTTAGAGAGGAAGGAAGAACGAGAGAGAGATAGAAATATCAATGATGAGAGAGAATCACTGATCAGCTGCCTCCTGCATGCCCTCCATTGGGGATCGAGCACACAACCTAGGCCTGTGCCCTTGGCCAGAATCGAACCCGGGACTCTTCAGTCTGCAGGCTCTGTCCACTGAGCCAGGCCGGCCAGGGCATATTTGTTGTTTAAATGGTGTCCTCTAAGAATTTATTTTCTAAATGATTGTTGCTGGTTTGTAGAAAGTGCATTTGGGTTTTTTACATTAATATTGAACTCAGAAACTTTATTAACTCAGTTTTGATAGTTTCTCTCTAGATTAGTTTAGAATTTCTGCATATACTAGTACAATAATATCATCTTGAAATAATGACAGTTTCCTCCCTAAGTTTCTAATTCTTCAAATGTGGTTACTTTACACTGGCTGGAGTCTTTAGTATTGAGTAAAAACAATGATAAAAGCCTACTTGTCTTATTCCTGGTCTTAGAAAAATAGCTCCAAACATGTCACCATGAAGCATAGTCTCTGTAGAGATCCTGTATCAAAATGAAGCTATTTCCTTCTAGTCCTGGTTTGCTAGTTTGGGTTTTTGTTTGTTGTTTTGTGTTGTTGCCATTATGACTGATGGTTGAATTTTACTGAATGCATTTCGGTCATCTACTGAACACATTAATCACACCTGGTATTTTTTTCGTTTAATAGTATGGTAGATTATATTAGTCAGATTTTTAAAGCATCGGTGGATTCAGTTAACTAATATTTTATTTAGGAGTATTGAATCTGTTTTCACAAATTGGCCTGTAATTGTCCTTTTTTTGTGCGTTTTTGACATCAGATTATGCAGTGGGTCATGAAAAGGGAAATGGAGAAAACGTGCTCTCTCCAGCAGGAAGCAGGACAGAGGGAAACAAGCAACTGAGTGACTAGAAAATACAGTGAAACAGCAGAAATAATCCAACTTTTATTGATAGTTACCACAGATATGAACAAATATATACTTGTTATCAGAGAGTATTTTTTAAATCTTAATTGCTGCCTATAATAGACTACTTTAAAAGAAATTAATGTAGAACAGTTGAAATAAAGAAATGGAAAATATATATGTATATATAAAACAAATATTAACCAGAGTGATCCTATGTAATCTGTACTTTCATTAGACAAAATGTTATTTAAGATGAAAATACATATCAAAAGGGATAGTAATAGAGATAAAAGGAACCAAAAATATATAACAATAATGAACAACATACAAAGTATCTAACGATACAGCCTTAAAATACATAAAGCAAAAGATCCCAGAATTATAAGGGAAACTCTAGAAATCCACAAAAATATTGAAGGATTTTAACAAACCTCTTTCAGAAATACTCAGAACAAGCAAGCAAGAAATCCCTAAGATTTTAGATTTTAACACCCCAGAACAAAGTTGATGATAAGTATATATGTATGTGTGAGTGTACAGACTCTCCTATCCAGCAAATAGAGAATATATTCTTTTTAATATATATTTTTGATTTGGAGCTTTTAGACATTCACCCCATATTAAGTCATAAAGAAAGTCTCAGAAATTCCAGAGCAACTTGATCATACAAACCATGTTTGCACTCCATTAAGAAACTGTTAGAAGTCACAATAAACAGGTACTTAACAACAAATCAAATGCTAGGATACTGAAATAACACACCTCTGAATAAGCCATAGGTTACCAGCTTCCTAACAAAGTTTGTAATTCTTCTGCTAAATAACCTGTGGGCCATTGATGATATCACGATGGAAATTACAAAATACTTAAAACTGAGCAACCACAAATTATCTTATGTGCATTCATAAAAAACCAGGCCCAAATAAAAATCAGCTAAAGATTCAATTCAAAAAGCTACAAAGGGACCAAAAGGTAATACAGTGAAAGCAGAAGGAAGGAAATAAGAGTACATAGTCATGGCATAGAGAAAAAGGATAATAGATATAATAAACTAATTTTCTAAAGGACTAGTACGATAAAATGACTGATTACAAAGAAAGGGAGAAGGCAAAGAATACACTAGGAACAAGAGCAGGTATACACACACACACACACACACACACACACACACACACATATATATATATCATATATGTGTGTAATATGCCTATGGACCGTACAGTGGAACAACCAGTTGCTATAATGCGCACTGACCACCAGGGGGCAGATGCTCAATGCAGGAGCTGTTCCCAACCCACAGGCTCCAGTCACGTGATGGGGAATGGGGAACCGGGAGTGTGTGGTGGCGGATGCAGGCAGCCCAAGCCAAGGCAGGTGCAAGTGAGTGGGTCCCTGATCGCCCCACCGGTCACCCCACACACAGAGAGTGACCAGCAGTGGGGGGTGGGGCCAGCAAGCAGATGGGAATGGTCAACCTCTCCATCTCCCCCCCCCCCCGGCTGGCAGGCTCTGATTGCCCAATGGGGAACAGGGAACCAGGGGTGGGTGGTAGCAGACGTGGTTGGCAGGGGGATGGCAGCAGACGTTGGTGGTAGGGGTGAGGCCAGCTGCCAGCAGCCAGGGAAGATCAGCCCTGATTGTGGTCCAGGCCTAGGGACCCTACCCATGCACAAATTTCATCTGTTGGGCCTCTATATAATGAAAGCCTAATATGCTGTGTCCGGTCGTTCTTTTAACCAATCAAAGCATAATATGCTAATGATATAATAAGGTTGCTCAACCACTCACTATGATGTGCACTGACCAGCAGGGGGCAGATGCCTTGACCAGTAGGTTAGCTTGCTGCTGGGGTCCAGCCAATCAGGACTGAGTGAGATGAATCAGACATGCCCTGGAGCCCTCCCACGGTCACTCCCTGGTTGGACACCTTCCCATGTCCCTCCCCGGCCTTGATTATGCACCAGTGGGGCTCCTCAGCCTGCCCTGCGCCCTCTCACATTCCAGGACCCCTCGAGATGTTGGAGAGCTGGTTTCGGCTTGATCTTGCAGGCCAGGCCGAGTGACCACACTAGTGCACAAATTCGTGCACTGGGCCTCTAGTATATAACAGATTTTTAAAATAAGAGAATAATTATGTTAAGTGAAATAAGCCAGGCAATGAAAGAAAAATACCACATGATCTCACTCATTTATGGAAAATAAAGAGCATTATAACCTAATGAACAAAAAGATAGATACAGAGGCAGTAAAGCACTGAACAGACTGTGAAGTTATAGGGGGAAGGCTGGGGAGTGTTGGGCAGGGGTAGAAAGAGATCAATCAAAAGACTTGTATGTATGCATATAAGCACACCAATGGACACCAATGGGGGTCAGATGAGGGCATGTGACAGGGGGAGGGGAGGCTGCGGGAAGGTCAATGGGGGAAAAGAGAGATATTTACTACTATATGTAACACTTTAAACAATAAAAACAAATAAAATGGACTACTAATTTAAAAAAAGAGAACAATACAATGCCCAGCTTTATCACATTAAGTTATTAAACTTAGGTTAAATGTAAAACTTTTTGGAGAAAGAAAGACCACCAAAATTGTCTCTGAGAAGTCAGAAACCTAAATAGATCAGTGACTATTAAAGAAATTCAGTTTGTAGTCATAGATCTCTATGATTCTCACCGCCCGCCACGCCACCATGAAATTATCCACATACACACAAGGTGCAGGCAGTTTTGTTAGTGTCGGGAATGCAGATGATTCATAGTCAGAAAATGCAGCAGAGGAATTTATCACATTACCATCATGCTTCTCTATGAGATGTTTGCATAGATACAGTTCAGCAACCAAAGAAGATCAACATTGAAAAGCGTCTTTCATCTCTTGTGCCTCTTCACTCCCTTTTCTCCCTTCTTTAGATAACCATATTTGTTTCTTTTTCATTTTTCTGTATTTGTTTAAGCCAATACAAGCATAGTATATTCATTAACAAAATTAATGAGGAAAATGTTTATTTCAGTACAGAGAAACCAAACTGGCTTTAATCCAACTTTATGAAAAGCAAACAAACAAAACAGCAAACTTGGAAAACTAAGTATCTTCTAAAAGCCTATAGTAAATGTCATATTTAATTGTGAAGCTTCAACATAATTCCCATAAAGTCAGGGAAAAGACTTGATCTCCACTATCTATAATAATAAAAACATAATATGCTACTTAGACCCGACAGCTGAACGACCTTCTGGACATCATTATGGATGTGCTTCTGGAGGAAGCTGCAGCAACAGGGGCCAAGGCAGTGGCAGTTAGGGGTAATCAGGCAGGCAGGCGAGCAGTTAGGGGCCATGAGGCAGGGAGGCAGAGTAGTTAGGGGTGATGAGGCAAGCAGGCAGAGTGGTTAGGCAGGTAGGCAGGCAAGCGATTAGAAACCAGTGGTCCTAGATTGCAAGGTTTATGTCCGAATGCTGGTTTAGGCCTGCGAGATCAGGCCTAAACCAGCAGTTGGACATGCCCCAAGGGGTCCCAGATGACGAGAAGGTACAGGCTGAGCTGAAGGACCCCTCCTCCATGCATGAATTTTGTGCACTGGCCCTCTAGTTATTTTATAATTCTACAGTGTATAAAATGACCTAGTTATCAATATGGCAAGAAAAATAGATGTGAGGTTTGCCAATCTATCATTATTGTCTTATGATAGCAACACACAAATCTCTAAATTGTAATAATCTAATGGAAGAAATGTATGATATTTTCTGTAATGGAAAAATTATAAACTATTAAAGAACATTGAAAGACTCATACAGATCAGTAGACAGATGTGTCATCTAAGATATTATAACTCTATGAATCAATCTGGCTCCTCAGCCCAAATCAAAGCAAGTCAACATTGTAGTCTTCATTATTAGCATTTTCAGTCTTTGAAAGACAATTTTATTTTAGAAACCCCTAATGAAGCAGTAAATTTATTAATACTTGACCCTGGAGTATGTGTTTTCTAATGTTCTCCGTGGTAAAATTGAGAAGTATGCATCAAACACTTGGCAGCAAAATTAGTCACTTTTTTATAGATCACCACTTTTATTGGAAAGAACAATTGGCAAGTAAATTGATTATTCTGACTTGGATAGTGGGCAGAAATTTTCTTGCAAATGAATGAAATCAGCCTGTAATTTCAAGGGAAACCCTTCATTGGTCCAGTGCAGAGGACTGTCCAGAATCCAAAAAAGGATAGTGCTTCTTCAGGGGATAGGCACTTCCAGGAGCTCTCTGGTTACTAAACAGCATAAAGTGTTTTATATCCAACTCATGTTTATAAATTACTAGGGGCCCGGTGCACGAAATTCGTGCACTGGGAGTGGGTGGTCCCTCAACCCAACCTGCCCCCTCTCACATACTGGGAGCCCTCAGGGGATGTCCAACTGATGGCTCACCCCCAGCCTGCCCAAGGCATCACCCTGCTCAGCTCAGCCCTGGCTGCCTATGACCACCCGGCCCACCGCCACTTCTGCTCACAGTGCCGCCACCGCCGTTTCATCTCCACCCCCAGGCCAGGCGCTCATGCCACTTGGCCCCACCCCCGCTCCTTATTGGCTGGTAGCATAGCCAATCAGGAGTGAAGGTACAGTCAAATTTGCATGTTTCTCTTCTATTATATAGGATAATTCAAGAAAAGTTTCATTTTGAATAGTGATAGATTTTCAAATAACAGTGCTAAAAAATACTTTTTAAGGTTTACCTACTGAAGAACCATTCATTGGGTAGATCAATCAGAAAAATAGAGCCCAAATATTGAAAGCCATTTCCAAGGCAACACTGTAACAATACATGATTTATGGCCAAATCTTGTATTTTATAGTGCTTTAAACTTCCAAGTACTTTCAGATATACACATTGTCATCTGATCCTCAAGCAACCCTGTGAGTGCATAAAGTAGCTTAAAGATAAGAAAACTGAGACTCAAAGAAGATAAATCTCTGAATGCATTTTGTATTTTCTTGCCCTTTACGCTATTATCTCTGTGGGTCTGACATAAGCCCCAGGAAATGGAGGACATAGAATCTATGAAACCTGGCAACTAATAGATGCAAAAATGAAATGGAGATGAAGGAGCCAGGGAATTTTCTGAAACTTCTTGTTTGCGCTCCTGGGAGGGTACCGTGAACTGAGAAAATAAAAACAGAAAAGGGACTAGATCCCGTCAAACAAATGTTTCGTGACGGCCTTTTCACCAGCACTGCTATAATCTGCTGTGTGGGGTGTTCAGAAGCCATAGACAATGCTGTTGCAGTCTCTGTATGAAAAGATGTGGCCGGCATGCCAGCAACTGACTCAAAGGGAAAGGTGGTAAGTGCCTTAAAGCCTTAGTTCAAGGCCTGGAGCTGTTCCCACGTGGGAGGGAATCACTTCTGGGCTCTGGGGAAAGTTAATGGAACCACTTGAAAGGAGTCTTGCAGAATGGTGGGATTTGTTCATAGGTGGCTGTGTGGAGGCGAAGAAATTTCAGGTACAGAAAACATGAAAGGATGTGAAAGGAGGAATATCAGTTATACAGGTTGGTAGGACCATTAGCATGCTTGTAAACAGATAAGGAGAAATGATTGAAAACAGTTACTCCCAGGAAATGTTAACTGCTGCCCAATGGTCAGTTTTCCGTTTTGTATTTAACTTTTTTAAAGGACACTTGCCAAACATGTATACAACTGAGTTCTTTATATATAAAACTTGTTGTTTCATTGACTAGGGTAAGGATTTCAAGTTCAGGTAACATAATTGATCTTTCCAGCCATTGGTTTATAGTTTTAGAGTGTGTTGTGCAAAATATTTTACTATGGCCTTTTTTTTTTTAAATCTTTGGTGGTTTGTTTAAAGTAAACCTGCAGTCTTTAGATAGCTTTATTGTCTTCACACTAAGAAATTCATTAATCCTTTCAGTAGCATTTCCATCTGAACTGCATTCCAGTTCTGTCTTCAAATAGCTTTCTCTTCCGGCTCTTTCTATTCCTTTGGCATCAGCGTTTGTTATTCATCACAGAATCTGTCTATCCGACTTGGCTATTTATTTATTTCTGTTTGCCCCCTAGACAAGCCAGATAAATATGATCCACGTGATGTTGAAAGGCTGCAACAAGATGACAACTGGGTTGAGAGTTACTTGTGTTGGAGACATGACGTTGTAGACGAGACATTGAAGATGATGGATGAGAGTTTTCAGTGGAGGAAAGAAATGGCTGTCAACGGTAAGCCCTTCGATTTCATCTTGGCAGTGCACTGTCCCCTGCACAATTGTTACTGGTTTCCTTGGACCGATAAGTAATGGTATATTTGCAAATATCCTTGGCAGTCATCATCAACATCAGAAGACAGTGTTTTACACAGTCCCACGACCACTTTGAAAGGAGTGTCATAAGACTCAAGGGTAGGGTGGATCATTTGAAAGGCAATCGGGTCCCCAAGGAGACAGAGTCACACTGATTCTTCACTCAGAGCAGTCCCGTCATCTGTACTTGTTTAGTTCGGTGCTATTCACCAACAGTGAAGATGGCATCTTCCCTCTCGGGCCTGGACACACGGAGATACCTTTTGCCCATTTCTCTCTGTTGGTGACATATGTCTCTATCCCCAGAGTTCCTTGTGCTAATAGTGGTTCCATATCGAATTAATGAATGTGGGAGTCCCCAGAAAGCAAGCTTGTCCTCAAGGATGCCTTTGGCAGCCTTCTTTTAACTGCTTCATTTGAAATTAAAATTTTCTCCACAAACAGGAGTTTGAAAACTCAGAGGAGGTGTTTATAATCGTCTCCAAGTATATAAAGGACTCTTCTCAGGCAAGAGTTATCTCCTAAAAAAAATTTTTACCAAGAAACTGGCATAACTTTGGGGTTTGATGGGCTGTAAAGAAGGGTTTTCTGACCTTGAAGATTATAAACTCTGCAGCCCATAATCTTCAAGGTCAGAAGACTTAGATAAAATAACCAGCAAAGAAATCCAGAGCAGACACTCTCCCCACTCTTCACTCTTATAGAAGGAATCCTTCAGAAGGATTTTTAAAAAAATAATTTGCTTGGAAATGTCAAAACTCTAGGTAATTTCAACAAACTGAAACATTTATAAATATAAATCTGATATTTCTAAGTCAAGTACGGAATAAACTGTTAAAACTTCGTAGTTTTTTTTTTCTTACATGGAATTGCTGGTTTCTAGCTGCAAACAGCAGGAAGATGATAATAGGGAGTGGGGAAGGATGCAGGAATCTATGAAAGTTCTAGGCGAGCTGGCAGTGCATGTCATAAAAGCCTTGGCACCGGCCAACTAGCTCCATTGGTTATCAGCCTCACTAGAGACTAAACTGGCCCTTTTTGTTCCTCCTGCTAAAGGAGCGAGCTAGCATTTTTAAGTATCTTCCAGTTGTCTCAAGATTATAAAAGGCATTAAACCCTGCTGGATATCAAGCTTGCAGAAAAATCGTATTTTGCAAAAGAAACCACGGTGACTCTTTTTCATTCCTCCTGAAGCTGCCATGCGGACATTTGCTGGCATGTTCTCCTGAGACTGGCCAGCAGTGATAATATCTCTTTGCAAGTCTGCATGTGGAACACAGAACATCTAAACATGTCTGCATAAATAATCACCGACTTCAAAGGGCGGTGGACGCTTTTCATTTCTCTCATCGATGCTTTTATGCAGTTTGTTTACTTAGCACGAAACACCATTTTTATTGCCGTTCTATCCAGATGTTTGAATAAGCTTCATCTCTTTTTTTTTTCTCTCTCTCTATGAGAACTACTGTAGAACTGTAACCTTCACATTGTGGAGTTTCCTTTTTTTAAAAGGCACCTAGGTTACAATTACTCATCCACGGTTATCGCTTTTCAGACCTGACCGAAGCCTCTATTCCCAAATGGTTACTGGAAATTGGTGGCATTTATCTCCACGGTTATGACAAAGAAGGCAACAAGTTGTGTGAGTAAATTTAACGCATGTGCCGGTTTTTCGAGACCTTGAGATGTACTTATCTATCTCAGCAGAATGAGCCAGAGGCAGCACTCTCTCTGTTTGCAAGTTTCCTGGAACTGGGGATTGTCAGGGCCATCTTGACTGAGGATCAGACACTTAGTGGGTCTCCTGCTGCTTGCATTATAGTAGACGGACAGCAAAGGCAAATGCTGCATCCTCTAACGCAGCCAAAATGATGTCACTCGGAGTCATTACCTTCTTTGTAATTTGACTGTGATCTTACAATTTAACCTAGTTGCCAGGACCAGTTTGGCTCAGTGGGTAGAGCGTTGGCCTGCGGTCTGAGAGGTCCCGGGTTCGGTTCCGGTCAAGGGCATGGACCTTGGTTGCGGGCACATCCCCAGTGGGGGGCGGGGTGCAAGAGGCAGCTGATCGATGTTTCTCTCTCATCAATGTTTCTGACTTTCTCTCATTCTCCCTTCCTCTCTGTGAGAAATCAATAAAATATATTTTAAAAAAATAAAAATTTAACCTAGTGTCTTTACAGAAAAACTGTTTTCACAGTCCCTAATGGACTTTTTTCCAGTTTCCCAGTCTGCCCCTCGAGCTTCTTCTTCACTGTGTGTGCTTACAGAAGAACAGTGACACTCACCCCTGCTGTCCCAAGGCCTTTCTTCTCTCCCCCTAGCCCCGTGGTCGGCAAACTGCGGCTCACGAGCCACATGCGGCTCTTTGGCCCCTTGAGTGTGGCTCTTCCACAAAATACCATGGCCTGAGTGAGTCTATTTTGAAGAAGTGGCGTTAGAAGAAGTTTAAGTGTAAAAAAAATGTGGCTCTCAAAAGAAATTTCGATCGTTGTACTGTTGATATTTGGCTCTGTTGACTCATGAGTTTGCCGACCACTGCACTAGCCCAAAATCCAGCTTGGTTTAGGACCAAGGCTAAGCCTAGGCAGGAGTGTCAAAACCCATCCCAGGCAGAGCCAGTGTAACTCGCTCGCCCCCTGTGCTGTGTGCCGCTTCCTGTTGGAACAGTTAAGTCCATATTTTCCTGCATATAAGACAACTTTTTAACCCAGGAAAATCTTCTCAGAGGTCGCGGGTCGTCTTATACGCCGGGTGTAACAACACAGTAGCTTGCAGTTGTGATGGGCGTTGCTAACTCGCCAGGGACTTGCCCGGCACCTGCTCTCTCTCTCTCTCTCTGTTGTTTGTTCTCTTCCTCCTATCATCATCCGTTCCAGTCGTCTTATACGCCGGAAAATACGGTACTCTCTCTGCATTTTCCTCCCATTACTGACCCTCCTTCTTGGTCTTTCTCATTTCTCCCTTTCCACCTTCCCTTAAATTTGCTTCCCTGGCTTCACCCCTTCCTCGGCCTCTTTGACTTTCCAGCTGACACAGTCCCTGTGGGTGATCTTGGCAGCCTCAGCTTCCTGCCCTCCCCAAACAGCAGCAAGCCCACAGCACCCCAGGCCACATGCACATACCCCACTGACCCTCACTGACTGGTGCCCCCCGATCGCTTGCTGGCCTGCTGCCCTCAACACAACACACAGCTGAACACCCGTGGCCCACCCCCTCCTCTGTCCCTGTACTGCCCAGCTCAGGCCAACAAACATATGCTAACCCCTCTCCATTTTCACCAGCACTTCCTCAGCTTAGTCCCTCACTGCCCCCTTCTCCCTCATCCCTTCCCGGGCATCACCTGTTTCCTTCTCTGCCTCTTCCTTTCTCCCCTCTGAGCTGCTGCCTGGGAGATGCTGTCCATAGGAAAATAAAAAATGCCTTAGTATGTCATTCAGGGGCCTTCACACCCACTCTGTCTACTCAGCTTCCCCTCTGGCCACTCACCACTGTCTGTCTCAGCTGCCACCAGGCTCTGCCCCACTCCGCCCCCATCAGGACCCGGCTCACACTGGCATAGCGCCTCTACCGGCTTTTCCTCTGGAAGGAACCTTTTCTCCAGTGCTTCATGGAACCAAGGGCTTCGTTTGTTGTTGTTAAGCATGGTGAAGGGTACTCTCAGGTTATTACCACGCATTGTTTGTTCACCTGTATTTTCCTTCCCCCTTACCGACTAGTGAAGTTTACTTATTTCTGAAGGGGATGGGAAAAACAGTTTCCTTCCTGCTACTCTTCTTTAAGGTTCCCAAGGGCGCCATTAGTTCTCATTTTAAAAAAGGAAGAGCTGCTGAAACCAGTTTGGCTCAGTGGATAGAGCGTCGGCCTGCGGACTCAAGGGTCCCAGGTTTGATTCCGGTCAAGGGCATGTACCTTGGCAGGCACATCCCCAGTAGGGAGTGTGCAGGAGGCAGCTGATCGATGTTTCTCTCCCATCAGTGTTTCTAGCTCTCTATCCCTCTGCCTTCCTCTCTGTAAAAAAATCAATAAGATATATATTAAAAAAGGAAAAGATATTTTTGATCTGAAAAATAAAGTGAATTATTAAATGGAAAAATGAAAAGGGATAGAATGATATATGTATAAAATAAGATTATAAAGTCATATTTTTTTATGTTTTATCTAATGTTCTCCTCAAAGTGTGGATCAGGGTGAAGTATCATGTGAAAGACCATAAAACCATATTGGACAAAAAGAAGCTTATCGCATTCTGGTTGGAACGTTATGCTAAGAGAGAAAATGGGAAACCCATCACGGTGATGTTTGACCTGTCAGAAACTGGAATCAATAGCATAGTAAGCACTTTTTAAAATTCTGAGTGATTGTTTATCATGGTGTGCTCCTTCTCTCCTATCCTCCCTGCCACCCCCCCTTCCCCCAACCAAATATTGCTATAAAATTGAGCAAACCAGGTTATGTTGGGGATTTATCTTTTTCCCCCTGAATTGTGAGTGAAGTCAAATATAGAATACAATTTGCAAAGAAATAAGTTTGCTTCGGTGTTTGGCATTGAAACTGTACATTTCCCAGAAATGTTCCTTGTCTGATTACACAGGATATAAATGTAGGATCTGGGGGCTGGCAGGACACTGAGTAGATGTGGCAACAGTGGACTTTTCTGTCAAAGCTCTTCTCCTACAGCACCTAACCCCGTGCCTGGCACAGCATAATGCACTCAGTAAACTGAGGAAACTGACATCTGCTCTGTCGTGCCGTTAGATTCACACCGTGTTTTAACGTTGCGAGATGTCCACCTGAGTTTGGCGCATACGGCACTTTTGTGATTTTGTTTGGGGTCCTTAGTTTGCTTGTTTGGATTTTTTGGGTCGTTTGATTTGGTTAGCTTTGGAAAACAGTTGTCCCCAGGTGATTTTTCCAAGCTTAAAAAATAAGTAAAAGCTACCGGTCCTTAATTTTGAGCCCTTGTGACCTTAATGGTAACCACATACCCTTCAGCAGGAATGGGGATCCATTAGCACATTTATTAGAACTGATGTCTCTTAACTTCAAACCATGGCTCATTCTGGTAGCCATGTCTGGTGTAGTGTCATTTGCACACCTGCCTAGGGCAGTGTTAAAACCTTTTTGAAAATCCACTTGACAAAGTATGTTAAGAATCTTAAAGTGTTCACATACATATTCTTTGCCTGGTAACTATCGTCTGGAAATTTATTCCAAAGAAAGAATCCTGAGTACAGAAAAAGAATTCTGTAGCAAATGTGTTTTTTTTTTTCAGAGTGTCATTTAAAATAATGAAACATTAGAAAAATGTATACGGCAACATGGTGAAATGGTAAATTGAGGTGTACTCATTTATGGAGTATGTATAATGGTGTTTATAAATAATTTGCAGTAATGTTGGAAAATACCTCTTTTAAATGAAAAAGGCAACAGGGTTATATCACAGTGAAACCTAGCCCTCAGAAAGTCATAGACATTAAAACAACAACAGATAAACAAAATACATACTAGAGACAACCTCTAGAGAGAAGTAGAGATGAGTTTTGGGTGAAGGAACTACAGACTTTCCCCCCCATCTTTCTATCTTTGTATTTAAAGAGTTCATTACCTTGGATGTTTTTCAGTGTAGTTCTGTGTCAGTGAGTTTTAGCTTACAGAGTAAATCGTTTTATGCCCAAACTCTAAATCAAAATGTGTAGGTAAATATTTCATAAAAATAAATCATGATTCTGTTATCTTTTATGTGCAATAATTTCTAAGTATTAACCCAGAAAAATGAAAAGTAAATGTTAATGTTTTTATTGCCATATATAGGGGCAAAGAATTGACTTGAACTGCCTGATTTTTTTTCAAGCTACAAAAGATATGCTTTCTCATTATCTTTAATTTATAAGGTTTATTTGCATGACTAAATATTTAAATAACATTGTTTTAAAATACTTGAATCGTATCGAGTTATTTTTATATATGACCCTAAATAATTCAGGAAGGATTTAAGTTGGCTTATGAAGATGTATACAGAATTACAAGGCAAGAAATTTAAAGAATTACTCTTTAGAGTTGGGCCAGTAATTTGGCTCTCAGCTTTCAGCTGCCTACCTGAAAAAAAAAATGGAATCATTTCAATTCCGAGATTATACTTTAAAACCAGTGTCTTAGGAAAAGTATATGCATTCCTGATACTTAGAGAGGTCTTTCATGAGTCCTCAAAGGGAGGGCATTTTACAACCTAATGAATAGCATCCTTGAAAACATTCTCACAGAACGTAGTCCAATCGTTTCATAGAGCTTTTTTATGTAGTACCCACTAATATATGTACACCAGTGGCATCCTGTCAAGTCCATGTGAATTAACAGTAACTTGGGATTTTATAAGCAAGGCCATTCAATTACAGAAAAGGTGAACACAAGAATAACAGAGAAAGACTTTTTTAGGCAAAGTCTCTGGGGAGCACAGATCATATACTAGGTAAACAAATTTATATATAAGGGGTTATTGAGATATTTCTTTAACCTTTGACTAAAAATTATTAAGCTCTCTGCACAGTGAGTATAATGATTAGTTATAAAGGTGTTATTACAATAGTAGGATTTATCCCACAATAAAAGCTTAAGATAGTTAAGGATGCTTTACTTTACAGTTTACTGGAGTTAAAGATGCTGCAACTCACCTACTAGGAACGACTTAATAGACCCTCATCTATAGGACAAACCACCTTTCAGAATTGATGGCTTTAAGTTTGCCTGGTTATATGTAGCTTTCATCCTGTAGCCCTTATAAGAAGGCTGGTCAGGATTAGTAAGTCAGCGTATGGCCATGGAATAATATGTAATAAAATGATTCAGATGAGTAGGAACCCTAATAACCTAATTTCATGTTACTGTTTTCAATGCAGTGGAGCCAACCAGTTAACAATGCTTATAAAGGCTTCCAGAAATGGAAGTTAAAAAAACAATACTTGAATGTAAACTGAGAAATTCTAATTCTCATTCTAGATCTCTAAATAGGAGGAAAGAATCTTGAAGTAAAATAGAGCAGGCCAATATGATAAGATTCATTGTGGACCAAAAGATTAATAAAATAAGTTTTATTCAAGCTATTCTGAAGTATAGAAATTAGCTTTAAAATCAAATATTGCAGAATTTATATACATATGTTTTATTATCCAAATGGTCAGGTTATAAACTTTATACATGATTCGTTAATTCTTTAATTATTCAGCAGATTTTTTAGAGTTTCTCTATGAGGATTGCTTTTAGCTCCATTTTATAATTCCATGCTATCTTAGCAGCCTGAGATCTAACTAGTTTGAGATACCATGAATGATGCTTAAACTTCTGAGTTCTTTAACTTAAGTTTTAGGACTGTTTATTATAATTAGCTTAATGGCTTAAGACCTTAATCCTTGGGAATCTATGTATTTATACATGAGCTTATTTTTAAAGAATAATTGTCTCATTTGTATTTAATAATTTATCACTTTTAGAAATATGCAGTTTAAAATTCTCTAATGTGGACGGTCTTAAAGATTTAAATGTATAATCTTTTTTTAGGACATGGATTTTGTACGCTTTATCATCAACTGCTTTAAAGTTTATTACCCTAAATACCTCTGTAAGTAACTTATTCCTTTGTAAACATACTAAAGGCCCATGCACCGGTGGGGTCCCTCAGCCTGGCCTTCAGGGATCGGGCTGAAACCGACTCTCCAACATCCCCCCAGAGGTCCCAGATTGCAAGAGGCTGCAGGCCAGTCTGAGGGACCTCTTCCCCGACCCTGTCCCCCCCTCCCCCCACACGATCAGAACCAGGGAGGGACCACGGGGGCTGCAGGGCATAGCTGACCCATCTTGCCCAGTCCTTGTTCCTGGAACCCAGCAGCAAGCTAACCTACCAGTCAGAGCATCTGCTCCCTGGTGGTCAGTGCATGTCATAGCAACTGGTCAAAAGGTCGGATACTGGGCATATTAGGCTTTTATTATATGGGATGAAATGTAGAAACTGTAAACAGTGTCTGAAAATTGTGGAGCTTATATTATTATAGACTTTAATAGCTGAAACATTATTTTCTGATGAAGAGCTAAAATGTGTTCATAGAAGTTTAAGCACATATTGTAATAGGCACAGGGGGAAATTTTCATAAATAATCATGTCCTTTAGTTAGTTTTAAGAGTTTAAGTTCTAAACTGTACATATGGTATCCTATAAAACACACACACACACACATACATAAAAACATACACTTATTTTATTTTTATTTTTTAAATATATTTTATTGATTTTTTTTTTACAGAGAGGAAGGGAGAGGGAGAGAGAGTTAGAAACATTGATGAGAGAGAAACATCAATTAGCTGCCTCCTGCACACCCCCTACTGGGGATGTGGCCTCAACCAAGGTACATGCCCTTGACCGGAATCGAAGCCGGGACCATTGAGTCCACAGGCCAATGCTCTATCACTGAGCCAAACCGGTTTTAAAGATTAACCCATTTTTACTAATCTTTCAATTCAGAAATTCCTTTAAAATATTTATTATATTGACCTTGGCTGGGTAGCTCAGTTGATTAGAGCATTGTCCCAATATGCCAAGACTATGGATTCAGCACCAGGCCAGGGCACATATAAGAATCAACCAATGAATGCATAAGTGGAACAACAAATTGATATTTCTCTCTCTCTCCTCCTCTCTCTAAAAGTCAATTTCAACTACAAGAAAACATTTATTAAAAAAAAGAAAACATTTATTATATGGAATGTCCCACATACAAGAAACAGATTAATATTGATAAAGTGGTCTCTGTGATAAGCAATACTCATATATAAAGCACATTGTGTCACTAAATTGCTGTTTATAAACTGTCATTAAGAAAACGACTAGAGTGTACTGCATTTGAATCTGACCTTGAAACTGTTTTAAAGTTCAATGGACTTCAACAGTAATATGACATGCCACATCCAGACTCCATTTTACCCACTTAACAATTTTCTTTTGTACCTTTATGCAAACAACAAAAACAATAAGCAAAAGGCCAAGCTACTTGCCCAAGGACAGTGATCATGCATTATTTATTTCCTATAAGCTGTTCTATTTGGCTGGGCTCCTCACCATTTTGAGAAGTTAGTTTAGTTTGAGCACCACTCACCCTTCACTGACTTAAAAATGAGTCAGTAAGCTCCGTTTTTTGTTACATTCAGACCATCGTTTTTTTAGGTTTGATATATGTGATATTACTCTAGTGCTACTAAGTCGCATTCAATGAATTTTTTTCATCTTTCAGCAAAAATAGTGATCTTCGATATGCCTTGGATAATGAACGGTGAGTATATTACCTACACTTTCTAAAACGGAATGTCTGATTTTCTTCTTTCTTTGCCAACATCACCACATTGCTGTGGTTGTTTAAAAAATTATTTATATTGTGCTTGGTGTATACTCTTAAGTGGCTAGATCTAAACCATTCAAAGGCTGTTCCAGAGCAAACTAGTCTAATTTTTCTCCCCATGGGGTCACCCACTCATCTCTAAAACCACCCATTCAAGTAAAACTATAGTCCAAAGCCTCAGTTTGTCTCCCACAGGTGGGGAATTTCATGAAACACAGTCCTTAGCTAGGTTCTTCCGGTGTTGAAGAGGAAGGTGGGCTGTATCTGAAATGTGCTCCAAATCTCTATACCCCTAGGATGACAGTCATAATAAATATTTTTTTTTAATTATTGGGAAACACTAGTTAGCAAAAAAAAAAAAAATTCTCACAAAGAAAAGCCTGGGTCCAAATGATTTCATTGGTAAATACTACCGAACATATAGAAGCAATACCAATCCTTTGTAAACTCTTCTAAAAAAATAGAAGAGGGAACAATTTCCCATTCATTTGATGAGCAAGTATATGCCTAATCACAAACATCACAGGTAAACTATGGACCCATATCTCATATGAATATAGATGGACTCATCCTCAGTCAAGTACTAACAAACTGAATCTAGCAACGTATAAAAAGGATTATACACCATGACCAAGTGGGATTTATCTCAGGAATGCAAAATCAGTTCAACAAAAGAAAATCAAAGTGTTACCCACCATATTAATAGGCTAAAAGAAAAAAAAAATGATCCTCTCAATAGACACAGAAAAAGCATTGGAAAAACTTCAGTAGTCTCCTGATAAACACACTCAAGAAACTAGGAATAGAAGGCACAAATCAATGAAGAAACTGAAGTTAGGGGGACCACAGCAATCCACACAGACTGCCACCACTTCTGACACACACTGTAAGGTCAAGGGGTACCCCCAACCAGTCTCACTCAGGTTTACTAGAATGACTTACAGAACTCGCTGAAAGCAGGTGGTACTCGCAGCTACAGTTTATTACAGGGTAAAGATTCAGATTAAAATCAGCAAAGGGAAGAAAAACATAGAATCAAATCCAGGGGAATAGCAAATGTGGAGCAAGTTAGTGTTCCAGCATCAATATGTGGCAGTACCCATGGAGTAATGCCAATCGGAAAAGATCACCCAGACTTCAGTGCTCAGGGTTTTTATTGGGGTTTCATTACATAGGCCAGACTGATTTACCACAATGTTTACCCCAGTCTTCCCAGAGGTTTACTGATAATATGTGATGCAGAGCCTTAACTGCAAGTCATATTGTTCCTGTGTGGCCCAAGGCCCCCAGACAAACAAAGACAGTCCTATCAAGCCTGAAGGTCATCTCCCAGCAGCTAAAGGCCAAGGCCAGACCTTTGTTTGAGTAAGGTTGAGTCTTCACTACACAAAAGAGAACCTGCAGAGCCTAATAAAGGGCATCCAGGTAAAACCTGCATCTGTGCAAACCCACAGCTAACATGAAGCAATACTAACAATATTTGCAGGTCACATAATCTCATCTATGCAAAAATGTTAAGGAATACAAACACAGAGAAACTTATTAGAACTAATAAATGAGTTCAGCAAGGTGGCAGAATGCAAACTTAATACACAAAATCAATTGTATTTCTATATACTCGCAATGAATTATCCAAAAGTGGAATTAAGAAAATTTCATTTATAATAGCATCACAAAGAAGAAAATACTTAAAAATAAAATTAATAAAAGAAGTTTGATACTTGTACACTGAAAAATACATAACACCATTGAAAGATAATAAAGAATTAGGTAAACATCTCTTATTCAAGGATTGGAAGACCTAATGTTGTTAATATGATGATGCTTCCTGAATTGATCCACAGATTTAATGCAGCCCCTTTGAAAATCCCAGCTGCCTTTTTTTTTACAGTAATTGATATGAAAATGCAGGGGACTCAGAGTAGTAAAAATAATCTTGAAAAAGAATAATGAAATTGGGAGGACTCACACTATTTTAAAAAATAGTCTTTCTTGATTTTAGAGAGAGAAAGAAACATCAATTGGTTGTTTCCTATATGTGCCTCAATGGGATTAAACCCAAAACCTTGGTATGTGCTCCGACCAGGAATCGAACTAGTGATCTCTTGGTTGATGAGTCGATGCTGAAGTACTGAGCCACACTGCCTTGGCCCCATGTTTTTTATTCCAAAACTCACTACAAAGCTATAGCAATTAAGATGTGGTACAGACATAAGGCTAGATAGATAAATAGAATTCAGAGTCCAAAAGGAAACTCTAACATTAATGGTTAGTTGTTGACAATGGTGCCAAGACAATTCAGTAGAGAATGAATAGTCTTTTTAATAAAAAGTACTGGGACAACTGAACATCTGCACTCAAAAGAATGTAGATGAATCTCTACCTTTCATCATATACAGAAGCTAACTCAAATGTAAGAATTAAAACTATAAAACTCAATAAACCATATGAGTAAATCTTTGTGACCTTGGATTAGGTATTGTTATTTTAGATATGACACCAAAAAAAAAGCCCCACATGAGACAAAGGGACAAAATACTTTGGCCTTTATTAATATTTAAATCGTTCGTGCTCCAAATTATACCACCAAGAAGGTGAAAAGACAGCTGTCAGGATAGAATAAAATATTTACAAATTATACATCTGATAAGGGACTTGTGTGTAGAGTACAGAAGTAACTTTTATAATGCAACAATAAAAAAGCAAATGACTCAATTAAAAAAGGTGAAAGATTTGAATAGACATTTTTTCCAAAGAAGATATGTAAAAGGCAATGAATGCATGACAAGATGCTCAACAGTCCTTAATTCAAGTCAAAATCAAATCAGATAGTACTTCAGACCCACTAGGATAACTGTCATCAAAGAGACAGACAGTAGCAAGAGTTGACGAAGATGTGGGAAAATTGGAACCCTCATACATTGCTGGTGAGAATGAAAAAATGGCAGTTCCTCAAGAAGTTAAACATAAAATTGCCATATGGCCCAGCAATTCCACTCCTAGCTGTATATCTTCAAGAGAAGTGATACCATATGCTCACACACGAATTTGTGCACAAATGTTCATAGCAGCTTTACTCATAATAGTGAAAAGTGGAAACAACCCAAATATTCATAACTGATGAGTGGATAAACATGTGTTATATATCCATAAAATGGACAATTATTCAGTCATAAAAAGGAATTAAAGACATTTTAAATGCTATGTCATGGATGAACCTTAAAAACATGCTAAGTAAGTGAAGAAAACCAGTAGGAAAAAAAACATTGTATGATTCTATTTATATGAAATGTCCAAAATAGCTAAATCCCTATAGACAGAAAGTAGATTAGTGTTTACCAAGGAATGGGAGAAGACAAGACAAGGAGAGATTGATAAGTAAGGGTTTCTTTTTGGTGTGATGAAAATGTTCTAAAATTAAGAGAGTGGTGATGGTTGTGCAACTCTGTGAATATACTAAAAGCCATTGATGTGTATACTTTAAAGGGATACATTTTATGGTATGTAAATTATATCTCAGCTTGAAGCCTTGTGCACGCATTCGTGCACAGGTGGGGTCCCTCAGCCTGGCCAGCAATCAGGATCAGTGGGCCAGGGGGAGGAGGGAAAAGGTAGACTTTTATGCACACCGAGTGGCCAGATGATTATGCAATCAGAGATCATCATAATCTGGCCACTCAGTGTATATAGATAACACTGTTCTAAACTAACAGAGCACTTTAGATTATTCAAGCAGTATAACTTTAAATATGTCAACTCAGACTTTTTAGATAGAAATGAAAATGCAATTGTTATGTAAAAAAAAATTAAGCACAATTAGCCAAAGTACAAATATAATTTTCTGAACTATATTCAGCGTTTGTTATGCTGTTTTTTTTCTTTTTATTGAATTTATTGGGGTGCCATTGGTTAATAAACTTACATAGGTTTCAGGTGAATGATTCTGTAACATCATCTATACATTGTATTGTGTATTCACCACCCCAAGTGAAGTCTCCTTCCATTATTATACCGTTTTATTTCTTGATTTAAATTAATGCCTTTGCAAATTTAATGCAAGATTCCTCTTTTAATTTCTTTAAAATGTGTTTGGAATGTCACAATGGAAAGAAGGTTTAAAAATTAAGTATTTACAGGATGGCATGACAGAACAGATTATTATTAAACAGCTGGGTTTGATAACAGCTTATTCTTGCAGATTCTGTCAGTCCCTCACGATGACATAGATTGAAGGACTTGGCAGAGAAGGTTAGGATTAGGATGGAAATCTGGGTCCAGCTCACCCATTATGAGGTGGCCTACTTCTCTTCCTGACTTCCCATTTCAGAAGGTTTTTCAGACTGGGAGTTTTATCAGAAACATAAGGCAAATGACTCTTCCTAAAATATTGTGCAGTTATTCCCTGAATCAATGCTGTTTGATTTAGTGGCTAGAAATCATAGCAGTTGGGATTATTAACGGACTTGTACAGAGGCCAAACTCTGATGAGTATATTTGAGAACATTAGAGTAATTGAATCTTCTTGAATCTTTATGGACCACTGAAATCTGTAAGGGAAAGTCACAGTGTAAGTGCCTATAGGAATTAGACAATGCTAAGTATCATGCCATGGGAATGTACATATTACCAAATTTTAGCCTAACCTATTTTCAGAAGACTTGAGTTAGCACCTACCATAAATTAATTGAGAAAGAAGGAAAAGAATTTAATGAAGTAACTTTTTTTTTTCAGCTGCTTTCAAAATCGTGAAATCCTGGCTCGGTCCAGAAGCAGTGAGTTTGTTGAAGTTTACAAATAAACATGGAGTCCAAGACTATGTCAGTGTAGAATACCTACCTCCCCACATGGGTGGATCTGTAAGTACAGTGCTTGAACCTTGTTCCTAAAATAAGCCTGGGCCGTGGGTGGATTCTTTCCTCAAGGAAAAAGGAAAAGCAGTGTCATGGTATCCAAAGGAAGCTCACGGATTCACCAAAATAATAAGCAGCGTTACATGTCTTCAAGTTTTCAAGTTGTTACATTGCTAGTTTTGAGTGGGTTTGAACTGAAAAGTATTCAGTAAAAATGTATTCAGTGTTTAGAAACAAGTGTTCAGTAAAAGTCTTTCTACTGCCATTTCAGTCCCCCTGTGCCCCTCCCCAGTTCCATTATTTATTTTTTTTCCAGGGATCTGTATTGCCTATATAAACAACTGTAGAATATATATATATAACCAAATATAGTATATAATCCTTCCCCTCTCTTTTAAACAAGGAGTATATTTATACACTATTATGCATCCTGCTTTTTTCTTTACCCGTCTCAGAGATAATTTCAAATCAATATGTGATAAGCAGTCTTACTCTTATTTCTGACTGCAAAACATTCCAGTGTCTAGAGATGAACCCTAAGTTATTTCATTAATAACCGTTAGGTATTAGTTTCTTTTTGATGTGTCTTTAGTTTGTTTCCAATTGTTTACTATTGAGCAATCTTTTTCATTTAAAAGATAATGTAGCCCGGCCAGCATAGCTCAGTGGTTGAGCACCAACCTATGAACCAGGAGGTCAACGGTTGGATTCCCGGTCAGGGCACAGGCCTGGGTTACAGGCTTGGTCCCCAGGGGGGTGGTGTGCAGGAGGCAGCCAACAATGATCCTCTCTCATCATTGATGTTTCTATCTCTCCCTTTCCCTTCCTCTCTGAAATCAATAAAAATATTTAAAACTAAATAAAAAGATAATGTATACTATCAAGTTTTTTGCACATGATTTTACTACTTACAAATAAGAGATCAGGAGTAAGTAGGTATGTGTTAAATTCTTAATACCACATAACAATGAAACATATTGTGATAACTGTTTATAAACTGTAAAAACCTATAGAAATGGTATGCCTTGGGTTAATTTGGTTGACAATATTTCTACTTGATTTTTATAATCTGTTTTGTACACTGCCTTCCTGGCAAAATTGTATTCAACCTGAACCAAGGGGAAAGCAAGATGAAAAGTTTTGGTATGTCCTTGTTTGTTTTCTTTGATTAAAAAAAACTTCAACTAATATTTTTTTTATTTGAAGTTCAATGCTTTCCTATTCTGAGACTTCATATTTCATATTTTAACCTAGAAAAACCTGACTGTGGTTCATTTCAAGTATTACCCTTATTTAAAATGGTGATTTTATTGATTTGACATTTTTTAACATTTGCCCATAGAATTATCATAAAATTAGTAGCATTTAGTAAAATTTAATTTTCTTTTTAGAGATATAAAAGGTTATTTTATTTCCTATTCTCTGATGTTAGCAGTATATTTCGTCAGATTGTAGTCAATTTTGTAGTTAGAACTACTAATTTTTTCATATTTTTGTTTTACAAAAGTGATGCGGAAACATTTTTTAACAGAAAAAGAATACCAAAGATTGAAAAGTGTAACAGTGCAGTGAAAAGTATGTCTCCTTCCACAGGTCACTGACCCAGGGGCAGTCACTGTTTCTAAGTTTTCTCTCCTTCTGGAGATATTGTGTCCATTATACTATTTCACATAATGGTCACGTCATAATATTCTATTTATTGTGGGGTTTTTTTTTTACATCATTTATTTTTAGGTTATACTGTAATGATTCAGAGAGGTCTACCTGACTCATTAGCCATTGCAGGGCATTCCACTGTGTGGCTATAACACCTTATTTAATCAGTTCTCTTTTGAAGGTACATTACTTATTTTCTAATTTTTTGCCATAACTAATAGTGCGGCAGTGACTATCCTTCCAAATAATTCTTGATGAGCAGGTTCGACAGTATATATAGAGGAGAGAAACTCCTGGAAGTAAAATTGGGTCAATGTTTAATTTCTACAGCTGTTGCCAATTTCCTCTAAAGAGATTGTGCTCATTTACCAATAATGTGTGAGAACATTTGAACCACATTCCTGCCCACACCACATAGTATTGTTTTTGCCAGTTTTGGGCGAAAAATATTTCATTATAGATTTAACTTTCATTTCTGTTATTGTCCGTGATGCTGAGCATGTATTAATGACTTACAAGGCAGCCTTCATTATTTTTCTGTGACCTGTATCATTCCTTTATTCCTTGCTCTGTTAGGTTATTAACAAAATCTGTTTTTTTGATTTTTTGTGTGTGTGTTTTGCACATTTTCCCAGTTTGTGGCCCTTTTTTAAAAGTTTTCTTTTAGTGTGCTCAATTTTTATCAATATTTGCATGCCTTCCATTTTTTGTGCTAGGCTCAGAAAGGCTGTCCCTGCTTAGGTTGTTGTTTTTTTTTTAATCCTCTTGTGTGTTGCTTCAGAGAGGTCTATGAAGCTTATATGGTTTTTAAAAAATAAATACACACAGAGACTTGCACACACACACTGAAAGCTTTCATCCATCTGAAATTCTTTTTGGGCCAAAACCGGTTTGGCTCAGTGGACAGAGCATCAGCAGCCTGCGGACTAAAGGGTCCCAGGTTCGATTTCCGGTCAAGGGTATGTACTTTGGTTGCGGGCACATCCCCAGTAGGGGGTGTGTTCAAGAGGCAGTGATTGATGTTTCTCTCTTGTCGATGTTCCTAACTCCTGTCCCTCTCCCTTCTTCCCTGTAAAAAATTAACAAAATGTATTTTTAAAAAAATGAAATTCTTTTTGGTGTAGAGTATGAGCTGAAGATCCAGTTTGCTTGTTTTACAGATGGCTGGCCAATTGTCTCACACCACTGATTACTTTTTCATTTTCTGTGGGTTTTGTTTGTTTGTTTGTAAATTTCACTGTCTGATTCAGTCTGTTTCCTTGGCCAAATGAATGGATTTCAACTTTACGAAGAGACTTCTTTTCCTACCCACCCCTTTAGCAAGCTGATCCAAAATTCCTTTTCCTCTAGGATCCTTTCAAATACAGCTACCCGCCACTAGTGGATGATGACTTCCAGACACCGCTGTGTGAAAACGGGCCTATTGCCAGTGAGGATGAAGCTTCGAGTAAGGAAGACACAGAAAGTGATGGCAAAGATATCTTGGAAGCAGTTTTTAATGAAGAACCAGTAGCTTTTCTGAAAAGGGTAATTTTAATAGCAAGATTGAAATTTAGTCAAAAGCGGTGGCCTAGCCCCAGTTCTACTAATAGCTTGCTATGCGATTTTGGGGAATTCACAGAAAGAAGGATGGGATGGGGTGATTCCATACTTTTGTATAAAAATTGGCAAAATGCACTTGATGGTGTTATCTAAAATATCTTTATTTATCTGAAATAAAATTCAAACTTGACCTTCTTGATCTACTTCCTCTCTGTTTCATATTTTAAAAAGCACTTAGTGGTCTTATAATCAGGGGCTTGATAAATACATTATAATTTAAAACAAATCTGAAGACACTTAAGGGAAGGACCATGTTATATTTGCTATAATCATTTATAGTAGGCACTCAAATTTTATGTTAATGTAACATTAATATATATTAATCATATAATTTAGGTATAATAAAGCTACATTAAAGATTATAATTTGCATTGAATCAATATAATGTTTACTTTTTGATCTAATGACCTGCTCAACCATCAAGTATAAAACTAAATTTCTTGATCTTTTCTTCATATTTTTTAATCTTTAGAGTAACCTAACTGAATCTACTTCCAAAGCAGAAGAAAATGAAAAAGTTGATTCCAAGACTAAAGCTTTCAAAAAACCATTGAGTGTATTTAAAGGGCCCTTATTACACATCAGGTAATAATGGAAGATTTTATTAGCTATGCTTTCATAACATCTTTTGATCATCTTGAAGGAACTGCAAAATAAGAAAACTATACTGTTTTTGAAACTGGCGAAATACAAAATTAAGGGTTATCTGAAGACTTAGTTTCCAGACATAGCGTTTTAGCTACCTTTTTATTTCCATTCAGTGTGTTTATAAGGCCCTCATATATCAGGTAATAAGAGTGAACTAGAGGCCTGGTGTATGAAATTCGTGCAGTGGGGGTTGGGGGATGTCCCTCAGCCTGGCCTGCAATGATGCCAGCATCCTACACCCTGGCCTTTGTTGGCAATACCACCAGCATCCCCCCCCCTCCTCCGGCCACTATGGTGCCACCATCTTTGTCGCAGAGTGATGGTTAATTTGCATATTACTCTTTTGTTAGATAGGATAGTGGTTGGCAAACTGTGGCTTGCTAGCCGCGGTTTGCCACTCTGTTGACTAACGAGTTTGCCAACCACTGAGATAGGATATTCTTATATTAACAGTAAATCTGAATATGTATTTTTTTCATTTTACTGATACTGTTAGACTTTACACAAGCTCACAGATTCCAGAAACAACATTGAAATGTAGGTATTTAGTGATTTGACCTTCCAAAAGCTAAAGCTGAATCAGAAAAAATAGTTTTATTACAGTCACATTTCAGCCCATCTTTTGTTTCTAGGTTGTGCAATCCAAAAGATTCAGGATTGTTTCTTTATCATTATGTAAAGACTTCTTTCTCTCTAATGATGCTTTTTGGTTGCTAAATCTATTTAGCCTTATATTAATGTTGCTATACCATCTTTCGTGTTTACCTGATATATCATTTTCTATGCCTTTACTTGAAACTCTTCTATGTATCATATTTTCTGGCATATAAGACAACTTTTTAACCCAGGAAAATCTTCTCAAAAGTTGGGGATCAAAATCAAATCTGATGTGTGGTTTTTTTAATTTTTATTTGGTGTGCATTGGAAGAAGGGTAGTCTTATACGGCGAGTATATCCCAAACTCTACATTTTAACTGGAAAAGTTGGGGGTCATCTTATACACCCAGTCGTCTTATATGCCAGAAAATATGGTAATTGTTTTAGATACGTGTTATGTACAATGCAGCCAGAGCTTTAACAAGTTGAATCTGAGATCTTCAAAATGACAAGATTAGTTTGTTTACATGTATTATGATTACTGTTATATTTGGATTTGTCATGTATGTATATGAGAGAGGAAGAAAGAGAAACAGAAACACACATGAATGTTCAGTTTACCATATTTTTTCTTTGCCATTTTACCTCTTTAAAGTTTGTTTCCCATTTTTCCTTCTACTGGTTTGGAAGTTACTCCGTTTTTTCACTAGAGGCTTGTCAAAACCAGAGGTTATAAATATTTGCATTTATATTTGTAACATCAAGGCTTATAAATATCAAGGTATGACCGGAGGAGCTCATTAGGGAGAAAGCCAAAGTGGAACTGGGGTCTCTGCCATTCCTACCTCTGTCCCAGGAAAGTCACAGGGCTTCCACACGCACCCAAGGACCCACCCACCCTATGTCTGCCTCCCCACTTCTCACAGATTCTGTGCTGGTTTCTGGGAGCAGTTCTGATATCCAAAACCTTCCTGTCTTCTGTGGCATACTTCAAGTTGAGTCCGAAAAGGAAACCAGCAGCCCTCCTCACTGACTGCCTTTATCCAAAGCTGGGCAAAGCCCTACTGGGAGATCACTTCCTTAAAAATGTATGTTCTCTAAAGGAGTAAACATCTCTGATGTGAAGACATTCCTGTCATAACATGAATCTATTTAAAGGTGCATCTCTACGTCAAGAGCTAGCTGAAGAATTCACCTTTTTATCTAAAACAAAAAACAAAAATACTGTCCTTCGCATTGTTTGGAGGCACCTGCTCCGGTTTGGACAACTTTGCTGAAGCGTTTGTGTTTTCATTTTAGGTCACGGGCATTACAGCGGCCAAGAACAGTAAAATTTGCATTTTGAGGCTCTCTGATTTTACTGTGTGACAAGTTCTTCCTGCCCTTCTCAGCCTAGATTTTGTTTGTGTTTATTTTTCTTCTTCCCTATTACACAGAGAAGGCCTTTATTAGTAAGAAATCATTCTGGTACTTGAATACATCTCTAATGATCTTTCTTTTGAAGTCATGCTCTTGTCTGTTGGTTTATAAAAATATGCTCCACTCTAATCTGTTGTAATTAGATGAAGTTGAGACAGCAATTCTGTCTTTGCTTTGATTATTGTCTATAACCTTCCAAAGAGTTGAAGTAAGTGTATCTAAGTTGGAGCTGAGTATAGGGCTAATTCAGAATCTTTCTAATTCTCGCTGTGTTCCTAACTATTTTGCTTTTGATCTTGGGAAAACCATAGGACTTTTTAAAGAGCATGCATTGGATTAATAAGATTAACATACAAAATATATTAGGTAATTATTTTTGTAATCTTGTCTTTTTTGATAAAATTTATGTATGCAAATGAGCATAAAATATTAACCAAATGTTTTTCTTCAAGCTGGATTAGATTGTCATTTATTTTGAGTAATACAGATGTCTTATGTTTTTGTCATTCCTTAGCCCAGCAGAAGAACTGTATTTTGGAAGCGCAGAATCTGGAGAGAAGAAAACTTTAATAGTGTTGACAAATGTAACTAAAAACATAGTGGCGTTTAAGGTAAATTTTTGAAATATAGGATAAATTATGTGTGAAAATTTGACGTGGAAAGTGATTTTAGACACTATTAATTGAAAGATTGATAATTTTGAACTTACACAATGCTTTTATTTATGATCTTTTTAGGCATGTTACAATGCCTTAGCTTATCCAAATTTTTTCCTGGGATTTCTATTTCAATCTTTTATTTACAATAACAGGCTAATGCCCAAATTAATTCCAGGGTTTAATATTTGTTACAAATAAAAAACCCAAGGAAATCACTCTTTATTATATGATTAGTTCTTAATAATATTTCTTAAAATAAAATTATAAAAACAGATGTGCACTTTCTCCCAAGTATAGTATATTCAGGAGTATTAGTTTATACTGGATACTAACCTGATATTGAGCATAAAGTGTCATAAGACTGAGTCTACCACCATCCCATATTGTAGGTATTACTTCCTTAAGTCCTTTATTTAGTTTAAATTTAACCACTAGGATGTCTGGATGTCCTTTAATTATCAGCTATTTTTTAAAAAATTTTTGAACACTATTGTAACATGTGGATTCGGGTTTCTTAATCGGTGTTAATTCAAGTGATTAGCACATGATAAATATTTAACAGATAGAGCACTTGTTTTATTTAAGGGGAAGGTTAAGTGACAATTGGACTTAAAAATGAGTCAGTATTTTTTCAATAGCTTGAGATGCTTTTTTTCCTAATGGTGAGCAAAGATATCGTCTATGCAAAATCACCAAAGCTTTATTTTGTAACTTTCGGTTATTAACTACTCATTTTGTTAAAAGTCCCTTATCCGCCATTTCCCCAAAAAAAGCATCGAGGTTATCATGTGACTACTGTATTTCTAAACAGGTGAGAACAACTGCTCCGGAAAAATACCGAGTCAAGCCTAGCAACAGCAGCTGCGACCCTGGAGCATCCATTGACATAGTTGTGTCTCCGCACGGGGGTAAGCTGTCATGTGACAGGCAGCCAGGGCACTGTAGGCACCTGTTTCCCCACATGCACAGCGAAACGGACCAGTGGGTCTCCCAGATCCCTTCCCAGCATTAAATAATTCTCACTTGTTTTTTAACGAGTGAAATTGTTTCAGCTGGTACCGGTTGAAAGTAATTTCAAAAAAGAACTCCTTCTTTAGAACTTTTTTTCCTTTTTTATGGTACTGTATTTTCCAGCGTGTAAGACGACCGGAGCTGATGATGATGGGAGGAAGAGAACAAATAGAGAGAGAGCAAGTGCCGGGCAAGTCCCTGGCGAGTTAGCAATGCCCATCAGAACTGCAAGCTACGGTGTTTTTACACCCGGCGTATAAGATAACCCCCCCCCTCCAACTTTTGAGAAGATTTTCCCGGGTTAAAAAGCCATCTCATACGCCGGAAAATCCGGTAGTTCCATATCCCTATTTTCTTTACTTGTTTCTAGAATGATGCCTTAAGCCACACACCTAAACTTTGGTCAAGATTCCTGTTGAAATAATCTGCCCTTTTGACCACAGGCTTGGCAGTCTCTGCCCAAGACCGGTTTCTTATCATGGCTGCAGAAATGGAGCAGACATCCGGCACGGGCCCAGCAGAATTGGCTCAGTTCTGGAAAGAGGTTCCCCGGAACAGAGTGGTGGAGCACAGGTATGCTCTTTACTCAGAGGCTGTGGAATGCGGTGGGAGAGGTCGGAAAAAGACAGGCGCCTTCTAGCGTTTGGCAGACACGGAGGCATCTAGTGTGGGCCCCGAGGTCTGCGAGGCTGTGGGGGTGCCCACGTGAATGACACCTGCAGTCCCTCGAGATGGTTGCTAATAGCAGACACTTGCTTTCGGCCCAGTCACAAGAATCTGCATGTGTCAACACACAGATATTGTTCGATAACTTCAGTGTAATCATGGGTGGGAAGAATGTGATTCAGCCATCAGTCAAGGTCCCTGTGATTCGGGACTGAATGGCCACTGGTCTTTTTTAGCTCTTCTCTAAATTTGATAGATATCTTCTGAAAGTAGAGAGAAAGAGAGCCTTATACTTTCATCTTGATAAGGAATTCCCTAAGGCTGGGGACTTGGCCATACTCTTTCCTGTCCTTTCAATTCGGTCTTTCCATAGATACCAATAAGAAATTGCTTAGGATGGGAGCGGTCTAAAATTTTTTCAAACATGGAAGGTTTGACATTTCCGAGGATCTATCACCTGGCCACTGATCAGTAGGTTCTTATATTAATCTTACTAGCCACTCAAACCAATAAGCCTTTTTATGGTTTAACCATGGATGCAAGAGGTACCCCAACAGAGGGTTTAAAAAATGCAATCCTCACAAGATCAAAAAGGTCACTCGCAGAGTTAGCTCTGTTAAGAAAGCAAAAACCTTCATTTACTGTGTCAGGCAGGAAAATAGTATAGCGCAAGCATGTCTCTGGTTTCCCACCAGAAATGTGAGATGCCCCCAATCACAGACCCACTAATCGCTGACACCACGCACGTGCTACTGGAATGGGACTTTTCTAGCACGAGACAATGAAGGCTGAGACAACAAATGTGCCTTATAGACCAGGGCCCCTGAGGATAAACTCCCATGGGAGCCGGCAAAGTCCCACAGAGAACGTCGCTTATTACTTTGTGTCTCTGATCCCCAAGCCTATTCAGCTGGTCACCGGATGCACGCATCTCCCCAGAGAGAATATCCTTAACTGGTCACAAAGCCAAGCTCTCAAGACATAGAACACAACAAAAGGAAAACGTCATTGGGCGTATGGTTCTTCTCCTTATGACAAATGACACAAAGAAAACAATGACTGTCTGGCAGGGAAAAGGATCAATAGAAAATAAGAGCACGGCCCTGGCCAGTATGGGCCAGTGGTTAGACTGTGGGCCCATGCACCAAAGGGTCAGGGGTTCAATTCCTGGTCAAGGGCACCTGGGTTGTGAATTTGCTCCCCATTCCTAGTTGGGATATGTGTGGGAGGCAACCAATGCATTAATTTCTCTACCTCTTCCTCTCCCCTCTCTCTCCCTCTCTCTCTCCCTCTTCCTCCCCCTCTCTCTCCCCCTCTCTCTCTCCCTCTCTTTCTCTCTCCTCTCCCCCTCCCTTTTACTCAGAAAACAATGGAAAAAACATTTTTAGGCAACAAAAATCTCTACCAAAATCACTATACCAATACGGAAGAAACTAATTCACACAAATATTTCTCCTTCTAATCTAAATTTGGAAAAGAGGGGACAAGGACTTTCCCCTCTCAGTCTGGCACTAGAGTGAGATCCAGGAGAACTGACTTTTTAAAGAATTCTTACCTTTGCCAGCTTCTGCCAGTTTTCCAGGATCCAACCTGCAGGCTCCCAAATGAGAATGGTGTCTCAGCAGGTCCCATAGTAGGTCACCATACTGTAGGGAAGGAAAAATAATTGTGCTTAACCTTTCTAGGTTCTTCACTGAGAGCCCCCTCCCCCACAGTGGAAGACAGACAACAGGGGAAAAACAGAACCTTAATATATGTATACTAGAGGCCCGGTGCACAAAATTCATGCACAGGGGGTTGGGGGGGGGTGTCCCTCAGCCCAGCCTGCACACTCTCCAATCTGGGACCCCTTGAGGGATGTCCAACTGCCTGTATAGGTCTGATCTCGGTAGGATCAGGCCTAAATGGACAGTCGGACATCCTTCTCACAATCCAGGACTGCTGGCTCCAAACTGCTCACCTGCCTGCCTCCCTGATTGCCCCTAACCGCTTCTGCCTGCCAGCCTGATCACCCCCTAAACACTACCCTGCCGGCATAATTGATGTCTAACTGCTCCCCTGCCAGCTTGGTTGCCCCCAACTTCCCTCCTCTTCCAGCCTGGTCACCCCTAATTGCCTTCCCCTACAGGCTTGATCATCCCAAACTGCCCTCCCTTGCAGGCCTGCTCCCTCCCAACTGCCCTCCCCTGCTGGCCTGATCACCCACAACTGCCCTCCCTTGCAGGCCTGGAACCTCCCAATGGCCCTCCTCTCCTGGCCATCTTGTAGTGGCCATCTTGTGTCCACATGGGGGCAGGATCTTTGACCACATGAGGGCAGCCATCTTGTGTGTTGGAGTGATGGTCAATCTGCTCATTACTCTTTTACTAGATAGGATAGAGGCCTGGTGTATGGGTAAGGGCCAGCTAGTTTGCCCTGAAGAGTGTCCCGGATCAGGGTGGGGGTTTCCTTGGGGTGAGGGACAGCCTAGGCGAAGGGCCTGTGGAGGTTTGCAGGCCTTCTATGCCCCCCCCCCCAGTGACCCAAGCAGAGGCCCTGGAATCTGGGATTAATCTATGTCTACAACTGAAATTTTGTAGCCTGGAGCAGAGCCAAGCCTTCTGCTCACTCTGTGGCGATAGCCATTTCTGTTTAAATTCTATAATTGAAACTTTATAGCCTAGAGTGGAGGTTTAGGCACTAGGACTACAGAAGCTTGGATTCCTCCTTCACCCAAGCAACCCTAGCCTCTGCTCTCTCCAGCTCCGTGGCTGCCACCATTTCTGTTGGGATATATCTATAATTGAAACTTTGTAGCATTGAGAAGAGGCCTAGGCCAGCAAGGGCAGGAGGAAAGCTTGGCTTCCTCTGTTGCAGAGGAAACCCAAGCCTCCCTCTGCTCTCAGTGGTGGCAGCCATCTTGGTTGGGGTTTATTTGCATAATTTGCTCCTGATTAGCTGATGGGTATGGCTGTGGGGGGTCAATTTGCATATTACTCTTTTATTAGATAGGACTTGAGGCCTGATGCACGAAATTCGTGCAAGGGGCTCAGCCCAGCTGCTGTAGCGACTGCCTCTGCCTCGGCCCCTGCCGCTGTGGCTTCATAGGGAAGGTTGTTCGGAAGGACATATGGTCTAATTAGCATATTATGCTTTTATCATTATAGATTCTTTTGTGTGCATGGGAGAGATCCAGAAAACAATAAAACTCCCCCAAGTGGGCCAGGCCACCACCTTAAATACCATCTACAGTTAAGATGATGTTGGGATAAAGGATCCAGTTATGGGAGGTTTTCAGGAAAAGCACAGGAAGCAAAGATAAGACTGTTATGTAGATTTAGGTTAGTGCCTTCTCCATTGATGGGATTCTACAGATTTAGTCTTCTTCCTGGTACAGAGAGGTAGACACCCTTATAAATGGAGATTCCCTTGGAAATGTAACTTTCTTACAATGGAGTAACTTCTTTGTTTTCAGAGTTTTTCCGGTGTCTGCTGTGGGGTGTTTTTTTGTTTTGTTTTGTTTTGTTTTTTTGTTTTTTTTACTGAGCTCAAAATAATATGTGTACCAAATTCTGTCCCCTTCAAAGATACACGGCTGCCTTAGGTAAATCTGTGTAGAGGAATGAGTATTTTCACCTGTGTTACATATACTTCTGTGGGTTTTTTTAAATGTTATATTTTACTTTTATTTTTTAAAATGAAACATTTTAAGAAGTTACGTTGCCTCTGGATTTTCATAGGTTAAGATGCCATATTGTTGAGAGCAGTAAACCAGTCAGTCTTGCATTAAAAGACGGTGCTTTTAACATGTCCGATAAAACCAGCGAAGATATGTGTCTGCAAGTAAGTGCTCCTTCTTCCTAACTAACACAGTGTTGTCAATGCTAATTAACATCAGGAATCCATTTTTTCCCCACTGACAAAAGGAAAACCTTTGGCATAGACACAACAGAAATGCTCTTTTCTTTGTAAAGGGAAACGAAATCACAAATGGTAAGCTGCGAGTTACTTTTCGAGATCTGGTAACTTTTTCAGAGCTCTGGCAATTTTTTTCCCCCAAAGATTTTTGTATTGGTTTTTAGAGATGGAGAGAAACACTGATGACAGAGAAACATCCATCGGCTGCCTCCCGCATGCCCCCTACTGGAGATCGAGCCCACAACCCGGGCATGTGCCCTGACTCGGAATCGAAGCAGCAGCCCATTAGTGCTTGGGGATGTAATCAAAGAAGTCTATCTCATGGAAGAGGTACCATGCTATGTATGCATTACTGGTCAATTAAAAGACAGAGGATGGAGTAGCCTTTCTGAGTAGCTGCTTCCGCTACTTCCAGGGAGTGATCACTTGTTGCTCCTTTCTCAACTAGAAATTAGACCTTTTCAGAACAGGAGTAAGCCGATGCACGTCTGTTCCCCAAATGAATCTAATTCCTCATTGCATTTCCAGCTCGCAGGCTTTCAGAATAAATGTGTGCATTTCTAATATTCCTGTTTGTCGTTCACGCGATGGATGTACAGTTGTATTAATCCCAATCTTTCATCCTTTTTTTCCCCTGTTTAGCTCGATCGTTTACTAGAAAGCAATAGAAAGCTTGAAGACCAAGTTCAGCGTTGTATCTGGTTCCAGCAGCTGCTGCTTTCCTTAACAGTGCTCTTGCTTGCTCTTGTCATCTCTCTCTTCTCTTTGTTGTACAGCTAAAGAATGGTGCTTGCTAGGAAATGTGACTCTTTCATCCATTAGCTGGAAAAAGCAAAACCCAGAACTTCTCCACCATGCTACTAACAGTGTCACACATCTGTGCTTCCTAAAAGGAAATGTGCAACACTTCAAGGGGAACACATACACATCTTGAGAACAAACTGCCAGAATAAAGAAACACTTAAGACATTGATGAGAGTAGAGCTGGTTAGTCAAATAAGCAAAAGCATATTTGCTGTATAAATTAATCGTTTAGAGATAACTTATTTTTTTCTTTTGATTTGAATACTTTTAAGCTTAAGTTTTATCTCGTGTATATGTTAGTAGAACTGAAAATTATAACATGCTTTGTTGCAGCCAACAGAATGTAATCTGATTTTTTTTATGACATGATTATTATCGCTGAGCCAACTTATTAGCTTTTCTATACTGTGTATATAGAACATGTATACTGGAACAAGACAGAGTAATTTCTGTAATCATGACTTTGTAATGTTGAGAGTTACTTCTGAAGATGCTAGTCAATATTCTTTTGGAATGTAAAACTACTTAATGCCTAGCCACCTTTTGCCTTTCTTTTTTTATCTGCAAGAGCCTGCATTTTATTAGTCTCAGACTTTTTTTCTTTTTAAATATATATGTTTATTGATTTCAGAGAGGGAGAGAGAGAGAAACATCAAGGAAGGGAGAGAATCATTGATCAGCTGCCTCCTGCATGCCCCCGTACTGTGGACCGAGCCCACAACCCACGCACGTGCCCTTGACCAGAATCAAACCCGGGACCCTTCAGTCTGCAGGCCGACGCTCTTATCTACCGAGCCAAACCAGACTTTTTCTTAAACATGTTTTTTTTTTAACCAATTTTAGAGAGAGGAAGGGCGAGGTAGAGAGAGAACATCGATGTGAGACGCAAACATCAGTTGGCTCCCTCCTACATGTCCCCTACTGGGGAAGGAGCCCACAGCCTAGGCCAGGAATCGAACTAACAGTCTCTTGGTGCATGGGACAATGCCCAACCCACTGAGCCACACAGGCCAGGGCTGGGATTTTTTCCCCGAACATTCTTATTTAGGTAGAACTTCGAAAACTAAGTTTGGTTCCATTTCCTTTTAATTCTACTGGTGATGTCCAGAGGGAAAATCTCTGCAGTTCCACTTTCCATTCTTTTTTATGCCATTTTCATGTTGCTCCCTATGGCTGTCCCCTCAGCCATTTGCTTCATGTGTTCTCAAATCCTGGTCATTGTTGCGCCATCTTCACCCTCTTCCCTGAAAGGAGTTAGATAAAAATGGCTGCAGAGTTCGTTTCTGAGACACAGAGCAGTAGAACTCGTTTACATTTCAGTTCCTTGCTCAGGTCAGCCATGAAAAGGGAACTTGATAGAAGACTGGAGTATCTATAAGCATGAAAAAAAAATGCAAAACTCAAGTGTCAGCTCTTCACTTAAGAGTATGAAAGGACTTGTGATGAGCTATCAAACCTTCAGATCAGGGCTAAGCTCCTTGCCTGATGCCCTGCCTTGTCGCAGCAATCCCCAGGCGGCTCTTCAATTCCCAAAAAGAAGCACCTTGCTATCCAATTAGTTTGTTCTCATGAACAGCACCACTTTCAGTCCATGTTGGTTCACATGTCAATCTATGTGAAAGAAAAACTAGTCTACTTGTAAAATAAATCGTGAGTCTTCATTGAGCCATGTTTGGAGATTTTTTTTTTATTATTATTGTGAAGTGTCGTGTTCAGAGTTTTCATCTAGAGAAGTTGATGATTCCAAGACCGAGTTATGAAGAGCCATAGAATAGAGTCCTTAAAAGGACACTGATCTGATACTCTGTCTTAATTTGGGTTTTTCTGTTTCAGTTTGCCAACTCCAGACGTGAAAGCGACTGCAGTCCACCCTAAGTACTATCCATAATACCCCCCTGTGTTCGTGCACAGCGGTTTTCCCTTATATGTTAGATCTCTGGCTTTAATATAATCAAATACCAAAATACATGTTTTTTGTTCCTCAGCAAATAAATGAGGAAATAATTAGTCAAAATTGAAAGCGTACTATCCTAACAGTGTCCCTTTAATTTTTTCATATAAAAATTACATCGATTCACTAAAATGTTTTTCCTTAATATCTGGCCAGTTGAGTTTAATAACATATCTTATTAACATCGGTGTGTCTGTTAAATGTGACTAGCAAAATTACTGAAAAGTTACTATAAAATCAAAGGCATTAAACTTGTGTACTTGTCTTGATTAATCACTGTTTTTACATGTGGTTTTATTCTGTCTTATTTGATTGTATTTAATCACATTTGTATGATTATTTTTGGTACTCTATTTTATTTTGAATCATGTCATTACTTTTTCATGACCAAATTACCAAGAATCAACGTATATGTAGATTTAGATTGTTTTCACTTGATGGAAATGAATAGATTTTTGCATGAAAACATTGAGATATCATTAGTTTGATCTGCAAGTTGCCTAAAAATGCAATTGCTGGTAAACCTAGCCTCAAATTTCATAATGATAGCATAACTTTTTATATATTGCCACTAATTTTGACTGGATTTAATAGCACTTTATTGTACAATTGCAAAAAAAAATATATTCCTAGAATTGTTGCCAGTGTAATTTCTCTAATGTTCTGGTGCTTTTCATATATTTTCAGTATTTTATTACTATATTGGTATTTTCTTTGTATAAATTGATCAAAAGAACATGTTTTCTATTTTAATATGTTTTAGAAAAATAACTACATTTATGAAATAAATATCATCAGGAAAAAAAAAATCTCTGGTCTCTAATTGATACAGCATCTTAAAACCAATGTTCAGGCTCACTCTGATCTTTTAAAAGATCACATTCATTTCATTCACACTTGCTTTGCATTTTTTATAAGGACATCCCTGCAGGCTTCCCAAGATGCACTTGTTTCATCAGGCGACCTGTCCTAACTGTGTCCCTTTTCCCGGCCCCGTATCTGGCTTCTCTTCACTGGAGCTCTCTTTCCCTCAGACTTAGCATTGGACTCAGTGTCGTGGCAGGGGGCTCCATGATGAAACCTATCACCAGAGCTACTCCATCCCCACCCGCCTCTCCCCCTGTCTCCACCCGCATACCTTCCTGTCTGGCTACTGAGCACATCCATGGAAGGCAGTCCTTGTGAGGAGGCCCTGGTGCAATGGGCATGGTTGAGGGCTGGGATGATCCCCTTTCCACTGGAACACACAACCTCCCGGTGGCAGCTACTGCTCCACTGAAGTGAAATGCATGAGATGGGTCTATCTTCTCAACAGAAAACGAGGTCGAGATTCAAACCCATCAGAGAAAATAAAAATTGAGTGACAAAGAAAAGGGTAACCTAACAAGAAGTGCCACACCTACTGTGGTGGGCATGGTCTCCTTTCCTGAAGGACATAATTTCTAGGAAGTAGAAGAGCCCCCTGTGGGGAGGGCTCCAGCTAGGAATACCCGGTTACTTCACAACAATCTTCAGCTCTTTCTCAGATGTTCACCAGCTACTCAGAGTCTCCTGATGCAGAACAACATGGCACCCCAGAGGCAGGCAGAGATGGATACAGTAACCCATAGCTTAGTGGGTCCAAACTTGAATGTTGACAATAGATCATTTGTATTTTGGGAGGATGTAATGTTCTAAGATTGAGAGTTAGACTAAGTGAGGTTGTTCACATAGGGCCAAAATCAGAACTGAAATCTGGTCTTCGTCTTAGACAAACCGCTTTAGGAAGGCTCCTGCCTCACCATATCTCCACTTCTATCTTGCCCCCTGTTTTTTCTTCCATTCTAATGTCTATTTCCATCACTTGAACAAAATAGTACTTGCTAAAGTCCAGCAACTACCCCCTTGTCACTTCATCAGTGGGCATGCTTCAGCCTGAATTTGAAGTGAGCTCTTACAGCAGCATTCGCCTACCAACCACTAGATTTGAGACAATGAACTCATGTTTTTCTTCTCCTGGTAACACTCCTTAGTGTCCTTTACTGGCTCATCGTCCTCTACCAAGTGTTTAATAAGATGTTAAAGTTAGAACTGGGATCTCCTCCAAACCCAGGGCTACACTTAGCACCAGTAAGCCATTAACCCTTGGATAATCTAACAACACATCTGTTCTAAGTTTAGACATATACACTAAGTGGCCAGATTATGATCTCTGAACACATAATGATCTGGCCACTCTGTGTGCACACACACACACACACACACACGCACACACACACACACACTAGAGGCCCAGTGTATGAAAATGGTGCATGGGTGGGGCCCCTCAACACAGCCTGCACCCTCTTAATCTCAGATATCCCTCTCACAATCCAGGACTGCTGGCTCTCAACCACTTGCCTGCCTGCCTGCCTCATTGCCCCTAACCGCTTCTGCCTGTCAGCCTGATCACCTACTAACCACTCCCCTGCCAGCCAGATTGACACCTAACTGCTCCCCTGCCAGCCTGATTGCCCCCAACTGTTCTCCCCTGCTGGCCTGGTAACCCCTAATTACCCTCCCTTGCCACCCTAGTCACCCCTAATTGTCTTCCCCTGCAGGCCTGGTCACCCCCAACTCCCCTCCCCTACTGGTCTGATCACCCCCTGCAGGCCTGGTCACCCCAACTGTCCTCCTCTGCTGGCCTGGTCACCCCTAACCACCCTCCCCTGCTGGCCTGATTGCCCACAACTGCCCTTCCCTGCTGGCCATCTTGTGGTGGCCATCATGTATCCACATGGGGGCAACCATCTTTGACCACATGAGAGCAGCGATCTTGTGTGTTGGAGTGATGGTCAATTTGCATATTATTCTTTTATTGGATAGTATTAGAGGCCTGGTGCATGAATTCGTGCATGGGTGGGGATCGGCCAGCCTGGCCAGGGGGAGGGGACATGGGTGGTTGGCCAAGAGTTTGACCTGCCTGCTGGTCAAACTCCTGGTCAAGGGGGCAATTTGCATATTAGCCCTTTATTATATAGGATATACACTGAGTGGCCAGATTATTATGCATTCAGAGATCATAATAATCTGGCCACTCAGTATATATCTACCATTAGCTCTGCAATTCCAGGTATTCATCACAAAATATCAAAAGCCACTCATGATTTTCCCCTGAACCTAGTCTTCCAGTCCCCATCTCAATGGATGGCACCAACCCCATCCATTTATACCAGCTACAAACCTCTCTAATTCCCTCTCCTTAGTTAGCCCTTCACCCTCCCACACACACACACTCCCATAGAACTCCTCCCCTCTCTAATTCTGTCCCTCTCCTCAGCTAGCCCCTCCCCCCACACACACACACTTCTTTGATCTACAGTATCTCTCACCTGTACTTGTGCAACAATCGCAGGAAGTATCTGTGATGTCCCCTTAGACTGCAGTCTTATTTCCATATTGCAATCAAGGATATTCAGGACCCATTGAAATTGCACATCCTCTCATGTCACTCCCCAGATTAAAGCCCTGAAGTGGCTTCCATGTATCTTAGCCCATAATTAAATTTTCTAACTGGGCCTACAAATTCCTGAATGACCTGGCCCATCCCACCATTTCGTGCTTCATTAATTCCCTCTCTCTCCCTCTCTGGTCTGGTTATATCTCTGCCTAGAATTCTCCAACTCAACCACCCACCTTCACTTCTTCACACTGCCTCTCAGGTCAACATTTGCCCAGAAAAGGTCCCCCTCTTCCCACTCGCACCACTTTTATTCCACATTGTATTGGAAGTCCTAGTTAGAGAAATTAGGCAAGAACTAAAAAGGCATCCAAATTATAAAAGAAGAAGTAAAACTGTCACATTTGCAAATAACCTGGTATTAGAGAAAACATAAAGACTCTTCCAAAGAACTATTATATCTAATCAATGAATTCAGTAAAGTTGCAAGATACAAAATCAATATATAATATTTTATGTTTCTATACATTAATAATGAACTATCAAAAAATAAATTAAGAAAATTCCATTTATCATTGCATCAAAGAGAATAAAGTACCTAGGAATAAATTTAACTAAGGAGGTGAAATACCTGTACACTGAAAATTATGACATTAATGAAAGAAATGGAAGAAGACACAAATAGAGATTCTGCTTCTTGATTGCAAGAATTAATGTTTAAATAAACATAACTATCCAAAACAATCTATAGATTCAATGCAATTTCTATCAAATTTCCAATGGCACTTTTTCACAGAAATGGAAAAATAATTTTAAATTTGTATGGAAATATAAAAGAATACTCAGGAATAGCCAAAGCAAACTTAAGAAGAACAAAGCTAATGGTATTATGCCCCCTCATTTTAAACTGTATTTCAAAGCTACAGTAATCAAAACAGTATGTTGCAGGCATAAAAACAGACATTAGACCAATGGAACAGAAAAAAGAACCTAGAAATAAACCCATGCATATATAATAAATTAATTTATAATAGAAGAGACACAAATATACAATGGAGAAAGAAAAGTCTCTTCAATAAATGGTGTTAGGAAAACTGGACAGCCACATGCAAAAGAATGAAATTAGACCACTGCCTCATTCCACACACAGAAACTAACTCAAAATGATTGACTGAAATTTAAGACCTGAAAAGATAAACCTCCTACAAGAAAACAAAGGCAGTAAGCTCCTTGACATCTGTCTTGGAAATTATTATTTTTATTGGATTCCAAAAATAAAGGCAACAAAAGCAGAAAGAAACAAGTAAGACTATGTCAAACAAAATCTTATGCACAGCAAACCATTAATAAAATGGAAAGGACACCTATGGAATGAGAGAAAGTATTTGCAAATCATATCTGATAATAAGGTGATAGTATCCAAGATACATGAAGAATTCATACAAGTAAATAACAAAAAAAAAACAACAACAAAACAATTTTAAAAGGGCAAAAAAATCTGAATCGTTTTCTATAAATGTGGCCAATAGGTACATGTAAAGATACTCAATATCACTAATCATTAGGGAAATAAAAATCTAAGTCACAATGAGGTATCACCTTACACCTGTTACAATGCTATTATCAACAAGACATGGGACAGTGAGTGTCGGCAAGGATGCAGAGCAAAGGGAACCTTTGTGCACTGTTGGTGGGGGCACAGACTAGTGCAGCCACTATGGCAAACAGTGTGGAAGCTCCTCAAAAAAATTAAAAATAGAACTACCATATGATCTAGCACTTCCACTTCTCAGTATGTATCTGAAGAAAATAAAAACACTAAAATAGATATACGCACTCCCCTGTTCATTACAGCATAATTTACCGTAGCCGAGATACGGAAACAACCTAAGTGACCACCAATGGATGAATGGATGAGGAACATGTGATATTCATATATACTTCCTGTGGATTTGCATTTCCATGTCGTATGTTACCCCCTCCAGCTAGTTTATATTTTAGTCATGACCAGATTGCATATGTCTGACTCCCCCTTCCTTCTCATCTCTAGTTGGAGCAATATTTGTCTGTTACGTTTCTGTGGATCTGTTAAATATGGGACACACTTTGGCAATTCACCGAGATGAAATCTTACTGAGAGCCAGACTTATTGCTCTGCTCTGCAGGATTTCAGCCAACCCACACACAGCTTTGAGCCTGAGCTCCTGGCCCACAGGCAGGTACCACTTTCGGAAAATACACCATCATTGTTGGCTTTTCTTCACAAAGGGCAAATCCAAGTACACCTCAAGGGCAGCATGAGTATCCTAACTTAGGGGACTTCATTGCATGTATGTGTAAAGTTAATAGCATTTTTAAAGCACTAACAGACTTGGCTATAACTACATGCGATCATTTCATCTCAGCCTGTCTCTCTGTGTTTTAATGCCATTTCCTTTTTGAGTCTTATTTTCCATCTCGATGTTTTTCTGAAGGCAGAAATTCTGCTGGGAACTCCACTTCATGCCAGAGGGCAGATGTTCCTCTACTTACAATGGTATTATGTGCCAATGAACCAATGGTAAGTTGAAAATATCTTAATTCAAAAATGCATTTAGGCCCTAGTCGGTGTGGCCCAGTGAATAGAGTGTTGGCTTGTGGGCTGAAGGGTCCCAGGTTTGATTCTGATCAAGGGCACATGCGGGCTCAATCTCCAGGGTGGCTCATGCAGGAAGCAGGTGATCAATGATGCTCTCTCATCATTGATGTTTCTATCTTTCTCCCTCTCCTTTCCTCTCTGAAATCAATAAAAATATATTTTTTTTAAAATGCATTTACTACACCTAATAGAATACATTAGAATTTTCCCAGGTTGAGATATAATTAACAGATAACATTGTGTATGTTTGCTGAAACCAGTTTGGCTCAGTGGATAGAGCATTGGCCTGCAGACTAAAAGGTCCCAGGTTGGATTCCGGTCAAGGGCATGTACCTTGGTTGTGGGCACATCCCCAGTAGGGGGTGTGCAGGAGGCAGCTGATCAATGTTTCTCAGCAATGTTTCTAACTCTCGATCCCTCTCCCTTCCTCTTTGTAAAAAAAAAAAAAATCAATAAAATATATTTAAAAGAACATTGTATAAGTTTAAGGTATACAATGTGATGACTTGGCACACATATATATTATGAAATTGTTATTACAATAAGGTTAGTTAACACATCCATGATATGACACATTAACATTTTTGTTGTTGTGGGGAAGATATTTGAGCTGATTATTTCTGAGAAAGAGCAGACACAGGAGAACAGAGTGGAAGTGCTCCTTTGGTAATGCACATATACATTTCTAAGGGAAATCTCCATTCGTGTGTCCCTTCTGTACCAGGAAGGAAGGAGTGACTCTAGAGCTCCAGAAACTCCTATCAGTGGAGAAGGCATCAGTTTAAATCTGCAAAGGAACCTTACCTTTGTATTCTGCTTTTCCTGGTCATGTCCCGCAACTGACTGCCACCTCCCAAAAAAGTCTTTTATCTTAGGGATGGTATTTCCATTTCAGAGAGTTACTCAGTTTTCCTGTGTACAGGAGGGATATCAGCCAAGAACATAGAAAGGTAGAAGGAAAATGATTTTTCCTCCTCTACACAGCCATAGACAATCTAAGTGTGTGTCCTATGTTGCAATAGAACTTTATATAAAAACTAGGGGCCTGGTGCATGAAATCCGTGCACTGGGGATGGGTGGTCCCTCAGCCCAACCTGCCCCCTCTCACATACTGGGAGCCCTTAGGGGATGTCCTACTGATGGCTCACCCCCGGTCCAAGGCCAGGGGAACCCAATCAACGATCCCATGAGGCCGATTTCACTGGCTTGCTGTCTCTGCCCTGGCCCCCCAACCTGACCAAGGCCAGGAAAAGCCTCTTGGCAATAGGTTTTTCCAGCCTTGGGAACCCAGCGAACCCAGTGAGATTGCCCTGCCATGGGGCCGATCTTACTGGCTGCTGTGCTCACCTGTTCTCTCCTCCCTCCACATGGCCGGGCGGGCCCGCAAGGGGCGCGGATGCTGCACTTGTGGCCCCAGCTGGCCTGTTCTCTCAGTGGCTGCAGCCATCTTGGTTGGAGTTTATTTGCTCCTGATTGGCTTGTGGGCGTGGCTTCATCAGTGGTACAGTCAATTTGCATATTACCCTTTTATTAGATAGGACTAGAAGCCTAGTGCACAAAATTCATGCACTGTGTTTGGGGTGTCCCTCAGCCTTGCCTGTGCCCTTTCACAGTCCATGAGCCCTCAGGGGATGTCCAACCCACAGCATGAGTTGTCAGTCAGGCATACTTAGTGCTGCAACAGAGTTGGGAGGGGCTCCCGCCCCCACTGCTGCACTCACCAGCCTGGCTTCTGGCTAAACAGCACTCCCCCTGTGAGAGGGCCCTGACCACCAAGGGGCAGCTCCTGTGTTGAGGGTCTGCCCACTGGTGATCAGTGTGCATCATAACGACCCGTCATTCTGCTGTTCAATCAATTTGCACATTAGCCTTTTATTATATAGGATAAGTGGTAGGTCAGATTTAGCTTATAGCCTGTTGTTTCCAACCCATCCTAGAATATTCCACTGCCTCATCAGTGATCTGGGCTACAGCCTGGGAGTATGTATTTACAAAAATCTCCCAGGTGATGCTAGTGTTACTATTCACTGACAAGGGCTTCATGATTCGACCCCTTCAGTATTTCTACAGCATCATCTTCGCCTCTTCCTCTTCAATTCTCAACTCCAGCCATCTTTTACTTTCAGTTCCCTGGAAGGGTCATGAATAACTGCTGACTGTTTCCCAAGCAGTACCCTCTGCCAGAAACATACTCTCGGCTCCTTTACTTCACTCGGTGGATTGTCATTTATGCCTTGAGTTCTGCTCGGTATCACTTTCTCTAGGAAGGTTTCTGGATGCCACAATCCTTCCTCAGAGGTTAAATTTCTCCATCACTCCTCTTGGGATCCCCAGGGCCCTGCCCAATGCCTGGTACCATGTGGGTTGTTGAACAAATACATGTTGAATTAATGAATAAAGAAATGAATCAGAGACATGATGTACCATCTAAAAGTCAAATGTTTTATCTCAGCTGAAATCCTCACAGCCAGCTTTGCCCTACATAATAGCTACAAGTGATCATGCTTTTCCAAATGCGTGGATTTCTTTTAACAATTCAATAAAAGTGACCAACAAACCCGCTAAAGCTGACCTAAATCATGTAATTTAAAGGTGACAAAAATTTGAACAAATATAAAAACTTAATTTCTTACAGTAGTCCCTGTTAGCTGTGACTTTACTTTCCACAGTTTTAGTCAACTATGCTCTAAAAATATGAAATTTACCCCAAACATCAATATTGTCTGCTCTTGATATCCAACCATCAACATGATCATACCTTGATGACCCAGGACCACCCTGAGCAGATGATCCTCTCCTGACATATAGCCAGGTCAATAGTGCCCTAACACTAGGTCACAATGCCTATGCCATTCACCTCACTTCATCTCATATGCATTTTACCATCTCATGTCATCGCAAGAAGGAGGGTAAGTATAGTATAAGATATTCTGAGAGAGAGACCACATTCACATAGCATTTATTACCTATATTATAACTGTTCTATTTTATTATTAGTTATTGTTATTCTCTTACTATACCTAATCTAGAAATTAAACTTTATCATAGTATGTGTGTATAGGAAATATAGTATATATAGGGCTGCGTATTACCCACAGTTTCAGGTATCCATTGGAGATTCCTGGAACATATCCCCCCAATGATAATGGGGGAATAGTGCATGTTGCAAGTATTTTTTGATTTAATGCATTTTTTCTCTCTTTAACTCTAATGTCATCAAAATTAGTGGTACTGAGGGCTAGGCCAATCTAGTGTTCATTACTGGTCCATATAAGTATAGAAATAGAGAGTGAGCATTCGGAAGCTTTTTGCCAACTTTACAGAATAATTTTATTTGTATCTAACAAGAATTGTATTTCACTATAGATAATTTGAGAAACACTGATCTAACTCTTCTGTTCTGGGTCAGACCAAATTCAATGGGCTGTGATATTTGTCCCTCTAACAAGGGGACAATCGTAATGTCTAGTGATATTTTTGATCCTCAAAATTGCAAAGTCAGGGCAGGTTCTGTTGGTATCTAGTGAGTAGATACCAGGGATACTGTTCAACATCCCATAGTGCACAGGGCAGCCACTACAACAAATAATCATCCAACCCCAAATGCCAATAGTGCTGAGATGGCAAAATCCTAATCTAAGGATGTAAACTCATATTCTGAAGCCATCTTAGAACCAAATAATTTTTTTCCCATTTGTCTCTTTTCAGCCGATGAGTTGCTTCTTCCCATCAGAGCCACAAACAGAAAAGTCACATGCTTACATAGATTTCATAACATTTTGCTCTTCTTCCTCAGGTCAAAGATTCTTCCCTCTTCCACCTAACATCCCGTTTCCTGCCTAGCAAAGCAAAAAGAGAAGCATGAGATGATTCTTTTGCTGCAAGAGGGTCTCATGACCCTCTTCCCCTATCATCAGTTTTCTGACAGCTAATTCTTCGGTTTCTTGCATTTAGAACATGTGCTAGCACTAATCTGAAAGCAATGCTGAGATGTTCACATTACAAAACTTCTCTGCTGACCTTTCTGACAAGCATCTCGAAGAGACTACATTAAAACTTTTCTTGGTGGACTTGAAGTTGCTGTTCAAGCTTCTTGAAAATAACTTTTCAAACACATGACAAGTTTGAATAAAAATCTTAATATATTTTATTGATTTTTTTTTACAGAGAGGAAGGGAGAGGGATAGAGTTAGAAACACTGAGGAGAGAGAAACATCGATCAACTGCCTCCTGCACACTCCCTACTGGGAATGTGCCCACAACCAAGGTACAGTCCCTTGACCGGAATCGAACCTGGGACCTTTCAGTCTGAGGGATGACACTCTATTCACTGAGCTAAACCAGTTAGGGCTTGAATAAAGTTTGCTAAAAAAAAAAGGAAATCATATATGTATTGTTGTTGCTTATTTACATTACATTACATTACTACTAGAAATCATTTCATTTCTATTAGTTTTCATTCATTTCTTCATTTTGGCAGGATCCATTGCTACTTACAGATAAACATGCTCAGTCGCAAATAGGCTACTATTTGCAGGTGAACAATGAACTTGAACCCCATATATTTCCTCAACATCTTATAAATCAGGTCTTGGCAATCTTTATTGAAGCCATTCTTAAAAATCATCTTCCGCCCCAGCCGTGTGGCTCAGTGGTCGAGCATCTCCCTATGCACCAGGAGGTCAGGGTTCTAGTCTCAGTCAGGGCTCCACCCCCAGTGCAGGAGGCAGCCAATTGATGATTCTCTCTCATCACTGATGTTTCTATTTCTCTCTCCCTCTCCCTTCCTCTGTGAAATCAAGAAAGCATATTTTAAAATAAATAATCTTCCTTTTCCTGCTGTGGCCTGGCGTTATTTTTATTTCTAAAATGGTGATTGTTTTTAACGTGTTAATTTAACAAAAGTTCTGGTTGGTATGGTACAATAAGAGTACTTTTTGAGTGCTCACTGTATGCCAGTTACTGTGCAAGCACTTTAAATATATTATAATTTAATCTTCATGACAAACCTCCATAACAGGTAGTATTATTGTTCTCTCTTTACAGATGAGGAAACTGAGGCACATCGAGGTGACATGACTTGACCAAGGTTATAAAAATAGTGAGCAACACAGCTAAGATCCAAGTCCCAGTGTGCTGTGTCCAGATCTTTCCCATCCTTCCTCTCTTGTAAGTTGGGAGTCACATAAACAGATGCAAGTAGAGCAGGAAATAGAAAACTATGGTTTGTGGGCTATCAGGCTGGTCACAAGAAGAGCCACGTGAAAACTAACAAAAATAAGTTCTGTATCCTTTAGGAACTGTGTCTTAGTCTTGTTTCTTGTTTCTCCCGCAGGCCTCTCACAGAATAACTGGTCAGTTGCTATTTGTAGATTTCCCCCATACTAGAAGCTGGTCACCCATGTATTCTCCTCCACTCACCCCAAGTTCACCCCTCTGAGATTTGTAAGTGGTCTGGAACCAGTAGCTGCAAAACCATGTATTTTCTCCCTGGAGAGCCTCTGATAACATCCCATGAGCCAGTCACACATCTGTGCTGTGGTCTTTGGCTCTACCTGCCCATTTGTTCCTCTTTGGCAAGAAGAGTGGGAGCTGAAGTTCAAGGTTGATTACATGACATACTCTAAAACAACTTTGCTGCTCAGCTCTTTAGATGGAATATCTTAGGCTCCCTTTGGGAAGAAGAGGGAAGGAATGCTGAGCAATGGTTAGGATTGTCATGCTTAACTTTTCATTCCTTTTCTTCAAGTGGAGGTATATAAAGTTTCTTCCCTTCTTCATGTCACCTGCTATTTGTAGCTTAGCAGACCCCCCCAAAAAATAAAAATGGCAGATCAGAATGAGACCAAAAAGTCAGTTACTTCTCAATTCCTCACAAGATAGCCTTAAAGTCTCTAAACTAACAGTTTCTACTCAGTAACTTTTTGATTCATACTTTTTCTAAAATATTTTTATAGAGAGAGGAAGGAGACAGAGAGAGAAACATGGATGTGAGACCAACACATTGATTGGCTACCTCCAGCATGAACCCCCTCTCCCCCCTCACACACACACAGGGGATGGAGCCCTCAACCCAGGCATGTACCCCAACCAGAAATCAAACTGGCAACCCTTCAGTACAGGGGACAATGGCCAACCAACTGAGCCACACTGGCCAGGGCAATTCAGACTATTGACTGTAAATGACATTTACTGTGAATAATTCATATATCCTGAACGCCACTGATGGTGAGATCAGATGAATTTACAACACTGATTCAAGTTTACTTAAGGTTATGAGCAGTGCCATATTTCATAACCACTATGGTCTTCAGTCAGTATTCTCTTTATGGATACTGTCAATGCTTTTCATTAATTTTTAAGTTTTTTGAAAGCTTCTTGGCCATGTTCAAAGCATTATCTATTTACTGGTTACTTTTGGTCTGTCCATTGTCTGTGTGTACACGAAATGAGCTTCTTGGTTTAATAAGAGTTGGTTGTGTCTCACCCTCCAGCTTCTACCTGTACTGTTATTTGTAATCATTCACTTGTTCACTCACTGTGCAGGGACGACAGTCTCAATGAATAGATGCTTTTAACGGAGTTTCAGCAGAAAGCAAGGAGGCCTCTGACAAAGGTATCATTTTTCTTGGGAAATTAGCAAAGACTTCACAAATGAGGAGGCATCTGTGCTGGCCTTACAGGAGGAGTAGGAATTCGTCAAGCAGAGAATAGAGGTCTATTTCAAGGAAAGATCTTATATCAAAGATTAGATGAGAATTTCTGTATCCTACTTCTTTGTCTCAAGGAATCCATAGTACCATGATGTGAAACTAAGGGTATTATATTCTAACTGATTAAACACTGTCACAAGTACTTTTAAAAACATAATTTCCCTCCAAATTGTGGAGCAAACTATTCCATAATATTGAAATGAAGTGGTAAATTAAAAAAAAAAGGCAAGACAACAGGCCCAAAATGGAATAGTTTATGCCAGGTTGGCAAACTCATTAGTCAACAGAGCCAAATATCAACAGTACAATGATTGAAATTGCTTTTGAGAGCCAAATGTTTTCGACTTAAACTTCTTCTAATGCCACTTCTTCGAAATAGACTTGCCCAAGCCGTGGTATTTTGTGGGAGAGCCACACTCAAGGGGCCAAAGAGCCGCATGTGCCGACCACTGGACTAAGCTAAACCCCATGTCCCAAAACCTCTGCTTAACTTAATTAGCTTCAGCTGTCTCCAAAATGGAATCTTAAACCAATCAATCAGGGATCACTTGATCAGCACTAGTTAGATAACCTGCCTGCTAGTCCCCTGCCCTCCCCTAGAGGAAAGGGACCTTGCAATAAGAACCTGCTTTTTTGCCTAGAATAACTTCCTTGTTCCTGCTCCCTTCTGCCTATAAAAGTCTTTCATTTTGTACAGCTCCTTGGAGCCCCTTTCTATCAGTTAGATTGGATGATACTGCATAACTGCAATTGATTTTTGCTCATAAAAATTAATATGCCCCAGTTTTATCTTTTTTAACAGTTCAAATGCAATTAGTCATGTAAAATTTCAAACACATACACACAAGCATACACGAATCAGAAATTATTCTATCTAGCCCAGTGATTCTCAGCTATGGAAATGCTGACCTCTAGGTGATATCTGACAATGTCTGGACACATTTGGGGTTGTTACACTGTAGGACGTGTGGATGGTAGAAACCAGAGATGATGCTACAGTGCACAGGACAATGCTCCACAACAAAGAATGGTCCAATCCAAAATAGCAACTGCGCTAAGCATGAGAAATTCCACTCTGGTCTATGTCATATGGATAACGGTCCAATTACTTAACCTGGCATCCTTTCATTTGTAGAATGGAAATCAGTCCTGCTCAGCTCTTTATTCCTGAGACAGTAAGATTTACCTTGTCCCGCCCTTGCTGTTGCACAGTTCCATCTATAAGCAAGGTGCGCATGAATTTAGAACACTGTGAAAACTCATGTGAATTTAATAACTTTAGTTGATGGAAAATAAGCTAAGAATCAAAGCTTGGGGGAGGACATCACGACTCCAAGGCTGTGGGCCCATCACTGTCAGTCCAACATAAATATTTATGACAGCATATTCCACCAGGAGCGCATTTGTCTGGAAGAGACTTGTTTCTTTCTGCCATAAGCAGAAAAGGGTTTTCTAAATACAGCCTCTATTGTTTGGAGTGAGTAGTCTTACATTTATGCCAGGCAGCATGGTGCAGAAATTTAATATTCAGTTAGTGAACATGCACAGAACCGGGGGGGAGGGAACAAGACTGTCTTGGTTTAAAACTGTATTTTCAATTTGGTAGCCATAACCATATGTGGCTGTTGAGTACTTGAATGTGGTGAGTTCGGTTAAGATGTGCTATAAATGTAAAATGCACACTGTAGTTCAAAGACTTATTTCAGAACAAAGAATGTGAAATGTCTCAGTTATTTGTATTTTGATTGCAAGGTGAAATAACTTGTTGATTCATTGGATTAAATAAAATATATTAGAATTAATTTTACCTAGTTTTAATTTTAATGGTTTACTAGAAAATTTAAAATTACGTACTTCTATTGGATAGCGCTATGCTAAAAGCACACATTTCTGTATTCTTTTTTAATCTTATTGTGATGCTCATGAAAAGATCTTAGGATTCAGTTTCTAACAGGTGTATCCTTCAATCACCAGGCCACTGGTTCTCAACCTTGAATGCACATTGAAATAACCTTGGATAGTTGTTAAAAAAAATACTGATGCTTTAGACATACAGAGGCTGGAACAAAACTAAACTCCTAAATCTAAATCCCACATCCTGTATGAAAATTAACTCAAAATGGATCATAGTTTTAAATGTAAAATGTAAAGCTATAAACTTTTAGAAGAAAACATATGGGAAGGTCTCCAAGATCTGGGGCTAGGTAGCAGGTTCTTAGACTTCATACCAAAAGCACAATCATAAAAGGGAAAATGGGTAAATTCATGAAAATTAAAAGCTTTTGCTCTGTGAAAGCCCTTGTGAAGAGAATCGGATAAACCACAGATTGGCAGAAAATATTGGCAAATCTTATATCTAATGAAGTAACTAGGCCGGTGGTGGGACAACTCATTAGTCAACAGAGCCAAATATCAACAGGACAACGATTGAAATTTCTTTTGAGAACCAAAGTTTTTAAACTTAAACTTCGGCTAATGCTACTTCTTCAAAATAGACTCGCCTAGGCCAAGGTATTTTGTGGAAGAGCCATGCTCAAGGGGCCAAAGAGCCACATGTGGCTCGTGAGCCGCAGTTTGCTGGTCACGGAACTACGCTACCTAGACAATGTTCAAACTCAACTGTAAAAATACAAATATCTAATTAGAATATGGGCAAAAGACATGAACAGATATTTCACTGAGGAGGATATATAGATGACAAACACATGAAAAGATGATCCCCATCACTAGCCATTAGGAAAATGCAAATTAAAATCACTGCACATTAACCTATGATTTCAACACAAATTTCTATTTAAAAAAAACAAACATGACAAGAACCGCCTTCTATCTTCCTGCTCTCCACTCCTCCAGATTTAAATGGACAGCAGTGTGGCCTGGGCACTGAGCATTTAAAATCTCTAGTGATTTTAGTGTGCAGCCAAAGTTAAGAACAATTCTTCCAGGATAAAGAGGATAGCTTAGTAGGAATGTATAAAAACAGAGCCTGAAGGCAGGCAGGGAAGCTGCTCACTTTGGGCTTTCTGATTGAGGCTTATGTCCACACTCAATCCCCAAATAACATAATGCATCTTGTACTCAATGTCTTATGTCCCAGGATAATGTCTAGCCAAGGATGCAGCAATTTCTATTCACCAGAAGGAACAGGATTTGGCCAAATTGAGGAGGTGGATGAAATGTGATGCCTTCCTATGTCCTCTCTTCTTCCCCCTCCTTGTCAAATTTGTCTGCACATTGGACTCACCTGGGGGAGGTTATAAAGTATTGATACCTGGATCCTGTTCGTGGAGATTCTTATTTCCTTGGTGTGGAATATGGCCTGGGCCTTAGGATTTCTTAGAACCTCCCCAAAGGGTTCTAATATACAGTGAAGGAGAGCAGAATATGGCATACCCAAATATGATCTTGGGCATAAAGATCACTTTGAGCCATTTATTTTGAGAAACAGCAGACACAGGATAATCTCCAAAAACAGAAGTTATTCTTTTGTTAAGAGTTACACCCTGCTTATAAGGATGTCTCCCTCTCAGTATCAAGAAATATTTGCAAGTGCGAGGGAAAATGTTTGTAGAGGAATCATTACTGGGAACACCAGTATTCCAAATCCAAATGTCCCCTCCCACAGCTAAGACCCCCAACAGTGTATATCAGAGTCTGCTCTGTGAACTATGCAGAGTTCATGGGTATGCCAGTTCTACAGATTTGCTGAAGTGAAAGTAGCTCTTATGCAAAACAGTGACTTGCAACTCATCAACTCCCTACCTCCTAGTGGGCAAATGTTACACTAAAATCAAAGGCAAATTAACGATTACCTAATTTAAGTACTAAAGGCCTCTTCTCTACCTTATCTCCTGAGAGGGCTGGTTTTGTGATCAGACCTCCAAAGTGGTATGCCACCTGCGGTCTGTCATTTTCATCAGAGGTGCCTAATTACATAGGCCTTGGTTTGAAGATAGCTTCCTGCATTGATTTCCAGATTCCACAGCAGTGGAAGATATTTCCCCAAGTTAAAAATGTCCTCCCCACCCCCTTTTAGAGGGCACTTTCAGTTTCAAGATGAGCATCTGAGAGGTGTCACCACCCCTGGCAGCAATCTTGAGGGAGATTTGGAAAAGAAGATTAAATAAATGTCATAAGAGAGAATCATATGTCTTGTACTATGATTAAAAATCCATCCTCTTGTTGAAAAGGATGGAGTGCCAGAAGATGAGTCATACCAACAAAGGGAGGAGGATGCTAATAGCAAGAAACAGTATGTAACGGGTCCTGCGAATCATGGCTGAAGTCAGGCAAGTAGGTGGGATGAGCTCCTTGCCCCAGATTTGATTGGGTCTAGTGATCTGGAAGCAAGCATTTAAAACATCTAAGACAATGTGGTGGTTTTGCCCAGCTGAGCCCACTGGTGTGGGGGTTTTCTTTCTTGTCCAACATCCAGCGTGGAAAGAAGAGTGAGTCTAGTTTCTGAGTAGAGGAGCTGGGGATTGAGAAATAAAAGAATAGAGGACACAGAAATAGAAATAAAAAGCTGGGGCTGGGTGGAATCTCTATTCTCCCTGATGGAGACACAGGAATCCATACCCAACAGCAATGTGTTTATTTATACCAAAATACAAAGGGGTTTTACCAGAAAAAACTTAGGATCAAAGGAGCTTAAGTAGGTCCTGGCCCTATTCATTCCCGGGGGTGGGGGAGGGGCTAGGCTGAATCTACATTTCAAGGCCCTCTCCCTGACACTTGGAGCAATTTAAGAGTCAGTACTGATAACACATCCAGCTTTCTTGGTGGGTGTGTTTCCAAGATGCAGCTCTGCCTGGCTCCTCGGATTCAGCTGACAATGATTTGAAGAATGCTCAGGTGCCTTCCCTTGAGACCGTCTACACACTGGAAGCACTTTCTACATGCAGATGGAGATGTGGAGCCAACAAAAATGTAGGTTAGAATGGAAATGGTATTTCTAAACTTCCCATTAGTTTTACATGGGTCTTTTCCTGCTCCAGGGGCAGTCTTTCCTGGGGCAAAGAGATGAATAAACCTGAGAGTAGAACAACTCTGTTAAATTCAGCCTTAAAGGCTCAGGCGAGCCTGCCTGTAAAGCTGTGTATCCAGGTCAGGACCAGAAACGGAAATAAGAAACAATTTCATTTCATTTCGCGCAATGGTTTCTCCAGACTGTTTCAAATTCCATTGCAATTAAAAATCTATACAGTGGTCCTCACACTTCAGTGTGCATTACAATCCTCTCTCTGGAGGGCGTATTAAAACACCACCCTAAGTGTTTCTGATTCTGGAGGTCTGAGTTGGGGCGGTGCCTGAGAATTTGTATCTCTAACAAGTTCCCAGAAGATGCTGATAGGCCAGGGACCAGGCTCTGAAAACAGCTGCTCTGGTTATTTTTAAACCTAAAAGGATGACTTACACATGACTCTGAGGAGTTACACCCAAGTGCCTCTTTCTTTGTAGATGTCTGATTCCCCAGTAGGTCAAGCTAGCATGGGACTTGGAGTCACATGGAAGATGCTGACTTTGGATGCCCATGATGTGACTCGCATGACAGGAACTTCTAGTTTTACATACAAAACAGAAGCTGACTGCAAAACAAATGAAAAAAAAATAATGTGGATAAACTGTTGGGAGCATCAAGGGAAGTAAGCCCCAGTTCAGAGAGCAGTGTGTATATGGGGAGCGGAGAGGGAAAGACTGGGAAGATGATAGAATGCTGATTTGTGGATGAGATGCACATATTTTATGTGGCAGCCTTGAGGATCTGAACAGAGGGGTTTTGGTTATTAACTAATTTCATGATTATTAATATTCACGGGGTGCACAAGGTTATGCTGAGTTACACATTTGAAAGAATTTCCTAACTGGGAGATTTGTGATGTTGGGTTATGGTGCCAATAGAGGTGGAGTAAATCTTCTCTGATTATTTAAATTTGGGACTTGACCCCTGTTTATGGGTCAGCTTGGGCTGGTTTTGGATAGACTCTTCTAAATGCAGGAGATTGGATTTAATGACATCTTAAGTTCCATTTCTTCTGTATGTAAAGAAAATATATAAAAATTAGTGCTTCATTGTGAAGGTATGCATTATCTATAGACCACCTTTCCCCATCGTCTCATTTTGAGTCTATGAAAGCTATGTTATAACTGCAAGCTGTGGATAACTGATATCAAAACAACTATTGTGCTCTCTTTGGCAGCATATATACTAAAAAAAAAAAAAACTACTGTCTGTGGACATGCAAATTATGTCCTCTGAAAGTCCCATCAACTTCCCTTCCTCACTGGAGGAAGGGTTTTGTCTCTAAAACTCTGCAATATCCTTCTGAGGTTAACCACCTGTAATGTATACTCAGGTTAAAGGCACAACCCCCAAAATTGTCCTCACTTCTGATGCCAGCTGCAAATTTGGTGGTCCTTAAGCCTCCCACATTTCTGACCAACTGGCTACAAATTCAGGAATTCCCATTGCCCCTTTATGTTTGCTAATTCACTGTAATGACTTACAGAACTCAAAACCTCTGTGTTTATTATTATAGCATTATTATAAAGTATACAGGTGAGGGCTAGTCAAATGAAGAGACACACCGGGTGAGGTTTGGGAAGGTCTCAAATGCAGAGCTACCATGCCCTCCCCTTGTGGAATCAGGACACATTGTCCTCTCATTACACATATGTATTTCCCAATCAGAAAGCTCATCAGTCCCCGGTCTCCAGAGTTTTTACTGAGGTATCATTATAAAAGCATGATTGATTGGATCAGAGGCTACATGATAGAACTCATTATCCAGTACCCTTCACCCCCTGGAAGTTGGGTTTATATTACCTGGCTCAAAGCCCCAAACCTTGAATTGCATGGTTAGTCTAGTCCTATGATTCATCTCCATCCTGAGTCATCTCTTTGACAAGGGCCCACCTTGAATAATAGATATTTCTATCGATCAAAGTTCCCTCCCCAGAACTCCAGGAACAAAGGCCAGTCCCCATTTGCAAATTCATTCTAATATTATTGACCTATAAATGTTTGTTGATTTTTTTTGTTGTTCTTTTAACTGGTTATAATATCTGCTGGGTTACTTTGTTTTGAAGCTTAAAATTTTGGCATCTGCAGCAGGAGGACTGTCAAAAATTATACTGGACCACCCCCTTATTTCATAGTTAAGAACTCGAGGCCCAAAGGTAACAAGTGTTCTGGGGCCTCACAGGTGGGGCTGACCTGGGATTGGAATTTCTGCTTTCAGACTCTTAAATAATGTTTATAGAAGAGGAAAAATAATCTTTCCCTCTACATTCCTAGGTTCTTTGATAAGACCTTCTCTAATAAAAGACAGATTAGCAGGATAAAAACAAACAGAAGTTCAATAACATGTACACTTCCAGTACACATGAGAGAGACCCAAGAAAACAGAGTAACTCTCTGAAATGGCCAAAGCAAGCACCTTAAATACCATCCCCAGCTAGAGATAAAAGGTGTTTGAGGTGGGGAGGGGGGTCAGTTATGGGAGGTAACCACCAAAAACACAATAAACAAAGGTAAGATTATTATACAGATTTAAGTCTTGCCTTCTCCATCGTTAAGAGTTTCTAGAAATTTATAGTCATCATCCTCTTTTTGTTATAGAGAGGGAGTCACCCTTACAAATGGAGATTCCTCTCACAAATGTGTATTTTGCTGATAAAAGGGTAACTTCTACTTGGTTTTCAGAGATTCTCCTGTGTCTGTTGTTCCTTAAAAATAATCAGCTCAATAACCCCTATGCCCAAGAGATACATTTTGAGGTGGTATATTCTGCTCTCCTTCATGTTCTTCACCAGGAGGTACACCACAAAGCCAGACCCTTTTCCCCACGCCCACACTTCCATGCACATGGTTAGTCCCTCAGAGAGAAAGCCACCCAAGCTCGTCTTTACACCAGTTGAAAGCTCTCTTCTTTTCTTATTTGACTGTTTAGATCAAGAAGCCCTTGGCTGTGAGTATAGGGCCTTGTCCCACTTTGTACTGGCATTGCCTAAGGCCATGGTCGGCAAACTGCAGCTCATGAGCCACATGCCCCTTGAGTGCGGCTCTTCCCCAAAAATACCATGTCCTGGGCAAATCTATTTTGAAGAAGCAGCATTAGAAGAAGTTTAAGTTTAAAAAATGTGGCTCTCAAAAGCAATTTCAACAGCTGTACTGTTGATATTTGACTCTGTTGACTAATGAGTTTGCCGACCACTGGCCTAAGGCAACTGCTTTGGCATGTGGGATGTGCTCAATAGAAAACTGCTTATAAATACATAATAATGCACAAAACATAAGTACATATAAATAATAGAACTCACAGGGCATTAGCTGCATGTCTACCAGTTACTCTTCTTGTGCTGTCACATGTAGAACTCACAGCAAGTCCACATGTTAAGTACCATTAGAATTATTACTACTTTATAGATGAGAAAACTGAGGCTCACAGACGTTGAAAAACTTACCCAAAGTTATCTGGACAGAAGGTGCTAGAAACGGATCTGTTGCCTGAATTAAGCTTTTAACGTCTAGGCCAGCATTTCTCAATTGAACACTCATTCGAACCACCCGGAGAGCTTGTTGAAACACCTGGGGTGGGATGTGGACTCCACACTTCTAATAAGTTCACAGGGGATAATGGTGATGCTGGCTCAGAGTCCACAGATGACCACTGCTCCAGGCTCTGTGGGCTTCAAGTGGATAAAATGGACACAGGACAACACAATGTAAGAGCAAATATAGGCCAAGTTTTAAACACTGAGGGTAATCTTCTTGCATGTTCTCCGTTTTTACCAAACATACATGAGCGACGGAGGTTTGCTGTCTCATTTATTAAGCATATGATGGGATTGGAGCAGAGCTTAAAATTAAAGGAAGGGGCCGAAACCGGTTTGGCTCAGTGAATAGAGCGTCGGCCTGCGGACTGAGGGGTCCTGGGTTCGATTCCGGTCAAGAGCATGTGCCTTGGCTGCGGGCACATCTCCAGTGGGGGGTGTGCGGGAGGCAGCTGGTCGATGTTTCTCTCTCATCGATGTTTTTGACTTTCTATCCCTCTCCCTTCCTCTCTGTAAAAGTCAATAAAATATATTTTTAAAAAAATTAAAGGAAGGGATTTCCTCTATCATGGTTAGAATCTTTCATGAGACAGAAAAAAAAAATGCCAGAAGTTAGCTCTTTCTGTGCAGATTTCAAAACTGAAATATGGGGGTGTCTCAGAAGCAGAGCATCATGTCAATTTCGTGTTCTGAGAAAATGATACAGGGGAATAGAAAACACTTCATTTGAAACTCCTCTTTTCTGTCCGAGACTGTGCCAATCAGAAAAAAAGTGGTGGGGGGGGGGGGGGCGGAGGGGGCGGAAGTTCCTGAGGTGGACTTTAAGGGGAAAATTCCAGGCATTGTTTGCCAGCCCACAGCTTTTGCAAGACCGTAACCCCACCCCCAGCTGTGAGGTCATGGTCAGCTGCTGCTCTGCTGACCAAGGTCCACACAATGCTCCTAGTCTTTTCCATCTAAGGTGAACGGATCTGGACTGTCGGATTCAGCATCAAACACAAGCTGAAATGATTCTTGAAACACGTCCCCATACTGACCAAGGAGGAATCTTTGGTGAGGAAGAGTGGCCATTTAAAGTGGGCGTTTTTTCAAACTTAACCACAAAAGGCATCACCTGGGGAGATTTTATGACACCCAATGGTCAGGCCATAGACCAACCCAATCAGGTCAGAATCTCTGAAGATGGATCCAATTTTTATCCTTTCTGAAGCTTACCAGGTGATCCCATTCTGCAGCCAATTTTAAGTCAGTGCTCTAAAGCAGAACTTCTGACATTTCAAATTGCATAGGATTCCCCTGGTGAGGATTCCCCTGGCGATCATGCCAAACTGCAGATTGTGACTCACTAGGTCTGCGATGGAGTCTGAGACTCTGCAATGCTGACAAGCTCCGAGATAGTGTGGAGGCTTCCATGTATCTCAATTGCAAGAGCAGCAGCTAAAGCAACTGGCAAAGTTGTGCTGCATTGAATGCCAAAATCTCCTACTGCTAAGCCCCATCTGCTTGCCCAGAGTCTAAGGAAGCACCAGCTAATGTCAGGAGACTGTTATTCAGTCCCATTCTGAGTGTTAATATCCTGATTGTGGTGAGAAGTCGAGGAAGCTCCAGCAACAGCTGAAATTCTAGTATCTCGTGCCTAGCCTCACAACATGAAACATTCCAGGATTTCCTAAAACCACATATTGTGCCCCTCTTGATAGACTGTTGAATTCGTGAAACCCTCAGCAATCTCATGTTCAGCATTTCTCAGTGAAATCAGTTTTCAGAGACAGGATACTCTTCCATATGACATGTCTTGGGCTAAACCTTGCAAATTATTTTCCGAGTAATCAGGCATGTGCCTCTCCATATACCACAGAAATTCTGCAAAATGTGATTTGCACTGGGCACATCCCTCCTCTTCCTTCCCTTTCTACAGCTGTTCACCGAATCCAATCATCTCCTCCCTAACTAGTCTACTTATCCCAGCCTCCTTTGCTGTTAGGTGTGGCCATATGACTGGGTTTTAGCCAATGGAATGTAGTAGAAATGATGTGCGTCATATGGAGACCTGGCCCATAAAACTCTCTCTCCATATGATCTTCCAAGCATTTTCCTCTCTGCCAACTTCATGCAAATGAGCTTAGCAATTGGGAGGCCATTTGTTGCAGATGGCAGAGCCACATGGAAGAAAGGAAGCTTCCTGCCAATTAGGAACACCTCTTTTTTGACTTTATAGAGAAATACACTTCTTCTGTATGTGAACCATTCCACATTTTGTGATTTGTTACAGTAACTAGCCATATTTTAATTAATATACCTTGCAATAGCACAATTCCACTCTCCATGTAGAAGGAGAACTTGTGGATATGTGGAGAGAATCATGAGTCATTAAGGACACACTGTGTGGCTCCCATCCCATCCTGGAGAGCCAGGTTGATTCTAACCCTTTTCATCTATCTCTTTCTTTATGCCTTCAGCTGTTAGACCATTGAGATGGAGCTTGGGAGAGTCCCTCTACTAAGAGGAGAGATACAGGAGCCAAGGAAGGAGCATAGAGAAGCTGATGACTTAGCCCTGGTTCTCATCTTGGTTTTAACAATGAGAATAATGAAAAGACAGGTTTATAAATTGTCCAAATAACATCAGCAACGAAGGAAACAAGGCAGAAACAATAACCATGGTGATGATGATGATGTTAACACTATTTAAGTGTTTAACACATGCCACCACTGTTATAAAATTTTATACACATCATCTCATTTATTGTTTAGAACAATCTTACTATTAAGTACTAATGGCCTGATGCACAAAATTCATGCATGGGGCGGCGTGTCCCTCAGCCCAGCCTGCACCCTCTCCAATTTGGGACCACTCAGGGATGTCTGACTGCTGATTTAGGATATCTCTCTCGAAATCTGGGACCACTAGCTCCTAACCACTCATCTGCCTGCCTGCCTGATCGCTCTTAAACACCCTGCCTGCTGGCCTGATCAGCCCCAACTGCCCCTCTTTCTGTTCTGATCAACCCTAACTGCCCACCCTTGCCAGCCCGATGGCCCCCAATTGTCCCTCCCACTATTCTGCTCTCCCCCACCTGCCCACCCCCAGTGACCTACTCACCCCCAGTTGCCATCCCCTGCCAACCTGATCGCCCCTAGCAGCCTCTGCCTTGGCCCCACCACTATGGCTTTGTTCAGAAGAATGTTCGAAAGGTCTCCTGATCTAATTAGCATTTTACCCTTTTATTGGCATACTAGAGGCCCAATGCATGAAATTTGTGCACGGGGTGATGTCCCTTAGCCCAGCCTGCACCCTCTCCAATCTGGGACCCCTCGAGGGATGTCCGACTGCCCATCCCTACTAGGATCGGGCCTAAACAGGCAATCAGACATTCTTCTCACAATCCAGGACTGCTGGCTCCAAACTGCTCACCTGCCTGCCTACCTGATTGCCCCTAACCGCTTCTGCCTGCCAACATGAACACCCCCTAACCACTACCCTGCCAGCCTAATTGATGTCTAATTGCTCCCCTGCCAGCCTGTTTGCCCCCAACTTCCTTCCTCTGCCGAACTGGTCACCCCTAACTGCCCTCCCCTGCAGGCCTGATCACCCACAACTGCCATCCCTTGCAGGGCCTGGAACCCCCCAACGGCCTCCCCTGCTGGCCATCTTGTGGTGGCCATCTTGTGTCCACATGGAGGCAGGATCTCTGACCACATGAAGGCAGCCCTCTTGTGTGTTGGAGTGATGGTCAATCTTCAAATTACTCTTTTATTTGATAGGATAGAGGCCTGGTGCATAGGTGGGGGCCAGCTGGTTTGCCCTGAAGAGTGTCCCAGATCAGGGTGGGGGTCCCCTTGGTGTGAAGGGCGGCCTGGGCGAGGGGCCTGTGGTGGTTTGCAGGTTGGTCACACCCCCGAGCGACCCAAGCGTAGGTCCTGGGATCTGGCATTAATCTATGTCTACAATTGAAACTTTGTAGCCTGGAGTGGAGCCAAGCCTTCTGTTTGCTCCGTGGCGGCAGCCATTTATGTTTGAAACTTTGTAGCCTAGAGTGGAGGCCTAGGCCAGCAATGGCAGACTGAAAGCTTGGCTTCCTCCATTGCCAAGGAAACCCAAGCCTCTGTTCTCTCCAGCTCAGTGGATGCCGCCATTTCTGTATCTTTTATAATTGAAACTTTGTAACATTGAGTGGAGGCCTAGGGAGGCAGAAAGCTTGACTTCTTCTGTTGCCGGGGAAACCCAAGCCTTCTTCCTGCTCTCAGTGGCAGCAGCCATCTTGGTTGGGGTTTATTTGCATAATTTGCTCCTGATTGGTTGGTGGGCATGGCTTGTGGGTGTGGCAAAGGAATGGCCAAATTTGCATATTACTCTTTTATTAGATAGGATATTATTTTTAAATATATATTTTATTGATTTTTTTTTTACAGAGAGGAAGGGAGAGGGATAGAAAGTCAGACACATTGATGAGAGAGAAACATCCATCAGCTGCCTCTTCCACACCCCCTACTGGGGATGAGCCCGCAACCAAGGTACATGCCCTTGACCAGAATCGAACCTGAGACCTTTCAGTCTGCAGGCCGATGCTCTATCCACTGAGCCAAACCTGTTTTGCCTAGAGAGGATATTATTAATATCCTTATTTATCAATTGCAAAAGCAGAGGCCCAGAGAGATTAACTTGACCACTCCACAACTGGAAGAGCCATAACACAAAGCCAGATCTCACACTCTTGTCCATCATACTGTGCTGCTTCAGGGTCTGGGTGATAAGTGAAAGGGATGCAAGTGTCTAGTTTCTCCTATCTCTCATGCATGAAATAGTTGCTGAAAAGAGCAGGGATTCTGGCTGAATCAAGGAACCCCAAAATCAGGGGAAGCTGCAACACATGTAGCATAGTTATAAGAAGGAGCCCTTGGGTAGCTCACACCTATCAAATTGCATGGTCTATTTTTCACCATTGCTTCTGGCTAAGACCCAAAGTAACACATTTACCTCATGTGAACTTTAAATGAATGAATGATGCATCAGAAAGGCTCAGTTACTTCTATGTCTGTTTCCTTATACTTTTTATACAGAAATTTATTTTGATTTCAGAGAGGAATGGAGAGGGGGTGAGAGATAGAAACATCAATGATGAGAATCATTGATTTTCTGCCTCTTCCACACCTAACACTGGGGATCGAGCCTACAACCCAGGCATGTGCCCTGACCAGGAATTGAACCGTGACTTCCAGATTCATAGTTCAGTGCTCAACCACTGAGACATACCAGTCAAGTTGTTCCCTTACACTTTTATATTTTTTTAATTTATCATTGTTATTGAAAATATTACAAATGTCCCAATTTTTCCCATTGACCCACTCTACAGTACTCCTGGCCTTGCCCCAGGCTTTCACCACACTATTGTCTGTGTCCATGGGTTTTGCATATAAGATCTTTGGTTAATCTCTCCCCAAACACCCACTTACCCAGTCTTCCCTCTGAGATTTATCAGTCTGTTCCATGCTTCTGTGTCTCTGGATTTATTTTATTCATCAGTTTATTTTGTTCCTTAGGTTCCACATATGAGTGAGATCATGAGATACTTGTCTTTCCCTGACTGTATTTTGCTTAGCATAATACTTGCCAGTTTCCTCTATGCTGTCTCAAAGGGTAAGAGATCCTTCTTTTTCACAGCTGCATAGTATTCCATATTGTAAACGTACCACACTTTTTAAAAATTTAAATACTTTATTGTTTAAAGTATTAAATATGTTTCCTTTCCTTTTACTTTTTTTTCTCAAGATTGCTGCAGCTATTTGGGGTCTTTTTTGGTTCCATATAAATCTTTGGAGGCTTCGTTCTAGATCTGTGAAATATGCCACTGGTATTTTAAAAGGGATTGCAATGAATCTGTAAATTGCTTTGGATAGTATGGAAATTTTAATGATGTTTTAAGTCTACCAACCCATGAATATTGTATGTTCTTCTACTTTTTTATATATATTCCTCTATTTCTTTTTCCAGCATCCTGTAGTTTTCTGAGTACAGATATTTTACCACCTTGGTTAAGTTTATTCCTAAGTATTTTAATTTTTGTGTTGCAATGACAAATGGAATTTAGTTTATCTTCCTGAGAGTTCATTGTTGGTGTATAAAAATGCCATTGATTTCTTTCTTTCTTTTTTTTTTTTTTTTGCCCAAATGATTTTCCTTTGGCTTGTTTTGACACCATGTGTGTTTTTCATGGGTGGCCTGCTGTTAGCATTACAAATGGAAATTAATTTTCTGAAGTAAGGATTTTCTAGAAGTAATTTACTTACAGGATATTTTTCCTTGCATGATGTTACCCCACTATCCCCCCTCCTTTTTTGATTAATGGAGGCTTTTGGAAATTTTATCTTGCAGTGTTGGTAAATTTAAATTTAATTTTTTGCATGAAAATATGACAGCTTTAGGTTCTTTGCATATTAGGCAATTTTATGATGAGATAAACTACTAATAGAAATTTTAGTTAATATTTTAGGAACAGCATTTTGTCCAGTATACTTACATTTTCTTAAGCACTCACTTTTTACTTTTTTTCTTTTCTTTTTCTTTTTTTTCCTATTTAAATATTTTATTTAAAAAAAAACAAATGAGGAAACTGAGACCCAAAAACGAAAAGGGAATTAATGTCGACAGACTAGGTACTGTCTCTATTGGGACCAGACCCAGTTCTCTTTTTTTTTCTTTATTGTTCAGTTTATTAATTACATTGTTTCCCCTTTTTTATCTCCCTATAGCTCCCCTCCACCCTGTACCTATCCCATCCTCCACCCTCACCTCCCCCTCCCCAACGTCCTCTCCCATTGTTGCAAGATTTTTGTCCAATCTCTTGCTGTACTTCCCACAACCCTTTTCTCCCCAAGAATTGTCAGTCCATTCCCTCTCTATGTCCATGTTTCTGTTATATTCACCAGTTTATCTTGTTCATCAACCTATCAATTCACTTGATTTTTATGTTCATTTGTTGATAGATGTGTATTTGTTGTTCATAATTTATATTTTTACCTTTTTCTTCTTCCTCTTCTTAAAGAATATCTTTCAGCATTTCATATAATACTGGTTTGGTGGTGATGAACTCCTTTAGCTTTTTCTTATCTGCGAAGCACTTTATCTGATCCTCAATTCTGAATGATAGCTTTGCTGGATAGAGTAATCTTGGTTGTAGATTCTTGCTATTCATTATTTTGAATATTTCTTGCCACTGGAGTCTGGCCTGCATCGTTTCTGTTGAGAAATCCGCTGACAATCATATGGGTGCTCCCCTGTAGGTAACCAACTGTTTTTCTCTTGCTGCTTTTAATATTCTCTCTTTATCTTTTGCTCTTGGCATTTTAATTATGATATGTCTTGGTGTGGTCCTCTTTAGATTCCTATATTTTGGGGTTCTGTGTACTTCTTGGGCTTTTAAGTCAGTTTCTTTCACCAGGTGGGGGAAGTTTTCAGTCACTATTTCTTCAAGTAGGTTTTCATTAACTTGCTCTCTCTCTTTTTCTGGCACCCCAATAATTCGGATGTTGGCATGCTTGAGGTTGTCCCAGAGGCCCCTTACACTATCTTCAATTATCTGAATTCTTTTTGTTTCTTGCTTTTCCAGCCGAGTGGATTTTCCTTCTTTGTATTTCAAATCTTTGACTTGGTTCTTGTGGCCCTCTGGACTGCTTTTAGGACTTTGTGTAATATTTTTTATTTCATTCTGTGTATGCTTGATTTCTAGTTGGTCCTTTTTTTTATCCGTGAGGGTCTGGTTCGTATCCTCAGAGGTCTTGTTCATTTCCTTGAGGGTCTCATTCATTTCCTTGAGGTTCTCATTCATTTCCTTGTAATTCTCATTCATTTCCTAGTTGGTCTTGTTTATTTCCTGGTAATCCTCATTAAGTTGATTGGCCTTTTGTAGGAGCCTCTTGAAAAGCCTTATAACCATGGTTTTGAACTCTATGTCTTGTCGTCTTTTCTCCTCCATTTCTTTCACACCTGATTTCTTTCCATATCTCTGCATGGTGGCTGCTTTATGTGGTGGATATCCTCAAAGGGACAGTGGCTCAGCCTCCCCAGTTACCTGAGGTGGGTACTCTTATTGCAATCCTTTATGGGTTGTATTCAGTATTTTTGAATTTAAACCCAGCTTGTTGTTGTTAGCCCTAGGAGGGTTTGACCTCCAGGCCAATTGGCTGTGAAGGGAGACTGTGTTCAGGTTGGATGGGCGGAGTCTCTGAGCTGCGCAGGCAGCGTCAGCGTCAGCTGCGTCCTATGCAGCACTTGCGCGCGTAGGTCTGTGTTGAATGGGGATGGCTGCAGACACCTCCAAGAGAGAGCTGCTAGTCTCTTCCCCTTGCCAGACAACTCTGCCTTTCCCCAAATGTGCCTGCACACCAAAAGTCTAGCCCAAGGTTGTAAAATAGATGGTCTCCGGAACCAGGAGACAAGTTTCCAGGGGGCAAGTTGCAGGTTTGCGAGACCCTTGCTACTAGGAGCCTCTGCCACGCCCCGCTTCCATAGTGCGTCCCCCGGACCTCGGACCTCGCCTGGCACTGGGGAATCTGTGCAGTGGGACGTCTCCGCCCTCCCTGTAGGAGAAATCCGACTGGGGGTGCTGCTCCAGCCCCAGCCCGCGCGCGCTACCAGGGCGGCTCCTAACCTGTTTCCGTCTGAAAGGCTGCGCTCCCGCCGCTCCTGAGTCTCAGCGTCCCACCTTTACTCTTATTAGTGGAGTTTTCATTCAGCCAGCTTTCTGGCGATTCTGGGTGCTGTCTGTTCTGCTGTTATGTTGTAGTTCTTAAATCATTGTGCGGGGCAGAACAATAGGTGTTTACCTATGCCACCATCTTGGTGCTCCCAAGTACTCACTTATTTCAATTGGCCAATTTAAATTAATCTGCAAACTTGATTACTATTTTACTATCAAACTTAATACCCAAAGAACAATCTTAGTTTACCCTGTAAATATTAGTGGAAAGGATTATTTGCATTCCTGAGTAGGTCCTGAGCATTCCTGGTGCTGACTCATGAATATTGTACCAACCTTGCACCTCCGGAATAAATTCCACTTGGTCATAGTGTGCGATCTTTTTAATATATTGCTAGATCCAATTTGCTAATATTTTATTCAGGATTTTAGCATCTATGTTCATCAGGGATATTAGCCTGTAATTCTCCTTCTTTGTATCATCTATCTGGTTTTGAAATTAGGATAATGCTGTCCTCATAAAAAGAACTTAGAAGTGTTTCTTCCTCTTGGATTTTTTGAAATAGTTTGAGGAGGATAGATGTTAGTTCTTTGAATATTCGGGAAAATTCCCCTGTGAATCTCTCTAGACCAGGGCTTTTGTTTTCTGGGAGTTTTTTATTATTATTATTATTATTATTATTATTATTATTATTATTGCTTCAATGTCATCAATTGTTACTGGCCTGTTCTCATTTTCTGATTCTTCCTGATTCAGTTTTGGAAGATTGTGTTTTTCTAAAAATTTGTCCATTTCATCCACATTGTCCAACTGGTTGGCATGTAGCTGTTCACAGTATTTTCCTACAATTCTCTGTATTTCTGTGGTGTCAGTTCTCACTTCACCCTTTTGTTTCTGGTTCTGTTTATTTGGGTCCTCTCAGGTGCTTAGCTTAACAGAGTGTTTTCCTGTTAAGGGCTCCACTTTAGCATTTCCTAGGTTTTATTTTCTGCCTTCGGGGCCCCCTGTGTCCCCTAAAACAGAACTTGATGGGGGTCATCAGATACTCTCATGGGGAAAGCCACATTGAACCCTCATCAGTTCCTGGGATGCCCTATTTCCCTTCCCCTCGGCCTTTATAGATTCTTTTCTTGCTTGACAGCCTAGCAGTGCATTTGTAAAGCTCATTTCCCCAGGAATATCAGAAATGAAATGTGCTTTTTTTTCTCCTCCAGGAAAGAAGAAAAGCAATTCTTGGAAATGAATTGATCGGGCTTATAAACCTTAAGTCCTGGAGGTGCACACTGAAACATCTCGAAAAACAGCATCTTTCACAAAGCGCAGAAAAGAGATCTTGCACCGACTGTGGAAGATTGCCCCTCCACCATTTATTTGCCTCACCCACTGCACCACCACACTCTATGTTTGTTACTTAACTGAGCGGTTCTACCATTAAGCACAAATCTGTCCTTGAGCCTAATTCCAAACAATACCCTTTTTCTCTGTGTAGAGAATCAGAAACCTTGAACTTGGAAGCATTTATTTAGATTCTTAGGCTGAACTTGCTGAGATCACATGCCCCCTTGGCTTTCTGTTGAGATTTCTAGGGTCATTCTATAATTTCTGGGTCCAGTAATTTTCCTGTAGAAATTTTACTGCTACTACTAATGAGATTGGCTTTGGAAAAGCTGTATGAGAACGTCAGAAGCCAGCTCTGAGGCATCCTTTCCCATCAATAGATTTAAATAAAAGTGAGAGGCAAACTTTTATGCAAAAGGAGTATAACAAAATCAGATTGGGAAAGGGGAATGGCTGTGAATGTTCTGACATATTCCAAATGCCAAAAAAAAAAGAGCCCAAATCTAATTTCTACTCTCCTGATTTATGTGTCTTTCTATGAGAAGTCGCTTCTTAAGAAACGCCTGCTACCTGGCCTGGAATTCTCAGAGATTTCTTTTAGAGTTGAATGGACCCTCATGGGTATCTAGATACAACCTCAAGTTGAATTCAATGTCATGACTAAATTCTGTCCTAGAGGTCTCCTTCTGTTCTTTCCTGCACATTAGCAAGCAAGGAAATGATGGATATATTTTCCCCCGTTTTATTAGGTATAACTGACAAAATTATTAGATATTTGAAGTATACATTGTGATGATTTGATATACATTGTGAAAGGACCCCCCATCTACTTAATCAACACATCTAAGGTGATGACACATCTGAACACTGCCACATGTGGCTCCTGTCACCCTTCAACTGGCTGCTTTCACTAGGAAATGGGCATAAGTCACAATACAACCACACATACTAATTCCTCTCTCCAAGGTTGCACTCAAGATTAACCTTAGTTTAACTCATCCAGCTATTTGCCATCATATACTTCAAAACTGTCTTTTGCCATTTTCATTCTTTTAGTTTTGCTAGACTGCCCCGGAGGCTAGAACATAATATAGGCTCTACAATACAGGCCGTGCCTCTTGTGTTATTTGGCTTATACTTGGAATGCCATTGTCTAGATTTATATAAATATATCAATGCAGAAGAATAAATTCCAATAAAAATTTTGAACAGAAAAAGAGAGAGAGAGAGAGAGAAAGAATAACCTTGGTTTACATACTAAGAACAACCAAAGCAAAGACTCTAATCCCATGGAAAATCTATTAAGACAGACAACTACACCCTTGGAATAAAGCTGGTCCATTATTAAAGTTGGAATGGAAAGATATTACTGGCAAAAGCCAAGTTAAGTTCACAACAAAGTCCAAATAAAATTATGTCATTTTCCTTCGAACAACCCTCCAGTGACTTCCAGTAGCATGTATAATGCCTTTATCATGCCTTACTTAGTATATCACAGGTTGGGGCACCACCTAGAATTTATCCTGCTGCCTTTCTTCACTTTTATCAAATCTCTGTGTTATGGCCCTTCTTCCTTGAATGCTCTCCTCCTAGATCTTTCCATGGCTGCCTCCTTCCTTATAATTCTGGTCTCTGGCCAACATTGATTCACAGAATGGCCTTCCTAGATTTATCCCTTTTCAAATTCTTCTACCCCTTATTCTCAGTCTCTTTCTACACTTTGCCTTGCTTTATTGTACTCAGCAAACTTAATCATATGTAAAATCACATTTACTTATTTGTAATAACATCACTCTGAAATTATCATTATATGTTTTAAATATAATATATAAAAACTAGAGGCCCGATGCACAAAGATTCATGCAAGAATGGGCCTTCCTTCCCTTGGCTGCTGGCCCCGCCTTCACTCCTGCCTGGAACCACCTTTCCACCTTCCCACACTGCCCAGAGGCCCAGAGTGGCTGAGGCAGTGCGGGACACACAAGTGTTCCACCCCATCCTTGGCTGCTCGACACCTGCATATGCAAATCAACCCACCATCTTTGTTGGGTTAATTTGCATACCCACTCCTGATTGGCTGGTAGGTCTCAAAAAGGTATGGTCAATTTGCATTTTACTTTTTTATTAGTGTAGATTATTTTTTTAAAACCTGATTATAGTCTGTCTTCCCCAAAAGAATGTGTGCTAGGGATTACTACCTCTGTATTCCCAGCTTTTCTCAAAGACTGACAGTGTACTTGCTCAATAAATATTTGATTAATAGTGAATGAATATATGAATAGAGAATTGAAATTAGAAATATATATATTTACTAGAAAGCATGTGCTATTGCTTAAGCATTTAAACCAATTTCCTGCTTCTATACACAGGAATATCTAGCCATTTAGGTGGGCTAATACTCCCCATGTGAATACTATGATGTTAACGTTAGAACACAGATGATTTTTGAGCAAAAGATGTTTCTATTAGCTTTTAATAATGATCACATCTCTCTCACCTGGAAAAAAGAAAGAAAATCTCATTTGAGTCCATTTCTATTCCATCCCAAGAAACAACTGTTTTCCCTTTCCCTTTATATTAAACTTTGTGTCTGAATTTTCTTCCAGCACTTATTCACTTCCTAACACAGCTTCCACCAAAACAGCTATCACTCATGTTATCAGGATTCCCATGCCTAGATATGTTATGAGTAATTATGACTACATGCCATAGAAAATTTTCTGCTCCCATCTCTCTTGAGCTCTTCATATCATTAAACATGGTAACCACTCCCTTCTATAAGCATCCTCTTCATGTTGCTGGCGTGACACTACTTTTGTCTTCCTAGGACTCTGGATACTACTTCCCAATCCCCTTGGCTCTTCTATGGAGCTATTGACCTAGCTCCATCCCTTTGTTTCTCCCCTGCTTCTTCCTCTCTATTTTCCACCCATGCCATTCACTCTCTGGCTTGATTTACGATTTACTCATTGTACATCTCCCCATCCATGGGTTAAAGAAATACATGCCTAATTCCCAACTCCACATCTTTATAGAGGTATTGCAGAGCAGCATTTTAATCTTAATATGTAGCAAACTGGACACATGCTCTTTTTTCCCTTCCCAGGGGTTCTCCTCTCTGGAGATGGCACCATCACCCACCCACCCAGATTGGAAAAGTCAGAGACCCAGGAATCACTCCTGTTACCTCCTTCTTTATCTCTGTGTCCCAAATCCAGACAATTATATCTGACATTCTGTACTTCACGTTCTCTACATTGCCCCACCACAGTACTGGGTTTCTATAACAATCCAGTCTTCCTTACAAATAATTGGTCCCTTTCATTTGATTCACAAAATATATCCTTTTAAAATCCAAATCTGCTCATGTTTAAACATTTCAATGCCTTCCAATTGCTCATAAGATAAAATTCAAAATTCTTACCAGGGTATTTAATGTTCTCACTCTCCTTCCAATCCTCCACTCCCAACATAGAAAATATTCTGCTCATTATATAGCTTTCAGTATATTTTCAACCAAAATACCCCTTTACTTATTCCCAGATACATTAGGTCTGGAGAATATGCTTTCTTAGCATCTAGTACTTAGCATTTCTCACAAAGGTAAAGAAGTAGTTATAAATTATAACTATACAAATTATTGTTTTATGCATGGTTTCATAGTAGGATGCAAACTCTATGCGGCCAAGAGTTTGCCTATGGGTTTTAATTGCTTCCCAACTCTTTTATGCATCATGGCACAAGTAGAAAAATTATATTTATAAAAGTAACTGACATAACCAGAAGAAGAGGCAACTTCTGGCCAGAGGCCACCAACCTGTGGTCTCTGGCTGTTCTAAACTCTGCCCTCCACCCTTGAGGCTGTGAGCATAAGTTTACTGGCACATAAATATATTGGTAGTGGGCTAGTTGAGAAACTTGGTTTTACTATAATATTATATACCTAGGACATGCATGCTTTTTTCTATACTAAAAAGAGCTACAGTCCCCAGTCCCCCCCCGCCCCCCATGTTATTTAATACACAATCTGGAGGAAATTCATTCTAAGTAAAAAGGTTACCAATAATCATACAGCAGGGCCTAGAGACTTCACCAGCTTAGGGGATGAACAGGGAGACTGTGGGTGTAAGCCCAGCCATGAAAAGGAAAGAGAAAGGCACCCAGAGAAAAGCCAGTGAATACAAGCATTACAAAGAAGCTATATCATACAAAAGCCTGAACTCATGGTGCCCGATTTAATTTATTGTACACTGCTCTAAGGGGTAAATTTGATTACCTATCTATATTATATGCTTAAGTTATATTTATTTTTAAATTATATGCATATATTACAGTTCTGGTAACACTGTATACTAGTACATTTAAAAAGAAAGCAGAGCCAAAACTGGTGTGGCTCAGTGGATGGAGCGTCGGCCTGCGGACTGACAGGTCCCAGGTTTGATTCCGGTCAAGGGCATTTACCTTGGTTGCGGGCACTTCCCCAGTGGGAGGTGAGCAGGAGGCAGCTGAATGGTGTTTCTTTCTCATCGATGTTTCTAACTCTCTCTTCCTCTCCCTTCCTCTCTGGAAAAAAAATCAATAAAATGTATTTTAAAAAAGAAAAAGGAAAATAAAGCAGAACGCCCTAGCTGGTGAGGCTCAGTTGGTTGGAGCCTTGTCCCATACACCAAAAGGGTGTGGGCGGGATTCCCAGTCGGGGCGCGTACAGGAGCAACCAATTGATGTTCCTCTCTCTCTCTCTCTCTCGCTCGCTATATATATATATCTTTTTTTTCTCTCTCTCTCCTTTACTTCTCTTTTCTCTAAATTAAAAAAAAAACCACACATATTCTCAGGTGAGGATAAAAAAAGGAAAGCAAACTTTTAAAATTAATATGATACAGGTTAAATAGAATAGATCTTAAAAGTCTTGCTAATTAGGACGCTTCAGATGTTCATTTACCAATATCTTAAGCACAATAATACCTAACGACATAGAGTTTTATTCTTAATTGAACTATATGAGAACCTTCATTTCGAGTAATCTTGATCCTTTTGATCATTTTTCTTAGCTGATTTTTATTAGATTGGATTTAATTGTTTTCATTCCTAACATGACTGATACAGATCTCATTCCCACCTGGTGCTTGCATTATTAATATTATTTTATTAATATTATTGTTTACTAGCTCTTTTAAAGTCACTTGTCCATTTGGAGGTTCACGTTAATTACCACTGGATAATGCAAGTTATAAGACATATTGAGTGGGCATTTGCAAATTTCATTGTTTCATGATACACGGACAGCAAGAAAATTAAGGTACAGGCACCATGGTCCACTGTTTCCCATTGTGGGTACAGTGCATTCTTTAGATGTCTCAGGGACAGGATAGATAGAAGGTTTGAGGGTATCAGTGTGAGCCCATATTTGATCTATTAGAGGATCTAAGTTTTTCCTTTGTTAAGAGAAAAATAACCATAAATAAGAATCTTAACTATTTTCCCTGCACTAAAATAGATCATTTTGTCCATCGCTGAGAGATGTATACTCCATTTTGCAGATCTCCATTCTAGACCAGGGATTGGCAAACCTGTCTGTAAAGGGGCAGAGAGTAAATGTCTTTCTGCCTTGTGGACCATACAGTGTCTGTTATGACTACCCGACTCAGCTGTGAAAACAACCATACATAATACATACACGAATGAATGAGCGTAGCTGGGTTCCAATAAAACTTTACTTACAAAAATAGGTGGCAGCCAATTTGGCCCCATGGCTGTACTTTGCTCAGTCCTTGATGAGGACAGCACAAGCATAGGGAGAATTTGACATGAAAAGCCTTGGTCACAATCATGGAAGAAATAGTACAATGTGATACATGCTTTTAGGTTCACAGAATTCTAAATGTAGCCAAGGGTTAGGAAAGCAGGTGCTGGCTTCCAGCTCACTGACTCAAAGCCTTGTGGGTAAACCACCAAGACCCCAAAGCAGAGGGGTTTTTGTGTTGCATGTTATGTTGCACTATATGAAAGTACCGATATTTGACCATTATTGACAAGCAGAAACAGTAGCTTTGTATCATTAAGCTGACACATATACGAAACAAGAATAATAATAATTATTATTATTGAGTGTTTACTGCACTCTTGGCACGGGGACAATATTTTACATGCGTTCTTTTACTTATATTTTTTTTTACATCAAACCTGTAAGGGGACTATTATTAGTTGCATTTTCCCAATAAGGAAATTAAAATGCAAACTCTCTACATACCTTGCCCAAGGTCTTATTGCCAGAATTGGACTCATGCTGACTGAATCCAAAGTCCCTGCTCTTAGCCATCAAAGGTTTTCACGTGGAAAATAACCACTTTGGGGACGCATCTGAAGCTATGAACAAAGAAGGAAAAAAGCACAGTTTTATTTGGACTCCTTATTTTGTTATATAAATGAGCCAAGCATGGCCCCCGTATATTGGCCCCTATATAGTTTACTCTTCACAGCAAGCCGAGACCCGTTAGCTCAAAAGCCTGCTGGTGCCAAACTCAAATTCTTACACGCCCAAGAATTTTAAATATAGCTCCCTCAAAAACCCCCACATATTTATAGACTGTAGACTCATGAGCAGAATATACATCCAAATCATTTAAATGCTTATATCTGAAGAGAGAAGGAAAGGAATTTCCCCGGGGAAGGGAACAGAGGAGATTTCAACTTTTGTCTTCACAGTTCCATTTTTTAAAAAGTATGCAAAATTGTTAATATATTTATTTTGATAAATAAGTATATGGCTTTGTAATATTATTTTATGTATCACCACTACGTTTCAAAAAATTTTTTTGAAACAAATAACAGAAGACCATACTGAGGATCCATCCTATTAAGCAGAGAAACTGAGATTTTAACCAAGCAAATCAACTCAGATCCTGTACTGTTAACTTTTATACTCATGTCTCATGGGAAATTTCTCTACCACCCTCTCCCCTTGTTAAGATGTGGACTCTTCTAGGTAGATTTTAGAGGCTGCCTCTCTCTACACTTCAGTAAATGATAGGTTGATATACCATGCCATTAGTGGGCAGTGATGTGAGTTAATTTGCCATGAAATAACGAAATTTTTTTATTTTTAAAAAGCACCCTGGCTTAATTAATAATCTTAATATCCCATTTCCATGTTCACTTGGTAATTTGTAAATATTACTGGCAGAATTTGGGTCATTACGTTTCTCTTCATGACAAAAAAGTAATCATGTCTTCATCTAGAATAATCATGTAAATTCAGCATGATATTTTCTCAGAGTTCAGTCATTTAGAGTTTGGTCCAGTACAATCATATATATATATATATATATATATATATATATATATATATACTCCAACTCCAAGCAGAAACAGAGTATGCTGCTAACACCTAGTTCCATAAGGTTGATGAATGGACCCCATCAAATTCTAAGCTTTTCAGAGTCTCTACACATTTTCTGTCATGCTGAATGTGTATGAGAGCATAATATTTAAATCTATTATCAAATCTGTTCTCTGAAAAGAAAGAGAAATAAAAATTCTGGTGCCCTAGAGCTAAAATCGTAAGTTAGAAAACGTTAATAAAGCATTTCAGATGTTAGTCTTATGGCTCTTCACATAGAGGGTGATGAACCTTAGATTTTCAAAGAACATTTATGATGAAAGGATTCTGTACTATTCTAAGACTGATGGTGTCTATCAAAACATTAATCATTTACATTTGGTAAAATAGCTAAGAGGGCAACTTAGGGCATAACTGTTAAAGAAGGAGGTTCTGGAGTTCACAAGTTTCCTCCAGCACAGTTTCAAATTATGTCATGGAGACATCAATAATTGGAGCTCTTGGTGCCTTTCTGTCCCAAGTGTGTTGTAAAGCAGAGACATTCTTTAGAAAGAATCAGAAGAAAGAATCTTCTTTATTAGAATTTTTCACTCTCAAGGATAGTTGCCAGAAATTGCCTTCTACAGCTAATAGTGACATTTGTCATGTAGTCTTGCAAGTTTTCAGCTTGATGAGTCACAAAATAAGCAGAAATGTATAATTTCTTAAAATTCGAGTTATGGCTTCATTTATATGAGTATCCTTCTGCAATTTTTATATAACCACAGGGGAAAGGGTTTCAGGTTTAATCAGGTCCTCCAGAGGACTGGTATTGTTCTCAGATAAATGCTTCTTCTTTTTTAAAAATATGCTTTTATTGATTCTAGAGTGAGAGAGGAAGGGAGAGGGAGAGAGAAAAACATCCATCAGCTGCCTCCTGCACACCCCCTGTTGGATCTTTCACTTTTACATTTTGAATGAGTGTGTAGTTATACAACATTTTAGATGAAATAAAGCATTCTAGTTAATCAAAGTTCTGGTTCCTAGAACTTTCACAAGATATAGATTATCTACATTTAGGGAATAAGGATACAGGAAGGCAATATTAATGCTGGTCTTAAACAGAGTCTATTAACTAGTGTTACTGAGTTCTTGTTATGTGCTAATCACTTTGGAATACTATCTCTTTTAATATTAAATATTACCAAACAGTTTTCATTGAAAAATGTACCTTAATTTTTCCTTGTACTTGGGAAAGATAATATGGATGGATGGATAGAGATTTTCAAGTGATAAAATCATCACTAAGTAAACTTATTACAAGTAATGAAAAATAGAAGGAAAATATTGACAATAGAATTGCATAAAAATTAAAATAGCAGGTCTGTTAAAAATTAAATATATTTTAGCTTAATTATTCTCATCTTTTTCAATTTTACAGGTTGCCACTGTGAAGCACCAAGAAAACCGATACCATAAAGTACATCTGAGTAAAATGTACATGTTAATGCTTTCAGCTTCTGGAGAGGGTAAATTAGACGATTAAGATCAACTTTCCTGCTGCAATATAAAGACCTTTCACACATGAATAAGAATTAGACAGGAGGAAACAGGAAAAGCACCTGCACAGGCAATATCCCAATAGAGGAAATTTAAATGGCCAATAGCATATGGAAAGTGCTCAACCTCATTGGCTATTAGGTAAACGGAAGTTGAAACCACAACAAGTTGCCACTACATATGCATCGGAGTGACAACAATAAAACATCTGATCACGCACACGTATCAGAATGGCAAAAACTTTAGTGCTATAAGGCACTGCCAAATACAGGATGGAGCAAAAGTAGGTTTACAACTGTGAGTACAGTAAACACCGAGTTTATTTTTTATTATATTCCATACAAACAACTGTAAACCTACTTTTGCCTGAACATGTATTAATGAGGATGTTGAGCAATACAATTTTCATGCATCATTGATAGCAGTATACAGTATGTAGCCTGGCTTATTTAGTGCAGTTTTCATTGCTTAAGATGTATTCTATGACAAAATGACTTTTGAATAGTGTCTAATAATAATGCTGAAAATGTAGATAGTTCATGACTTAGCAATTCCATTTCTGGATGTCTAAATCCTACAGAAATGCATGCTTACTTACACCAGAAAAACTTGCTTTAGAATGTTTCCAATAGCGTAATTATAGAAGCTCTAAACAGAAACAACTCAATAGAAAATGGAAAACAAATGGAAATAGGTCTATACCATAGCATGCTCTACAGCGAGGAAATGAAGTACCCCATCCATACAATGGAATGGATAAATCTTTTTTTATGGCAGAACTTTTGATTTTTAATTTGTTTCAGAAAAGTAAACCTACCCCATTTACAGTGCTGAGCATCCTCTGGCTTGATAGTACTTTTTAAAAAGCATTTTTCAATTGTTAAGAGTACTATAGATATTCCCCATTTTCCCCCTTTTTATCCCCTCCACCCAACTTCTGCCCCATCCCAGGCCTTCCCTTCACTACTGTCTGTGTCCATGGGCTATGCATATATGCATATATATTCTTTGGTTAATCTCTTCCACTCTACTCCCCACTGAGATCTGTTATTCTGTCCCATGCATCCATGCCTCTGGACCGATTTTATTCATCAATTTATTTTGCTCCTTAGAGTCTACATATAAGGGATATCATGTGATATTTGTCTGTCTCTAACTGGCTTATTTTGCTTAGCATAATAGTTTTCATGTCTATCCAGCATGGATAAATCTTAAGCAAAGAAAACTGTGCTAAATAAGCCAGGCTACATACTGTATGATCCCATTGATGCATATTTCAAAAATAGGCCAAGTTTGCCAAAGCTGGTTTGGCTCAATGGATAGAGCATCGGCCCGTGGACTGAAGGGTCCCAGGTTCGATTTCGGTCAAGGGCATGTACTGTGGTTGCAGGCACATCCCCAGTGGCGGGGCTGGGTGGGTAGGGGGTGCGGGTATAGGAGGCAGCTGATCGATGTTTCTATCTCTCTCCCTTCCTCTCTGTAAAAAATCGACAAAATATATTTTAAAAAATGGGCCAAGTTAAACCATTATTATTCAGTATAATAACAATAATATAACAATATATTATTATTTCTAACACACACACACACACACACACACACACACACACACACACAGTATGTAGTATACCCCCAAAGGAAGCAAAAATATCTATATAATGAAAATCAGGATAGCGGTCACTGGCTATCTAATTAATTTCTCAGGCTGGAATTCTGTCCTCAAGCTTATTTGAAAATTGCTTCACTTCTCTCTCCAGTTCTTTGGGCTCTTTCCACATTGCCTGTAAGAATGTTTTTACTAATTTTTTAAACTACTGACCAAGCATTTATAACATTCATTCTTTGGAAGGAAATAAGAGAAATCAAATTCAATCCACTTGAAAACCCCTGACTAAGTGTTAGAGCCTACGGGGTAAAAACAGAAATCAAATTTGAGAACTTCTGATGTATGTTGAATGAATTTGTATTTCTGCCTGAAAAAGAAAAAAAACAACACACACACACACACACACACACACACACACACACACACACACACACTCGGCCACAACTCAATTTCCTGCAAACAGCTTACTGTGCCATTTTTGACAGCTTCCTCTACTACCATAATCTATAAATCTTGAGTGTGACAAGAGACTTTTCAACAAAGGTTGTGACTCTTGACTTCAGTCTAGAAGCTGAATCCTGAACAAGGGAGTAGGTGTTTAGTCAGAATGTACTTACGCATCAACCAGTGTAGTGGCTAGAAGAACAGTGTTATAATGAATCGCAATGTACTAAATTTTCTTGTGAGTGGTACAGAAGACCAAATCTGAAAGCAAATCCCTGTCTTAAAGCAAATAAGCAAGCATATGTTCTACCACTGTAGCTAGCCAAGAGTATGCAGTCAAGAAACTTGGAGAAGATTTAATTGCCATGAAGATTATGAATAGAATATGACTACTGGCATTAAAGGACTCTTATCTTTGTTAAATACCTTGCTATATGCTATTTAAATACATTTAAAAAACATTCCCTGGGAAGCTTAGATAGTAACTTTGAATCTTTTCAGAAAAGCATATCTACTATCCACACTAAATGTGTGAATCAGCTATGGTTGCCAAGAGACCAGAGTTTTTTAAATTAGTTTTACCTTCAAAGGGCCATGTTAGGAGGAAAAGCTCATTTTTCTCCTAATTGGGAAAAAGATGTATGCAGTCTAATGTTTACCAGTATAGAATATCACTATTTTTTCTCAGCATTTGTCTGTATGTTGCAGGAAATCATTTAGAACTAACTCCTGGGAAAACATTTGTGCAGAGGGAATGTTAATTAAGGGAAAATTAATTCCTGTTCTTTGATTAAATGTATATAGACAGTTAGGTTTTTTTTTCCCCTTAGAAAGATGTAGAAACTTCCAACATGCTAACCTCAAAACTTCTCAATCTAGTGACCTTTACTTCATTATCTAATTAAGCCTTCTATACTCCTAGTCACCTTTTAAAATGTAATATTGCCTGGAATTTTTCCACCTCTACAATCTTGGATTCCAAAGTACCACTTTCAGTTCACAATCTTCTGTGGTGTAGTTACCTCATTCTCTTACTTCCATGACATAATTTGATAGAGGGTGACAGATTAATCAAATTTCGACTCCTTTAGCATTTGGGAAGATAGTGGGGGCCGTCTACTAAGATAGAAAACACTGAAGGAGAAGCAGATTTTGGAAGATAAATGATAAGTTCACGTTTAGATACAATTTGTTTGATATGCATCAGAGACACTACTGTGGCTAGAGTTCAGCAGAGAGGATTAGTTTCAAGCCACTGACACATACACGACAATGAGGCCATGGTGACTGATGAGATCACCGAGGAAGAGAGAATTAAGAAGAGAAGAGAGCACAGGACCAGTTTATCAAGAACACTAACATTTAAGAGTTGATTAAAAGGAAAGGGGCTTAGAGTGGCCAGAAAAATGTGGTGTGCATAAACTAAAGGAAAAGAAAGAGGTGTTTCAGAAAGGAGAGAGAGGACACTTGTGTCACAGGTAGGTGGTGACATGTTAAGGCAGAAGTTTGAAGATGGTACATTGGGTTTAACAACATGGAGGTTGCCAATATTCTCAGTAAAAGCATTCTTGATCATATGGAAGCTGTAAAATGATAATGTGAGGTGTGAGAGGAAACTGAAGAAATTGAAATGGCAAGTATTGAGCATTCCTTTGAGAAGTTTGACTATGAATGCTGATAAATAAAATAGAGCAACAATTTGATGCAAAAATTAGATACAGTGAGAGTTTTAAAAATGTTTTATTAAGATATACTGTATGTTTATTGATTTCAGAGAGGGAGAAGGGGAGAGAGAGCAATATCAATGATGAGAGAGAATCTTTGATCGATTGTCTCCTACATGCCCCCTACTGGGCATCAAGCCCACAACCTGGGCCTGTGTCCTGACCTAGAATCAAACCCCCACCTCCTGGTTCATAGCTCGATGCTCAACCACGGGCCACATCAGCTGGGCAATATGTTTAAAACGATTTTTAGCAAGAGAGGAAGTGAGAGATAGAGAGATGGAAATATCAATGAGAGAGAAACATTATCTATTGGGGATCAGCTTGCCACCCAGGCATGCACCCTGATCAGGAATCGAACCAGAAATTTCTTAGTTCATGGGTCAATGCTCAACCACTGGGCAACACTGGCTGGGCATAGTGAGAGTTTTTTAATTAGAATAACTTTAAGCGAGTTTGAGTGGGGAGAGAGAGAGAGAGAGAGAGAGAGAGAGAGAGAGAGAGAGAGAGAGAGAGAGAGAAAAGAAAAAGAAGAAGAAGAAGGAGGAGGAGGAGGAGGAGGAGGAGGAGGAGGAGGAGGAGGAGGAGGAGGAGGAGGAGGAGGAGGAGAGGAGAGGAAAGAAGGGAGAAGAGAAGACCAATGGGATAACTATAAAGGAATGAAAATTAGGCTGATATAAGATTAAAAATCTAATTTATGTAATAGATGTATGGTTATTAAAGTTACCAACTTCTTCTTGAATGGGCTCTGTGAGTTTGTGTCTTTTAAGGGATTTGCCTATTTCGTTGAAATTATAGATTTTTGACACCCAGTCAGGGCACATGGCTGGGTTGTGGGCTCCATCCCCAGGAGAGGGCGTGCAGGAGGCAGCTGATTGATGATTCTTTCTCATCATTGATGTTTCTGTCTCTCCCTTCTTCTCTGAAATCAATAAAAAATAAAGTAAAATACTTAGGCCAGAGAAAACAACTGTCACTTAGTGACTTTAAAACATAGCAAGGACAAGAATGGATTTGTTTCCCACAGCCAGGCTCCTGGAACCCCCAACAGCTAACCACAAATGCTTGCACCAAATGATTCATTAACCATGCAATAATACAATCGAACTCTTTGGACTTACTTATTTATGTTTGGGAGGTGTTCCTGTATTTTTTTTGTATCTTTAACTGTAATTGTATATCTTTCTCATAAACACTGTGATTTATATTTCTCCTTAAGATTTTTCTGCGGGTATTTAATTGATTCCTTCCTCCCTTACTCTCACATCTCTACTTATCCAGATTATTCCCAATGTCCTACGACAGTTAGTATTTTTTTTTCTATGAGCAGTTTTGCTATTTTAGTTTGTAAGATATTATTTTTCCTAGTCAATGTATGGTCCTAATATAGGTAAAATACACATATAGAAATAACTACGTAAGGTCCACACAAATCTAAATCTTCAAAGTGAAAGGAAAAGCCATTCTATTACCAGTCTCTGCTTTGTATATCTCAGTAGGGTTTAACTTTACTCTTCTCTCCTCTCTTTCACTTTATGAGTACCTGAGTAGTACATAAGGTAACCATGGTTACTGGACTAAAACTCCTTCATGTGTGAAGGCAGAGGCTGTATATGTTTGAAGTGTTACTCGTGCTTCTACCTCTTTAGATTATTTAACAAATTGGACCTGTCTCTACTGTTCTGCTTCAAATGGCTTTCGTCATTATTTGAAGGGCATATACTTCTTCATCTGAAGAACCTGCTAGTTTAATACTTGCAACATTTCCTTGATATCATATTTAGAGAAAATTCTCCTCCTGCCCTATTGCCTGATGTTTTCCCCTCTACAGAATTCATTTCCAAGTAAATAGCCTAAGAAGTGGTTTTATGAGCATTAAACAAGGAATTCTTTGGTACATTAATTTGAAAGCATTAGATGAAATCAAGTGTAAAGAAAAAACAATTCTCAAGGTTGATGTATTCTACTTCAGGAAAAATAAAGCTTTTATCCAAAGATTCTCTAAAATTCAGCAGCTGGATATTCATTTAATAAAAATATAAACAAAAATATAATGATTATTGAGTATCAGGTAGTATATTATGCAAGGAACATAAATTTTCTCATTTCTAATATGCACATCAACCTTGCAAAGAAGATTTTATCATCCCCATTAAACATACCAACTAATTCCCAGAGACTGAAGTCCAAGATCAACCCATCCCATGCTTTTAAAAAATAATTACCAAATACCAATTTTTATGCTAGGTGCTTTTAAGACACTGTGACCTTTCTTTAAAAAATTTAACCTTGAAAGATTGTATATCATTATGTTATGGTAGATTTGCTTGTTACCATTATTATCCCAAAATTTCTTTTTACTTTCTGCTTCTTAAGTGTGAATAAAATCACAATAAATGGCCACTATTGGTCTTGATCCTGTTGCATTTTCTATTACCATATAAACTACTAAATGGGTTTTGTTGTCATTTTGTTGTAAGTGGCATATCTAAGGAGACTTGATAATACGTAGTACTTATCAAAAGCAATTATTATTGACATATTGGTAATATTTTACCCTACTACATTGCTTTTGTGTGTGTGTGTGCGTTTTGTTTTATTAAAATCTCACTATCACATTTAAGCAAATGTTGTATACAAGATATGTAGGTCATTGATAGTAGTACATATTTTTCCTTTTTTCCCCCCATTTTCCTCCCCCTAGCCTTGCTTTTCTTTTAAAAAAATATATTTTGTTGATTTTTTACAGAGAGGAAGGGAGAGGGATAGAAAGTCAGAAACATCAATGAGAGAGAAACATCCATCAGCTGCCTCTTGCACACCCCCTACTGGGACACGCCCACAACCAAGGTACATGCCCTTGACCATAATCAAACCCGGGGCCCTTCAGTCTGCAGGCTGATGCTCTATCCACTGAGCCAAACCGGTTTTGGCTACATTGCTTTCCTTTAAAAGATTCAAGGTATCATGAAATGATGGTATCTCAGCTTAGTCCATAACTAGCTGAGTAAATGTGAGTCTAACCTCAATTTCTTCCCTTATAAGAGGCAGGTAACAGTACCAACCTTGCTGGTTTTGTGGGGCTCTAGGGAGAAGGGTAAGAGCATGTTAGAAATGCAAATGCCCTTGACAAATTTTATGTTATTATAATTGCTGCTAAATTGGGAAATGCTTTTCCTCAGTTATATTATTTTCAAACCATAATACAATTGAATCATGAATCTAACTGGTCAGTCCCCCAATTAAAGAGTTTTAAACCACTTCCTATGAAAACCCAGGAAACCTGGAGATATTGACAGAGATTTAAAGAAACTATGACCACTATTAGTACTCACCCTTCTAATCTGAATATTAAATCTGAATACCATACCAGGAAAGAGAGTTTAAAAGTTAGGGAAACATTATAAAAGAATTCACAAAGCCTATAAATCTTGAAAGTAATTCTTCTGTTTTAAAATAAAGCATTTTGAAGAAGGCATCTGGTGACAACACTATTTGCCCAACTGCAGAGATAACATACTATCTAATAAAAGAGTAATATGCAAACTGACCATCACTCTAACACACAAGATGGCTGCCTTTATGTGGTTAAAGATCCTGTCCCCATGTGGACACAAGATGGCCACCACAAGATGGCCAGCAGGGGAGGGCAGTTGGGAGGGACCAGGCCTATAAGGGAGGGCAGTTGGGGGCAATCAAGCCTGCAGGGGAGGGCAGTTAGGGGTGACCAGGCTGGCAGAGGAGGGAAGTTGGGGGTGACCGGGCCTGCAGGGAAGGGCAGTTGGTGGGGGGATCCAGGCCTACAGAGGAGGGCAGCAGGGACAGACAGGCTGGCAGGGGAGCAATTAGGCATTAATCAGGCTGGCAGGGAGTGGTTAGGGGATGATCAGGCTGGCAGGCAGAAGTAGTTAGGGGCAATCAGGAAGGCAGGCAGGTGAGCAGTTGGGAGCCAGCAGTCCTGGATTGTGAGGAGGATGTCCGACTGCCCGTTTAGGGCATTTGGACATCCTTCAAGGGGTCCCATATTAGAGAGGTTGCAGGCTGGACTGAGGGACAGTACCCCTACCCCCATGCACAAATTTCATGTACCAGGCCTCTAGTACTAAAATAAAAGTATAAAGTCAGTGTAAACAAAGTTAAACCTCAAGGACTGAAAAAGGATAAGAACCGCCAAGACAATATCCACAAAGACTAAAAAAAATTCTGAGACAATCATTGGAATCTTGTTAGGAAACTAAAACAATGACAACATTTTTCTTCCTATTCAATTTCCAATCAGAAACCACAAATATATGTAATTGAGACATCTTAACTGTTTTTGAGTTGTTTGGGAAGAGTGAAAGTCAAAGAATTCCCTTTCCCCCCATTTATTTAGTTATTTAAACATTTTCCTATATCAATGTGAATGCATACCTATTTATTTTACCAGAGGCCTGGTGCACAAAATTCTTACACGGGTAGGGTCTCTAGGCCTGCCTGGGGATCAGGGCCAGCTGGGGCCTTCCTTCCCTGGCTGCCAGCTGCCAGCTGGGGCCTTCCTTCATTCCAGGAATTTTATGGTCAGATAGCACCTTATCCAAATCATTAAGGTTAATATCAGCAGAGATAAGTCATGTGGACATAACTTTGTAGGCAATATGTTTAAATTGATTTTTAGCAAGAGAGGAAGTGAGAGATAGAGAGATGGAAATATCAATGAGAGAGAAACATTATCTACTGGGGATCAGCTTGCAACCCAGGCACGCACCCTGATCAGGAATCAAACCAGAAATTTCTTAGTTCATGGGCAACACTGGCTGGGCATAGTGAGAGTTTTTTAATTAGAATAACTTTAATATATATATATATATATATATATATATATATATATATATATATTATTGATTTTTTTACAGAGCAGAAGGGAGACAATCATTGGAATCTTGTTAGGAAACTAAAACAATGACAACATTTTTCTTCCTATTCAATTTCCAATCAGAGACCACAAATATATGTAATTGAGACATCTTAACTGTTTTTGAGTTGTTTGGGAAGAGTGAAAGTCAAAGAATTACCTTTCCCCCCATTTATTTAGTTATTTAAACATTTTCCTATATCAATGTGAATGCATACCTATTTATTTTACCAGAGGCCTGGTGCACAAAATTCTTACACGGGTAGGGTCTCTAGGCCTGCCTGGGGATCAGGGCCAGCTGGGGCCTTCTTCCCTGGCTGCTAGCTGCCAGCTGGAGCCTTCCTTCATTCCAGGAATTTTATGGTCAGATAGCACCTTATCCAAATCATTAAGGTTAATATCAGCAGAGATAAGTCATGTGGACATAACTTTGTGGGCAATATGTTTAAATTGATTTTTAGCAAGAGTGGAAGTGAGAGATAGAGAGATGGAAATATCAATGAGAGAGAAACATTATCTACTGGGGATCAGCTTGCAACCCAGGCACGCACCCTGATCAGGAATCAAACCAGAAATTTCTTAGTTCATGGGCAACACTGGCTGGGCATAGTGAGAGTTTTTTAATTAGAATAACTTATATATATATATATATATATATATATATATATATATATATATTATTGATTTTTTTACAGAGCAGAAGGGAGACAATTATTGGAATCTTGTTAAAAAATTCTGGTGGTCAGCACACGTCATAGCAAGTAGTCAAACTCCCAGTTGGTTGAATTCCTGAGGGGACAATTTGCATATTAGCCTTTTATTATATAGGACACTTTGTGTTATAATCCAATATTACCTTATTTTGTCGCTCAAATTGTTCCTCTTTTGGCCATTGAGAGCATGTTCAGATTGGTTCCTGAGATTCCAAGAATTTCACTATGATTTAGAAAAGGGAAAACAAGTGTAGTTGGTGGTGCCTGGAAATAGGGGCAAAGCATTGGACTGACAATAAGCACACCTCAATTCTAGTCCCGGTTTTGAACCAGTTGGTTTTGGGACATTGAGCCAATCACTTACTTAGCCTCTCTGAGCCCAAAGAACTAAGGCACTGTAGCTTCATGGCAATTGGCAAGACTTGAAGCCAACTCCCTTTGCTCACAGTCATACTCCTTTACGTACTAGTTGTGCTAACTTGTGCGAGTCAATTCATGTCTCTGTGTCTCATTATCTTCTGTTGGAAAACGGGGAAGAAAAAAGTAACTACCCAAGAAAAGTTGGTTACTAAGTTACAACTCAAGGATGTTGTAAGGATTAAATGAATTACATGATATTATATCTAATCTGTTTAGGACTGTGCCCAATACGTTGTGAACATTGAATGACATGGTCAAGAGGAAAGTAAGCCAAAACCAGTTTGGCTCAGTGGATAGAGTGTCAGCCTGCAGACTGAAAGGTCCTGGGTTCGATTCTGGTCAAGTGCATGTACCTTGGCTGTGGGCACATCCCCAGTAGGGGGCGTGCAAGAGGCAGCTGATCGATGTTTCTCTCTCATAGATGTTTTTGACTTGCTATCCCTCTCCCTTCCTCTCTGTAAAAAATCAATAAAATATATTTGAAAAAGGAGGAAAGTAAAATCTGCCTTACTTCTTGAGGTGTTGTGTAATATGAGACTAATAAAAATAACACAGTGTTCTATATCCAGAGTTAATCTTTCTTCAGATTTTCTCCTGTCCTTCTTTAAGACTATTTGGATTTCACTAGTTTTTTCACTAATGGCCTTTTGTATTCCAGGATCCCATCCAGTATACCATACAGCAACTTATTGTAATGTGCCGCTAGGCTCTCTGAAATGTGACAGTTTCTCAGTCTTTTCTTGATCTTAACGGATTTGAAGACCACTGGTCAGATATTGTGTAGAGTGTTTCTCATTTTGGGTTTGTTTGACTTTTTCTTAGGATTTGGAATGAAAATATTTGATTTTGAAGGAAAGAACCACAGAGGTGAAGTGCCCTTTTCATCTCATCACACCAGGGGATAGTTATGTCCCACATGACTTATCTCTGGTGATATTAACCTTAATGATTTGGATACGGTGCTATCTGACCATAAAATTCCTGTTCCTACTTTTCCCTTCTCATTCTCCATTCATTAGAATAAGTCACTAAACCTAGTCCCCATTGGGGTGAAGGTTGAAAATTCAACTCCACCTCCTTGAAAGGATGGGTAGCTAAATATATTATTTGGAACTCTTCTGTGAGTAAGATATGAGAGCTGAGGAGAAGTTGAAAAGGGCTAAAACTGAACTTCTCAGTCTCTTCAGAGTCTTGGGCAACAAAGAGACCCCTTGAAATCTTCCATACCTAAGAACTCATATCCTCAAACTGCCACTCCACCAAAGAGCCAGTACTAGTACCAGTATTTAGCTCCTTTGAATGTTATCCAGTCGCACTGTGATAGTCAAAGATGACAATAGCCACTTTAAGTCAAGAGGCATCTGTCTCTTTCCTTGTTTTTGTACCTGCCTTTCTCTATAGTTAGTTCTGCGAGTGGAATAGAGAAAAGCATGTCTCAGGGTTAAGCTTTTCCTCACTAGTGCAGTCATTGTCCCAGCTTAAGTTTGTGTTGGGGGCAATGGAGGATATGAATTATAAATCAAGTCTACTATTGAAGTTGTAAGCTGAGTGGGTCTTAAAGTAACTAAAAGCCACCAGAAAGTAATGGAATCTTCCAAAATATCCATTAAGTATTTGCCAGGAAAAGGAGCTATGATAGCACATGGTTGAAATTAATGATTAGAAACAAGATAAATTCATTCATGTTAATGCCCTCTTCTCAATAAGGTGGTTATAAGAGTGACTTCAGAGCTGAATAAAATGCAAGGCCCTATGTTGGAATGATTTTAACATCAAGAAAAAATGGCTGGCAGGAACTTATCTAATAATATTGAAGTATAAATCTTACCTCATGTCTTCTCCATATACCATCCCAGAGTAAAATTCAAAATGTTTGTGAAGATGGACACCATTACATTGGAAATTCTTCTGATGAAATCTCTTATGCTGAGGAAAACTATTTGTAGTGTAGAGAAATAGTTACTACAAAATCCTCAACATTTTATTGTCAAGTTCTTTCAACTCTTGAAGGTCAAGAATAAAATTCTTTTGGAAAAACAAGAGAGGAGTGTGCCAGTGTAGCTGTTCAGAGTTCTTAACCCCATGGAAGAATTTAATCCAAGAAAGCTTAGAATTATAGGGTTAGTCAAGTTAACCTTCTCACTATCCCTAGAAAGAGAGGTATGATGGAAGGAGTGAAGGGATTTATTATATAAAGTGGGGGTTTCACAAAAGTCTTTTTATAAACTAAGTTATTTTCCTTCAAAAAGAGCAAAAATAAAGAAAATTCTTCCAAGAGGGCACAGCTATATTAATATACAATGTAAAATGTATACTGAAAAATGCTTTAGAATGATCTACTATACATTTTATAAATCTATAAACACTGCTTATTGATGCCAGGGCTATCCCTTTTATTATCTACCATGCACAGTTACTTCAGGGAAAACATATTCTTAGAGTTGTACCCTCATAACCTTGTAACTGGAAATCCTCTGTCTTTGGGCCAATAGGAAAAATAAGGACAATGACATTGGTGTAGACAAGCCTGCTTCTTTTGCACAGCCAGACTCCATGGACATTTAATTTTCTAAAGATCAGAAAGTCCACATTGCTTTATAGACGACAGTATATAACATTTTTTTTCCACTGGCTAGAGGAAGAAGAGTTTGGATTTTAAAGAAATGCCTCATTGTTCCATCTTCTGGATACTTCCCAGGTGGAAGGAGGTATTCATAGAATCCTTGAGAAAAAGTCATTGACACTGTTAGGCTGGGGCCTGTCTCAATTATTAAATCTGTATATGCTTGTGTATTATTCCTAATCTTTTTATTGACAAGTTGTCCTTAACTTAGGATGCATATTGTACTTGCCTCCAGATCAAATAACTGAAAAGCTAACAAATATTTTAAAATCAGACAGGCTCAAAGAAAAATAATCAGACTATATTTAGCTGTAGAGTCATCTTTTGGGAGAGACAGCAAATAGAAATATTCAAAATGGAAAATTGGCAAAAGGTAAAATAGAGGAGACAAAGTCATGGATCCCATTGAAAAAATCCTCTGTTGGGGTAAAAGGGGAGACGGGCAAGGATTAGAGGGTCCCCCTAAAGCCTTAATCATCAGGTAGTGAAGATTGAAGGGTACCTGCTCCTCCCCTCTAGAACCTCTAAAAGAATTGCCTCTTTGTGGTGACTGATGCCCAGCTCCTTATTTTAAAACTAGAGGCCCAGTACATGAAATTCATGCATTGGAGGAAGAGGGGTTGTGTTCCTCAGCTCAGCCTGCACCCTCTCAAATTTGGGACATCCCTCTTACAATCCTGGACTACTAGCTCCCAAATACTCATCTGCCTGCCTGCCTGATTGCCTCTAACCGCTTCTGCCTGCCAGGCTGATCACCCCCTAACCACCCTCCTGCCAGCTTGATAGATGCCTAACTTCTCACATGCCATCCTTATTGCCCCTAACTGCCCTCCCCTGCTGGCCTGATCACCCCTAACTGCCCTCCCCTGCAGGACTGGCTCCCCCCTCCAACTGCCCTACCCTGCTGGCCTGATTGCCTACAACTGCCCTCCCCTGCCAGCCTGGTCACCCACAACTGCCCTCTCCTACAGGCCTGGTCCCCCCCGCAGCCCTCTTCTGCTGGCCTAGTCACCCCTAACTGTCCTCCCTTGCTAGCCTGGTCCCTCCCAACTGCCCTCCCCTCCTGGCCTGATTGTTTACAATTGCCTGCCCCTGCAGGCCTGGTCACCCCCAACTGTCCTCCCCTGCTGGCCATCTTGTAGGGACCATCTTTGACCACATGGGGGTGGCCATCTTGTGAGAGATGGTCAGTGTTGGAGAAATGGTCAATTTGCATATTACCTTTTTATTATATAGGATTCTGGCCTTACAAGCATCTCTGGCTCTGAAATAAAAGCTTATTTCTTGCTTGTATGACACTGACTGTGGAGTGTGAAACTGAATGAATGATTGTCTCTTTTTCCTCCAGCCCTAAGATCATATAAGCCCAAAGGCTCATGCATGATCGAAGTAATAAATTTTATAAACACCACTTTACCCATGTTTTCAAAATCAGGCACATTGATTGCATCAATTTCTAAAAGTATTTTTGACAGGCAACACTATTTCCAAGTAAAATTAATCATTATTCTGTGGCCTTTTTTATGGACATAGAAAATGCATTAGGCCCTGTGGATACAGAACTGTGAGACACAGATTCTCAATTGCTATCTAAAACAACCCGATTTTACAGGAATGTGAAGTTTATGAGTGCTATCTTTAGAAACACTTTCTAAAGGATACTCTACATTCAGACATGGCTCACACAAAAAATAGTGAGTATCATTTGCTATTCTAAATTCTCATTTATCTTAAAAGAAATTAAACCAGAATTGGTTAAATAGACATACATTTCAAATTGAGAAGTTATTTCCCAAATTCTAGAAAGAATAACTGGAAATTGTTTAAGAAATATGAATTTTAGAGTGGCTATGTAAAAATATTCAAGATCAAGAATAGTTACATCTGGGAAATAAAGACATTATGAATAAGGGAGGTTCACATCGTTATCAAAAACAAGTGTAGAAAAATTATAAGAAAGAGGCATTAATACATACACCATAAAGAGGAAATCAATAAGAGTGAAAAAATAAGAAACTGGGGGAAATTCTTTGGTATAATTTCTCCCTATCTGAATAGCCCAGAACCAAATGAAATCTTTGAGGAAGAGGATATGGCATGCAGAGAAAATGTGAATTTATCACTATTGTTACTTGTGGATAGAATTTTTGTGTCTATTTTCATATTATCCATTCTCATTCTTGCTATATTGGGCACTCAGTGACACGCTGGTACTCACAGGGTATACAAGACATTAATAGATAGCTGAAGTGAAATGATAAATAGTCGATGACCATTTTGCATTTGTAGGTGGCATAAATTACATTATTTTCAGGCAGACATTGAAACATCATGTATAGAGAGAAGTTATAGGGTTAAGCCTTGCACTGACCTGCTGGAAAAGCCTCAAACAAGTCCCAGATTAGGGGGCACAGCCCTCTTAGCATAATTAAGCTTGATTTTGTGACTGCTCTCTAGATCCTTCCTGGGTAGCTAATGGGCTGTGGGAGATGCAGCAAGAGCTGCCAAAACAAGTGAAACTCACAAGAACATTGTAACTATGGTGACCACTACCTTGTTTACCTCTGGCTATAAAATAAAGGCTCAGCTTGCTGTCTGGATCTGTTCTGTAGTCTCAGCCAGAGACAGAAGATCCACCTAGACCCAGCTTATTCTCTTCGTCTTTTCTTCATCCTTAGCCAGCCCTCCCTCAGGCTCGCCTAACCCTTGGCTGCGCTGGTGTCGCACAATCGTGAAAAATATTGTATCTGTCAATAACTTTCAGTTGAAGATCATAGAAACTCAACTAAAAACAAACGGGGTGCAGTAGGTGAAATTATAAAGAAGTTAAGGGATGTAGTTAATCAGATCCAGGGCTTCAAGTGTCATCTGCATTCAACTAGAAGAAGAGAAAGTGATTTTCTCTGGAAGGGCCAATGGCAGGGAGGATATTTGTTTTTTGTACAAATCTGTAAAAAACATTATATGTGCATTTAACGCATATTACAGCTTTGCCCATAAAAATATAACTTAGATGAATGTAGAAGTTAAAAAATAAATCTTGTGCTCTACTTAGTTCATTATCTATTCTTAGAAACCTGGAACTCTAAATAGCATGTAATTGATAGCTTTCATGTCAACTATTAGCTCAAAGAAGGTGACAGTAGCTAGATTTGTGTTTTTCTTTTGAAGTATAAATCTAGTACGAGCAACATAAATATAAAGGAGACTGAAAAAGCATTGCTGACAGCAAAAGAAATAATTTTATGCCATAGCTCATTTTTTTTTACACTAACACTAAGTCTTTTATATTTTAAAAGACTACTGATTTCCATAGTAGATAAATACTGGAAAACGATTTTACTTTTCCTTTGGGGACAATCAATAAAATTACCTTACATCAATTATTTAATGACTTTTATACTTTTCCTGATATATAAAACGTGAACAATGACTTGTAAAATGGATATGCGCACCATAAATAACAAAACCTTTCTCAAACAAAAGTAATTCTCAGAATCGACTCACTTTTACCAAGCTTATCAAAAACTACTAAATTAAAAATTAACTATGCTATCATAGAAATAAAAATGTCAGAGCTTTCTAGTCGGGGGGGGGGGGGGGGAATAGAGGATATGCTTAACTTCCTGAGGACCAGGAGGATGGATGGGCATTTTAGGCACAGAACCCTCTTCTGAAAGGCGTCGGGGCCCAAAGCACCAAAGCCTGAGCCGCTGGTGACCTCGGGCTCAGTATACAGATGGACACCTGTTTGAGGGGATCTAACACAAAGTAAATGCCAGGCCAAGAGGAAACCGTTTGACAGGAAGGAGGCACGTTCATTTTGGTGCAGAGGATCAGGGTGGTCCTGAGAGATGAAAACTAAACAAAAACAGTTGAGGTCCAGGCTGGGGAATCAAGGTCAGAAGGTCAGAAGATTAGGAAGAAGAGTGGGCCTGGGAGAAACAATTACTGAGAATAGCGGCCAGTCAGAACTCAGGTTTCTCTATAGGCCTCCTGGGGGGATCAGGTCTGAACTATAAGCAGAAGCAGTAAGCAGGTCATCTGCTACTTCAGACTTGGCCTACAGGTCCCCATTGTCTTTTTTTTTTTTTTAATCCTCACCTGAGGATATTTTTCCATTGATGTTTAGGGAGAGTGGAAGGAAGAGGGAGAGACAGAGAGAGGGAAACATGGACCTGAGAAAGACACATCAACTGGTTGCCACCCCTATTCGACCTCACTGGGGCCTGGGATTGAGCACACAGCTGAGGTATGTGCCCTTGGCCAGAATCAAACCCAGGGCCCTTCAGTCTGTGGGCTGATGCTCTTTCCACTGAGCCATACCAGCTAGAACCCCATTGTCTTTTTTTTATTGTGGTAAAAATACATAATATAACATTTAGCTTTTTAACTTTTTTTTAACAGTAGTGTTAATCATTTCACATTATTGTGTAACAGACCTCGAGAATTTTTTTGTCTTGCAAAACTGAAACTACACTAATCTTATTTTCTTTGTACATTTTCCTTCCACGTCGGAAGACCCACCAGATAGTTAAATGATTTGCCAGTCAAGTCCTCCCACTTGGAAATCTCGCACTTTGGCGCTCCAAGTGTTGGGATTTTACAAAATCTGATAGCGGATTGGGGTGGAATTCCCCATTTTATTTCTTTTTCTATAAGCACATCAGCAAAGATCTGCAAGGGGCTGCATGAATCAGCTCCTGCTTTGAAAGAAGATCAATATAATTTAGTGTTCTCAATAAAATAAAAACAGGGAGTCAATTTAATTATTGTGATTCTGCTGAGGTTTCCATTCCCAAAGCTAATTAATTTTTTGGGTAAGGATCTCCACCTTGATGATAGCCCATTTTATACAAAATTTAGAATTCAATAACGTTGCATCTGGCATTAGGAGGTAGGCTCAGCAAAAACATTTGGATTAGTAGATGTTCTGGCAAGAGCAAACGTGAGGAGGGGAGGGGAAGAAAGTCTTTAAAAATGTTCTGCAGTATGGACAGATTTTCCAACAAGTTAAAATTACACATGTTCAGTACAATGGGGGAAAGCCAGTCTATCCAATAAACAATGCTGAGAAAATTGGACAGATATGTGAAAAAAAAAGGAAGAAAGAAATTAGACCACATTTTTACACTATACAGAAGAATAAATTCAAAATGGATTAAAGACTTCAATGTGAGACTTGAAATCATAAAAATTTTAGAAGAAAACATAGGCACTAAAATCTCAGACATCTTTCATAGCAATATTTTTTTTCTTCTATGTCTCCTCTGGGAAAGGAAAGAAAAGAAAAAATAAATAAATGGGACAACATCAACCAAAAAAGTTTTGCACAGCAAAGGAAACCAACAAAATGAATAGACAACCCACTGTATGATATATATTCCCCAATGATATATAGAATCAGGGGTTAATATCCAAAATTTATAAAGAATATGTAAAGAATGTATACAACTCAACAGTAAGAAAGCATATAACCCAATTTAAAAAATGGGCAAAGGACCTGAATAGACACTTCTCCAAAGAGGACATGCATATGGCCAAGAGACACATGAAAAGATACTCAACACCACTAGCCATCAGAAAAGCAAATTAAAACCACAATGAGATATCACCTAATACCTATCAGAATGACTACCATCAGGAGAGAACCAAGATGGCGGCATAGGTAAAACACCTATCTTGCCGTCATACACAGCAATTTTAAAACTACAACTTAAGGAAAGAACAAACACCGTCCAGAATCACCAGAAAGCTGGCCGAGTGAAAATTCCACAAATAAAAGTGAAGATAAGACACTGTGACTCGGAGGAGCGGCGGCGGGCAGCGTTGAAGATACACACAGAGAGAGGTTTGGAGTGCACGCCAGCGGAGAGGGCAGGCGGCCGAAAACCGGCCAGTTTTCTCGAACGGGGGAGACAAAGACGTCCCACTGGACTGATTCTCCAGCTCTGGGTGAAGTCCAGGGAACCCACTATCACACGGGGTAAAAATTGGACAGTGGGAGGGCATGCCGAAGCTCGGGTGCCAGGGGTCTGCCGGCTTGTGGAGAAGGCGAGCTTGCGCGTGACCTTGGGAACAGCACAGCTGCGTAACTGCGTAGAGAGCACTCTCAACTTGCTCTCTCATTCGGGAAACCATCAGACTGCTTTGTTTTATGACCCTGCGTGAGACGTTGGGTGTGCAGACTCATTTGGGGAGAGTCTGAATTCCCCAGCAGCCAGTGGAGCTCCACAGCAGCTCTCTCGCAGAGGTGATGGCTGCCATTGCCCCCAGCACAGAGTCCCTGGGGCCGCATAGGGTGGAGCTGACACTGTCTGCTTGGCCCAGAGACTCCGCCCATCCAACCTGAGCACAGCTGAGCTTCACAGACAATTGGCCTTGAGGTCAACCCCTCCAAGTGTTAACAACGATTAACCTGAGCTTAACTTCAGCAAGACTGTGCAACCCATATCCACCTTAGGTAACTGGGGAGGCTGAGCCACTGTCCCTAGTAGGACATCTACCACAAAAAGTTAATTGACCAACTCAGGGAAGCAGCCACCATGCAGAGACATGGAAAGAAATCAGATGTGAAATAAATGGAGAAAAAAAAACTACTGGACATGGAATTCAAAACCACTGTTATAGGGCTTCTCTAGAGGCTCCTACAAAAGGTCGAGACCAATAAGGAAATAAGCAAGACCGACAAGGAAATGAATGAGTCCTATAAGGAAATGAACGAGACCCTCAAGGATATGAAGGAGACTCTCAAGGATGTGAAAAAGGACCAACCAGAAATTAAGCATACACTGACTGAAATAAAAATATTATACAAAGACCTAAAAGTGCTCTGGAGCACCCCAAGAACCAAGTTAAAGATTTGAAATACAAAGGTAAAATCCACTCAGCTGAAAAAGCAAGAAACCAAAGAATCCAAAAAATTGAAGATAGTTTAAGGGTCCTCTGGGACAACCCCAAGCATACCAACATCCGAATTATAGGGGTGCCAGAAAAAGAGAGAGAGCAAGACAATGAAAACCTATTTGAAGAAATAGTGACCAAAAACTTCCCACACCTGGTGAATGAAATTGACTTAGGAGTCCAAGAAGTGCACCGAACCCCAATATATAGGAACCCTAAGAGGACCACACCAAGGCACATCATAATTAAAATGCCAAGAGCAAAAGACAAAGAGAGAATATTAAAAGCAGCAAGAGAAAAACAGTTAGTTACCTATAAGGGAGCACCCATACGATCGTCAGCGGATTTCCCAACAGAAACGATGCAGGCCAGACGGGAGTGGCAAGAAATATTCAAAGTGATGAACAGCAAGAATCTACAACCAAGATTACTCTATCCAGCAAAGCTATCATTCAGAATTGAAGGTCAGATGAAGTGCTTCGCAGATAAGAAAAAGCTAAAGGACTTCATCACCACCAAACCAATATGATATGAAATGCTGAAAGATATTCTTTAAGAAGAGGAAGAAAGAAAAGATAAAAGTGTAAATTAGGAACAACAAATACACATCTATCAACAAATGAATCTAAAAATTAGCTGATGAACAGGATAAACTGGTGAATGTAACAGAATCATGGACATAGAGAGGTAATGGACTGACAATTCTTGGGGAGAAAGGGGGTGTGGGAAGTGCATCAAGAGACTGGACAAAAATCATGCAACTATGGGAGAGGACAGTGGAGGGGGGTGAGGGCAGAGGGTGGGATGGGTACCAGGTGGAGGGGAGCTATAGGGGAAAAAGGGGAACAATGTAATTAATAAACTGAACAATAAAGATTAAAAAAATAAAAAAAATAAGTAAAACTAAAAAAAAAAAAAAAAAGAATGACTACCATCAGTAAATCAACAAACAAGTGCTGGTGAAGATGTAAAGAAAAAGGAACCTTTGTGCACTGTTGATGGTCATGCAGATTGGTATAGCCACTGTAGAAAAACAGTATGGAGTTTCCTCCAAAAATTAAAAATGGTACTGAAACCAGTTTGGCTCAGTGGATATAGCACTGGCCTATAGACTAAAGGGTCCCAGGTTTGATTCTGGTCAAGGGCATGTACCTTGGTTGCAAGCACATACCCAGTGTGGGGAGGGGTGCAGGAGGCAGCTTATTGATTTTTCTGGCTCTCTCTCCCTCTCTCTTCCTCTCTGTAAAAAATCAATAAAATATATTTTAAAAAACTACAAAATTAAAAATGGAACTGCCTTATGACCCAGCAATTCCACCCCTGGAAATATAGCAAAAAAACCCCCCAAAACACTAATTTCAAACAATATATGTACCCCTATGTTTATAGCACTGTTATTTACAACTAGAGGCCTGGTGCATGAAAATTCATACACTGGAGAGAGGGTCTCTTAGCCGGGCCTGCCTCCTCTCACAGTCTGGAAGCCCTCAGAGGTGGGAGGTGACCTGACGATCAGGGGAAGGCGATGTCCCATCACACCTCTTCTGCTGCCACTGCCAGCAGTGAAAGTCTCAGCCAGCCCTGGTTACCTGAGCCTCAAGTGGTCCTGGGCCACTGGGCAGCTGCCATCCGAGGCTCGTCTGTGCCTCAGGCCAGCCCTGGGTGGCTGGGGGGCTAATGGGCCTGGGGGACTCTGGAGGCAGGTGTGGAGAGTCCTTGCCATGCACCTTCAGCCCCAGTAGGTCTGAGGGGACTGGGAGCCACCATCTTGTGGCTGTGGGCACTGCCATCTTTGAGAGTGGGGCAGTCAGTTAGCATATTCTCTCCTTATTGGCTGTAGGCACCACCATCTTTGTGATGGCATGAGGGTCACTTAGCATATTCCCTCTTTATTAGATAGTACAGCCACAATTTGGAAGCAGCCCAAGTGCACATCAGTAGATGAATGCACTTCATCTATTCTGATACATTTGCACAATGGAATACTACCGGCTGTGTAAAAGAAGGAACTCTTACCTTTTGGGACAGCATGGATGGACCAGGAGAGTATTATGCTAAGTGAAATAAGCTAGTCAGAGAAAGACAAATACCATATTGTTTAATTTATATGTCGAATCTAATAAACAAACACATAGAAACACACTCATAAATACAAAAAATACACAGACTGATAGCTGTCAAAGTATAGAGGTGTTCGGGAGTTGGATGAAATGAGTGAATGAATTAAGCAAAGGAAAAAAACTCATACAGACAACAGTATAGTGATTGCCAGAGGAAAGAAGGATGTGGGAGGTAGAAGAGGGTAAAGGAGGGGATAAAAGGTGACAGGAGGCTTGACTTTGGATGGTGAGCACACAATACAATATACAGATAATCCTATCTAATAAAAGAGTAATATAGCAAATTCACCATACCTACCCTTCACCCAATAAGCCATGCCCACAACCCACAACCACCAGCCAATCAAGAGTGATATGCAAATTAACACCCAACCAAGATGGCTGCTGCCCATAGCAGGGCTATTGCTGGGTTCCCAAGGCCGGAAAAAGCTTTGGGCGGGCAGGCCTTGGGCAGCAGGCAGGCTGGGGCTGGGGCGGAGCCAGCCAGAAATCAGCTGGATCGCAGGACGATCACTGGCCAGGGTTCCCTAGCCGAGGTCCCTTGCCCAAGGCCGAAAGCCTCGGCCAGAGGCTTTTGGCCTTGAGCAGGCCAGGGGTGAGCCATCAGTAGGACATCCCCTGAGGGCTCCCAGTATGTGAGAGGGGACAGGTTGGGCTGAGGGATCACCCACCCTCAATGCACCAATTTCATGCACCAGGCCCCCTAGTGTATTATTAAATTGTATACTTGACACCCATATAATTTTGTTATCCAATGTCATAGCAATAAATTCAATATAACTTTTTATTTTATAAAAAAATATACTTTATTGATTTTTTACATAGAGGAAGGGAGCAGGAGAGAGAGAGTTAGAAACATCAATGAGAGAGAAACATCAATCAGCTGCCTCCTGCACACCTGCTACTGGGGATGTGCCCGCAACCAAGGTACATGTCCTTGACCAGAATCGAACCTGGGACCCTTCAGTCCATAGGCCGACTCTCTATCCACTGAGCTAAACTGGTTAGGGCTCAATATAACTTTTTAAATTAAAAAATACAAGTGTTTATTATAGCATATGTCAGCTTTCCTCCACTCTGTTTCAGATATTGTGACTTCACTGACAAACAGATTTAAACTACTGGAGATGCTGAGTGAATTAAATATTTGGCTATAATCCCAGTTGGCTTCATTTTATCCATCATCTTTGGCGCCATCTCTCTAGATCCTTTCTATAAATCCTTAAGCAGGTGAGGGAAGGAGGAGTAATTATGGGAGGTGGCAGTATCCTTTAATATTTTTCCTAAAGTCTGGTGTCACAGGTATTAAGGGAAACTTGTCAGGTTTTAGGGAAAGCTTAAAAAGCAAATTCTGAGGAGAGGTTTAGCATGCAGGAAACTTATTAAGAAATGGTATTGAAATCAACCTGTGAGGGAAGAGAAGGAATCAGGCTCGGGCAGAAGAAGAGATGGATCAAAGACAATCACAAGGGCATCTCTTAAGGTGATCAACTTGTCCTAATTTGCCCGAGACTGTCTACTTAGCACTTACAGTTTCATGTCTTGGGAAAATCAGGTTGATAACCCTAGGACCACTGGAACTGGGGTGCCCTCAGAGAGATATCCTGAATTGCAACCAGATGCCTGGGCCTTAACACCCATGCATCAACCATTCATTGAATAAAGGGTTTCTGCCTAACGCCTGAGTAGTAATGACCTCGGATGAGGTGTCTCTCTTCAGCAGTGGACAATTTCTGGAGATAGAATCAGCTGTGAGCTATCAATCACCAACTTTTTTAGCAGCTGGAGGAATGATCAGCTTCAGACCTGAAGGGGGCACTATTGGGAGGTGCCTGATTTTACACTAAGCTACACTCTGGAGTCAGAAATTACTTCAATAGAGATGGATCCAAATGTGGGCCCAATTGGTCCCTTATGAGTAGTCATCTTTTTTATTTTATTTTATTGATTTTTTACACAGAGGAAGGGATAGGGATAGAAAGTCAGAAGCATCAATGTGAGAGAAACATCTATCAGCTGCCTCTTGCACACCCCCTACTGGGGATGTGCCCGCAACCAAAGTACATGCCCTTGACTGGAATCGAACTTGGGACCCTTCAGTCTACAGGCCGACGCTCTATCCACTGAGTCAAACCAGTTTTGGCATGAGTAGTCATCTTAATCTGGAGAACCAAAGACCCAACATTAAACTTCTCAGCACGTGGGGAAATTCTGGTCACCATCTGTCTTTTGGAGGAGCTGTTCCAGCCCTTTGACTTAGGCCCATAATTGTTCTAGTGATATGAATCCTGGTGGCCCTAACCCAGTGGTCGGCAAACTGCGGCTTGCGAGCCACATGCAGCTCTTTGGCCCTTGAGTGTGGCTCTTTCACAAAATACCACGTGCAGGCCCACACATACAGTGCGATTGAAACTTCATGGCCCACGTGCAGAAGTCAGTTTTCAGTTCTCCAAAGCAATTTCAATTGTTGTACTGTTGATATTTGTCTTTGTTGACTAATGAGTTTGCACACCACTTCCCTAACCAATCTTTCCCCTTCATTTTAGCCACTTTGTAAATCAAGGGTACACATGAGCACTGGCTCTCTCTACCTGCTAAGGCAAGTATAAATCTCTATATGCTAGAAGCACGTACTTCAAGAGTCAGCCAGCCTGCATTCCTGCCCATCCCTGACCTATAGGCAAGTGATTAATATTTTAAAACTTAATTTGCCTCAATTATAGTGAGGTTATCAATGCTTAATTTTAAAGGTTCTTGTGAAGATTAAATAAAATTTAGCTACTTAGCAAGACATATTGAAAGATACTATATACTAACGATTAAGTACTATATTCACATTTTCTTGGTTGTATATTTTTTGTTCCACTGTTCACTAGCTATATGTCATATACCTCTGGGAAAATTATTAGCTTCTATATACCTCAGTTTCCTCATCTATAAACTTAGCTGTAGTATGATTAAACGAAATAATATACATAAATGACTGTGACTAGAGTTTAACACACAGGTAACCAGTAAATGTATGCTTCCTCAATATTATTCAAAGTCCTAGCACAGTGTTTGGCATACAGCAAGTGTTTAAAAAATTGTCTGTTGTTAAAATGGAGGTACAATTCCTACAATCAGTAATAAAACAACGACATCAGACCTCCTTCTGATGATACTTAACTTTTCAATTGTGAATGGGGCATTTGGGGTGGTGAAACTTGGAGGTGCATGTGTCTTAACTTTTGAGAGGTGCTTTTGGAATAGAAGAGCTAAGAGGGCCTGGAGTAATATCCAAGTAAGAACAATGGAAATTCTAGCTGCTTGGGGCTGTCTATGTTCCAGCCCAGCTGTTCAAAAAAGTGTGGTCCTAAGACCTATACTATCATCAACTGGGAACTTGTTAGCAATGCAAATTCCTGGGTTGTACTCCGAATCTGGAACTCCTGGGAAGAGGTCCAGTAATCTAAGTTTTAACAAGTTCTTAATTTCCAAATTTCATCTCTTGTCCAAAGCCTAGGGCATCAGTTAAATTTTTCTATGTTGAATGGGGAGCAGTGCTTCTGGAGACAAGTGACTTTTCAGCAAATTTCTTCAAGGATGGCCATAAACAGACATCAGTCCTTGGAGCTGGCCTTCCGTGGAGCAAGCTGTGAGAGAAGACCAGTGCTGCCTCTCTGTGTGCTACATTACTGTGTGTGTAGATCTAGATCAGCTACTCTGTGCTTGGCCCACAGATCCTATATAATAAAAGCCTAGGTGGTGTCACACCCTTGCACAACGTCTTCACAGGACGGCCACCACAAGATGGCCACACACACAGTGGAGGTGGGGCCCAGTGGCCACTCTGCACAGTGAGGCCTGGGCGGGGTGGGGGGTGTCCCATGGCTCTGCATTGCGCAGAGGAGGCTCATCCCAGTGTCTCTGCCACCTCAGGTGGAGGAGGCGGGTCACTGCTGGGGAGGGCAGTTGGGGTCCATCAGGCCAGCAAGGGAGCAGTTAGGGAGCAATCAGGCTGGCAGGCAGAAGCAGTTAGGGGCAATCAGGCAGGCAGGCAGGTGAATGGTTAGAAGCCAGTGGTCCCGGATTGTGAGAGAGATGTCCAGCAGTCAGACATCACCCAGCATAAGTTAGAGGGTACAGGCTGTGTTGAGGGCCATCCCTCCCCCACACCAAGCATGAATTTCATGCACTGAGCCACCAGTGTTCAATAAATGGTTACTGAACCAAAGAACAAGAAAAGGCATGTAGAGGACAAAAACCCTCAATATGTTCCATTGCTTAAGCCACCACAGTCTCTTCTTCACCCAAATCCTGGCACAAGAAACTACTCATGTGTGGGCTTCCCTACTTCACACCAGTGTGCCTGGCTTGGCGCAGCTGTTGAATTAACAGGCATATGATTTCTTTTAGGCCAGGAATATAGCCACCCATCACCTCAACTACCCAGGTGGCAAGCCCCTCACACTCCATCTTCATACTCAAATTCCTAAAATATTAGAAATTTTTGGAATCAGGAGAAAACCCACTGAAAATTTCCCGCCACCCAAAGGTTTTGATGTTTAATGTAGCTAATTGCTCTTAATCACACACACCTTAGAATCTTGTTATAATCATACACATGAAAATTGTAATAGTTGAGAAAAAATTTAAATACTTGTTTCTGTATTTTTGTTTTAAGACATGAAAGCATACAGGAGTCCTACTGGGCACAAATGGCTCTGTATTTTCTAATTCTCTAAAACAAAATGCATAAGTTAGAGTCTTCTGCTCTAAATTCCATATGACTTTAATTAATTCTCTAAGTGAGTAAATGTATTTTCCATTTAATGGAAAAGGTTTTGGCTGTAGGATCACTTACTTTGCACTAGTTAATGGAGCATTAAGTAAAAGACAGAGAAATATTAATCATATTTGAAAACATGGCTAGCTTTGGAGTTAGGCTATTAACCACTTATAGCACCACTTATAGAAATAATGTGACATATTCAAAGAGAACGATCATCCTACTATTATGCTATTTTATAAGAAATTAATAAACTAAAATGCAATTAAAAAAATAAACAGATAGAAAACTCAATATCATGCTACTGAATAATGCCATCTTCTCATGTAAAGCATTTTATCATTCCAAACATGAGACTTCACCAATCACCACTTCTGATCTAAAATAAACTAACAGAAAGAATATTATAAGTATTGGTTAAAGGATTTATAGGAAATGCTGTTGTTTGTTCTTTAAAAAGCAAAAGAAACTGTAAATTCCCCAACAACAAAGGTGTTAGGAATAGCTCAAAGGTAGCTTCCTTAAAAGGTACAGCCTGTTGATTCCAGAAACGTGGGGGGCGGCCTCAGGCAAGACACCTCCTTGAGCATTCTCTAAATCTTTGTACTGACTGAATTCAAGCCGCCTGGAAAAACCAGGTCTTGAAAAACATATTCATCAATGTTATCAGCTTGGCTTACTTTGCCTCAGGTGTCAGGGAGAGGGCCTTGATATGTAAATGCAGGCTTGCCCAGAGAATGGGTGAATGAATAGGGCCTGGGTGCACCAAAACTCCATTGATCCTAATGTTGGAGAAACCCCTTTGTATTGTGGAATATAAATAAACGCAGCTTCGTGGGCTCAGCGCGCGTGGCTGTTTCTCCATGAGAGGAAGAACAGAGGCCCACCTAGCCCCAGCTTTTTAATCCTACTTCTGTGTCTTCTCTTCTATATTTCATTTTTCTTCATCCTCAGCTCCTATACTCAGAAACTGAACCCAGTCTCTCTCCACGCTGGACGTGGGAGAGAGAGAGAGGAAAAAACACCCCTGATACAGAAAGACTTTGTCTTTTGTATTACTATCGATTTCTGCCCATATAGTGAGGGTACTACATAGAACACCAAGGTCATTTCAACCTCCAATTTATAAAGATTGGCTTTCAAGCTGAATACATGGGACAATGATGAATGTTGCTTCATTTAGAGCAGATGGGAACATCCTGGCAGAGTAAAAAATCTGTACTTGGCAAAGCATGTGAGAAAAGTTCTTGAGGAACAAGATAGTGTTGGATGCATTCCAAGATAGTATACACCAACCCATTCATATAACCATGATGTGTTAGTTTGCTAGAGCTGCCATAATAACATCCACAGACCGGGTGGCTTAAACAAGAGATATTTATTAGTTTACAGTTCAGGAAATTAGAAGTCTGAGATCAAGATGTCAGAGGTTTGGCTTATTGTAACACCTCTCACTGTGTCCTTACATGATTGTCCTTCTGTCTGTGTTATAAGGACACTCGTTCTGTTGGATTATAGAGCCATCCTAAAATCCCAATTTTAACTTAATTACCTCTTTAAAGCCCCTACTTCCAAATACAATCACATTTTGGGGGTTAGGGCTTCAGTAATTGAATTTTGAGGGAGGCACAATTCACCTCATAACAGGAGACAACAAAATTCTTCTAGCTTTGGGAATGTAGCTTTTCATCATCCATTCATTTAATGCAGTTATTCACTTAACAGATAATTGTGAATCTCAACTATAATAATTGTAATTCAAGGCAGATAGTATTTGGGTTTCTGGCCTTGGTCAGTGTGTCTCCTACAGTTAGAATGTTGGCCCACACACCAAAGGGTCGTGGGTGTAATTCCTGGTCAAGGGAATGTACTTGAGCTGCAGGTTTGATCCCTGGCCCCATTCGAGGTGTGTTCAGGAGGCAACCAATTGATATGTCTCTCTCACATATATGTTTCTCTCTCTCTCTCTCTCTCTCTCTCTCTCTCTCTCTCTCTCTCTCTCTCTCTCTCCCCTTCTCTCTCTTCCTCCCTTCCACTCTCTCTAAAAAAACCAATGGTAAAAAATATCCTCAGGTGAAGATTAACAAAAATTTTGGGTCTCTAGATCACGTTTCCCTCATGCCAACAAACAGTTATCAGACACCAGTGAGGTGTACAAGAATTCAACTCAATTCTGATATTAACTATCCAGAGAGAACATCAGATTCCCTAGTTTAAGTCCTACAAGACTGCACCCCCCCCCCCCATACACACACACCCATATCACACTTCAGACACCAGCCACAAATCCAGGCTGTTATCTGTACTTCTGACTTACCGGCAATACATCAGAGGTTCCCACAATCCCCTCCTTGAGTCCAATAAATTTGCTAGAATGGCTCACAGAAATCAGAGAAATATGTTACTATGTCGCTGGCTTTTTATAAAAGGATATAACTCAGGAACAACCAGGTGGAAGAGATGCAGGGGGTAATGTATGTAGGAGGGGGTGTAGAGCATCCATGTCCTCTGTAGACACCACTCTCGCTGAATCTCCATGAGTGTGTGCACCAACCTCAAAACTCTCTGGACACCCATCCTTTTGAGTTTTTATGGGGGCTTCATTACACATGCACAAGTTATTAAATCATTGGTGACTGGTGACTGATTCTCTCCTTTCTGGAGGTCAGGGGTAAAACCAAAAGTCCCAAATATCTAATTACATAGTTGGTTCTCCTGACACCCAAACCCCTTCCTTAGGTATAGTCCAATAGTCACCTCATTAAAATAAAAAAAGACATTTTTTTTTCACTCTCAACACTTGGAAAATTCCAAGAGTTTCAGGAACCAGGAATTGTGGAGGAAGATCAAATATATATGGTCATATGAATGACCATATTTCTTATAAATCACAATATTACAAATAGGTGGGATGATGAAAGCTTATATTAGGGGGAATCTAGCCTGGTCAAAGAGGTGAATAAAAACCTCCCTAAGAAAGTAACAATTCAAGATGTAAAAAATTAATAGATATGAAACAAATGAAGGGCAGAAGAAAGTACTTTAGAAAAGAGTATATATAAAGATTATCATGTCAAGGAGTATATGTGAAGGAGTAAAAGAAGGTCACTAGAGCCAGATCGGGAAGATGGAGGGGAAGTCTGGGGCCAAATGAGGCTGGAGAAACAGGTAGAGGCCATATGGGCAGAATCTTGTGGCATCGATTATGGATTTTGTGTCTATTTGAAGAGTAATGATTTCAAAGTGCTTAAAATTAAAGTGCTTTAGGGTGAAAAAGGGTAAAAGTGAAGGGATTAAGAAGTACAAATTGGTAGACACAAAATCGTCATGGGGATATAAAGTATAGCATAAGCAATACTTTCAATAATATTATAATAACTATGTTTGGGAATATCACTTTGTAAAGAATATGATTATCTAACGACTATGCTGTACACTTGACACTAATACAAAATAATATTGAATGTAAATAGTAATTGAGAAATAATAGGTAGGTAGATAGAGATAGATAGATAGATAGATAGATAGATAGATAGATAGATAGATAAAATTAAAGTGGAGAGGAGTGAAGATTGACACAATACTATTGCTTTGACTATAATGTTGAGAATATATCATAGACAGCAGCAGAGAGGAAGTGGGCCAGTAAGTTAGATGTTTGCAGAGGGGGTTAGAAGATGATGGAAAGATTAAAAAGTTGATGGACTCAAAAATTTAAGAGGTAACATCAAAAGGATTTTTAAAAATATTTAATTTATTAGGGTGATATTGATTAATAAAATTATATAGGTTTCAGGTGTACAACTCTATTATATATCATCTGTATATTGCACGGTGTGTTCACCTCCCTAGGACAAGGTAGAAGAAGGTAAAAGGGAGATAACAGTGATGGAAGGAGATGTGACTTGGGGTAGTGAACACTCATTTAATTAAGGATGGATTAGACATGTGTTTTGGGGAATGGTGAAGAAGAAGAGAGATGAATTGGGAATGATTACTAGGTTTCAGCTTTTCAAAAATCAGATGAACAGTGTTAACATTCCCTGCCATGAGAGCAATTAAATAGTACGGGGTATTTGAGAAAAAGTCATATTTTCCTTTTGATCCTGTTGAGTTTGAGATGTCTTTAAGATATCAAGTAGGAATATAGTAGACCAGTGGTCTGCAAACTCATTAATCAACAGAGCCAAATATCAACAGTACAACAATTGAAATTTCTTTTGACAGCCACATTTTTTAAACTTAAACTTCTTCTAACGCCACTTCTTCAAAATAGACTTGCCCAGGCCATGGTATTTTGTGGAAGAGCCACACTCAAGGGGCCAAAGAGCCAGATGTGGCTCACGAGACGCAGTTTGACGACCACTGCAGTAGACAATCAGATATGCAGGTCTGGAGTGAAGACAAAAGGTTTGTGCTGAATATGCAAATGTGTGAGTTATTCCCTTAAGGTAACTGAAGATGAAGATGTAGATGAAATCAGCCAGAGTGAGAAGAGGAGTAGATTAGAATTGACCCTTGAAAAATTTTAACATTTAAAGGTCAGTCGGAGACATATGACTCCACAAGGGAGACCAGGCAGGAACAAGTAGAAAAGTAAAAGGAGAACTAATGGTAGGTACATAGTGCCAAGTCAAGAGAGTGTTTCAAGAGGTATATGCAGCCAGTTTGTGTAATGTCACTGAGAGACAAGTAAGGATTGAAAATATCCTTGCATGCATGGACATGAAGGTCTTCAGTGACATGGTGGGGCAGAACCCATATGGGAGTTGTCGAAAAGCAGTGAGAGGGGATGAAATAGAAATGGGTATGTCTCCTCAGAAATATATTCTGAGACATGGATGTGACTTTAAGTAGTTTATTTAGGAGGCAATTCCAGAAAGCAACAGTAAGAATGAAGGGGAGTAAGAAAGGAAGGGAACCCTGGCTGGTGTGGCTCAGGTGGTTGAGCATTGTCCTATGCATCAAAGTGTCACTGGTTCAATTCTCAGTCAGGGCACATGCCCAGGTTGTGGATTTGGCCCCTGGTTGGGGTGTGTAGAGGAGGCAACCAACTGTTCTCTCTCTCTCTCTCTCTCTCTCTCTCTCTCTCTCTCTCTCTCTCTCTCTCCTCTCTCTCTCTCTCCCCTCTCCTCTCTTTTCTCTCAAAAATCAATAAAAACATAGTTTTAAAGAAAGGGAATAGAGATAAGTGAGTAAATAAGTGAAGAGTGCACATATATAACACCTTAACCAATAAAGAAATTTTAAAAATAAATTGAAAAAGGAAAGGAGTAAAAGAAAGACTAGATAATATAGACATGCCATTTATACAGCTTCCCCCCCCCCCCCAAAAAAAGAGTGACATACTGAACATATCATTGCTGTGGGCAACTGTCCATCAGCCCTACTGGGGATCTCTGTAAGACAATGAAAAACATGCCTCAGAGTTATACTCATATCACCGCCGAAGTTTATATTTATCCCCCAATTATTATCCATCATTGGCTAGGATATTACAAAGGCATGGATTCCCCAACGTTTCTGGTGTGCTCTGCACTCGACTGGAGCTAAGTCCCCAGTTGGAGTATCCCAGGTGCTTAATGTAGGATTAAGCCTATACTGGAAGTTGAGTACTGAGATGAGTTGAGTTGGACACTGACTGTGTATCTGCTTCAGGGTAGTATGTATAATTCAAGAAATTTGGAGATAAGGGATATAAAAGGGATTTGGAGTTGGCTGGAGTGAAATATAAGGTTAATAGAGATTATTTTATTGTTTTAAAGGGAGATATTTTAAAAATCCTTGGGAAGGAAAAGAATGAGAGGGAAAGATAAGCTGAGGACTCATGGTTTAGATTTTTGTTGATAGATATGTTAACTTTTGTATGATATGCTTCCTTCATTCCTAAACCATGTATAATCATTATTACTGTCAATACATACTAGCTGGCAAAATTTTTTCTGTAAACAAGGTAAAAGTTATCACCTACATTAAATGATTTCCTGCATGGTTTTTTTTTTTAACACTCTCATCTGATGATATATTTATTTATTTTAGAGAGAGGAAGGGAAGAGAGAGAAGCATCAATGTAAGAGAGAAACATCAATTGGTTGCCCACCATACGTGCCCTGACCGGGGACCAAACCTGCAACTTTTTGGTGTATGGAACAAATGCTCCAACCACCTGAGGTGCCTGGCTAGGACCTGCACAGCTTTTAATCTATGACAATGTGATGAGAGGCTAACTGAAAAGGACTAAAGAATGAAGCATCCTAGGCTGCTTTAGAAGGTCTTTAAGTGGCACTGATGTGGGAGAATTTAATTTTCAAATGGGAATAATAGATCAATATATTCCTCATAGTGCTCTCTCTATATATATTATGTTGGGTGATTGAGATATATTAAAGGATGATGCAAACTGAATTTTTAGATAAGTCTCTTCACTTTACACTGAATTCTTTATTCTAGTCCCACTATTGCATTTTTTCCCCTGCCAAAATACATTATGTCAGAGCCAGCAAAAGCTTTTTAGTCTCTGCTTATTTGCATTCCATTTCTTAAATTTAGAATATATCTAACCAAATCAAATACGTGCTTGGCAATTCGCAATATGTGAATGCTTGCTGATCTTAAGCATTAAAGTAAACTGCTTTATGGAACAACTAGAGGCCTGGTGCATGGGATTTGTGCACTGCTGGGGGTGTGGCCAGTGGGGAACAGCCTGCTGTGGGATCGCCTCATCTCAGTCAGCCAGGCCACACTCCCACTGTGGTAGCACACTGACCACCAGGGGGCAGTTCCTGCATTGAGCGTCTGCACCCTGGTGGTCAGTGCACATCATAGTGACTGGTCAACCTGTTGTTCTGGTCGTTCTGCCATTCAGTCACTGGGCTTTTATTATATAGGATGATCTAAGTGTGCCCACTAAGTTTTATCTTAGATATTTATTTTTGTATTTGCGTCCCCATTCATCATTTTTTACAAATTTTATTTTATTGATTTTTTACAGAGAGGAAGGGAGAGGGATAGAAAGTCAGAAACATCTATGAGAGAGAAACATCGATCAGCTGCCTCTTGCACACCCCCTACTGGGGATGTGCCCGCAGCCAAGGTACATGCCCTTGACCAGAATCGAACCCAGGACCTTTCAGTCTGCAGGCTGATGCTCTATCCACTGAGCCAAACCGGTTTCGGCTCATCATTTCTTTATTCAATAATTTTAATAAGTATTTATTAAGTACTAGTCAATATGATATGTGCTTTGGATATCATAATGAATAACAAAAATGCAATAAATGATTCAGAAAAATTTGTATAAATGTAGGTCAGTATTCATTAATTCACTTTATTATGTCTTCTTTATGTGAAATAAGTCACAGAAAACTCAGCTAACATAAAAACGTTTATGCTTTATTACATGAAATATGTTTGTAAGTGGTTCAGAATTAGCTAGGAGTATAATTATGTCATCAAGGATCATGTCTCTTACCTTCCTTGTTATTGACACAGCTCTAAATATAATATCCTCCTAAGACAGTGTTCAGAGCAGAGAAATGGAAGGAAAGGCAAAAGGGCTTTCTCTTTGGGTAGATTTTTAACTTTTCCTTCCCAGAAAGCTCCCCAATAGACTTACCATTCCATCTCTTTTTCTAGAGCTGAGTCACACATTCACCTTTCAACAAATTACTGACCAAAGGTGAACAGGACAGCTATTATGATTTAAATCCATCATATTTCACCTCTAATGCTGGACCCAGGTAGGGAATCTTCTTTCAGATTTCAGCTTCAAAAGACATCTCCTTAGCATAGCCTTCTCTGACCATCATATCTAGTGTAACCCTCTCCCCCATTCGTACCATGTGGTTTTATTTTCTTCCTGGTACTTTTCACCAGTTGAAATAGTGATTTCTTTATTTCCTGATTTATTTGTTGTCTATCCTCCGTTGCAGTAGCCCTGTCACCTAGATCAGCACCTGGCACATGATAGATGCTCAACCACTATTTAAGGAATGAAGTATTCATCAGATTTTTTTTTAAATATTGACATTAAAAATCCAGATCACTCTCACCTTGTCTTGTGGGATAGAAGTACCTCCCTCAAAAGATTAAAAATAGAATTACCATGTGAGCCAACATTTCCGTTCCTGGCTATATACCCAAGATAAATGAAAACATATTTCTATCAAATGCTTGTACGTAAATGTTCATAGAAGTATTACTTATGATAGTAAAAAAGTGGAAACAACCCAATGACCATTAATTGAGGCTTTCTTGAATAAAATGTGGCCTATTCATATAATGAAATACTATTTGGCAATAAAAAGGAATGAAATATTGATACATGCTACAAAATGGATGAACATTAAGACCATTATACTAAATGAAAGAAACCAGTCACAAAGGGCACATGTATTATTCCATTTATATGAAATGTCCAGGATAGACAAATACAGGGAGATAAAAAGTAAGTAAGTTAGTTGCTATCTGGGACTGCGAGTTTGAAGAAACTGGGAATGACTTCTAATAAGCACAGGATTTTCTTTCAAAAAGTGGTTTAAATGTTCTAAAATTGATTATGATGTGGTTGCTCAAATCAGTGTATACAAAAATCTTAGAATTATACACTTTGAATGGGCGAGTTGTCAAAAAGGAAAAAAAAAACTACAAGTGGATAAAGAGATATTTTACAGGATGGTAAATCTAGTTGGCCAACATACAAAAATACTAGTCAGAATACTTTTTAAAGCAACAAGACATCATGTTATACTTCCCATACTGGTAGAATTGTAAAGGGTCATAATATTTCTTGCTGGTAGGGATGTGAGTAAAAGAGTGTTTTCACAATTTTCTTATGGAAATATGGATAGTGACAGCTATTTTGTATTTTGCAGAATCTATCAAAATTAATATAAATATATACTTTGGCTCAGCAATTCCTTTATTAAAAGACTATGCCACAGAAATAAGAGGACTACAAATAAATATATGTATATCAAGAATTATGGCAGATGGTCAGCAGTGTTCAGCTTCTATATGCTCACTTAACTATTGCTCACCAGTCTGCTTTTCAACAGACAGTACATACATTTCTTTGCCTGAGATTGTTGCTGGAGACTGGTTGGCCCACAACAAATCACTGGTGTGAATTTATCTACACATCACAGCTCCCTCATTGTTGGATAGAGAAATCTGGAAGCATGTTTTCTATACTGGTTCTGAGAACTCTAATAGGATTAAGTTCTAACTGTGCACAGAAAAAGCAGTCTGGATACTGTGCCTTCCAGGGGCTGACTTCCCTTCCCTGTCTCACTTTCTCACTTCCCTCCTGGTGTTCTGTTCACTTTCAAAAATGAAATATATAATTTAAACCCTCCTCTTTGATTTGCTTCTGGAATCCCCAACCTAAAATAAGGATGTAGTGGGGGGAAATCCAAACCAGAAAACAAAGCGAGTATTTATCAGTTGATTCATGGTTAAGAGATGAGATTATATCCACATAATTAAATATTAAGCAATTATCAGACATAATTCATGCTATCATGACGAATTTTGAGTTATTTAATTAGCTATTATTGAGTGAAACGAGATGTGGGTAAGTAGGCTTAATATGATCTTGGTTTTATCTACACTAATAAAAAAGAAACATGCAAATTGAGCATACCTCTGCTCTACCCACAAGCCACACCCACCAGCCAATCAGGAGCAAGTATGCAAATTAACCCAACCAAGATGGTTGTGGCCACTGAGCAAGCAAGAGGTTTGGGTTTCCCAGCAATGAAGAAAGGGAAGCTTCCTGCCTGCTCTGGAGTTCAAAGTTTCAATTATAGAAGATAAATAAATCCCAACAAAAATGGCAGCAGCCACAGAGCTGGAGAGAGTAGGAAGCTAAACTTCTTGGCTGGCCCTGGCCTCTACTCAAGGCTACAAAGTTTTCATTACAGAAAATAAATAAGTCCCAGATACCAGGGCCTCTGCTTGGGTCACCAGGGGGTGTGGCCAGCCTGCAAACCATCACAGGCCCCTCACCCAGGCTGATCCACACCCCAAGGGAACCCCCACACTGATCTGGGACACCCTTCAGGGTAAAACAGGTGGCCCCCACCCATGCACCAGGGCTCTATCCTTTCTAATAAAATAGTAATATGCAAATTGGCCATCAGTCCAACACACAAGATGGCTGCCTCCATGTGGTCAAAGATAGCTGGCCATATGTGGATACAAGATGGCCACCATAAGATGGCCAGCAGGGGAGGGCAGTTGGGTGGGACCAGGTCTGCAAGGGAGGGCAGTTTGGGGAAATCAAGCCTTCAGGGGAGGGCAGTTAGGGGTGACCAGGTCAGCAGAGGAGGAATGTTGGGGGGACTGGGCCTGCAGGAAAAGGCAGTTTAGGGGGGACCCAGGCCTGAAGGGGAGGGCAATTTGGGGGAACCAGGCTTGCAGGGGAAGGGAGTTAGGAGTGACCAGACCTGCATGGGAGGGCAGTTAGGGGCAATCAGGCTGAAGTGGAGCAGTTAGGCATCATCCAGGCTGGCAGGGATGTGGTTAGAAGGTGATCAGGCTAGTAGGCAGAAGCAGTTAGGGGCAATCAGAAAGGCAGGAAGGCGAGGAGTTGGGAGCCAACAGTCCTGGGATCAGGCCTAAATGGACAGTTGGGCATTCCTCTGGGGGTCCCAGATTGGAGAGAGTGCAAGCTGGGCTAAGGGACACACACCCTCATGCACAGATTTCATACACCAGACTTCTAGTAAAGAAATAATAACTAAAACTCACATGCATGTATATATATATATATCTTGGGGTTTCTTAATCTCAACACTATTGGCAGTTTGGGCCAGATAATTCTTTGTTGTGGGCAATTGCCTGTACACTATAGGATGTTTAGCAGCATCCTGAACCTCCACCCACAAAACTCCAGTAACATTTTTTCAGTTGTGACAACTAAAAGTATCTCCAAACATTACTAAACTTTTACCCTGAGGGATGAGGCAAAGTTTATTATCATTTAAGAAATGCATAGCAGTGTGTATATAAATATACATATGTATATTTGCTTGTGATTTCTTCATGAGCATGAAGAAAAATATAGAAAGATTATATATTAGATTGTGAATATTAGTTTTCTGTGGGGACACTAATGTAAAATGAGTAGAAAAACTTGAGAAGAAAAAGTGAGGAGTAAGGGGAGCAAAAAAGCATAAATTAAGAGACTGTTAAATGTTTTTATGTAAATTTTTTGATTAAAAAAACACAAAAAGTTTTGTTGCTTGAAGTTTTGTTACTGGAAAATTTACTCACAGGCAAGCATTGGATATCATTACTTTTTTAAAGCCTGGCACATCTCTTTGTATTGGGATCTGTAACTCTCCAAACCCATGTGTTTTTGATGGGACTGATAACCCAGAAAATCACCCGGGCCACAATAGTGGCCAATTGACCCAAGCCTTGCTAAACAAGCTATCCCATATTCCTCCCTACAGTGACTGAGCCATAGGCAAATTCCTATCTAATAAAAGAGTAATATGCAAATTGACCGTACCTTTGCTACAACCACAAGCCACACCCACCAGCCAATCAGGAGTGGGGGTAGAGCCAAGGTGGCCCAGGCAGTGGGGGGGGGCAGGGCTGAGGCAGCCAGGGCCATGGGGGGTGGGGCCGAGGCCCATCCTATCCGGATTCGAGCTGGCTGGGGCGAAGGCCCAGGCCGGGGGGAGGGTATGTGGCTGGGACGGAGCCAGCCATCGGCTCCATTGCAGGGCAGGCTGGGGTGAGTGGTCAGTAGGACATCCCCTGAAGGCTCCCAGTATGTGTGAGGGGGCAGGTTGGGCTGAGGGATGACCCAAGTAGATACATAAGACTTTGAATCACAAGTTACGAGGTTGAAAGGTTTGGGTTGCCTTTGGTCATTTTTTTATCCACTTGTAGCAACAGAGAATGGAAGTTGCATGCAAAGAATGGCACAGAAAGATAGTCAATGCATGGAAAGAAAGAAAGAAAGAAGGAAGTTTGAGAGAGAAGAGAAAGTGGGAGAGAGACCTGGGGGCATCATTTGTGACCCTGGATATAATTGAGCCTGAAATTAATTTTAGCCTAAGACTTCTCAACTATATGCAAAGCACTAAAGGCTTCCCTTTTATTTTCTTTGCTTTTGGATGATGTTTTTCTCATGGGTACCCAGAAAGTTCCTAGCTAATCCAAAGTAACTGTGAATTTATCAACCATGGGTATAATGAGATGTTCCTTTACAGAGATCATGTACAACATTGTTTGGCATTGGAACAAACTGGATAGTTTTATATTATAGGTGATTCTTTGATAAGTTTGGGAAAATTCTAAAGTAAAATTTTAATATTGTGCTTATGAGCTAACAAAAACAGTTTTGCAAAGTAGGAATTAATCTAGTTTTAGGGAGCAGCTTGCTTTTCATAATAAATTAATCCCAAGGAAGCACAGCATTTTGGTCACATATTCTATACTGTGGTTTCCAGCAGTTTCATACAGATGCGCCTGACAGGGCCTTACCACATGTCATGCCTCTTGCTTCCTGCCCTAAGGTTTCTGTGACCCCACTGCATGAGCCACTTAGAAGAACCCACTTGGCCCTCATGTAAACACAACCAAAAAGTCTATGTGGGAATCAACATGTGAGATTCAGCATTGGCCAGTGGGTTTTGCAACTGAAAGACAAAGGCTTCCTCTTTGTGCCCTACGCAGCCAGTTCTGAGATGCATCACATAAGTCTCTTGGGCATGTCCTGGGTTATCAAATGTAGGTATCATTTAGAAAGAGCTCTCAGTAACATATTTTTGCATTGGCCTTTTTTTTTCTTCCCTGATATATCAGCTTCAGGGTCCTTCTTTTTGTCCTATGTCCCTGAATCTCAAATAGGCTATGCACTCAGCCTTTTTCTTATCCTCTGCTTTTGAAAAACCCCAGGCTATCATCTACCTATAAATTGCCTGATATCATAAAATAGTTTGACAACATTTCTTTACCATTGAGAAGAAAAACAATCCAGTAATACTTTTATTTAACCTCGAAGAGGAGAGAAATGAACTAGAAAAGGCAGACGAGGTGCCCATTGCAGACTTAGAGAAAAGGTCTTTGCCTGTGGCAGAGGTTAACTGAGTGATGCAACATTCTTCTGCATGACTTGACTTCCAGTGAAATGGTGCATTCAAAAGGAAAATGCAAGTTCTGATAGGGGGCCTAGGGAAAGGTCCACAGGGAACTTGAAAGCATGCTCATGAGAAAATACGGTGAGGATATGTCAGACTATTGATTTTTACTAAATATAAGGAGCCTTCAGACAGCTAGAGTTACTTTGATTGATGCATCTGGGAATGAAATGCATGTTCCCAAGTATGCATTCTCTCTTCCTGTCTGAAAATAATTCTTGGGCCAACTTTATGAAAGCTTCCTTCTCACCTGAATAGCAGATTCCAGTGATATACTAAGTGTTAAACATGGGGCTGTGTTTCAGAAGGGTAGAGGGGATTGGAAATTCCAACTTTGATTTCTTTGGGGATCCCCTTGTGTTTTATCATCTCTGGACTCAGTAAGTCAACCTCTGTAGAGGAGGAGCTGGTTGCGGAGCAAGGAGGGCAGGATATCTGTAAGTAACAATGTCATTTATCTTCCTTCTCTTTCTTCTGGAGTTCTATCCACCGATGCTTAGGTTGGGGATCAGGACAGAGGGAGTAGGGTTGGCCAACTCTGAATTTCCCAGATCTAAAAGAAGCTTCCATATGAACTCAGAACTTTTCAATCCTGATGGGAGGATCCCAGTGAGGTTGTGTCATATAATTCAGTTTCAAGATGGTGCAAGTCTACAGGTACCATTTACCTAAACAAATTTCATTTTGCTGGATATCATCAAGTAATTTTATGTGCATACACAATAACCCAGTAAGGTTAAATTTCAACAGTAGTTTTCATTTTAAAGAAAGCAACATATTGATTCTTTTTGTTTTAGCTTTTAAAACCAATTCATCAGTCCATGAATGTTACAGTAGATTCCACAAAGCCTGAATTTGTCAATTTTCTTACCTCATCATTTTGGATCAGGTAAAAATCTAAAATATTGAATAGATATAATATATATATTAGTGAGAATTAGAAAAGTTCATGCAAGGTTATGATAAATTTAAATCTCAAAAATGCATTTTAACTTGGCATACCTTAAAATATAGATTGATGTAGCAATGATAACAGCAAATACATTTCTCTCTTTTTGATAAAATTTTGTATGTGTTCAGCTTATAAAAAACACACAACTGATGAGGCTTTTCAAAATGGTGGCTGAATAGGCAGATGTGTAATGAACCTTCTCACCGAGCAGATAGAAGAGTCAACTAAATTGAATAACATCCAACTAGAATTGGAAAATTAAACACAGCTGGTGAGACAATCCACAGCTGGAAAGGAGAGAGGATGCTTGGGGAATGGTAGAATAGGGAATCTGGGCTGGAGAGAGAGACATGAGACCCCTGAGATGAGAGGGTCAGAAGGAACTTGTGTTGCACCAAGTCTGCATCCCTTGGGGATACACATAACACCTAACTGTGGAAGGGAGGTCCACAGGGCTCTGAAAGCTGGGGAATCTAGATCTAAGTCCACAGCCATGAGAGGTTGCTCCCAGAAAGGCAGTCTAAAGAACTGCCTGAGGTGCAAGGTCCTGGGGGAAAGAAACTCACAGTGGCATGATTCTTTTGACTTTATATTTTTCTTGCTTTTATTGACTAAACCCAGTTCATAGGACCTTTCCATTACAAACATTCACTGAGGCTGTGGTGCAGGTGGAGTTGAGGTTTGGGGAGGCTGGGGAGAGGCTGTAGAGAGGAGCAGGACAAGGAGAGGTTACCAGGAATCTGACACTGGGACATTCTGAAACCTCCAATCCTAAGCACCCATTTTTCTCCTGAAGAGCCAGCCCTTCCCAGAAGTACCTGCTGAGAAACTAGTGCAGCCGCACCCAGCCTCAAGCTTTACAGAGGAATTGAAGAATCTAATAGCCCCAGAGAGCCCTGGGGACTGGGTTGAAGGGCTGTTTGGTACTGGAAACCAATAAAGCAAGACCCTCAACTAAAGCCCATCTCAAAAATAGACATTTGTGTAAATAAGACTGAAAGCAGGCAGACAAAGTGGGCAGATCCCACCTGCCTGCAACCCAGGCTTTGGAGACAGACACAGAGGAGTGGTGGATGGCTGGGAACTTCAACACGGTACTGACTAACAGGAAACTGAGAAGTGGAATACAGAATAGTAAAGAGGGCTCTTAAAACAGCCCCTATGGGGCAGATATCAAAACTTGGCTGAAGCAAATGACACTTCATTTAAAAATTTTTTTATATTTTACTTATATTTTCTTTCATTTTTAGCCTTTTGTATTATTCTTCATCATTCTATTTTTTATCATTATTCTATTTTATCATTTTCCCACCCCTTTCTTCCCCACTTCTATCTTTTTCATTTTGTTTTTCATCTCCTGTCCCTGCTTTAGTTTTTCTCCCTCCTTTCTTTTTACTCCTTATTAAAATTGATCTTTATCTGCTTTATTGATGTTATTTTTATTGTAGTCTCTGTTGGCTTACTCATATATCTAATTTCCTCTTCCCTACTCCAAGTCCATACAACCTTCACTTTTCTCTTTATTTGCTAGCCAATTTTCTATGCTTTTATTTTTCCTCTTCTCTTTTGCTCTCTTCTTCTCCTAATTGCTTAATTTCACTCACTAAACTTAAGCCTATCTGCTCTCTCCTCTATTCTCCTTTTCAAAAAATAGATAAATATATAGATAATTTTTAAATTACATATTCATTTATCATCTTTTTATTTTTATTTATTTAGTTTTTTACTTTTCTTCTTATCTACTCATTGTCTTTCTACCTCCTCTATACTGAGCCATGGCCATTCCCCTATTCATTTAATTCTTTTACCTTACTTTCTGGATATACAGATTCTTTAACCCTCCCCTTCTTTCTGAGTGTTTGTTGTTTGCATATTTTTGGTTTCTTTGTGGATTTTTCTCCTCATATATGTATATTCTTTTCCTCTTCTTTCTTCTTTTTTTCTCTCTTATATTTTATCATTTCTCAATGTTATTTTTGCTCTCTTTTCTCTCCTCTAATTCTCTTTTATTTGGTGGGCACTTTTATTGGGGTTATCAGTGTTGTGAGTACATTCATATTTTGTTCCCTTTGAGTCATGTCTTGTCAAGATGTGTGCTATGTGGTATTTTGGTAAATGTGGTAGAGAGTGAGCCACATGACCAGACATCCTGAGATGAGATTCCAACCACAAATGAGAGAGAATAACACTCAAGATTCAACTATACCAAGAAAACCCAAATATCACAAGTATGGAGCATCCCTAGAATGCCCAGTCCAGAAGACATGAGAGATTGCATCACTGGGTCCCACAAAATATCTACTATATAAGACAAACTCTATAAAAATCTGGGTTACATAGAAGTTGGATCTAATACACAGAAACAACCACAAAGGAAGAGCAAAAATGGAGAGACAAAGAAACAACCCCCAAACAAAATAAAAGGAGGAAACACCAGAAAAGGAAGTAAACAAAATGGAGGCACGCAATTTGTGAAAGAAAGAATTCAGAGCAATGGTTATAAAGACACTGAAAAGGAGGGAAGACAAATTAAACAAAATGTATAAAATGAGATGAAGAAGAACCAAGAAGAAAGGAAGAATGACATAACTACAATAATGAACATAATGGGAAGTATCAACAGTAAAGTAGAAAAAGCTGAGGATCAAATCAGCAAGCCAGAAGACAAAACAGAAAAAAAAACACACCAAGCAGAGCAGCAACTGGAAAAACAACCTTAAAAAACAGGAGGAGAGCCTAAGAGAGCTTTGGGACAACAGGAAATAAAACAACATCTGCATAATAACGATGCCAGAAGGATAGGAAATGGAGCAAGGAATAGAAAACCTATTTGAAGAAATAATGACATAAAACTTCCCCAATATTGTGAAGAAAAACTCACACAACTCCAAGAAGCAGAGTCCCAAACAAGATGAACCAAAAAAGACTGACACCAAGAAACATCATAATTAAATTGGCAAACACCAATGACAAAGTAAGAATCATAAAGGCTGCCAGAGATAAAGACAGAGAATTACCTATAAGGAATCTCCCATTAGACTATCAACTGATTTCTCAACAGAAACACATCAGGCCAAAAGGCAAGGGAATGAAATAAACAAAGTGATGCAAAGTAAAGGACTGAATCTAAGAATACTATACCCAGGAAGGCTATCATTCAAAACTGAAGGTGAAATCAGGAGTTTCACAGACAAAAAAGGGGAGGGTGTTAAGGGAGTTTATTACCACCAAGCCAGCAATGCAAGAAATTTTAGAGGAGTTGCTATATAAGAAGAAATAGGAAGGGAAGAAGGCACACAGGCATAAAGAATAAAAATGGCAACAAGCAAGTACCTGTCAATAAAAACTTAAATGTAAATGCTCCAATCAAAATACGTAGGGTGGCTAAATGGATAAGAAAACATGACCCATATATCTGATGTTTACAAGAGACCCACCTCAGAACAAGGACTCACACAGACTGATAATGAAGGGATGGAAAAGTTTTTTCTGGCAAATGGAAGTGAAAAAAAAAAAGCTGGAGTAGCAATATATAAATATGACAAAATAGAACTCAAAGTGAATGCCATAACAAGAGATAAAGGAGGCCACTTCATAACACTAAAGGGAGGAATTCAACAAAAGGATATAACTCTGGAACATATATGCACCCAATATAGGAGCACCCAAATACATAGAAAAACCTTCTGAAAGATACTAAGGGTGATATCAACAACAATACAATCATAGTAGGGGACTTTAATACCCCCACTGACACCACTGGATAAATACTCTAAACAAAAAATCAGCAAAAAAATCAATCCTAAATGACTCACTAGATCAGATGAATTAATTGACATCTTCAGAACATTTCATCTCAAAGCTACAGAATATACATTCTTCTCAAGTGCACACAGGACATTTTCAAAGATAGACACATATTGGGACACAGGCAAAGTAAAGTCTCTTCAGATTCATGAATATAGAAATTATATCAGGCACCTTCTCAGATCACAATGGCATAAAACTAGAAATCAACTACAATAAAAACAATGAAAAAAATCAAACACTTGGAGCCTAAAGATCATGCTATTAAATGGCAATTGGGTTACCAAAGAGATCAAAGAAGAAATAAAAAGCATCCTGGTAACAAACGACAATGAAAATACAACAATCCAAAATCTATGGGACACAGTGAAAGCAATCCTGAGAGGGAAGTTCATAGCTCTACAGGTCTACCTTAAAAAAAAAGGAAAATAAAACAGGGTAATAAATTACCTAACCCTACAATTAAAGAATTGTAAAGAGAGTAACAAGAAAAGCCCACAGTAAGCAGAAGGAAGGAAATAATAAAGATTAGAGTGGAAACAGATGACATACAGATAAAAAAGCAATACAAAAATCAATAAAACCAAGAGCTGATTGTTTGAAAGGATAAACAAGATTGATGAACTTCTAGCCAGGCTCACTGGGAAACAACGAGAGAGGAGTCAAATACACAAAATCAGAAATGAAAGAGGTGAAGTAACAACCGACTCCACAAAAATACAAAGGATTGAAAAAAAATACTATGAACAACTCTACTCCAACAAACTTGGCAACCTAGATGAAATCGACATATTCTTAGAAAAATACAAGTTCCCAAAATTTAATTAGGAAGAATAAAGAAAAACTGAATAGGCCGATAACTACCAAAGAAATTGAAGTAGTAATAAAAAATCTGCCCACAAGCTAAAGCCCTGGTCTGGACGGCTTTCCACAGGAGGTCTACTAAGCATTTAAAGAACTAAAACCTAGCCTCCTTGAACTATTCCAAAAAATTCAAGAGGAAGGCACACTTCCAAGCTCTTTCTATGAAGCCAGCATTACCCTAATTCCAAAACCAGATACAGACGAGAGAGAGAGAGAGAGAGAGAGAGAGAGAGAGAGAGAGAGAGAGAGAGAGAGAGAGAGAGAGAAACTACAGGCCAATATCCCTGGTGAACATAGATGCTAAAATCCTCAACAAAATTCTGGCAAATTGAATCCAGCAGTACATCAGAAAAATCATACCCATGACCAACTAGAATTTATTCTGGGGACACAAGGTTGGTAAAACATCTGCAAGTCAAAAAAATTGATACATCACATAAACCAATTGAGAGATAAAAATCACATCATATCAACTGATGTAGAAAAGCATTTCACAAAATCCAACACCATTTCTTCAAAAAATTCTCAGCGAAGTGGGAATACAGGGGTCCTAACTCAACCTAACTAAAGCTATCTTTGACAAACCTACAGCCAACATCATACTCAATGGGCATAAAATTAAACCATTACCCGTAAGAACAGGAACAAGACAGGGATACCCACTTTCAACACTCCTGTTCAACATAGTACTGGAAAGGCTAGCCATAAGATCAGACAAGTAGAAGACATAAAAGGTATTCAAATTGGAAAAGAAGAAGTAAAACTGTCATTATTTGCAGATGACATGATATTGTACATAGAAAACCCTAAAGATTCCATCAAAAACTATGAGACTTAATAAATGAATTTGGCAATGTAGCAGGATACAAAATTAACACCCAGATATCTATGGCCCTTTTTTTTCACATCAATAATGAACTCACAGAAAGAGAAACTAAAAATAAAATCCCATTTACGCCTTCAAAAAAATTTAGGATACCTAAGAATAAACTTAACTAAGGAGATATAAGGCCTGTACTCAGAAAACTACAGGACACTGAAAAAGAGATAGCAAAAGACATAAATAAATGGAATACTACACTGCAGTAAAGAAGAAGGAATTGTTACCATTTGCAACAGCATGGATGGAACTGGAGAGCATTATGCTAACTAAGTGAAATTAGCCAGGCAGAGAAAGATAAATATCACATGATCTCACTCATTTGTGGAATATAATGAACAACATAAACTGATGAACAAAAACAGATCCAGAGACAGAGAAACATCGACCAGAACATCAAACCTCAGAGGGAAGGTAGGGGGTAAAGGGAGAGATCAACCAAAGGACTTGTATGCATGCACATAAGCCTAATCAATGGACACAGACACCAGGGCGTGAGGGCATGAGTACAGGGGTGTGTGTGTGGGGGCAATGGGGAAATAAGGATACATATGTAATACCTTAATCAATAAAGGAAAAAAAATAAACCTGGTAATTCTACGATATTTTTTTAGGAAACATATAAGTGCTATCAACAATGTTGAAACATCTTTTTTCTGTTTTTCAAACTTTAAATAGGAAAACAAATGTTCCATTTCAGAGATGACTAAAATCATAATTAAAATAAGCAATAATTAACAATATACTATAAGTTTTCACATCTAATTTGGCTCTGTATAACAATTTAATTGTGAAGTTGAATACAGATCCCAAAGCTGAATATCTGTATATAAAGTAAAACCCCAAAGTGTTAGCTTGTGAAAGAAGTGCCATACAATTTTTCATGTTCTAAGAATTCAGATTAATGAAAAGCATTATCATGGAATAACCCTTTACTTCAGAACAGAGAGCAATTCTTTCCCATGTGACTTCAAAGCTCCTATGGTCTTCCGGAAACCTGAGTGCTTCACCATAAAAGGCTTCTGGAAACACTTAAATATTTCTAACAGAGGTATGGGGAACAGAGAAGAGACAGAGAGAGAGAGAGAGAGAGAGAGAGAGAGAGAGAGAGAGAGAGAGAGAGAGAGAGAGAGAGAGAGAGAACACACAATGATGGGTATATCTTCAATGGATTCTTATAGCTTTAAAGGAAATGCACCCAATAATAAAAGTCCTACTCATCTCAAGCCCCTTCCCATTTTCAGTTTTCCCAATGAAATTTTCCAGGTCATGCCATGAAAAGTCACTCTCTTCTTTGCCCACAACCCCCAAGGTACCAACTTTCAAGGCCACTTAATGAGGCCTGTGGGTTTACACAAATCATATCAGGCAGATTTTTGTGGTTGGATAGAAGCGGTGGCCTGGCACTAAACTTGGTCAGACATGGCAACCTCAGAAGAGGTTGGGCCACCAGGCATGACAACATTCAAGGGCCCAATGTCCTCTGACTCAGAGCACCACTCTCCTGTGTTTCTTTCTGATTGATGGATCACTGTTTCCTTCGTTGACCTTTCTTTGAATTTGATGCTTGTCTTAGTTTGTGTTCCCTCAAAACAAGGAAGGAGAAAGGAGGCTGTTTATAGTAAGTAATCAGTATCTGGACAGCATTTGAATACAAGTTTTAAATCCACAGCAAAATATGGGCTTACATTGTTCTATATTAAAACAGAGTCATTCATTAGTGATGGTACCGATCATTCTAATAATGGCCCATTACTTAGGCTAAGGGTATTAAATATTCCAATATTATTGTAGATTTCATTTGACTTGCTCTTCATGGAAAACAGAGAATGTCCTGGTATGAGAAGTTGATTTTAGGTTCTAGTAGCATTTCTATCATCTCCATAATTAGCACTTCAATACAATATAAGCTTTCTTCATTTCTGATCCATTCTTGTGGTTGCACAACTCTTTAGCCTGCCTCTTCGTTATTTTTAAAAATGCTTCAACAATTGTGCAGACAACAAAAATATAAAAATCATGTATTATTCAGATGACATTCAAAGGGACACTACTGTAAAATAATTCTGCCAGCCCCTGAATTAGTGGAGCAAATTCAGCTTTGAGTAAAATGCATATTTACTAGTTTCTCTGGGAACACTTTGTTTCTTATTCCTCACCTTTCAGCAATAGCTATAAACTCTTTCAAATCACATTGTTAATTCTCATAATCTTCCTGTAGAAGTTTGGCAGGTGAAAATTACAGTATTGAAATTTCCCAAATGGGGACAGACAAATGTTCACTCTAGCTACTGCATAAGAAAGATTAGATTTCAACTTCTTTGTAATGATTGAGACTCTGCCAAGAGCTTAGGAAAAAGAAAAACATTCCATCACCGACACGCTTTCTTTACCTATTCTCCCAAGGCTGATATTTCTATTCTGAAAAGTTTTCTTTGTTGCCCCAGGCAAAAAAAAATAGTTAGTGATCAACCATCTTCTTTCTAACTGGTGATAGTATAAAGAGCCATCCTATCAGTATAATTATTTCGTTTTTTAAATCTATTTTATGTCAATACTTTGCCTGGATTATTTCATTCAAAGTATGCTAACTAGAAGGCATGAATTCTTGTGGTTATAAAGAAAGGATTTGGAGTCTATCCAACAAAGGCTGGAATTTAACTATATCAATGCCGCTGAGTCCTTGATAAATTACCTAAACTCTCTTCAGTTTCACTTTCTCGTGAATAAATCAGGCCTAACAGTGCCCACCTCACAGGATTGAATGATATAACCCAAAACTAGTGATATAGTGTATATGAAAGTTTTTATTCTGGACATCACACTTGGTAAGCATACAATATGTGTTGGCATTTCATAGTGTTATTCATATTTGTAATTTGCAGATCTGAAAGTTAAAGTAGTGAAAACAGTTTGATTATACTTTGTGTATAGTGAAAAATTAACCTTACTCAAAAAGTGGTCTCACCCAGTGGTTGGCAAACTGCGGCTCGCGAGCCACATGCGGCTCTTTGTCCCCTTGAGTGTGGCTCTTCCGCAAAATACCACGGCCTGGGTGAGTCTATGTTGAAGAAGTGGTGTTAGAAGAAGTTTAAGTTTAAAAAATATGGCTCTCAAAAGAAATGTCAATCGTTGTACTGTTGATATTTGGCTCATTGATTAATGAGTTTGCCGACCACTGGGCTAACCTTTACCTTTGGCTATTAGGAAGTGATCTCTAGGCCCTTGGAGTCCCATGCCTCAATGGAGCATCTTTGTTTGCCCAGAGACCTTGGTCACAAGACACTCTAATAATATTATTTATGGTCGGAGCTTTATCAGCTCTGTCTCTGGAGGGGCTCAAAAATGAGGTCAGCCACATGAGCAATATGTAATCAAGCCCCAATAACATTTTTCCATATATGTCATCACACATTAATGCTGGGGAAGTAATCCTGTCCATGACTCTACAGGGAGAGGACAATGGAAGTTCTACATTTGGTACTTTTCCTGATATCTGCCCTATGCAACTGAAAACCACAATGAAATATCACTTCACACATTTAGGATAGTTATAAAAAACAAACAGACAACAAATGTTACCAAGGATGTGGAGAAACTGGAACATTTGTACACTGCTGGCGGGAATGCAAAATGGTATAACCATATGGAAAACAGTATGGAGGTTCCTCAAAAAATTAAAAATAGAACTACTATATGATCCAGAAATCTCACTTTGGGGTATTTATCCAAAAATTTTGAAATTGGGAACTTAAAGAGATATTAACACTCTCATGTTTATTGTGGCACTATTCACAACAGCCAAGAGGTAGAAATAACCTAAATGTTCATTGACAGGTGAATAGATAAAAAGTCTTTTTAAAATATGTATTTTATACAATGATATCTTATTCAACTTTTAAAAAGAAGGAAATTCTGTAATATGTGACAACATGGATAAGCCTTGAGGACATTATGCTAACTGAAGTAAACCAGTCAAAGAAGGACAAATACTTCATGATTCCACTTATATGAGGCATATGAAATAGAGGCTCAGAGAGTAGATTGGTGGTTGTCAGGGGATGGAAAGAAGAGAAAATGTTAAGATGCTATTCAAAGTGCATACGTTTCAATTATATAAGATGAATAAGTTCTTTCTGTCCTGCAATATTGTGGCTATTGTTAACAATATTACATTTTACTCTTAAAAATGTGTTTAAACTGCTGGTGTAGCTCAGCAGTTGAGCATCCACCCAGGAACCAAGAAGCCACCAGTTCGATTCCTGGTCAGGGCGCATGCCCAGGTTGCAGGCTCGATCCCCAGTAGGGGGTGTGCAGGAGGCAGTCAATCAATGTTTCTATTTCTCTCATCAATGTTTCTATTTCTCTATTCCTCTCCTTTGCCCTCTATATAAAATTCAATAAAAACATATTAAAAAAAAACTTAAGAGCTCATGTTAAGTTTTCTTGCCACAAAAATATACTTTTAAAAATTTATAGAAAAATACTATTTCAGTGCACAGCTATACATTGTCTAGAGATCACCATTCCCAGTTATCAGATTCTAACCTTTCATTATCTTTGAACTATTATCTTTGAACTATTTCTCCATTCTGTAGTTAAGTGATACCATCCTATCTAATAAAAGAGTAATATGGAAATTTGACCATACCTTCGCTACACCCACAAGCCATGCCCACAGCCACACTTACCAGCTAACCAGGAACAGATTATGCAAATAAACCCTAATCAAGATGGCTGCCGCCACTGAGAGCAGGAGAAAGGCTTGGGTTTCCCCAACAACAGAGGAAGCCAAGCTTTCTGCCTGCCATTGTGGGCCCAGGCCTGCACTCAATGTTACAAAGTTTTAGTTATAAAAGATATAGAAATGGCGGCAACCACTGAGCAGGAGAGAACAGAGGTTTGGGTTTCCTTGGCAATGGAGGAAGCCAAGCATTCCGCCTGCCATTGCCGGCCTAGGCCGCCATTCTAGGCTACAAAGTTTCAAACAAAAATGGCTGCCACCACTGAGCAAGCAGAAGACTTAGCTCCATTCCAGGCTTCAAAGTTTCAGTTGTAGAACATAAATTAATCCCAGATCCCAGGACCTCTGCTTGGGTCGCTGGGTGCATGGTCGGCCTGCAAATCTCCACAGGCCCCTCGCCCAGGCCACCCCTCACCCCAAGAGAACCCCCACCCTGATCTGGGACACTCTTCAGGACAAACCAGCTGGCCCCCACCCATGGACCAGGCATCTATCCTATCTAATAAAAGAGTAATATGCAGCCTGACCATCACTCCAACACACAAGAGGGCTGCCCCCATGTGGTCGAAGATCCTGCCCCCATGTGGACACAAAATGGCCACCACAAGATGGTCAGCAGGGGAGGGCCGTTGTGGGGTTCCAGGCCCTGCAAGGGAGGGCAGTTGTGGGTGATCAGGCCAGCAGGGGAGGGAAGTTGGGAGGGACCAGGCCTGCAAGGGAGGGCAGTTGGGGGCGATCAAGCCTGCAGAGGAGGGCACTTAGGAGTGACCAGGCCAGCAGAGGAAGGGAGTTGGGGGCAAACAGGCTGGCAGGGGAGCAGTTAGGCATCAATTAGGCTGATAGGGGAGTGGTTAGGGGGTGATCAGGCTGGCAGGCAGAAGCAGTTAGGGGCAATCAGGGAGGCAGGCAGGTGAGCAGTTTGGAGTCAGCAGTCCTAGACTGTGAGAAGTATGTCCGACGGCCCTCGAGGGGCCCCAGATTAGAGAGGGTGCAGGTTGGACTAAGGGACATCCTCTGACCCCCATGCACGAATTTATGCACCAGGCCTCTAGTTGTAAAATAACCCTTACAGACATGCAAATTTTGTCTTCTCTGATAGAGGTCTGGCATCTCTGCCCATTGTAGAAAAACAAGTTTAAGCCCATCTGCACATTCAATTAAACATTTCTTTGTTGCATATAAATTTGTGCTTTTTTTCACTGTTACTTTGTACTACTTTTGATTTCTGCAATTTCTTCATGACAAAGAGGCAATTAGCACAATGGCACCGAGTACTAAGCAAAAGTCAACCAATGTAGACAAAAGTCCTGCTTTTCTTCCAAAAAGCTATTAGCAGGTTTCTCCAGCAAAGATGTTGAAAACTCAGTTTGCTTAATTCTCAATTTAAGGATAAACTTCCTTTCTTTTAGTATTCACTAAAATCTCCTCTGCACATCACTTCTCAATGGGGTGTAATTAGCATTTATTCAGGTGTAATTGATTTACATTATTAAGTCTCTGTTTGGTTCATAAGTCTGGGACAATTGAAGTTGGCACTAAAACACTGCCGAAAGCAGGTTACTAATGATGCCTCCTCCTTTTATGAACTCAAAGCAGGTCAGTTCACCTCCCTGTGCAGACCTTACCTGTCTTCAAAATGAAGATACAATAAATGTGCCGCACTGGATTTTGACAACCAAAATAAAATAAGTTTAAACAGTAAGAGCCCAACACATTTATTAAAGGTGATAATCCTGATAATCCATATTTTGCCTAAATTAATACTAGAATATCAAAATGAAAAAAAAAATATGGCACTTTCTTTTACCCAAAATAATGCATCTCTAAGTATAAAACTTCATCAGTAAAGCAAATTAAACCCTATAAACTGATCCTTATTTTTTTAAATATATTTTATTGATTTTTTTATAGAGAGGAAGGGAGAGGGATAGAGTTAGAAACATCGATGAGAGAGAAACATCAATCAGCTGCCTACTGCACACCCCCCAATGGTGATGTGCCCGCAACCAAGGTACATGCCCTTGACTGGAATCGAACATGGGACCTTTCAGTCCACAGGCCGACACTCTATCCACTGAGCCAAACTGGTTTTGGCTGATCCTTATTTTTTGATACATGAGACTGGCTCTGTCATTTTTGTGTTCTTGATTAGACCCTATGACATTATTATGTTGATTGCATCCTTCTGCAGAGATTCTTTAAAAAATATCACTTGAAAGTGTCCCCAGTCACTTACTGTTAAGAGACTTAATGATATGACATAAATGTGCATTTCCCTGCAAAGACAAACACCTCTGAAATCCAAGCATAACTCACTTTCCAGAAGAGCCCGGCTAATGCAGGAATTTCACAAAGAGCATTTCTTTTATGTCAACACAACCTCCGGCTTCCTTTTCTGAAAGCTAATCTAAGCTTCAAGCTCAAAGTGGGCAGTGTTCTGAGCCTAGCTTCAATAAGGATTTTTTACAGTTTAATGCTAAAGGATTTTGACAGGATAGATTGAAATCACAGAAGTTTCTCCCTCAAGGTTATAGAAAATAACTTGACTCCAAGTTAAAAAAAAAATAAATGACTCCAGACTGTACAATGTTTTGGATACTTGATGGTTTTAGATAAGTGAGCAATTAACACCATAAAGTTTTTTCTTTTTTTTTTATTAAAGTAGAAATGATCCTCTTTTATACAAGGAATTGGTCATGGACAGTTGGATACCTTCCCTTTTGTAGTTAAACTACATGTATAAGGAATTAAAATGTCTTTTGCTCTTACTTTAGGGTTCAGAACCTTTCACAAATCCGGGGATTCTTCTACTGAGGTGGGTTTTGTTATTGTTTTGGTTCTTAATACACAACACAGGAAATGTCTACATCAAGTTGGGCCATTTCAAAGGTGTTTGTTAGACTATAATTAAACCACTTAGCACATGTCAGAGACTGTGTCAGTCTGAGATGAATCATGGATCATTGATATACATCCTTGCTTTCAAGGATTTAACAGATTGCAGGAGAGACGCAAATGTTTACTAAAAATACAAATTATTACATTAGAAACCCAAAGGGGCTACAATATGCAAACAAAATGTTATGCAAACACAGAAAAAGAAATGGATAAAATAATGTAAGCCAGAAAGAATGGATATGGGCTTCTGCTCTGGGGTTATCTCTAAAGGAAAGATTGGATTTCAGTAGTAAAAAGAAGGCAGGGAAGAAAGGAACAAACATCCCAGTTAGACTGAAGAGAGGAAGCAAGGGCTTATGGGTAGAAAATTCAGGACACGTTCAGATTTAAGTAGGTAGGTCGATGGAGCTGCTATCCTGAGGAATGGAAGGATCTGGGCTAGCTCGTGGATGTTCTTCAGTAGTAAGGTAGGGATGCTGGATATTAATTTTGGGGCGATGGGGAACTGCTGAGGGTTTCTGAGCTTGAGGAGGGTATGACTGAAATGCAGCTGCAAGAGTAATGCTCTGGCAATGGTGCAAAGGCTCGGCTGGAATGAGGAGAGATGAGGAGAGGCAGGTAAGGAGACCAGATAGGAAGCTACTGCAGTGGATGGGTGTGAGGTGATGATGCCCTTTGTCTGGGCAGAGCAATCACTGCACAGAGAGTTGGAAAGAGATGCACATAATTGGCTCTTTGCCAACTGCAACACTCCTGGTGATACCTCACTCTTTTTGCCTTTTCTCATTTCTTGCTTCACTTACATTCTCCCTGCACTCTTTTATATATATACTAGTGGCCCGGTGCACGAAATTTGTGCACAGGGGCAGGGGGTGGTCCCTCAGCCCAACCTGCCCCCTCTCACATACTGGGAACCCTTAGGGGATGTCCAACTGATAGCTCACCCCCAGCCTGCCCAAGGCCTAAAGCCTCTGGCGAGACTTTAGGCCTTGGGCACTCAGCCATCGCCCTACTCAGCTCAGCTCCAGCTGCCTGTGACCACGTGGCCCCAGGGGCTGGGTGCTCACCTCCACTCCCATACGCCCGCCGCATGCCCCCACCCCCTGCCATCTCCAAGTTCGGGCAGCGGTGCTCCTGTGCTCGCCCTGCCCCGCCCCGCGCCCCAGCCGCCTCCAAGCTCGGGCGGCCAGGGCATCATGGTGCTTGCTGCCGCTACTGCTTTGTCTCCACCCCTGTGTGTGTGTGTGTGTGTGTGTGTGTGTGTGTGTGTGTGTGTGTGTGTATGTATTTTATATATATATAGTTTAAAGTCTTACAAATAATAGTACATATGTTTCCCCCCTTAATCTCCCTCCCAGCCTTCTCAACCCCCCCAGCACATGCCCTCTCCTGACTCCACCCCAGTGTCTTGCGTCCCATGGTTATGCTTTTATGCATGCATACAAGTCCTTCGGTTGATCTCTTGCAGCATCCCTCCCCCATCTTCCCTGCCTTCCCTCTGTAGTCTGACAATCTGTTCCATGCTTTCTTGCCTCTGTATCTATTTTTATTTTCCCCGTTTTCTTTCTTTTAAAAAAAATCTTGCTTCTGCAGACTGGAAATAAACATACAAGCACAAGAAATGTTTGAGACCCAATTTCAATGACCAACAGAAACACACCAGGCCAGAAGAGAATGGAATGAAATATACGAAGTGATGCAAAGCAAGGGAATGAATCCAAGAATACTATACTCCCTGCACTCTTAATGCCATGGAATTGTACTCCATACAGATGATATGCAGTCTATGGCACAAAGCTCATAGACGTTCCTTTTCAGAAAACTTGACCTAAAATGACTAGCTTATGATTGTTTCTGCACTACATCTATGTCACCAACCACATCTCTCTTACCTTCATTGCAAAAAAAAAAAAAATTCAAGTTGAAAAATTTGACTTGAATACATAGAAATAGCCCTTTTAGAATAAAAGACAGGTAACATGATTTTTTACACCATTAAAAGTTCATTGACAATGAGGAACAACATGTGAACCAAATAGGATAAAATGTACTGGTTTCCCTATAATGCCTGTTGCACAGAACATTAACTTCCCTGGGCACCATATCCCAAGGTTCAGTCCTTCAACTGAGTCCTGAAGTGGTAGGAGGAGTCAGAGCCTGATAGTCCACTCAGGCACTGGAGTCTTTCAACACATCCTGGCTTTCGTACAAGTGAGACTGAATGGGTGTTGGGAGATGAGGCCAATATGGTGGCCTCAGGCCTCTCTATCAAATGTTTAGCCAATGACCATCGAGGCAGAAGTGGTCAAGAAAAAGTGAGGGGGTGCGTAAATTGGGTGAGATACATCACCTTTCACTGAAGAATCAATTTTAGTCTAGAATCTTAACTCTTTTTTCAACTACATGCTGTTTTCAAATAATGCAAAAACAGATTATCAAAATTCTGCTTGGTCAGAGAAAAGGAAGTAGTAGGAGATTCTAAATCCTGAGCAACCCTGTGAAAATTAGATACATCATGTACCTACCATTCATGACTGCCCATCTATCTTTTTTTTTTTTGACTCACACCTAATGGTGCTTACATTTTAACATCAGCATGTCCTAATTGTCAAATACCAACAATTGTAATTCATGGAAGGCCAACCAATGCAGAGAAATTACTTATTCATTTGGAAAGGTCAGTCCAATTATTGTAGACAAAAGCCTGTACTCTATTATGTTTGTAGTTAATGTCAGGAGTCTGCTATTCCACATGTTCAATAAAAATGTGTTGACTCTCTACCACGTGCCCGGCATGTAAGCATAACTAAGAAAATGAGTCCAAGCCTTTGACCTTGAGGAGGGTAGAAACAGTCCAATGAGGGTAGAAAGACAGGTAAATAAATAGTCTTAATGCATAGAGATAAGGAGAGACATGTGACAACTCGATGGCATGTTTTCTTAAATGGGATGATAAAGCAATGCTTAATGCTCTATATAGAACATGGAATTTAATCTGAAGGAAGCTAATATGAGCCCTTAGCAATTTTAGAAATTATCTCATTCATTGCTTGAGTGCCTGTGGTACATGATAAAAAGCTAGAACTGAGCCTCTAAGGTACACTAGAGCCCACAATATTACATAGATTCTGGACTATGTGCACAGACACAACCACTTTTTGTGAACAAGCACTTTGCATGTGTGTATTCAAATTCCTCACAGCCCCCCACATGGTAGGTATCATTTCATTCCTATTTTATAGATGAAAAGACTGATGCTTAAGGTGGTTATGAAATATATGCAAGGCTACAGAGTACCTGACATAGTGCACATCTGAACCCAGACCATGTTATTTGAAGGTCTGTGTGGTCTGCAGACTGGCCGCCTATTAGCAAAATGTTATTGACCTCTGATGAGATAAAAGCTTGTGCCAGAATGTAAATCAACTATAATGGTAAAAACATTGTTTAATTTATCTAATTTTGGTATCAACATTTTCTTGATAAAGTAAGCAGCTGATTGATTGACATTCGGTGCAAGCTACTTATCTTGATATATAATCAGCACGTTGTGTAGCACTGTGCAAAACTACACTGACCCCTAGAAAGATAGCATCTTAGGTGACCACAGAGCCTTTCCTCTTTCATTTCCATGGGGGAAGATTATTAAAGCATGCTTAGTTTATCTTGAGACTGAAGTAACTCAGATGCTCTCAGCTACTATACTAGGGAGTCTGCTCCAAAATTTCCAAACCTCTGGACCATTTTCAATATACTTCTTCCTGCCTCCCAAAGAAACGTACATTTTAGAGGGACTTGGCCATCTTAAAATGGGCCTGCTAATTATTTTGTGATAATATTGTTGGTCAAGTTCTATGATATCTTGTGAATACGTAGTTCCTTAGATACATCCTTCTGGCTGCCTCAGTGCCCAAGACAGCAGAGATGATTGGAACCAGCTTCCCTTCTCTGTTGTCACTTATCAGCATCTATTCCCTACCCAAGGACTTAACCAATGGCTTCCTTTGATTTATAACTGAGTTCTCCCAGAACTTTATAGAGGTATTTTTGTTCTTTTAAGAAAATAATGGGTATAGGGATAGCAATATATTTTTGACATCTTCAAACTAATTTTCACAGATGTGTCAGCATTCTGAAGTTATAAGATAAAACCAAGGCATATGTGCTTTGTTACAAAAGCCCCATAAGGGATAGCTATAGACACTTGGATTTTTCCCAGTGGAGAAAGGTAACCATGGCAACTATTTTTTATCTACTAACATTATAGTTTCATGTTGGCTAAAGCTGCCTACATCTTTATTTGTAATAGTCAGCTATTAAGGGGATCACTGAGAACACTCTTCTAGAAGCACCAGTCTCTCTCTTCTGCCTTTACCTGCTAAGTTGTAATTAAAGGAAAATTACACAGGCAAAACAATCCAGTTGGGGTTTCCAAAGGTTTTGAACTATTGCTTTAGCTGTTGGTTCATGACTTCTTTTAATGTACCTTACATCATCATCATCATCATCATCATCATCATCATTATTATTATTAAAACAAACTTTTCCTAGACTGTCCACACACACACAAAAATCAAATAATATTGTTATATTTATATTCTAGTGTATATTCTATTTTTCAAAAATCACATTAAGGAGTCCCTTAGCTAGCTTCTAGTTGTTTCCCCCCAAAGCTTCTGGGTTGGGTGTTGGGGTGATGATTGCAGGGTTAAACTTAATAATACAAGCTATTTAGCCTGGTGTAAGGGAGAAGGAATGAATGGATGCTACTAGCTGTTCTTCCCTCCCCACAGCATGCCTGTGGTGTTTGTATGTGTGAGTATGTGTGCGCATGCACAGTGCATTTTCATACAGTGGTGAGAGTGGGGGAACATGATAACAGTCAAACAGAAAACGCAAATTTGTTAATTGGCAAATTGTTGTTAATTTGCTAGAAACTTTGCTATACCAAAAAAAAAATCTAAACCAGAGGCCAGCAGACATTTCTATAAAAGGCTATGTATTAGTTTCCGAGGGCTGCACTTAACAGATTATCCCAAACTTGATGGCTTAAAACAATAGAAATTGATTTTCTGACAGCTCTGGAAAGCAGAAGTCAAAAATCAAGGTATTGGTAGGGTTGTGTCCCCTCCCAAAATGCAGTCCTTTAAAAAGTTTCTTAACAAATAATTTCCATTGCGTATTTATTATTATAATAACTGAAAATAAACCTGTTGGTCAGTATAAAAATGCGATATTCACATCCCATCTGGTCATAGGTCAACAAAGGTGCTTACCCTTAGGATAAAGTGTTTTCATTTGAGTTTGTTCTGCCTGTGCTAGAGAAAGTCCTACAATGACTCAAGTTTCCCACTTGGATTCTTTAATAACCCTACTGCAACACATTTGCATGGACACATACTGGGACATGATTGGGCAACAGAATTTTTGTCTTAAATACTCTTTTATATATTTCTCTTTATCTTATAACAAGTAGCACATTACTCATCTATATTTTGCTAATTTTACTGTAGAAAACCAATTTCAATTTACTGAATAACTTATGAAAGAAGTCTTATTCTATGAAAGTGTTATAAATGTAAATTATAACTGTAAGAGATAAGTTTCATTCTTGTCACTATTGATTGATAGGATTAAACAAGGACACGTCGGTGGTAAGAAAATCATTGTTTCCATTTTGATTTAAGAATATTACAAACTGGAGGGAGTTGGATCTGCTTATCAGCCAGTATATTGAGAGTTAAACATAGTCACTTCAAACCTCACTGTGATTAGAAATACAAACGCAAATATGAACTGGTCTCATCTATAATGTGATCATATAACTCAGGGTCAGCAAACATTTTCTGTTAAGGGCCAGATAATAAATATTTCCACTCTGTGGGCCATTGAGTCTCTGTTGCAACTACTGAATGCTACCATTGTAGTATAAAAACGCCATATATCATGCATCAATGACTATGTGCTGTGTTTTAATAGAACTTTCCTTACAAAGCCAACAGAAACCGGAATTTGACCTGTAGTTTGCCAACCACTGATGTAGATGATCCAGATGCTCTCATATTATTTTTACAGATGACCATAGAGCGTAAAATACAAAATTAAAAGATCTTCGGGGACACCGGGGGATATCTCTCTCCTAAAGAATTTACTTCATTTTGATTACATCATCCTGAATTGTATTTCAGTTTCTAATAGGGCTGTAAATAAACTTTTAAAAATTCTTTGGTTCATTATTATATTTTCTAATTGGTTGTGGTTGGTTTGAAGGAAAGCTACTGATTTGTATATGTTGATCTTACATCTGGCATATTTATTGAATGCTAATTAATATTCTGTTAGGGATTGAGTTGATTGAATAGGTTTTTCTGGTGGAGAATGATAAAAAAACCTTCAAATCATAACACTTTTTATATTCATGTATCATACATTTTTCTTGTGTAAAGGCGTTGGCTAAGAATCATAGAATAATGTTCATTGAACAGTGAAAGCAACCAAATTTGACTTACTTCTTTTTCAGCATTTTGTTTAGCTTATTTCAATGTTACTTTGTTAAAGTCTTCAAAACTTCTTCTGGGTCTTTGATATAAGGGGACCAAATTTGTTACATGTCAGCTTTCTGGATTTAAGCCCTGATGCCAATGGCTGTAGCTTATTAAAAGTACTGGCACTGGACCAATTTAATTAATTTGCTAAAGGGCTAACACAATTCTTAGGTAACATATAAAATATGAGGAACTCATTTCTGTATCAGTCATTACCAAGGGGTAGAAATTTTGGCTCAGACAAATCTTTAGGGACCATTGGATGATGTGGAGTCAATTAGCCTGGCCATCAGAGTGGTCTGCAAGCAGCACTGTAATTTTATCACCAACTCATGAGGTAGATGGGGTTACTTCTGCAAACCTACCTAAGTGCCAGTTATTAAGCTATTATTGCCCAGCTCCAAACCTGTCCTTCTAGAGGGTCCCTAACTTACGATTTTTCGACTTTGTGATGGTGTGAATTTTGAATTTCGGTCTTTTCTGGGGGTAGTGACATGCAGACATGATGCTCTCCCCTGATGATGGGTAGTGGCAGCCACGTGATCAGGAAGGGGAACAACCGATACTCTAGAGTGCGCTGTGTTGTCAGTGTCTTTTGGATAGTGTATTTTCACATCCCATCTCATCTCTAAAACACTCTGATCAGTTCGGTGGATTAGGTGTATTATTTGCATTTCGACTTCCGATATTTTCAAGGCCATTATAAATTGAGGAGCATATGTACTGGGCTCTGTGCTGCTGGGGCCAGGACTCTGCAAAACACACTTTTATGTTGCCATTGGACCTCTCTTAGGCTCTCACTAGGGGGCGCCAGTAATAGATAGTAAGGCTGGAGAAGGGAGAGGGACTTGGTTTTTCCTGTCTGTTTCCTGTTTGCTTTCTATGGGCTTCCTGTTGGATGCTTGTTGGTGTCACGATGTTCGCAGTCTCACTTCTTTATCCTGGCAGCAGCAAGGCCTTCTTGTAGCAGCAGCTGAATTTAGTTCTCTCTTTTTTTTTTTTCAACAAATGCAGAGCCAGCCTCATTGCTCCTCATCACCACTCTCAGAAATCAGCACGTGCCAATCAGGGTGCCTTTCTCGGGGCTCTGAATTTTAACTTTATGGGCCTTTCCTCATCCAAGCTTCTAAAATTGTACAATTCCAACCTCTTCCCTTTGCTACCTCAGGGAGAGTAGCTGTATCCTGCAGTTGATATGTCTAATACCTTTTTCAGTTACCTAGCTAACAATTCCTTATATTAAATTTTCTCTGGGGCACATAATACAATACATAGATCATGTATATTAGACATGTATGCTTGAAATCTAGATAATCTTATAACCAATGTTATAGCAATAATTTTTTTTTAAAAAATTCTCTCTATTGCCTGGTCAGTGTGGCTCAGTTGGTTGAGCATTGTCCCCTGTACCAAGAGGTACTGGTTCAATTCCCAGTAAGGACACATGCCCAGGTTGTAGGGGGCATGCAGGAGGCAGCCGATTGATGTTTTTCTCTCACCGATGTTTCTATCTCTCTCGCCCTTCACCTTCTCTCTAAGAAATCAATAAAAATCATAGTTTAAAAAATCTCTCTATTAAAATGACTGGTGTGATGTCTGTCTTCTAACTGGGCCCTGATACTTACCTACAGAAAATACTCCCTTACTGATTCTGTGGATTTGTGTTACCCCTCACACCAGAGGGCTTTTCCTGACAATGCTCCCCCTTTTGAGAGCAAAAGGTTCTAACAAGGATCACATTACCCATAATTAAGATAAATACATATCCTTACTTTTAAATTAGTTTCACTTACATCAAATTATTGCTATTACTTTTCAGACTTTTCTGACCTGTAAATATATGATACTTTTAACAGCAATTGGAAAGCAAAACCAGTTGGGAGTGAATAAATACCAGTTTTTAGAGTATGAAAACTCAAAGACTGCTTTCACCAAAGTAATTAAGTTTTGTACACTAGAGAATGTCATTTGAGGGGAAAGAAAAATGAAGATCCAGAACAGAACACTTTATATTAGTGATGAAGAGGGCAAAATGTGGAAAGTAAGAGAATTTTTTTTTACCCTGTGGAAGTAAAAGATCTTATAGTTATATACATCAATGTCAACAAATCTAATAATTAATACATTGAGCAAAATCATCTTTGTCTGAAAGAAATGCTTGAGTACTCACAGGGTCAGAAGTGTGGAGAAGTCATTAAAAAAAGTTCAATCAAGTTGAATGAGAATGAAACAATAGCACTTGGATGGGTGTTCCCAACTTGCCTCAGGTACCAAGACCCAGGATGACATTTGAAAGTAACAACAGTTAGAAATATTTGGCATTGAGAGCAGTCAATATATATATAACAAGTTTAAGTTCCTATAGGGAAAACCAGCACACATATCAGCTGATGAGGAAGGGGGAACTCCCTTTCCCCTGTACACTGATGTAATGTCGGAGCCTGAAGGCCTAGCGCCTCCGAATTCTCAATGTCATAAAGCGTTGAGATTGAATGGAGGACCTAGAAAATTGAGTAACTTCCATCCTACCTCCATGCACTGAAGTAAATACCAATTTACTTTGTGCTTAGTGATTCAATTCAACAATCCTACTTTATATTAAATATAGATAAATATAGATATATAGAGATAGATAGAGAGAGATTGAGAGAGAGAGAGAGAGAGAGAGAGAGAGAGAGAGAGAGAGAGAGAGATTGAGAGAGAGGTAGAGTGTGTTCCGTGTTCTATGTTTTCTTGTCCATCTACCTATCTTTCATACCATCTCAACCATACCAATGAGAGAGACACTGAGGAGCCAAAAAATAATTATGTGTGCCCTTAGCTCCTTATCCCTTCCTTATACTTTGCTGGCAGGCACCAAGGATGCATGGAAATACAAATGCTCTGCAATGTAATAGAATGTTTTGCAGCATTCCATTGCACATTTTAAGAGCCAGGTGAAAGAAAGAAATAGGCTTAACTTTCCTTCAAATCTTTTGTTCATACTTTTAATTGTCCCTCCATCCTGAGTCCCTCTTCTTTGTCCAGAACCTCTCTTATAGCACATTCACGTTATATTAGAACTAGGGGCCCGGTGCACAAAATTTGTGCACTGGGGATGGGTGATCCCTCAGCCCAACCTGTCCCCTTACACATACTGGGAGTCCTCAGGGGATGTCCTACTGACTCCTCACCCCTGGCCAAAGCTTTAGGCCTTGGGCACCAGCCATCACCCTGCAATGGGGCTGATGGCTGGCTCTCCCCCGGCAGCCTCAGCCCCACCCACCTGGCCCTGGCCTTAGCCCCGGCCACTGGCGACCACCCAGTGAATGCCAGGCCCTAGGGCCCCCCTCCCTCCGGAGCTCGCCGACACCTTGGCTCAGCACCCCCAGCCCAGGCCTTAGTCCCAGCAATGACCTCCCAGCCCTGGGGGCACCCCATACTCTGCGGCCATGGTGGCCTCCTGCACACCAAGGTGGCCTCTCGCACACCACACTCAGCCCCATCCCCTGCTCCCGCATGCAGCATGTGTCCTCCCGCACGCCATGCTTGGTCCCGCCCCTCTTGCAGCTCGGCCGTGCTGCCTGGCCCCGCCCCCTGCCTGCTGTGCACTGAGCTTGGCCCCACCCCCTGCTCCCGCACACCTCATGCAGCCTCCTACACACCAGCCTCGGCCCTGGCCCTCATGCCACTTGGCCCCGCCCCCCACTCCTGATTGGCTGGTAGCGTAGTGAATGTATGGTCAAATTTGCATATTACTCTTTTATTAGATGGGATAATCCGTTTAAGTGTTGTCTCCACATATATTCCATGACAAGGACTTGGTTTGACTTGGGTTTATATCTCTTGTGCTTATCTCAACACCTGGCACATAATGAGTGCACAACAAATATTTGCTGTTCTGAACAAGTTCATTGACAAGTTGGAAATTAAGACATACAAATATGAGAATGTCATCAGAATTTCCTGCCTGTTCTGTTTTACTTACCTAAGTCCTCTTTCTCCATCTAGATTTAAAAGTCCTCGATGGCCAAGCCCATATCTAGTCATTACTTTATTCAACACTTTCCTTCCCTATTTCTTGCCAATGGTAGTACGGTGTCTTTCTAGAAATTGAACAAATCTGGAAGTTGCAATTTTTCATTTAGGCAACATAAGCTGTAAACTTTCCCCCAAAATCATACTCAAATATGAATAAATTTATGTCCCTAAAGCAAATATTTTGCATTGTATAATGACATACACCGTTTAAGACTCTCACCCAATGGCCTAAATATTCATTAACACACTTTTTTTTTATTTCAACAGGTTTCCAGAAACAACTGCTAATGTTCCCTTCTGGGATATCGCAAAGTCTTTAAGGCGGTTTGAAACTGCCAATGTGTGTACAGAATAGGCTCTTTAGAATAGAAAAAGGTAGAAATAGAAATTCAATGAGCTGAGTTGAATCAACATTTTTAACTTTTATGTACGCAAAGCACTTTATAAGAACTCATATATTTCCTTTGGTTGCAGGCGGATTTCCTTCTCTCAAATTAGCGTTAAAGGCCAGTACTTTAACAGGCAAGGAAAAGGCTGGAAACTCAGTAGCCAGAATAAATAACAGCAAGGAGTATCTCAGGGGGAAGTAAAATATGACAACTCTGTGGCCTCCAATAAGCTTGTTAACAGGCTACACAGCAAGCAGGCGGCATAGTCTCACAGGAAACATTTATTGTCAGATGCACATCCTCAAATTCAAGGCTAACCATTTTCATCCCTAGTTATATCCCAGAGGGTAGGAAACAGTTTTAAAACAGCCCTGAATACCAATGTTTATAATACAAATTTTATGTATGCTTAAATTGTTTAGAAGTAGATTTGGTTATTCTTCTGTTGTTCTGCTACAGATATAAATAAATGTAATAAGAGTAGAATTCCCAGGACAATATTCTGGTGATTTATAAGAACATATTGGTCTTATTTTGTCTAAAAGTGTAAAACATCTTCAAACATACAGTTAAATTATAAAAAACAATAAATATATCTTTGTTCCTACATCAAAATTAAATAGAAATGTCTGACATTTTTCAATCTTTTTTATTAAGTGTTATATATATAGCTGCAGCTACTCCATCCCTCCCCTTACCTCACTGCCTGAAGTTGTGTATCCTCCTGTATGTTTTTAACTTTAGCAACATATGCCTTATCCATAAAGAAGTCATATGATTTTATTTTGTTTTCACTTTTTATATAAATTATATAATGATGCATATTGTGTGCCTTGCTTCCTCCTTTCATTCAATATTTTGTTCTTTAGATTTATCCATGCTAATATATATAGATCTAGTCCATGTATGTTCATTGTTATATGATATATATCTTTTGAATACTATGGTTCTCCATTATTCTACTGAGGGATAGAGTTAGATTATTTCCAATGTACTTGTCTTCTTATATACCGGTATAAAATATAAAAGCTTCCAGAAATGGCATTGTCCAGTTCATGTTGTTATGTTTACCTGCATCTATAGTAAATACTAGAGACCCGGTGCACAAAATTCGTGCACGAGGTTGTGTCCCTCAGCCCAGCCTGTACCCTTTCCAATCTTGGACCCCTCAAGGGATGTCAACTGCCTATTTAGGCCTGATCCCATGGGACATCCCTCTCACAATCCAGGAATGCTGACTTCCAACTGCTCACCTGCCTGCCAGCCTGATCACCCCCTAACCACTACCCTGAAAGCCTGATCAATGCCTAACTGCTCCCCTGCCAGCTCAATTGTCCCTAACTGCACTCCCCTGCAAGGCTGGTCCCCCAACTTCCCTCTTCTGCTGACCCAGTCACCCTTAACTGCCCTCCCCTGCAGGCCTGATCACCCCCAACTGCCCTCCCTTTCAGGCCTGATCTCTCCCAACTGCCCTCCCCTGCTGGCCATCTTCTGGCAGTCATCTTGTGTCCACATGGGGGTGACCATCTTTGACCACATGGGGGCAGCCCTCTTGTGTATTGGAGTGATGGTCAATTTGCATATTACCTCTTTATTACATAAGAAGAGGAAGATTGTAAAAATGGTTCCCAAAGAAGTAAACCAATTTATAGTCTACCACCAATGCCTCTCTATGTCTAACTTCTGCCAACATTTGGTGTTTTCAGATTTGAGTAATATTTTTCAATCTGAGAATTGTGCAATAATATCTCATTTTTTTATTTAAATTTGCATTCCCCTATTATACATGAGGCTGAGAAACTTTCCATATAGATTATTAGCCATGGAGAATTTATCTTCTCTGGATTATCAATTTATGCTTTGCCCATCTCTTTTTTGGATTATTATTTTTTTTAGAAAAACTTGCCTGTAAAACCACCTGAGTCTGGTACTCATTTATTTAATAACTAGATTTTAGATTGTTGATTCTATTTCTTTAGTGGTTATGTTTTCTATTTTAAGTCAATTTTATAACTTTAATATTTTAGAAAGAAATAAATCACTATTTTTAGTCCTCATTTTGCCCTTAATTTTGAATGCTGATTTCAGCTGGGTGTAAAATTATAGATAACAGTTCATTTATGTGATTATTTTCAAAATATTATTACAATGCTACTTGGTATATATTATTACTGTTACAAAGCTCACTGTCTGTCTTACTGTATTATGGATAATGTGGCTTTTCTCTTTGGCTACTTTTACAATGTTTTCTTTATCTGTTTGCCTACAGTTTCACTACATATGTCTGAATTTGGGCTTATTTTTGCTTATCCTACTCAGGCATGTTGCATTTTTTAATTTTAGCAATCATGTATTTAGTTCTCTATGAAAATGTCTCAGTTATTATCTTTAAAATATTTCCTGCTACTAATTTCCCAATATCTTTTAACCCCTCTTTCATACTTTCAATCCACTTATCTCTTTTTATATATTGAATTTATTGGAGTGACATTGGTTCCCAAAACCATAGAGGTTTCAAGTATACAACTCAACAAAACATCTCTGTTCATGCTTCATTCTGATCAACATACTGAGATTTACCTTCTTGATCACTGAACATCCTTTTGGCTATATATAAGTCATGGTTTAATATGTCCAATGTGTTTTTATTTTTAATAACCATTTTTTAAATTCTAAAACTTCCATTTGGCTATTTTTCAAATGTTTGTTCTTCTTTCATAGTATTTTTTCTGATTTTGGTTACTGCTTTTATATCCTTAATTATAGTAAACACTAGAGGCCCAGTGCATGATTAAATCATGCAGGTAGGGTCCCTAGGCCTAGCCTCCTGAGATCAGGGCCATCTTCTGCCCATTTGCCCATCCTCAGTCTGAACACTGCCTCCACCTCTGGGCTGTCAGGCCTTCGGGATCACCAGCTCACCCCTGGCTGCTCAGGGGCTCAGGCCTATGGGAAAGAGGGTGCTGGCAACTTCACCTCCATACGGGAACACCTGGCTGGCTGCTGATGGAATGCTCGGGCCACTCACATGGTGCTGCCGCTGCCGCTGCCACTGCTGTTGGGGTTTGAAGTGCTAACAGAGGCTGTGGGGTGCACCCATGACCTACCTGTCTTGGTGTGAGCAGCCCCGAGCAAACAGAGTGTTTCATCAGCTGCCGGCCTGGTGCACACACATGGAGGTGAAGTTGCCATCACCAAGCCTAAGCCCCTGAGTAGCCAGGGATGTGCTGGTGATCCCAATGGTCCGACAGCCAGCCTGGTCCTCCCACCACCCAACCTGATTCCCCCATTCACTATTGCTGATACATCAGATTCTGTGGGCCGGGGGTGAGGGATCAAGAGGTCATCAATTCAGCCCACTTGCTGGAGGGTGGGGAAGGACCAAGAAGTGGTCAATGCCATCTAATGGCGACCGGTCATTTGGTCATTTTGGTCGTGACACCTCTTGATCTTTTATTATTATGATATTTCATAATATCAAATAAATTGTTCTAGTATATGAAATTCTTTGAGTACTAATTATCCTATTTGGTAGGTATGTGTACACTTCTTGGCTCATGGAGTTTGTCTTCAAAAATTATCATTCATATTAAGCTTTAAAATCATCAATAACACATCAGTCAAATTTCTGGCAGGAAAGAGATGGCACATCAAATAGAGTAATCATGGAGAATTTCATAAAATTACTACTTCCAAAGGTGTGGGCAGGGCTAGGAGCAGGCAGAAGATAGTTAAACATGAGGACGTTGCTATCTCAAGCCTGAGTGGCATAAGGAGCAAGCGATTACCAGACCTGTGGCTGGAGGACAGGGTTGCCTGACAGGTGCCATGATCTTTGGCAGAGGCAGGCTGCCACTGCCAATTAGCAGCTCAGAGTGGGTGCAGCTGGGGGAACATATCACATGTTCTTGCTAATCTATTGTCCTTCAATCTCTTGCCATTATGTCCCACTGGAATAACCCAATGAAAAGACAGGAGCCCAGGTGATGCAGTATAGAGAGGCCAATCTGCTGGGGAACAAAGCAGAGTGAAGAAGAATGGAGCGAAGACCTGGAGGGGCGCCTAGTGGACATTCAGTACAGATGTAAGCTCATGTTCAGGGTTTCCTTCCTGTGAGAAGCCCCTATTGATTGGGAGAAGGGCATACCCATCCAGAGAAGTTTTAAATTTTCTTCTGGTATGTACCTTAGGGTTATAACTAGTCCAGGATCAAGTTCTGCATTCATTTTCAGCTCAGGCATTCCTGATCCAGAATAGTTTACATTCAAACCCTAAATCATGAAAGGCACACAATTATACAATCTAAAGGGAGACAACTTTTATTTCTACACAAATTCCTTTTATGGGAAAAAAGTTTCTTTGTTGCCTTATTGTGTTAGTGGATGTAACTCTTAAATTCTTTCTCCAACACAACAAGAAAGCCCACTGTATGGGAGAACATATTTGCCAATGTTATCTCCAATAAGGGTTTAATATCCAAAATTTACAGGGAACTCATACAACTTAACAAAAGGAAGATAAACAATCCAATCAAGAAAAATGGGCAAAGGACCTAAATAGACACTTTTCGAAAGAGGACATGCAGAAGGCCTAGAGACATATGAAAACATGCTCAAAATCACTAATCATCCAAGAGATGGAAGTCGAAACAACAATGAGGTACCATCTCACACCTGCCAGAATGGCTATCATCAATAAATCAACTAACGACAAGTGCTGGCAAGGATGCGGAGAAAAAGGAACCCTCGTGCACTGCTGGTGGGAATGCAGACTGGTGCAGCTACTATGGAGAACAGTATGGAGTTTCCTCAAAAAGTTAAAAATGGAACTTACATTTGACCCAATAATCCCACTTCTAGGAATATATCCGAAGAAACCAGAATCATCAATCAGAAAGGACATATACACCTCTATGTTCATAGCAGAACAATTTACACTAGTTAATATTGGGAAACATCCTAACTGTCCATCAGCAGATGAGTGGATTAAAAAACTTTGGTACATTTACAAAATGCAATACTATGCAGCTGTAAAAAAAAAAAAAAAAAGAAAAAAAAAGAAGGAACTTTTTACCATTTGCAACATTATGGATGGAACTGGAGAGCATTATGCTAAGCATAATAAGCCAGTCAGAGAAAGATACTATCACATGATCTCACTCATTTGTGGAATATAATGAACAACATAAACTGATGAACAAAAACAGATCAAGAGACAGGGAAACACCGAATAGACTATCAAATCTCAGAGGGAAGGCAAGGGAGGCTGGGGAGGGTGGTAAGAGAGCAACTATATTAGCATAAGCAATGGACAAAGACACTGGGATGGTGGTGGCTTATCCTGGGGGTGAGAGTGGCTGGAGAAGGGTATATAGGGGGAAAAGGGAACATATGTAATACACTAAACAACAACAACAACAAAAAAAACCTCTTTCCCTATATATGAAACCCTCTAAGAATCTTGGCTTTATGTGGGAATCTTGTTTCCTACTATACACCTTGCATAAATTGAAGACCTGTCTCCAGTCCCTGCAGGGTAGTAAAACCCATACCCATGATTTACCAAGACCGGAACCTCCTTACCCACCAACCAGTCAGATCCTTACCACTCTGGCTATAATTTGCATCATAGAGATATAAGGATCAATTTATTTTCATGTATATACTAGTAAGAAATTAAACATTACTGACATTTTATATAAATAATGATATTGGCATGTTCTTTCAACTATATAGTAGATGGTAACAGTCAGTCTGTAATAGGTCCTTGAAGAAAGAGGGGGTTATCCAAATGTGTAGGGATTGACAGCCATTTATACCTCATTGGAACTTTGTGATATTTCACTTTGCATACTATAGGATGTCATTAAGGGTTTTGGGGGGGTTTTGTTTTTTTGTTAATGTTCACCTGAGGATATTTTTTCCATTGATTTTTTTAAAGAGAAAGTGGAAGAGAGGCAGAGGGAGACAGAGACAAAGAGAAAAAGCAATATGAGAGAGAGACATCTATTGGTTGCCTTCTTCACAGGCCCCAAACAGGGCCAGGGATTTGAGCCTGCAACCAAGTTACGAGGTGCATGCCCTTGACTGAGAATCAAAACCCAAGACCCTTCAGTTTTCAGGCCAACGCTCTACCCGCTGAGAAAACTGGCCAGGGCCACCAAGTTTTTTCAAATCAAAGTGAGACCATTACAGTAGAATGTTTATAAGACTTTGCAACAAAACGGTGTCAAGTTCCATTGTGTTTGTCACAGAATTTTCTGGTTATCTGTAACAAAGTACTTAAAATAGTTATATACTTAAAGACGAGTTATATGTGTTTCCTTTGTAATAAGGCTAATGCCCTCATGTTCTGGCAAAGAATGGAAGTTTTGCATGATGACAAGTGGCTCTCAGTAGTTGGCTATTTAGAAGATTTAAAGTTAATGTATTAAAGTGTCTCTTCAAGGTACGTGTTAATATTTTTAGCAAAATGTGCAAACGTAACTGATTTTTTAGAGATATTTTACGGAGACAGGATTTTCAAAATAAATGTTTGGAAAACTTTACAGTGTCTTGCAATTTTGTTAATATAAGTATAACATTTATAAAAATCTTATCATACATATATATAGAGAAAAGCCTTGAAATTAAGTATTCTAAATGGGAAAATATATTTCAAATGCAAAGACTACTAGATTTTAAACCCATTAAGACATAGTTCAATGTGAAAGTTTCTTAAGCTGTCAAGAACAACTGATTTGTATCATAGAAAATAGAATTAATATCCAAATTTCAACAAAAACTTTAGCAGAAATGAATAGAATTTTAAAAAAAGAGAGTCATAAATCAGAATCAATAGGCAATGAAGCTCCTCTGATAAAATGCAGTGACGGATTTCAGAGAGCAGACGCTGGGCCCGCCAAGCTCTGCAGCTAAAGACCCGGGGGGTGAGTTTTCCTGGTTGTAACAGCTGGGCAATAAGCTAAGCTGCTGGGATTGTGTTAGGTTCAGGACTGCCAGGATAAGTGAAGTCATTCCTGCCTTTCATGCAACTGTAAGTAAGTTTGCCAGTGGCTACACACTAGCCCGTCTACCGGTCTACCAAATATGGAGGGATGTCTACACACCCCACAGCCTATCAACAGTGAGGACTGGGGATACGTCATTTATTAATAGCCCACTGCGGTGATAAATGGAGGTTGAACAGAAGAAGGAAAATCCAATTTCACAGATATTTCTCTCAGAATTTTTCAAACGCTTTTCTCTTCCTTGTATTTCATCAAATACTTGATATATCACCAAATATTATTTGGAAAACAAAAGGTCCATGTGTTCGTATTGGTGATATTTTTAAAAATAATTGTCCTTTTACAGTACATTGGGCTGTTTTCCAAATCCTTGACCAAACACAATGTTAGAAATGATGACGTCACTTCCAGGATTTGTTTCTCCTGGGAAAATGTTCTTTTTGGTGCTGTATCCCATGGCTGCATTTTTATTATTATCCCACAGGCTATGCACTAGTTGGCTCCCACACAAATTTCCTAGCTTTAATTTCATTTTGTTGATTAATGATTTCCAACTTTCAATTTAATTATCAAATTTGTTGATATGAGAACTAAAAAAATACAGTAGAATGTGTAAAAATTATTTTTTAATTTATTTTTATTGATTAAGGTATTACACATGTGTCCTTATCCCCCATTGCCCCTCCACCCCCCACTCATGCCCTCACCCCCCTGGTGTCTGTGTCCATTGATTAGGCTTATACATACAAGACCTTTAGTTGATCTCTCCCCCTTATGCCCACCCACCCCTATCGTCCCTCTGAGGTTTACTATCAACCTTATACTGGATATTGCCAACCTTTAAAAAATATTTATTAGAACTTACAGTCCTAATGCTATAAGTTTCTAATACTGTAACTTTATTGGATTTCTTAATACACAACCTCTACTCTATCCTCTCTACCATTTAAGAAAAGTATTTTCTGTCATCTCTTAATTTAGAAAAGAATATTTGATTTTGAAGTTATATTTTTAACATTTAATTAGTCCTTAAAATAATCAAAGATAAATGTTTATTGAAAAACAAAGGTCTAAATTAAAGGACAGGTACACTTCTGTCACTGTCTTTTGTCAAGTATAGTATTGTACTGGGCTAACCCTATATTTATTATACTATACTATACCATACTATACTATACTATACTATACTATATACTATACTATAATATACTATAAACCTACTAGTATAAATCTATACTACTATACTATCCTATACTATACTATATGGACCCATAGATGACCTATATATTAGTTAAAATAATGACAGCTACTGAAACAAATAAATGATCAAAGTCATACAAATCAGGCATTTATTTTTTACTGTCTATAGTCCAGTGAGTGGCCAGAAGGAAACATAGGACAATGGTGTAATGATTAGGAAAGTGATTTTTATAGGGACACCCCTGAAATCAAAACCTCTACTCTACCAATTAATAAGCATGCGACCTTTGGCATATTACTTAAACATTCTGTGTCACAGATTGGGAGAGATTAAGGAGATACAACTAAACTGAATGTGAGATCCAGGACAAGAAAAAGGACATTAGTGGGGAACCTAGAGAACATCACAAAATAGCTATGGTTTAGTTCATAATATTATGTCAATATTAATTTCCTAGTTTTAAACATTGTACCAAACTCTGCAAGGTGTAATCATTAGGGGAAGCTGAGTAAAAGTTTTATCTGGGAACTCTCCATATGCTTTTAGGAACCCTTCTTTATGTGCAAAATTATTTAGAAGTTTTTAAAATAATATTTAAAAGACGTTTTTGCGTAGTGGCATTTTGTCTGACACTGGCATTGTAATCTGATAGAATGTTGTGGGCATGTTACCTAACCTATAACTGTCACTGCTATCTAATTATTGATTAGTTCACAACAAGTGGCCTCAGTTAAACTGGAATTTTAGGACAACACCCTGAGGATTGTTCTGGTAGGAAAAACTGGAAATGGGAAAAGTCTGACAGCAAGCAGCATCCTTGGGGGGAAATTATTTGCTTCTTTTCTAAGTTTTGCAACTCTTATCCCCAGGCATGGAGAGTTCTTCATACTACGTGAAGAAAGAAGGGTCAACAGCAAAATGTTTTTGAAGAAAGGAATGATGGGTAAATCCTATTACTCACAATCCCCCAAATGAAAGAAGATACAGAGGACATCTATTTTTTTTCACAGCAGGGATTAGATTTGCACTTGATATCATCATTATTATAACTAGAGGCCCAGTGCACAGATTTGTGCACCAATGGGGTTCCTCTGCCTGGCCCGCACCCTCTCGCAATCTGGGAGCCCTTGGGGGATGTCAGAGAGCTGGTTTCAGGCCAATCCTTGCAAACCAAGCCAAGGGACCCTAACAGTACGCGAATCCATGCACTGGGCCTCTAGTATGCATATATCTTTGGTTAATTTCTTCCCACCCGCCCCCTCTCCCCTTCCCTCTGAGATTCATCAGTCTGTTCCATATTTCCATGCCTGTGCATTGAGCGTCTGCCCCCGGTGGTCAGTGTACATCATAGCTATCGGCCGGTCGGCTGGTCAGCCGGTTGCTTAGGCTTTTATGTATATAGATTAACTGCAAAAGGGAGAAAAAGCTTCTATCCACCATGCAGACATTATTAAAGGTAGTGCCATATTCAAAATTGAAGCTACTTGACCGGCTGGTGATGTATGCAATCCTTTTTCCCTTCTCCGTTATGCTGTCTGCCTGGCTTGTCCTAAATACCTGGGCTCTGGAGTGCTGCATGAGTTTCTCTGGTGTGATTGTTATGTGGCTTTCAACAGAACAATGGAAAGGGAGAGGTAAAAGGAGGTAATTGGTTTCTCTCTCCTTTCAACAGAGAGACAGATCTATTCTCTGCTGTTGTCCATGTGATGCCTCCCCCTAGTGTTTTGCTTTGATGCAGGTTTCACCTGGCAGCATAGGAAGACTCCAGGGAGGTTGGAATTTATCAGCACAAAATGAATTGACATGAAGGTTGAGTAAAGAGAGGAGGGTTGCAGTTAGAATACAAACCCAGGCTGAAACTTAACTGCTGCTTTAGATCTCAGGAGTTTTTCTTCCTCTTCTGACACTGGACAATGAAGGAAGCATTTCCTGCCTAGCTTGTTTTCCACTTAGAGTGAGTGATGCTTTCCAACCCTAGGAATTGCCTTGAAATCAGTTGTTTGGGTTTATCTATGCCTCGGTTTCTTTTTTTAAAAAAATATGTTTTATTGATTTTTGACAGAGAGGGAAGGAAGAGGGATAGAAAGTCAGAAATATCAATGAGAGAGAAACATCGATCAGCTGTCTCTTGCACACCCCATACTGGGGATTTACCCGCACATGCCCTTGACCGGAATCAAACCTAGGACCTTTCAGTCCATAGGCCGACTCTCTATTCACTGAGCCAAATCGGTTTCGGCAGTGCCTCAGTTTCTTAATCTAGAAAGTGTGGATGGCAAGAGGACATAGGCCTATCAGGAGAGATAAATGAGTTCACATCTATAAAGAACTTAGTGCCAGGCACCTTGTAATGCTCAATTAACATTAGCCTGTTCATAATGTCATCATTACTATTATTTCCCTTGGAGTCTATGTGGGAAGATTCTGAAGTGAAACGAATAGAGGTTTTGCAGTCAGAACACATGGATCTGAGCAATTTGGGAGAACCCAAGTATCAATGGCCTTAACTGTAAAGGAATAAGACTGTTTTACTAGTACTTTTAGAGGTGTTGATGAGGTTTACATGAGAAAAATGACAGATGGCTCAATATAAAATAACCATTATTTTTATTAGCATTAAATCAGTGACCAGCAGGAATAGTGATTTTCTGGGTTTGTTCTCCTCAAAGGTCACATTTGTAGCCATTGGTCCTTTTTGGTGATGAATGAGTAGATGGCCTTAGATATACCCTGGAAAGCTGGAAGTGGAAGAACCTTGGGAATAATAAGTTTTCCTTGTTTTAACCATCCATGTTGCTGCTGGACAACAGGCCACATTTGAACTTTATTTACGGCCAAGTTTCCAACCCAACTCTCTCCTAGTTTCTGAGATTAGGCTGAATGCAAGTAAACAAGGACAGGCCAGGTGGTTAAATACTTTGGGATAAAACTAACAGGATTTGCCCGGATACGTTTGTTTACACAATCTAACCATTCTTATTTAGAGACCACGTGACTCATTTGAAGTACACACACAAATGAAGAGTGAAAAGAGGACGTTAAAGCTGTGAAGGCCAGATTAGAGCCTTTCGTATAAGATTGTCTGCCAGGGGCCAACAAACAGGCCAAACTCAGACTATTTTCTGTTTTTATGATAAAGCTCTACTTGGAACACGACTATGCTCATTTGTCTATGGCTGCTTTCATGCAAAAATAGAGTTGCTGAGTAGTTATAGCCAATTCTTATGGCCCACAAGGCCCTAGATATTTACAATCAGGCCCTTTATAGGAAAAGTTTGCTAACCCATGGCTTTTTCTTTTTTTAAAAAATATATTTTATTGATCTTTTTACAGAGAAGAAAGGAGAGGGATAGAGAGTCAGTAACATTGATGAGAGAGAAACATTGATCAGCTGCCTCCTGCATATCCCCCACCGGGGATGTGCCCACAACCAAGGTACATGTCCTTGACTGGAATCGAACCTGGGACCCTTCAGTCCGCAGGCCGACGCTCTATCCACTGAGCCAAACTGGTTTCGGCTTCATGGTTGTTTTTTTCAAAATATATTTGTATTGATTTCAGAGAGGAAGGGAAAGGGGGAGAGAGAGAAACATCAATGATGAGAGAGAATCATGGTTTGGCTGCCTCCTGCACGCCCTACTAGAAATTGAGCCCACAAACCGGGCACATGCCCTTGACTGGAATCAAACTCAGGACCCTTCACTTTGCAGGCCGACACTCTATCCACTGAGCCAGATGGGTTTCGGCTAACCAATGGCTTTTTCAGTCTGAGCCCACAAGCTAATGTAGTGGACAATAGCATTAAGCATACATTTGCTCATATGGGTATCATTTTTTTAAAATGCTGATATAAGGCTTATGGAATTTAGCATAAAATCATAATTCTCAATACTTCTTAAAGATTTAATGCCATTTAATAATTTTCTAAGATCAGTGCAATAAAAAGAAAAATGTGAAACAAGTCAAATATGCCTGCCCATTCTGAACATCACAAAAATATAATAAAAACAAAAAATAGTTGTAAAATATTCCACAATCCTTGCAAAAAAGATACTATAAAGAAGCACAGATAAATAGGTAAATAAGCCATTTGTCATATGCTTCTGTATAAAGTATGTAATGCCAGTAAAGTTATTCTCTTATATAGTTCTCTTTATTACTGTCTATTAAAAGGCAGTGGAAATTTATGAGCATATAAGAGAGTGCAGACTTGAAAACTATGCCAGAGAAACAGGGTAGATGTTATTTTTATTATTAGCATTCCCCTCCTCAAATTTACACAGAACTTTTAACAAATAAGTGATTGTAATACTCATTAATTTAAAAGATAGTTAAACAAAGCAAGATAATCTCGAAAAGCTTTCTAAAACTTTACTGGAACCATCAGTCTTCCTCAGATAAGCTGAATTCGGTGCTCTATGTTGAATTTGAGATTGAAGAAAAATGTTTTTAGTCCTGGAAAGGTAATAGTCATTTTCTATTCTAACCAGGCCAACTCCTTTTGATTTTTCTGACCTGTAGAAAAGTTCCTTGTTGCCCCTTAGATTTTATTTTATTTATTATTATTATTTTAAAATATATTTTAATTGATTTCAGAGAGGAGGTCAGAGGGAGAGAGAGAGAGAAACATCAATGATGAGAGAGAATCATTGATTGGCTGCCTCCTGCACGCCCCCTACTGAGGATTGAGACCAAAAACCAGGCATGTGCTTTGACCTGGAATCAAATCATGACCTCAACCACTGAGCCAAGCCGGATGAGCTGCCTCTTAGATTTTAAAATGATGCATTTCCTCCATCCCAAACTTCTCATTCACATATTACTAGTAATTAAATTTCCCAGTAAGCTAAGAGGCTTGAAGAAAATGAGGAAATTTGACCAACCATTTAGTATCAATGCTGACAGGTTAGGCTCTGGAGTCAGGCAGACCTGGTGCCATATTCAGGATTTTAAGCAGGTCAAACTCCCTGAGGCTCAGCTGCTTCATGGGTCAGCAATTGTAATCCTATATAATAAAAGAGAAACATGCAAATTTGACCATACCTTTGCTCCTGATTGGCTATGCTACCAGCCAATCAGGAGTGAGGTTGGGGCCAAGTGGTGTGAGCACCGGGCCCTGGGGGTGGAGATGAAATGGTGGCAGTGGCGAGCACCCAGCCCCCGAGGCTGGGTGGTCACAAGCAGCCAGGGCTGAGCTGAGCAGGGCAATGGCTGGGTGCCCAAGGCTTTAGGCATTGGGGAGGCTGGGGGTGAGCCATCAGTTGGACATCCCCTGAGGGCTCCCAGTATGTGCGAGGGGGCAGGTTGGGTTGAGGGACCACCCACCCCCAGTGCATGAATTTTGTGCACCAGGCCCCTAGTGGTATAATAATAGCACTACGTCATAAAGTTTTTGTGAAAATTAAATGAGATAAAGCATAAGAAGTGCTTAGAAAAGTACCTGGACAGAAGAAATGCTCAATACTTTTAACTATTTGATTAAGCTTTATCTTCAGCATCTTTTAATAAAGTTAAAATTCATATCATTATATTTGTAATAGAAAAAAGTATGAGATAAAATATTGAGCAGTGTGTGTTTATGTATGCACATGTGCACAAGAGAGAGAGAAAGAGAGAGATTCTTTCTCCAAACAATTCCTTGTATGTTGTTAAATTTTACTAGACTTGTTTCTACACATTGGAATTCCTTGGGGAATTTTAAATATTTTAATGTCAAGGCCACATCCCAGCCCAATTCAATAACAGTCTCTGAGTGTGGGATCTGAAGCATCAGCATCTTGTAAATTCCTAAATTATCCCAATGTGAATTCAAGAATCAAAACTATTGATCTAAAGTGACTTTTCTCCTAGGAATTAGGGGGATGGTGACCCTACAATATAGCTCTTAACTGATATACAAAATGGAGTCCAACACCTCCATTTCCCTACAAATCCACTAAAAAAACCCACAGAGTTTATTTTAACATCCAACTCTTACTTCTAGATTTCCTGTCACTGCGTGACACCATCGGGGTCACACTAAATTTCTTCATTTCCTCACTCTTCACATACACTAAGGCTCCAAGTTCCATCAACTGGGTCCTTCTTGGTGTCTCATATCCATCTCTTCTTATCATCTCAGCCTTATCTGAGGTTAAGATTATCTTCTTTGTCTCAGGCTGACATTATTATCTCATAATTGATCTCTATATCCCCTCTGTGTCCTCTCAACTCCCCTATATTAGTTTAGGTTCCCTGGAAGCAGACCCAGAGATAAGGATTCCAGTGCCGGTAGTTTATTTGGGAGATGAATCCTGGAAACGTCAGCAGGGTAATAGTTTTCACCCACAGGGGGTGACACTTTAGTCCCACAGAAATATTTTACAATATCTGAAGATATTTTGGTTATTACAAATTTTTGGAGAGATTACTACTGGACTCTAGAGGATCTAGATCAGGGATGTAGCTAAACTACCTACAATGCACAGAACAACCCTCCCCCCTACACACACAACAACAACTACAACAACAAAGTAACAGCCAGCTTCAAATCTCCAAGAAAATGAGAGAGGAAAGAGAAAGAGAAAGAGAAAGAAACCAAATAAAGCTTCATTATCAAGCTATGTTAGCACTGTGGGCACCATAACTCAGTCCTGCTACTCTAGGAGATAGGATAGACCTGTGGTCGGCAAACTGTGGCTCGTGAGCCACATGCGGCTCTTTGGCCCCTTTAGTGTGGCTCTTCTATAAAATACCACGGCCTGGGGGAGTATATTTTGAAGAAGTGGCGTTAGAAGAAGTTTAAGTTTAAAAATTTGGCTCTCAAAAGAAATTTCAATCGTTGTACTGTTGATATTTGGCTCTGTTGACTAATGAGTTTGCTGAACACTCGTATAGACCATATGCTTCAGAATTATCCCACCCAGGGGTATAGGAACTAGGTATTTATACACCAACCCCTGAATCATCAGTGGCTGCTTTAGCAGTGGAAATGTGATTTGTCTACTTCTCCCATATTTCTAGTCTGCTCTGCACAAGCATAGAGTTTCATCAGTCACAGAAGGCTGTTAGGCAGTTGGTTGGAAGTGTACAATGGTAAATTCCAAGGTAGATGGGTGAGACAGCATCTGCTAAACATTCCAGAGTCATTCTGGAACTTAATCAGACTATTTTCTCATGGGGTTTTCATTATCTTTAAGACAAAAGCCAAGTTCCATAAGGTGGCATTTAAGACACTTCATGCTTTAGCCCTATCCATTCCACCGACCTGAATCCTCTATATCAAATAGAATTGGATTTTATAACTCTAGGTTTCACATTTGGCTTACCTCTAGAACAGTGACTTTCAACTTGGATGCACATTGAAATTACTTAGGGTGCTTTAAAACAATACTTTCCAGAGGTGACACTCCCAGAGAATCTGATGTCACTGACCTGGGGCATGGCCTGGATACTGGCATTCTTTAGTTGCTCTGGTGATTCTCAGGTGTAACTAATGGGTATCTCATACCCATCTCTCAAAGTTGAGAAACAATGTGCTAGAATGTTGTTAGCTGGGGACAGAACTGTCTTAGTCATCGTAATATTCTCACCATGACTTTCTACAGAGTGAATCCCATAATAGAGGTTCCACTGATGTTGTTGAATAATATAATAGAGTGAGAGAGGAAAGACTTGTGTTAAGAGGAACGAAGCTTAGAATCAACATTTGTTGAGCATCTACTATGATTACTAGCATTTTATATGTTTTAGTAGCTTTATTGCAACAACCTTCTGTGACGTAGGTATTCTGTTTTATTTTTTTCAGAAAAGGAGGCTGACATTCAGAAGAGTTAAGCTGACTCATACAAGGTCAAAGAGCAGAGTCATGACTCAAACTCTGAATGCCTTGACTCCAAAACCAGGTCCTTTTCAATACAAGATCCTGTCTCAACTAGGAAATAACGTGTTCAACAACTGTCACCCCACTAAATCTAATAAAAAGCTAAAGTAAATAAAAAAGTGGGAATCCCATAAGAGTATGATTCTTTTCCTGTTACAAGGATTTGAAAGGGTTTCTGAGGAGACTCCTAGAAGCAGCAGAAGGCCCTCATGGTTTTGGTACAACAAGGTACTCCTACTGACACACTACATACTCAACGGTGGAGATTATACATTGAACATTCGTGTTATAGTAGGCGATGGAGAATTGGAACCCACCAACTCCTACAGAAGTCAATTCAGCATTACTGAGATATGACCGTAAGTTCTTCTTCAATGGAATCCAAGTTTTTTTTGTGCAATGGCTTTTGTGACTTGGGCCATGACAAATGCTGGGATTGCCCAGTAAGCAAGTGGGAGGGCAAATAACTCTACGGTTCAAGTCTATAAATCAGAAATAATATAAATAAAAGCTTTGCTAACCAGAAATAAATGATTGTCAGGCTGTAGAGAGTGCCTAAATAAACAGGTGATATTTCTTTTTCTGAACACCAACAGTTTAAAAAGCAAAAACATGATGGAGACTGTTATGCTTCTAGCTCTTCTCATTTTAGAAAAGAGAGTGAGAAAGCAAAACTACCAGGCCACATACATGCAATTAAACTACAGAAGATTTCCATCAGTCTTGGCATGAACTTTCCCCCCATCACATCCACAAAAGAATTCACATTAATGGATAGGGTTTGAGGAGAATGGTGCAAGTCAAAAATATAAACCCCAAGTGCGTTTATTGGGTTACAAGTCTCCAGCTACTATTCAATACACTTTGTGAAGAAGCAAGCAGAGTGACAGCATGCCGCCTTTGATTTCACAGATTTAAATATTGTGTTGTACAAATGGGGACACTTTGAACAATATAAACACAACCCATCAGTTAACTGATGCTGGAAAACACTGCTACACCTTTTAACTGGAAAGATTTCTCCCCACTTATACTCCTAAGTTTTATCCCTATGAAGTCTAGGCAACAAAGATTTGACAAGTCTGACAGGGACTCAGAAATGCTACATCCCAGCTCTAAATTTCTGTGTCTCCTGACCTGCTGACAACCTTTTGATGATGTGTGAAGTGCCAAACTGAAACGCATGGCGGATTTTACAAATGCAGGGATGCTCACAATTTGGCTCATTTTCAGTGGAATATATGTATGTCTGAAAGCTGTAATGCCAACTTGATTTGTATGTGTAATTCCATCATTTTGCATTTCCAAAAGAGCAATATAAAGCTTTGTGTTCCAACTCCGTCATTATTTCAATGAAATGAGAAATATAACATTTAAAAAAGTCAGCATATGGCCAAGAAAATGTTGACTTTCAGATTAATGCATAACCATGTATCCTATTTCAGCATTAATTTGTCCATTAGAAAATCCTCACATCTAAGGTTAATTGTCCTGTGCTTGCTGGACCGCTATGTATTCTGAAGCCCAAAGCCTTTCAGGAAGAGTAATCAATAAACGTTGGGCTCCCTAATCAGTCTTTCTGTGAAGACCAAACTTTACCCATGTCTGTAGTTATAGCTATTTATAATGCCAAAATCAAAAGACAAAAATGCTGTAAACAAGCTGTTGACTTTCTCCCAGCACAAATGGAACACAAAGAATACTTATCATAACGGATATGAATAAATCACTCTCCCAACTGTCTCAGGTAGGCAAGCCAAAAGTTGTTTTACTTTCCAGTATGGAAATATATATTACTGTTTTTCCCTATTTTCCAAATCTCTATTTTTAATTTACTTTTTTACTAAAAATATTATTAGTGTTAGAACCCTTTCTAGATAAAATTTTGAGCCAAATTTTTAAAAATTTCATAAGAAGAATGTATAGATATAAAAGTCACTTTGTTCATTTGTGACACCACTTAAAAATTTTAATTGATTTTTTTTCAGAGAGAGAGAAAGACATCGATTTATTTTTCCACTTATTTGTGCACTCATTGGTTGATTCTTATATATGCCCAGACTAGGGATTGAATCTGCAACGTTAGCATATGGCGACAATACTCTAACCAACTGAGTTACCCAGCCATTTGTGCCAATGTTTAAATAGATAAATTTATGTTTCTGGCCCAATATATTCCAGAGAAAGAAAACAGAAGACTCAAGATTGATAATCAGGAACACTTAGAATCAATAAGAAAATGAAAATCTGTAATCAGTAAAGTATTCATAAAAAGAGGTTGGGAAACAAGGCAAGATATCCTTTGGATCTTATTATCCTACCTGGGAGTTCTGTGGAGAGGACAGACCCTGTTGCCCAAGGACTCACATCTTTTACTCCTTGATTTCCCTCCAACTCTTGTACTTTCCCTTACCTGCTGAACTTTCCCTTGGTCTGGCTGGCAGGAAACCTAGCTCTGTCTTATCACTATTTTTCATCTGTGCTCGGAGTCCCTTCAGGACTTAAGGTTAGGAAACTCATATTTTCCCATCCTCCTATTGTAACATCCCTTTTCATGTTATGTAGCTGCTCAAATGGTCAAGAAGGCCAAAGAGGATGAGAAATATACATTAAAAAAGGAGGGGGGACTGCGAGCCCTGAGCATAATTGTCTCTGTTAAGTCCTACTTATGGATATAACTACATCCAGGTCCCATGCTAAATCTCTGAGATTCACTGGATACCAATAGTCTCTCTCTGGGCATGTACTTGGTAGTGAGAGAAGGGTCTCCATTGGCAAATTGTCTTTATGATTTGCTTACTGATTTTTACTGAGGTGTAACACACACAGTAAGTTGTATAAAGTACACAAAAATGTACTGTTCAAAAGAGTTTTATCAATGCATACACTGTATGAACAGCACCCAGATCAAGATGTGGAACACTTCCAGCACCACAGGGGGCTCCTTCATGCTTCTTCCTGTCAATAGCCTCCTTCCTCCCCACACCTCACAGCAGTAACCACTATTCTGCCTTCTATCACCATTGCTTGTGTTGATCTCTTCTTTAATATCATGTACAGTATGCACTCTCTTATCTGGCTTCTTTCATTCACCACAATGTGCAGGAGACTTCTCCATGTTGCAGCATATATCATTCTTTTTCATTTCTGTGAAGTATTCCATTGTATAAATATTCCACAATTTATTTTCCATTATACTCTTAGTGGACATATGTGTTATTTCCAAGTTGGTGCTATTATGAATGAAGCTGCTATGAATATCCCTGGCCATGATTCTTTGATAGGCATAAAGCACTCATTTCTCTGAGGTATATGTCTGGGAGTATAGAATTGCTGGGTCGTAGAATAGGAATTTGTTTAGGTTCAGTAAATACTAAAGAGAAGTTCAGGTACTCCTTGTAGCAATAGGTTAAAGCTCGTTACAAACCTCTGAGTCATTTGACTTCATAATGTTATTGCCAACAATAAAGACCTAGTTGTTGAGAAACCTATTGAATAGAAGCCAGGCAAGAGTTTCATGCATGCTTCTTTTAGAAAGTAAGCCATGTTTATTTCCCACCAATGATATGCATCTATATAGGCTTCTCCCCAAGGAGAAAAATTAGAATCTTCAACATTGGGTATTTCATCCTCTCCAAATTTCAATCTAATTATGCCATTTGTCAAGCTGCAAACAAGTTTCAACTACTTGTTCACCAATATATTTAACTAGATGGCCAGTGCACAGATTTGTGCACCAGTTGTGTCCCTCGGCCAGGCCTATAGGGATTGGGCCAAAACCGACTCTCTGACATCACCTGAGGGGTACTGGATTGCAAGATGGTAGTTCTCAGGTGATACACCCCAGAATCGGGCTCCCTCCTCTATGGTTCCAGGTGCATCACTCAAGAACTGCAGCTGTCAAGTTACCACAGCTGGGCAGCTCTTGCATTGAGCGTCTGCCCCCTGGTGGTCAGTGGACATCATAGCTATTGGATGGAGTGTCTATCCCTGGTGGTCATTGGGCATCATAGCTACCAGCTAGTTGGATGCTTGCTAAGGCTTTTATATATATAGTTTAGCTCTTCCTATTTTCATTGCTCAATTCTCTGTACACACACACACATACACACACACACACACACACACACACACATATATATACTAGAGGCCTGTTGCATGAAATTTATGCATGGATACAGACAGTCCCTAGGCCTGACCTGTGATCAGCTCCATCTTCCCGGGCTGCCGGCAGCTGGTCCCACCCCCAGCTGCCATCCATCCCTGGTTCCTCATTTGCCATTCGGTGATCGAAGCCTGCCAGCCAGGGGGAGGGACCAAGAGGTGGTCAGTGTGCCTCATAGCGACTGGTCAAGTGGTCATTCTGGTTGTTCTGCCAATTGGTCAATTTGCATATTACTCTTTTAATATGTAGATATACAGTCCCCAAAATAATACATATATACACTTTGAATAATTAGAAAGGCAGTATTTACTAAAATACATTTTATTTTCACCCAGCTGATGTGGCTCAGTGGTCAAGCATTGACCTATGAACCAGGAGGTCACGGTTTGATTCATGGCCAGGGCACATGCCTGGGGTTCCCAATAGGAGGCATGCAGGAGGCAGCAGATCGATGATTCTCTCTCATCATGTAAAGGTTTGTGATTCCAAGAGGAGTAAAACCTTAGGTTAATTGCAATATAGAATGCGTAAGGGGAAATAGCTGCAGATAAAGACAGAAGGGGATTCGGGCTGGAGCTTGAAGAGTCTCATGGGCCACGCAAGAGATTTGAACTTTGGTCCATAGGTTTCACACAGCCAGTAGAATGTTTTAAGTAAAATATGACAGCTTCACATTTGTTTATTAAAAAGGTCATTCAGTGGCAAAGGAGACTGTTGACAGCAGTCAGGAGAAACCATTAGGAGGCTGTTGAGATAGTAACAATAATAAACCTGCTGACATGGCTTAGTTCCTGAGTGCCAGACCACTGTGCTATCCTCCCCAAATAAGAGTATATTCTTTATTCCTGTGAGAAAATAAATTATCTATCTTTAATATAGGAGGTAAATGAAGTATAGAGAAGTAAATTAACTTGAACTAGTAAATGGTAGAAACAAGGTTAAGACTCAAGCTATCTGACTCCAAATCCCAACTTCTTAACCACTATGTGAGTAGGGTTTTGATAAAATGAATTCAATTTCTGTCATTTAAATTTGTATGTTGTGATCATCCGTCCAATATGGACTGATTATAGGCTCTTTATAACACATTGAATATTTGCTTCTACTTACATTTAGCCTATAATTCTATCTAGCTTTGGCCACACTACCTTCCAAGAATATAATTATTAGTTATTGTATTTCCTCCAAATACATCTTTGTCATTCAACAGGTTAAATTTGCATAGTTTAATTCATGCTCAAATAAAATCAGCTCAAACTCTCTAGATCTATTTATGTAACTTTATTGGCCTTCCCAGTGTGGGCAAACTTTCTAATTGGGTATCAGTAGAGAACTTAATGAGCCTGCTGCTTATTCTCTCTGCCAGGCCATTAATGAAGACTTAAAATTTTCTGTCTTTCGTGCCATCATGTGTTACAAATTAATGCAATCCTCAGAATGCTAGGAGATTCCATTTTTATTAAGAAATGTCAGTAGAAATGCTAATTAGGCATGCCTGTAAAAGAGTACTAAAACCCAATACATATTGATCGTGTCATATGGATTATTCTTGTTAATAAATCATATCAATCATCCTTACATAATCTGAAATTCCTAACACTATATATATGAAAATTGAGAAATAATTCCCAATTCAGTCTATTTTTCATGTATAATTTATTATTATTAATTACTATTATTTTTCATATAAAGAAAAATTTTCATGATATAGAACAAAACATTAATAATAAACAAAATGGAGGGAAAGCAAATTAGATAGAAATATTGAAATCTTTATGGAATATTAAATAAAATATTTTATAAATACATAATTCTATTTTCTACTTCATGGTTGGTACCATAATCTATTAGTTTATTTCATGTTGGTAAATATTTACTCTTCTTTTGTAACATCTTTTTTTAATATGACACACACACCATACGATTCACCGCTTTAGTGTGTACAATTCAATAGTTTTTAGTACAGTTACAGAGTTGTGCAAGCATTGCCACAATTTTTAGAAGATTTTCATCACTCCACTAAGAAACCATATGCCTTTTAATTATAGCATCCCAATCCCCACATCCTCTTCAGCCTTATATACCCAATAACTACTTTCTGCCTCTATAAATGTGTCTATTCTTGACATTTTATGTAAAATGGAATCATATATGTCCTTTTGCGAGGGGTTTCTTTGCTAAGCATATGGTTTTCAAGATTTATTCACGTTTCAGCGTGCATCACTACTTAATTTTTTTGTTGTCGAATAATATTCCATTGTATGGATGTGTCACATTTTGTATATGCATTCATTACTTGAGAAATATTTGGTTAGTTTCCAATTCTTGGCAGAAAGGGCGAAAGAGAATAAAATGGGGCAGACCAAACTTATTGTGCTTAGCAGATATCTTGCAGAAAGCTTGGAGCCTTGAGCACCGCACAGCCTAGATACCCAGAAGACACCTGGTATCTGGAGGAGTCAAGGACTTACTGGACCCTTATGTCAGCAGAACAGCTTGCAGCCAGGAAGAATTAATTAAAACCTTTTTCTCCCTTCAGTTTCCGCTGTTCCTTTTTCAGACTCAGCCCACCTGCACTCAGGTGCCTGAAATACAAGTTCTTTCGATACATTATGGCCTCATGTCATAGGTGTGTGACCCCAGCCCACTCCAAACCTTTCATTGGCTATTATAATGCTGCTATGAAAAGTTATGTACTGATTTTTTTGTATGGATACATTTTAATTTCTCTTGGGTGTATATGTAGCAGTGGAATAGCTGAGTCAAATGGTAGGTAACCCTATGTTTAAATCTTTAAAAAAAGACTATCACACTGTTTTCACAGTGGCTGCACCATTTTACATTCCCACTACAGTGTATAAAGTTTCCAATGTTTCCACATCCATGTCAACGCTTGTTATTATAACTTTTTAATTATACTGGGTACATTATAGTGCATGTGAGGTCGAATCTAATTGTGGTTTTGATTTCCATTTCTCCAACAACTATTGATATTGAGCTTCTCTCCATGTGCTTGTTGGCCATTTGCATATCCTCTGGTGAAATGTCTATTCAAACCCATTGCCCATTTTTAATTGGGTTGTCTTTTTATTATTGAGTTGTAAAAGTTATTTATATATTCCAGATATAAGACTTGTGACTTGTAAATATTTTCTTCCATTTCTGGATTATCTTTTGACTTTCTTGAAGCACAAACTATTTTTTTTAACTTTAATGAAGTCTAACTTATCTAGTTTGTCTTCTGTTGCTTGCGCTTTGTCATATCTGACAATCCATTAATAAATCCAAAACCACAAATATTTATTTCTATGTATTTGTCTAATAATTTCATATTTACATTTAGGTCTTTGATCCATTTCTCATTCATTTTCTACATGGAATGATGTAGAGGTCCAACTTCATTCTGTTACATGTAGCATCTTTATCAAAAATAAATTTACCTACATACTGTATTTACTTTTGTTTTACAGATCTGTTTTCACCATGTTAAGCTTCAGATTTTTTAAAATAATATTTTATTGATTTCAAAGAGGAGAGGAGAGGGGGAGAGATAGAAACATCAATGATGAGAGAGGATCATTGATCAGCTGCCTCCTGCACACCCCCCACTGGGAATCAAGCTCACAACCCAGGTATGTGCCCTGACCAGGAATCAAATCATGGCCTCCTGTATCACAGGTCAACACTCAAGGGAATTGGGAATGCTAAAGGGACTTCTCAGAATAAATCTATGACTATATTCAGACGTTGACCTTTTTTCTCAAGGTCAGTTCCAACACATCTAACATATCTAGTCCACCCTCTCTGGACATACTGATGAACCTCTAGGAGGGATACGAGGAGAAATATAAATGAAGTAACAATATGCAACAAAGCATGCATTTATACATTTGAATTATCTCAGTGTTGATAAAGCACTACCTAAATTCCCAGACTAAGCCCACATTGTGTTCAATTGTGCTACCAACGTAATCCAGCATGGCTCTTTTGTGCTCCACAAAATAAAAATCTTCCAGAAACCCACCCTCTTTCAAAGGGAAGCTGCAAGAGCAGACGCGTGGTCTGGGATGGTTTCCAGGAGCTGACAGTTCTGAGTTGGCATCAGCTCCTGCTGCCACCAGGAGAGGTCCACCTATAATGATTCAGTTGCCTGTATCCTCACATTTTAAGCAATGTTCATGTCTATTGAGGCATAGAGGTTTGGCTTACCCATTTAGTTACTCATCCCACAGATATCTTTTTGCCATGAAGGCTAGAGTATTTAAACTATGTGCCATTCAGTACAGGAATGCTAAATCTGCCTTATATCTCTTGTGAGGGCCAATGGTTAAAATGTCAGCATTTAAGAACCAACTGTTAAATACAGACTATATTCAAAATTAAATTAGGTAAACTTAATTTATTTTAAAACAAAGGTTAATACTCAAAACTCAACACTTTCTAATTATTGTATTGCATTACCACAGTACCCCCTTATCTGTAGTTTTGTTTTCTGTAGATGCAATTATCGACAGTCAATCATGGTCTTAGAATAGTAAATGAAAAATTCTAAAAATAAAAATAAACAATTCCTAAGTTTTAAATGGCACACCATTCTGAGCAGCCTGATGAAATCTTGTACCGTCCTGCTCTGTCACACTTGGGACATGAATCATCTGTTTATCTAGTGTCTCCATGTTGCTTATGCTCTCTACTTGTGACTCAGTACCATGTCAGTTATCAGACTGATTGTAATAGTATTGCACTGTGTGTGCTCAAGAAACCCTTATTTTATTGTTATTATTCTTCTATTTTATTATTGTTAAATTCTTATTGTGCCTCGTTTATAAATTAAACTTTATCATTAAGAATGTAGGTATAGGGAAAAACATAGTATATATAGGGTTCAGTACTATCTACAGTTTCAGGCATCCACTGGGCGTCTTGAAATATTTTCCCTACAGAAAAGGGGGGATCATTTTATATTATTATCTTGATATCAATTATGTCTATTGCATTTGTATGGTAGAAATACCATATAATCGTGTGCTCTGTACTCATCTCTTTCCGATTTTGCATTCACTGATGCTATATCAGTAGCTTGAAACCTGCCACAGTGGGAGTATTTATACCTTGGGAATAAACAAATGCTACAAACCAGAAAAACATTTTCCCCCTGGAGAACTGGTTGTTCAATATTTACAAGCACATTCCTAAAGATCTCCACTATCTACTTTATTTAATAAAGGAATATTTGCATTTCAAAAATGTTAACCCCTTTTAATCTTCATAGCAACCCTATGGGATAAGTACTATTGTGGGCTCCATTTCTCTGAGGCACAGAGAGGTTAAGTGACTTATCCAAGCTCAAAAAGCTACTAGGCAGGCAGTATGACTTCAGGCTCCATATTTTTAATCACCATCTGAGCAGCATTTCCTTTTCAGAAAACATACTATATTCTGGGGAACACTCTACTTTCCCTCATAATTACAGCTTGAGCTGTTCTCATCATCTACAACCTCCTTGATATGCTCATCCCTGGCCCAGGACACACTCTGCTAGATGGTCTACATGGACAGAGTTCAAGGTTTAGTTCCAGGGGTGGTCACCTGGGTTCCTATATGCAGTGGGATTCCCCACAACCTCCTTCGTCCTCTTCTCACCCCATGATGTCTATCTAATATGCCAACATTGCTGCTTTAAATATTTAAAAACTGTTGGAGTCTTAGTTTCTTCATCCATAAGTTGGAACCCACAGTTGACTGTTAACGTATACAGTAGTTCCCCCTTATCTGCAGGGGATACATTGCAAGACCCACAATGGATGCCTGAAACTACAGATAGTAATGAACCCTATATACACTATGCTTTTTCCTATGCATACATACCTGTGATAAAGTCTAATTTATAAATTAGGTTCAGTAAGAGGTTAGCAGCACTAACTATTAATAAAATAGAACAAATATAACAATATACTGTAATAATAGTTATGTGAATATAGTCATTCTCTCTCACAAAGTGTCTTATTGTTCTGCACATACAGCACGAATACACTGGACAAAGGAATGATTCACATACCTAGCAGGACAGAGCAGGATGGCATGAGATTTCATCATGCTACTCAAAAATGCGCGTTATTTAAAACTTAGACATTGTTTATGTATGGATTTTTTCCCATTTAATATTTTCAGACTGTGGCTGTCTTTGGCTAACTGAAACCATGGAAAGGGAACCTCAGATAAGGACGCTACTATATGCAAGAACGATGCTCGATATCAAACAAATGTGAGTTGCGTTAGAATGAGAGCCCATTCAACTTCATACATTCCTCCCTCTTTGGCTTGTACTACAGGGTTCCATCCCGCTGGCTTCATCTCGCCTGGACTACTTTCTGGAGTTCAGAGGAAAGTGATGGAGGCCCTCCCTCTTCTAGGCAGGTTGTCTCCGAGTACAATAATTCCTGTAAGATGCAAGGTTGCTGGATGGATCTGTGATCAACAGCAAGCCTCGCCCACAGCTGGAATCCAATCTATTTGGGCTGCTTCAATGGAGTGCCAGGGGCTTAGGCACCATGGAAATGCAATAACTCATTTTCACTTATTTTAGCTCTATGAGCCCCTTACTGGCCCACTCCATTAACATCAACTTTCCAAGCGTCTTCTGTTGCAAGCCAGCCTCTTCCTTCCTCTTAGTGACAAAAACTGTGAGTCATCCAAGGCTGCAATGTCCCCCCTTTTCTCACTGAGTTTTTAACCTCTGATTCAGTGCTTCTTATCCCATTGGCCCCATGTACAATTACATGCTTACTTCTACTCTGCTCGGCTCAAACCTGTCGCCCAGAAAAAAAATGTCTCATTCACAGTGAATTCTAACAAACAGATCAGGATTCAAGCCCCTCATTTTGATATATCATGAGTCAGCAAACCTTCTCTGTAAAGGCAGACAGTAAACATTTTAAGCTTTGCAGGCTATGCAGTCTCTGTTGCAAGTAGTCCACGCCACTGTTGCAGTCAGTGGGAAAGCAGCCACAGACATGTGTGAACAAATGGGCGTGCCTGGGTGCCAATAAAACTGTACCTACAGACACTAACATTTGAGCTGCATATGATTTCCACATGCCACAATTATTCTATGTTTAATTTTTTCAGCCATTTAAAAATATAAAACCATGCTTAACTTGTGGGTTATATAAAAGAAAAAATGGACTACGTATAAATGAGATTATGTGATGTTTGTCTTTCTCTGACTGGCTTATTTCACTTAAAAAGCAGGGAGGGATTGCAGGCCAGATTTATCCCTTGGACCACAATTTTCTGCTCCCTGCTCTATAGGAAATCCCCTGTGGAACTACCGCCTGGGGATTTAACATAAACTTCCCAGGGTACCAAGCCTTGAGATTTTAATACCTGTGCCTCAGCTAACCTGTCCAGGTATGCTTATTCATCAGATGGCATCTGTTTGGGGCAAGTACCTATTATCTGTCCTTTTAAGTGTTTAAAAGGCAGCACAGGTATTTTTACAAGATTTGGGTTAATCAGTTAATTATTCTTAAAATAAGTTTTAACTAACTGGTTGGTCAATGCTAAAATTCTGTCTTAGAACTGGTTCTTTAGAAATGAAGCCTGAGATCAAGTATGTGGTTTATGGAAGGAGAGGTCTCAGAGAAAGGAAGTGGTGGAAGCAGGGGAGGGCAGGTGGCAACTAGGAGAGAGTGTGGGCTTAGCTGGAGACTAGATTCAATCTGATCCCATGGGAAGCGAAGCCCTGGAGCACAAATAGCTCTAGAGAATTAGGCATTCAAGGTACATTAACAGCACTATGAGGCAAGGGGACTGGCCTTTTGTATCTCCATGCCAGAAAGTCATTAGCAGTGGACCCCAGGTGTTGGGAGGACTGGCTTAACTCCCAGGCAGCTGTCATTCAGCTTAGGACCAATCTTCAGAGAAAGGGGAAGCTCTGAGCTGTTTGGAATCCACAACTAACAGCAGCTGGCAGATGGGAATCTTAACCCAGTAAAGGGGATCTGGCTGGACACCTACAGAGTGACATCCAGCTTATAGCAACAAGAACACATTGGTTGCCTTTATGCTACTGGCTCCTTCTCACCACAGACTGCCATCCTGAAGCTCTCACTTTTGTCACCCAGGAGTGAGAATGGATGTAGTTGGATGGAAGCACTCTACAGTTGTGCCCCCTTATCTGCAGGGAATACATTCAAGACTCACAATAGGATGTCTGAAACCATAGACAGTACCAGACCCTATATATAGTATGTTTTTCCTATGCATACATACATATGATAAAGTTTAGGCACAGTAAGAGATTAAGAACAATAACTCATAACAAAATAGAATAAGTATAACAGTATCTATATAATAAAAACCCAATGGCCACGATGCTGTAATGATCAAAGACCGGTCACCAGGAATCTGTGTACATGGTGAGGTGTGCTCAGGTGAGTGGGACTGCATGTGTGATGAGGTACGTGCAGGTGGGCAGAGCTGCGTGCACAGCGAGGTGTGTGCAAGTGGGCGGGGCCATGCAATTTCGTGCACTGGGCTTCTAGTAATGTAATAAAATTTATGTGAATATGTTCTCTCTCTCTTTCTCCTTCTCTCTCTCTGATACCCCGGAAAAAGGGTTGATTCACTTTCTGGGCAGAATGGAGTAGGATGGCATGAGATTTCATCATGCTACTCAGAAGAGTGTGCAATTTAAAACATGAATTGTTCATTTCTGAAAGTTTTCATTAAAAATTTTTGGACTATGGTTGATGTCACATAACTGAAACCACAGAAAGTAAAACAGCAGATGTCGGAACCACTGTGCTTTCCACATTCCTGAGAGTTGCTGGCTACCTCAGCTGTGCTTCAGCATCTCTTGTTCTGAAGTATGTGGTTCATAAGCCAAGGAGAAGCAAATAATTTATTTTCTGATTTAGCTGCCACTTCACCCACCACCGAACTTTAGAAGATTCCATCTTACCTAATCTCCTGCTCCAGCTGTTGCTCCCTTCAGCTTTTCCTGGGAACTGTTTCTAGCTTGGCTTGATGTCTCTGTTACCAACACCCTCCCCCCCCCCAGCTTTTTTTGGATGAGTGGCTCCAATAGTTAATCTTTTATTGGGGACATAGTTATTCTCTTAGGAGAAGTAAATGGTTCAGCCATATAAATGACAGTGGTTTTATATCACATTTCTCCTTGCTCTCTATACTCCAGCCACAATGACTATAAGTGGACCTCAGGGCCTTTGTACATGAGTCATACTGGTTGGCCACCATTCTTCTTCTCATTGACGTTTACTCATCTTTCAAGCACCAATTCAAATATTTCCATTGAAAAATCTCCCCATACCAATGTCATTCTCACTGACAAAGTTAGATCCCTATTTTATGTATTTTATATTCTTCCATGTCTTTCCTTCAAATAGCACTTATTACAGCGTGTATTTATATTTTTGTTTCTATGATAGTTTGAGTCTCTATCTCCCTTACCAGATGGTTAGGATTATGTCTTCTTTGATCACCACTATTCACAACACCTAGAAAAATGAAAGACTTTAAGGAAACACACAGAGAGGAAAATGAATCACGTGGAGTAGAAGCAAATCATCCTAGCCAACCCAACCCTAGATCAGCAAAGCTCTAGCCAATTAGTTTTCATTTTTTATGCTATTGAGATTCTGTGGATGTTTGCAACCCAGTATGACCATGACCGTGATGACCAATATGCAGAAATGTACAGAACTTTTTGCTCCTAAGCATAGTAAGTCTCCAGTATGAAATTTAAATTATACCACATTCTCCATTTAGTTGACCAAGATTTCCCCTTTTTTCATAGACTATGTTATGGTACTACTTTTCTGAGACCATGATGTGGGAAATGCTATTTTAAGGATTTTCTGAGCTCTAACACTAATTCTGTGATTCTAGAGACCATATAGCTAAATAATAAAGAACTATAGGTTCTTGGGCTTAATCTGTAGTTCTTTATTATTTAGATTATTATAGACTCATATAAAAGCTAGAAGAAATAATACAGAGCAATCCCATGGACACTATACCCATTTCCCCCGATGGCAATATTTCACAAAACAATAAATGTAGTAACACAACCAGTATATGGGCAGTGATACAAGCTACTGATCTTATTTATATTTCCCCAGTATTACTTATACTTATGTGTGTACTAATTATCTATTTATAATAAATGCAGGCTTGTGTATCCACCACCAGTCAAGTTGCAGAATATTTCCAATACCACAAGTGCAAGGATCCCTAGTGTTGCCTTTTTGTAAACATATCCAATAGAAACTCAAAATAAATCACAGACCTAAATTTAAAACATAAAACTTCTAGAAGATAACACAGGCGAAAACCTAGATGACCTTGTGTTTGGCAATGACATTTTTGATGCAATGCCAAAGGCAGAATCCATGAAAGAAATAATTGACTAGTTGGACTTTATTAAAATTTAAAATTTCTGCTTTGCAAAAGAGATTGTCAGGAGAATAAGAAGGCAAGCCACAGACAGGGAGAAAATATTTGCTAAAGACTCGTCCGATAAAGGACTGTGACATCCAAAAAAATATATATATATATATATATATCTTAAAACTCCACAATAAGAAAACAACTCAATTAAAAAGTGGGCCAAAGTCTTTAAACAGACTTCTCACCAAAGATAAACAAATGTCAAATAAAAATATGAAAAGACACTCCACGTCATATGTGTTCAGGAAAATGAAAATTAAAACAACAACAAAATATCACTCTACACCTATCAGAACTGCCAAAATCCAGAACACTGACACCACCAATTGTTGGTAAGCATGTGGAGCTACAGGAACTCTCATTCATTGCTGGTGGGGATGGAAAATGGTAGTCACTTTGGGAGACAGTTTGGCAGTTTCTTGCAAAAGTAAAAGTACTCCTATCATATGATTCAGTAATCACTCTCTGGTATTTACCCGAAGGAGCTGATGACTATGTCCACACACAAATCTGCACACAGATGTTTATAGCAGCTTTATTCATGTTTGCCAAAAGTTGGAAGAAACCAAAATGTCCTTCCATGTACAAATAAACTCTATATAAATGAAGAAGCTGTAATACAGCCAGACAATGGAATACTGTTCAGTGCTAAAAAGAAGTGAGCTATCAAGCCATGAAAAGACATAGTGGAAACTGAAAGAAACTGACCTGAAAAGGCTACATAATGTATAATTCCAACTATATGACATTCTGGAAAAGGCAAAACTATGGAGATAGTACAAAGATCAGTGGTTGACAGGAGTTGCAGGGAAGAAAGGAGGAACATGCAGAGCACAGAGGATTTTTAAAGCAGTGAAGTTACTGTGTACAATACTATATAATAATGGATACATGTCATTATACATTTGCCCAAAGTTATAGGAAAACAGTCTGTTTCTCCCACCTTCTCTCTCCTATTATGTTATATTATTTGGTCTCTCATCACTGCTTCTTCTTGGTCATGTATTTTATTCATTTCTTTCCTCAGTTATCTGTTTCTCCATGCTCACAGCCATTCTTCCACAGGCCCTGAATGTCCATGTTCTCAGTACAAGCCAGACACAGAGGATTCCTATCCTTCTCTGAATCCCAATTGTTATTCCTATGACAGAGAATCTGGTTACCCTCGCATGGAACACATAGTGTCCCCTGATATCCAGTAGTAGCAATGCCTGGGAGTGACAATAAGGCATTTGTCACAGAGAACTGATATGCATGTCACCCTTTTGAGGTGGATCTTCATGGAAAGTCAAATCTACCATAAGTAGCCTTCTCAAAGCCCTGCCTTAATTAGGGTGTTAAATGGCATGTTGTTAAAATATGATACTCTTTCCTCTAATGGATTTAGATGGTGACTTTCAAATTGAAATGAGTTGTTTGCATTACATCTTAAAATTATGAAACCACATAGGTACAGCCTACTACATAGATATATTAATCTTAAAATCTACCCGTCCCCAATTTGGATCTCTGGGACAATGGCTACAACAGAGCAAAACAAGGTTAGAGCAGCCCCACATTCTGTCTTACCCCTTTACATATTTGATTGTTGCCAATCCAATTTGGCTCAAACCTGTAGGACATCTTTGGATGAGCATGGGGTACTTTAGTTTTGAATAAACATTTTTTACAATTTATAAAGATGAGAAAAAGAGTTGGAGAAGGGCATTTAGAAACATTTGCTTCCTATTGACTAAGTTTTTATCCTTGTATTAATTCCACAAATAATAATAATAATAATAACAACAATAATAATAATAATACAAAGATGTAGTATTGTCCTGAAGGCTAAAATGAGATAATACATGTAAAACACTTAAAACAATTACTGGCACTGAATAAAAACATGATAAAATAAATACCAGCTATTATGTAGCAACATCTTAGTACCATCAGTCACCAATTGAGTGAAGCAGTTGAGGTTCTCAAGGAACAAACTAGATTGAACTCTAAGTGGTCTGTAATGAACCACATTATCTGATACTGCTGTGCAGTGTGGTTTGGTCCGAGGTAGAAATGGCCTCATTGAAGAACTAATGGGCTTCTAAATACATGGGTATGTTAAACAAATATATTTAAGTACCAGTTATCAACTTCTTTTTTTATCATAAAGATAGGACATGGAAATTTAGATTTGACCATGAACTCAAAGGCCAAAATAAAATAATATTAATTTCAGTAAAAATTCATTTTTGTTTCCTGGACTGTTTTCATTTTCCTTCATAATATATGGATGAAAACATGTTTAGAGAGAGCTGCAATTTTTAAAATTTGTTTTATGCCATGAGGTAAGACTGTTTTCTTACTCACTCTAATTTTCAGGTTGTATTTGTGACCCTAATTTATGTATTCTGACCAGAGGATCTAGTGTGTGAATTGGGAGAATTGAGTAACTTTAATTTGATGGGATCCTTGGGAAGAAGACAATACATGTAGATGGCATTTTTTAAGAGTTTATCTAAGAAAGAAATGACAAAATCAATCTTTTCTCCACATGTAAATAGAAATAGATTTTAGTTGTATTAATGAGGGTTAGGCAAACATTTTTGTGTATAGATGTATATTCTGCTAGCTAAAATTGAGTCTTTCTTTTCAGTGTTTGCTATTTGGGGAGTTCAATAAATAGCCCAATTATACCTCAAAGGTAGAGTCACAGTAAATTCCATTCTAATTGAATATTCTAAGTTCAATGTTGACTTTTAAAAATAAAGCTTCTGGATTGTTTTCTTGTTTTTCAGTTAGTCAAAATAATTATATAATTTATTTATTGTTAGGATTATACTATAGTTCCTGGGATAACAAACCACCACTCAAACAAACAAAAAATAAAACATAGAACCAACCTTAAAGTAGTAGGAAAAGCCTACTTAACTCAAACCCACAGGGTGTCTAAACCAAGGCTTCTCTGAGAAAGGGATTAATTCCTCTCTTCATGTGGGAATCTGGAAAAACTGTTAGAAGCATCTAAATCTAGGGTTACGTAGCTCTGATATAATCGCTCAGAATAGTGAATAAAGGTTATGTCAATTGGTACACAATAACCATCCCAATATTCTTCCACTCTTTTGACACTTCTGTGAAAGAGGCTGTTCTCTCCTCCAGCCACGGGTGTCTATGTATCACAGTTCCAGTCAGTACTATGAAAGAGAAAGTCTGCTGGGAACTTCTAGAACCTATTTTTTTTCCTTATAAAGGGACAAATGTATAGAGAGTACTTCCTGGCACAGCTTCTTTACTCTTCTTCCTGCCTTAAATGTGAACATGGGGAGTTGTGGTGAATCGCAGCAGCCATCATGTCACCATAAGGCAGCAACCTAAAGCAGAAAAGCCAACAGGTTGATGATGACGGAACAGAATGACAGAAACACACTGCACCTTTGAAAGTTACATTGAGCCATAACACCAAACCTGGGGCCACCAGACTTTTTGTTACAAATAATAATTGAATTTATATGTTAAAAATACTATTAGCTATGAATTCTCTTACTATAGCCAAAGTATTCCTAACTAGTACAAAGAGGATAGAACTACGATCTTGTAAAATGCTAGCCCTAGTGATATCCAGAGACCACATGATACCTTTCAATACAGTGTGCATAAAAATAAGAAGACATAACCTTATCTATAATAATGCTGTATAATAAAGAGGTATTATGCAAATTAACCCTCATACCATCACAAGATGGCTGCCTACAACCAGGTCAGCAGAGGGGGGAGGGTTAATGAAGGATGACCAAACAAATAAACAGGAGGCTGTGCAGGGTGACTAGGCTGGCGGGGGTGCTGTGAGGGGTGACCAGGCTGGCAAGGGGGTGGGTAGTGAGGGATGACCAAATGACTAAATAAGCAGGCTGCACGGGGCAACCAGGCCAGCAGGGAGGTTAGTGAGGGAGGAACAAACGACTGAACAGTAGGATATGTGGAGTGACCAGGCTGGTGGGGGAGGGGGGCTGTGAGGGGTAACCAGGCTGGCAGGGGGAGAAGTTGGGGGCAACCAGGCCAGTGGGGGGGGGATGGGCAGTAAGAGGCAACTATGCCAGCAGGGAGGGGAGTTAAGAGCAACCAGGCTGGCAGAGGGGGTGCAGTTTGAGGCAATTAGGTTGGCAGGGGGGACAGTTGGGGGTGAGCAGGCCAGTGGTGGAGGAGCAATTAGGAGTGACCAGGATGGCAGGGGGGGCCAGTTAGGGATGACCAGGCAGGCAGGCAGGTGAGCGATTAGGAACCAGCAGTGCAGGATTGTGAGAGGGATGTCTGACTTCCAGTTTAGGCCTGATGCCCTAAACCAGCAGTCAGACATCCCCCAAGGGGTCCTGGATTATAGAGGGTGTAGGCTAGGCTGAGGGGACCCCCACATACATGAATTTTGTGCACTGGGCCTCTAGTAAAAGCATAATATGCTAATTAGATCAGACAGTTGAACAATCTTCTGAATGTCATTCTGAATGTCCTTCCAGACAAAGTTGGAGCAGTGGGGGCCAAGGCTGAGGTAGTTAGGGGTGATCAGGCAGGCAGGCCAGCAGTTAGGAGCCAGTGGTCCCAGACTGTGAGAGGGTGCAGGCCAAACTGAGGCACCTGCCTCCATGCACAAATTTCATGCACCAGGCCTCTAATTTGGTCCTAAAAGTAGGGAGTAGTATATTCAATACAAACCCTGCTGAACTCCTGAGAATGAGTAATAATCATGAAACATATTGGAAACAGTATTAGCATGATGGTTGAGGCAGATTGCATAATTGGCCCCAAATATTCACCCTTCTCTGTGTGCACACCTTTTGACATGTATCTTTGTAGCAACTGTCATCTCCTACTCCACCCTTTGACATCAGACTTTAAAGAAAATGCACCATGTATCATTAATTATTCTTCTGTAATTTTTATTGGCTGCACAGTATTCAGTTTAATACATGTGACAGTTATTTCATCCCTCCTATTGACTACTTAGGTATTTTAAAATTGTAGTTATAAATTTAAAACTCTGTATAGAATACCTTGAGCATTATATGGCTAAATAGTTGTGCAAATTAATAATTATTTCCTTAGGAAAATGTCCTAGAAATTCAATTGTTAGGTCCAGAGATATAACTATGTTTAACAAAAGTTGTGTTAATCTTACATATAGCTGGTGAGAGTGAAAAGTGTCTGTTTTCCACACTGTCCTTATCACTAGAAATTGCTAATCTTCTCAATCTTTTCTAGTTTCGTGGTAGAAAATAGTATCTCGCTATAGTTGCAATTTGATTTTTTTTAATATTTGGCAAAGATGAACTTTTAAAATATATTTATAGGAAAACCTTTTGATGATATTATTGTTCATCTATTTTGTTCATCTAATTTTCATTGAACTTTTTTTGCTGGTGTTCTTTATGTATTACTACTATTATTTCCTCCGTTATACATGTTGCAATTATGTTTCCTAATTGTTCAAATGCTTTCAAAATTGTGCTTTGGTGTTTCTTGACAAAGTTTTTGTTTGTTTGTTTTACTTTAAGAATTCAAACCAATTTGGTTTTTTAAAAAATATATAGCTTTTGTCTTTTCTTTCATAGATTAAAAACACAACACAACCTGTAATTTTTGTCTTGTGTAGAATAGCAGAGTGGAAGTTCTCATTTAATCAATGTAAAAAAAGAAAAAAAGAAAAATAGAATGTATTACATGATCTTAAATGTTGTACAAAATTCTAGATACTTTCTTATTCTTTTTCTTTAATACATTTAACCCCTCACTTTATAGTGTGCAATGTTTGGGCCCATTTTTATAGATGAGAAAACTGAGGCTCAGAAAAAAATTACGTATTCATTTTATAGGCTTTGGAATGAAACTTGCTATTTTATATTCCCTAAACATTTACATTTAAAAATTTTGATGTCATTTTTTTCAGTCATATTTTTGATAATATGGGTTTGATTCCTGATGTGAGCTCAATTTTAAAGTTATCTCTGAGAACAAAACTGGCCTCCTGAGCTTCTAAGGGACACAATAACAATCTTCCCAGCTGTGGAGAAATTAGCTCAATGCCTAATACAAATGTACATTCTTAGGGATGGGTAGCAAAACCTCAGATATCTCTAATTGGAACATCAATTTCGTCCCTAGATGGAGAGAACAGGGTTTAAATATGTCTCTTTTATGAGGTTAGGACAAGATAACATTCCAGAGAAAGCCCAGAAGTAAACATCTGGTACTTCAAAAGTTAAAAAAAATGTTGATTTCACCCATAAAGAACAACCTAGAAGCAAAATGAGTACATTAACAAAGGAGCAGATGATTATACCATGTGACAGAGCCCTCTGACCGCAGCATTCCTAGGCTGGCAGGGTAATAGCAAAACAATCATCAGGTGTCCGCAAAGCTGCTCAGAGTGAAAGGTTCTGCTAATGAGGAAAGCTGGTAAGTGTCAAAATGGCAAGTGCAAGGAAGGCCTGTGCTCTCTGAAAGGCAAATGGCTTTGAAATTTCCTGGGGACAGTTCACATTTTTGTGCAGCATAACTGCGCTCAAGTCTCAGAATTCTACTTTCATGGAATCTTAGGCTTCGCATATGCCTTAAAAGTAACTTAAGCAGATTGATTGCTAGACATCTGCAGCTGGGATAGACTGCAACCAGGCATGGGTGATATTTTGGGGGTGATGAAAATGTTTTAAAACGGAATTGTGTTGATAATTCTCCACCCTATAAATTTACTAAAAATGATGGAATTGTACATTGAAAATGGCTGAAATGTATGGTATATAAATTATACCTCAAAACAGCTATTTTAAAAAAGTAATTCAGTTCAACTCATCCCCCAATACTTGTGTCCACCATATCTCCTCTAGCTGATAGTCAGAGCTGGCTTTCCCCGTGCTCTCTGTCAGAGGGAAAATCAGATTATTAGCCCTCCCTTTGAATACGCTCCAATAATAAGAGATGGAAGTTGGTGTACAATGGTGTTTCCAAATTTTCCAACATTTGAAATAATAAATTTAAATACTTGGGAATTTTAGGAATTCCTCAAATTATAAATTATTCCATAAATGCATCAATTTTTTCATACTCTTTCCTCATTATTATGACTATATAAAATCTTTAATGAATAATAAACATTAAGCTTTGTAGTCTTTTCAAAGAACAGTGGCCTATAGTGAATGTTCAAAACTAGTGATAACAAAATTATTGCATACTACTTGAATATTGTCTGAATATTAAGAAGATCTCTTAACAAGGTTAAGAGCACTGCCCAGAATCACATTCTGAACTGCCACTTTAAGGATTTATTTTGCTTCTAAAACTTGTTATTCTAGTGTACAAATCATAAAATTTGTACAAAGTGTAGTTATTGGTAGAAACTCCTAAATATTTATTTTATTGGCAAGAATGATACACCAGTAACAAGAGACAGAGCCACAAATACCTAGACACTTTTAATGAGGCAGTAGATAGAGGAATGACCAATTACATCATGACCACTTCGCTTGTGTGTGCTTCTGCCTCTATTCCTGAAAATGTTTACCTTAAGCTTTTGTAAGCTTACCTATGTGTAAGCTTTTATTCAAACTTTTGCTTTTGTTTTTAACTTAACATCAATGAATTCCTTTGAAACCATAGTCTCTACGTGGATAGTCAATCTTTCATTCTTACAGGAGAAGTGTAATACTTTTCCCCCTATTTTCTCAGCTGATCAATGAGTTTATTTTATCTTAGGATTTGGAATTCAGAAAAGCACATGTTTCCTGGTGAAAGATGAAACAGATGCGACAGAGAGACCAGGTACTGCCTCCCCCCAACTGGTGGGCGGAGGGAGTACCTATCACCTGGGGAAATTCTGAGAAAGAAATTCCACATGGAAACACTAATAACAGTGGTTTCTCAAAGTATGGTCCCTGGACCAGCCAGGATCAGTAGCGCCTGGAAATTTGTCAGAAATGCAAATTATCAAGCTCCACCCCAGACCTATTGAATCAGAGAGCTGAGGATAGGGCCAACCAATCTGTTTTCACAGCTCAAATTTGAGGACTAAAATTTCATATCCCAGCTCTCTCACCCCTATGGAGGGATAAACTGAGGAATGTGTTCTACTGCTCCGGGGGCAGCCGGTTCTGGGTTAGAGAAGGAAGCTTTCTTCTCCAACCCAGATCCGGGTGCCTCTGGAGCAGTAGTCCTCAACCTTTCTAATGCCACGACCCTTTAATACAGTTCCTCATGTTGTGATCACCCCCAGCCATAAAATTATTTTCATTGCTACTTCATAACTGTCATTTTGCTACTGTTAATGAATCGTAATGTAAATATCTGTGTTTTCTGACGGTCTTAGGCTCTACAGCAGCGGTTCTCAACAGGTTGAGAACCATTAGCAAGGTCGCCTAACACCGTCGGAAAACACAGATATATACGTTATGTTCATAACAGTTGCAAAATGACAGTTATGAAGTAGCAACGAAAATAATCTTATGGTTGGGGGGGTCACCAGAACATGAGGAACTGTATTAAAGGGTCACAGCATTAAAAAGGTTGAGAACCACTGCCTTAGAGATAACTGACTTGATGATATACCCTTTATTGATTGCCTTCTCTTTCCTCTTATTTCTCCACTGATATTTTCTTGGATCACTTCCCAAATAAACTACTTGCACTGACATAGTTGTCTCAGGAGGAAAACAAAAAAGAAAATAAAGATACCTCTTAATAGCCTAAATAGGCAAGTGAAGGAATAAGAAAAAAGGGTGCTGGTGTTGAGCAACTTTGGCACAGATTTCAACCTGCCACTTACCAGTTCTATGACTGCAAGTCAGGTTCAGGGTTTCTCTGAGCCCAAGTTTTCTCATGTTGTCTGCTTACCTTATAGAGATTTTGGGGGGACAGGTGATAAGAAAGGCCTGGAGGTGCTCAGTAAGTGATAACAATATTAACAAACCTAGTTAAAGGCAATCTAGATATAGTTTGAATATATTACGTAGCTCACAGTTATGAAATTTCTCTATAGACTCTCTTATTGCCCACAATTATAACCCTGATAGTTAACCTAAACAACAGTAATAAATAACCCTAAAATCTCAGTGGTTTATTGTAACAAAGGCATATCTTTTTCGCTATCATGGCAGTCTGATGGTGTTTCGGGGGGGCTCTTTGTTGGCTCTTGTCAACGAAAAAGAGATTTAGTGGAAAATTATATAGTAAGTTTTATATCCAAGCAAGCAATTGGCATTCTATGACTACATTCCATTAACCAGAGCCCAACCATATGGTATCAGAAAGCTACAAGGGAGGCTAAGAAATGTAGTTTTCCTGTATACTCAGAAAGTGAAACAGGATTTGGTAAAGAGAGAATTTTCTCTACCACAGTTCAACACCTACTACTAGAAACTTAATGACTATTGGCCCATTAAGATTACCTTGTTTTTCTACCTTTTTTGTATATGTTCTACCCAAATGTCACACTCACAGATATGTCTCAATGTTCTTATATTGAGAATATTCTTTCAGTCAATATTCATGTGTTTATTCATATAAGCTTGGTGTGTGGTCTCTGCCCCTTTTCATACTGGAAAGTTTAATCTATTCCAGTTCAGTCTTTATTGGCTGATTCTTCTAATGTTGATGCACAACCACTCATGTTTCCCATCTAGTTGCCGACATGCTGTTGAATGTCCCATTTGTTCTCACTCTGAGTCCATTTATTGCTGTACATATTGATTGGTGATACGGTTGCTTCAAAAATAAAAATCGGATTTAATTTCTATTTGTAGTCCTAACATAAATGTGTATCAAAAATGTCTCTTAGCATATTCATAGAACAATATTTATAATCACCAAAAATGGAAACTTTGTAAATGCCCAGCCTCAGTATGATGAATAAATTGTGGACTAGTCACAGAATGAAATACTATGTGGCAATGAGAATAAATGATGCACAACCATGTGCAACAATATGGGTGAATCTTACCAACACAATGTTGAACAAAAGAAGCCAAACAAACAAACAAACAAAAAAAACTTAGGGCTAGAGCTCAGAGAGCTTAGATTACCAAGAGACAGATATTAAACCAACTACCACACAGGTAAATATATAAGTGTCATGAAAAGAAGTGGTTTGAAGGAAAAGCACAAAACTCTAGCTGTGCTTCCCGTACAGTAACCACAGCCCCATATGACTAGCTAAATTTAAATCAATTAAAATTACAAGTTCAGTTCTTCAGTTCACTAGCCACATTCCAAGTGCATGGTGTCTTGGACAGTTCATATAAAGAACACTTCCATCATCACACAAATTATATTGAACAGAGCTGATAAACACCTATCTGAAAGGGCAACTGCATCAAGACTCAGAGGTGGAGAGACCTGCAAGTCAGAGGAGGCCCTGCTAGGAAAATACATTAGAGCTGAGTATCAAAAAATCTGTAGCAATTGGCCAGGCTTGGGGGCACAGGAGGAAAAGGAGGCAGGGAGAAGTCTGAAAATCCACAGATCGGATGCAGTCTGATGACTGAGAGGCAGGGAGGACATGCAGACAAAGGCAAAAAGCAAGGTAGGAGGCAGGTAGAGAGGATATGTATAAGTCATGCCAAGGATTTTAAACTTTTTTCTAAGAGCAACATGAAGACATTTCCCTGATGTTAGTATGTACTGGTTCCTGTTTTTGAAAAGGCCACTTATTCTGTGTGCTTCTATGCGGGAATGAGAAAAGGCTATAAAGGTTCTTTTTCAATGGGTTTTCCTAACTTAATATTATGTTTTTCATATATGTCAATAAATATTGATCAAGTTTATTTTAAGTGGAATAAAGGACTCCATTGTATGAATAAACCACAGTTGGTGTATATTTTAAAATACATAGGGTGGGGAAAATTAGGTTTACAGTTGTTTATATGGAAAATCTATAATAAAAGCATAATATGCTAATTAGACCGGACAGCACAATGTCCTTCCGGACATCCTTCTGGATGACCTTCCGGATGAAGCTGGGGCTGCAAGGGCAGAGCCCCTTGCACGAATTTTGTGCATTGGGCCTCTAGTAATACAATAATTAATAAATAATATAAGAATAGATACTGTTTCACATACTCATAACTGCAAATCCACTTTTCCTCCACACTGTACAAAGCAATACATTATATTAAGGGTCTATACATGGAAGTAAAAGCATATAAGCATTTTAGGGATCATATACACCATCTTCAGGGAAAAGAGAAAAAAAGAAAGGATGGAAAAGGAGATAGAGATTTACTTCTATTTGTACTGTCTTCTTTCTTTTAAAAGATATCTGAATAAAGAAATGGAAAATATTTATCTCTACTATGGGCCCAGTGCATGAATTTGTGCACCCTGAAAGGAACTGTTGGTCGTGAGGCTGCAGTGGGCATAGGGACAGGTTTTGGCCCATCCTTCATGTCCCCGCCTGCCCCTCCCACTGCAGCCACTGGTCCCCTGTCTGCTGCAGTCCCGCTCCCACCACCACCACTCCCACACACTGATGGGGCCAGCTCTGCTTGCACCTGCTGACAGCACAGAGCAATGGGGGCCAGCGCCAGTGTGAGTGGAACTGGCATCATCAGTGGGTGCAAGGAGCGGCTGCTACCCCAATAGAGCCTCAGGGGCAGTGGGAGGTGGAGAAGCCCTCAAGGGCAATAAGGGCTGGTAGCTGCTGCTCACACTCACTGAGCAATCAAGACTGGCACTGGGTGCTGGCAGTAGGTGCGAATGGTGGCTCCTGCAAGCAGGGCCAGCATCGTCAATGGGTGTGAGAGGCAGCTGCCAGCACTGATCACCCCTCAGGAGCAGGGTGAGGTGAAGAAGCCCTAAGGGGTGATTAGGGCTGGCACCGGGTGCTGGCACTAGATGTAAGCAGCAGCTCTGGTGCTGGCAGTGGGTGTGAGCAGGACCAGTGCCGACAGCAGGTATGGGCGCCAGCAGCAGGTTCCACAGTGTGTGGAAGCAAGGAATTTTCAGAAACCACCAGAAGCTTGCCCCAATGACAGCAACTGCTTCCCCACCTCGGTCTGGCACCCCTGCTCACCTGCTTCACCATCCTGCCACGGCTGACGTTTGCCATGTTCTGCATGTGCCCCCTGGTGGTCAGCACACATCATAGCAACCAGTTGTTTGGTTGTTCTGCAGTTTGATCTATTTGCATACTAGGGTTTTAGATAGATAGATAGATAGATAGATAGATAGATAGATAGATAGATAGATAGATGATAGATAGATAGATAGATAGATATGATCTGTATAAAACTATAATATTTATCTTTATAAAAGAGTAATGAGTTATAGTTTTCTTATTTACATAAGTGTCTGGTACATTTTCCTCTATTAAACATTTTATAATCACCATTTTAACAAATTAAGGATAGACTCAGGGTAAGAGTGGTCCTGGGGTAACCAGTAAGGACAGGATTGCAATGGTTCAACTAAAGTTAATGACAACTTAGACAATGATGATGAAGATAGAGATGGAGAGAAGTGGACTCCAAAAGTAGAATCAACAACAGAACATAATCAATTTAATGCAAGATTATATGAAGAAATAAGATACCAAGAATGAGTCTCATGTGATGAGACCTGGATGGATGGCAATGCCATGGCTTTAGACTCATGCATGATATTGTAGGAGTTACAGAATGGATTAGGGGTGATGAGAAGAATCAGTGATTCACTTTTGGAAATGTGAGGTATCTAATACCTCTGAAATATCTACATTGAGATCATAGGTGGCAGATGGTAGCATAAATATGGATTTTAACAGAAGGGTCTAAGCTGGAGATATAAATGTGAGAATTATTAGTGTATGCATATAAATAGTAATACATTTAGGTTTGGATGAAATAACCATAGAAAAACATGAGGACAGTTCAACTGACAAAGGATTACATTTCTTCCTCCATGGTTCCAGCAATACTACTTTGTTCTACAGAGAATAATATTAAATTAACTATAATATTGAGAGTTATTATTACTTGAGTAGAGGCCTGGTGCATGAAAATTCATACACTGGAGGATGAGGGGGTTCCTCAGCCCAGCCTGCCCCCTCTCACGGTCTGGGAGCCCTCAGGTGCGGGAGGCAACCCGGCAATCAGGAGAAAGTGACGCCCAATCATACCTCTGCTGCTGCCATTGCTGGCAGCATAAGCCTCAGCTGGCCCTGGTTACCTGAGCCTCAGGTGGCCCTGGGCAGCTGGGCAACCACCATCGGTGGCTTGCCTGTGCCTCGGCCAGCCCTGCTTGCCTGAGTCTCAGTCGTGGGCAGTACAGGAGGACCCAAGGCCCCCGGTGGGGCTGAGGGGATTCCAGCCGCAGGTGTGTGGAGCTGCCGGCCCTGGCTGAGGAATGGAGGATACTTTCAGTGACATGAGTTATAACTTCCAATTTGTTGGACACCACAGTCGGGCTTCAGCTTCGGGGGAGGGAGGAAGAGAGGGATGGGCATCTCTTTGGAGGAGCCTGAGTGAGCTGTCAGTCAGTGGGGGGTGCAGGAGGACCCAGGCCCCCCGCAGGGCTGAGGAGACTCAGGCAACAGGTGTGCGGAGCCACCAGGCCTGCCTGCTCCCACTGTGGGTGCCGCCATCTTGTGACAGTGTGAAGGTAAATTTTCAGATTTGCATGTATAGGATAAGTCTTAAAATCAACCTATACATAAAGGTTCTCAAATGTTTAAATCAGTCATTTAAAACAGGTGAAGGATTTGTTGAGGGGTTTGAATATTGGCTCTGCCACTTGCATGTGACATGATTTATGATGAATTACTTTACTATTATGATGCTCAATCTTATGGGATAAGTTAGTATCATATATAAAATAAGCATGACAGGCTGGGGAGGGTGGGGGGCGGGGGCTGTAAGAGATCAACTGAAGGACTTGTGTGCATGTGTATAAGCATAACCAATGGATACAAGACACTGGGGCGGGGGAGCAAGTGAGGACATGTGCTTGGAGGTAGGGGAGGCTAGGGGGAGGACAATGGGGGGGAAAAAGGAAAACATATGTACTATTATTTGTAATACTTCAAAGAAAAATAAAATAAAATAAAATAAAATAAAAATAAAAAGATCCACAGAGAAGAATTAACAATGTACCATGGGAGCAACTGATTTTCCAATAACATTAAAGCTGGAAAGACTTTAAAGGTGAAAATAAATAAATAAAAATAAAATAAAATAAGCGTGACAAAGAATATCCTTCTGAGCATCATTTTGGTTATGTAAGCTAATGCACACAAGTTGGTACATTAATAAGTGCTCAATAAAGCGGCATACTATACCTATAGCCATATTATTTTTATTGTAATGTGAAATTACATCTGTAGAAAAAATATACCAAATATATCCTAGACCATTCAATATACAAGAGGTTATTTCTAGATGGGATGTTAAGTGTAATAGAACTATTCCTGTCTTAAGCTTTAAGATTATCAGGTTTGGGTCATTTAATATTTAAATATCAAACTATGGACATTTTGCAGCTAAAGTATTCTAACCCTGAGTACAAAACAATGGGCCTCATTTAATGATATTTTTAAATATGAAAAATACCTTATGAAAACAGCAATTCCACTACTCTGAGCAAAATCATATTCTTGCCGCCAACTGCTTTTGCTGATAAGATGAAATTGTTGAAAGAAGGGTGGTGAAGGCTGCTTTTACTGAATGATGGTGAAACACTCCTCACACCTTTGTTATGGAGTTTAAAGGACTCTCACAATAGGAATTGTACTTTTGAATGCAGCGTTTGGATGGCTTGAGATAACAGACCGGAATGGCCATAAACCCTAAGCGGTTATTAACAGGCCACTTTTAGAACCTGAGAATGGACCTCTTTAGTCTACTTGCTTGCAAAATGACTTCCACAAAACCCAGAATATTACATTGATTTTGCATATTTCATTTAGCTTGAAGTTATCTTTTGTTCTCCTATTGACCTATGAAGAAAACAATACCTATGCATGATGTTTCTGATTTTAAAGGTCCCTACAAAATCTTATGGGATAAGTTAGTATCATAAGATCAATCAGCAAATTATAAAATATAATTTCTTTTTCAAGAGCTCCAATTAATTTTCTATTATCATTCTACAGCTTCCTATTCATGAGAATTTTTAGAGATAAAAAATTGTTCTGACTTCTGCTAAAAATAAGAAGAGAGGGGCCCCAATATATATCCATCTGGGCTCTCAGGGCAATCATACCAAGGTGTTTCCTAATCATGCTTTCCTCCCCAACCCAGTGATTCTCCAGGCATCTGTGTAGGTGTCTTAGGCTGTTATCCCCAATAAATGGGCCCTGACACAAGTATTATATCTGGGAAGCAATCCCTGGAAGCACTAGAATGGAGAAGAGAGACAGAAAAGTGGAGAAAACTAGTGAAGACTGGACCATTGGGTAGATTACTGCTATGAGCAACTGGGTTCCACTCTAGCTTGACACTGCTGGAGATGATATAGAACATGCCTCGGAGTTGTCCCACCTGAGGGACAAGGAAGTTGGAGTATAGGTCCTATCGGTCCATGACTGCGGGTGTTCCTAGATGTTCAACTACTTGGCATACATGGCTAATCCCGGACATGAACAACTCTGAGAAAGTGCTGAGGCCTCTAGAGAGTTAGAATGCTTTTGCAGTAGAAAGCTTCTGGGAGATGTATTAGTCTCTTATTGTCGCAAACTTAGAAGCTTAGAACCACACAAATATTATAATTTTGGAAATCAGTAGTTTAAAATTTGTTGGCCAGGCTGCATTCTACCTGGAATCTCAAGGGAAGAACCCACTTCCTTGCCTTTTCCAGCTTCTAGAAGCCACCTGGATCACGTGGCTCATAGCCTCTTCTTCTACCTTCAAAGCCAACAGCACAGCATCTCCAACCTCTGCTTGCTACCGTGTCTCTTTCTCTGATTCTAACCCTCCTTGCTCTTTCTTGTGAGAACTTTTGTGATGACACGGGGCTCAGGCAAATAATCCAGGGTAATCTCCCCATTTCAACATTCTTAACCTAATCACACTGGAAAGGTTGCTTTTTCCATGTGAGGTAACATAGTCACAGATTCTGGGGCTTAGTACTGAGACATCTTTGAGAAACAATTGTTCAATACCTAACACAGGAGATATAAGAATGTTAAATTCCCAGGGGATAGGTGGGGGCACCGATAGTGTTTCCTTCCAAAGGTAGTCCTCTACATGATAAAGATGCTTAGTCTTCAAGCACATTTGGAAAAAAATAGGTGATGAATAAATATTGTTTTTATTCAACTAATAAAGACTGACATAATTTGTTTCAAAACCCTAATACACATAATATCAAAGGGGGCATCTAGCTGCTATGTTAGCATTAGAGTTAACCTATTTTGAGGTCCAGGGTCACAGAGGAAAATAGAATGCCTGCATTTCAATTTCTTGTCAGTTTCATGGGGGAACAAGAAGCGCAAGACAATCACATCTTATTTTAGGGGCCCATCTAATTCAAGAAGTTTCATTAAAAGCAAAAAATATGCTTTCCGGGGGAACAGTGCTGTTTTGTTTATAAAAATAAAAACAGCAAGCATCCACACAGGTGCTGGAAACCACAGGGAGATGAAAACCAAAATAAAGACTTGCCTGCCATGATGGGCTTCTGCTAGAGGAACCAATAGCTTCAAAATCAAGAAAACGTAACTCTTGTCAAAAAGAATAAGGATGAATAAAGGAGAAGAGGAAGAAACGCTGAAAGAATCCCCAAGAGCCAAAACTGGTGTGGCTCAGTGGATAGAGCGTCGGCCTGTGGACTAAGGGGTCCCAGGTTGGATCCCAGTCAAAGAAAAGCATGTACCTTGGCTGCGGGCACATCCCCAGTAGGGGGTGTGCAAGAGGCAGCTGATGGATGTTTCTCTCTCATAGATGTTTCTGACTTTCTATCCCTCTCCCTTCCTCTCTGTAAAAAATCAATAAAATATATTTTAAAAAAAGAATCACCAAGAAAAAGGGACGATGTCCCTTGCTGTTCTATCTCTCTCTTTTTTTAAATGGGGCTTTGAGAGAATTCATTCCATTCTTTATTTTTCTTTCAAAATAATTTATTGGATAATTTCTAGAATAATTTTTTGAGTAACTCAGATAAATGCAGGTTTTGTGCTAGAGGTAAAAATGTGAATTGGGTTCTAACCTCAGGTTAATTAGTCCAGTTTAAGTTTAAGTGAATATAGGTAACGAAACAATTTCAGTACATTATGATACTTCCTATTTGTGGCAGATTAAATTTTATGTCTCTATTTCTTTATTCTCCTGAGGGCATATTATATATCTACATCTTTACCAACTCTTCTTGAGTGACTTCCCTGACCACTTGACTTTGAGTTTGGCTATATGACCGCCTTGTGAGTGGACATAATACAACCAGAGGCTTGAAATGCTTTTGCTCTGCTGAGCTTAGCCTGGTATACTGCCATGAGAAATGCATGCCCCAACAGAAATACTGCTTCTGCATCCTTGGTCCCAGAATGAGACATGCTGACTTCACCACATGCCCCAGGTAGCCTCTGGTCCATGGCAGATGATTAGTATGTGAGACAGAACTGGATTCAGCCTAGATCCTGGAATCTGAAGTATGGTACCTAGAGCCTGGATAGAACCTAGAGCCCACATACCAGGTTAGTCCAGTCCATATGTACCCAAACCACAGACCTGTAATCACTAGAGTAAGTGATTACTGCTTAAATTCACTGAGTTTTGGAGTGGTTTGTTATAAAGGATTACTGTGGAAATTATTGAATGACACACTGTTACCAAAGCAGGGGATAGGGAATCCCAGAAGGTAGAAGAGAAAACGAATGTTCAGTACTTAGTCAAAGAGGTAGCTGATAAATGAAGACAAAAACAGAACAGAAAAGAAGTAATCTTCCCATGGTAATGCCCTCCCTTTTTTAATTATCAGAGGGAGAAATGAAGAAGTCTCACAAGTCCAGGTCATCCTGGGCATTGCTGACATGAAATTGCAGACACAGTCATGACCTGTGCCTCTTGGGGCCTCTCAGTATGACCTCCTCCTTTCCACCTCTGCTCTGGGTCCCAAAGGCCTCGTACAGAAATGGATTTGAAAGAATTATAATCTACAAAGCTACACTTAAAGAGAGGCAAAAGTCATCACTTTTTTATCCTTTTGCATCTACTGTAGTAATCTTCTCCTTATGAAACTTGACCAAAAAAAAAAGACTGTAAATGAGAAAAATAGTTTGCTATAGCAATATGAACCCCAGTGCTAGGGGATCATATATTTTTATTGCAATGAAATATTCTCAGTCTCTCTGGATTCATTAGCCTCATTTTAAAATGTGGAAACTAAGATGGCAACCACTAACAGAAAAAAATAGTTCTATGATTGGATATAATTTCCCCCCCAAAATTGGAACTTTTTCCCAACAAAGGCTCCTCAAAACACAGTATACAGGAACCCATTATCCTTTTATAGGTTTTCTGCTGATTCAATTTCCAAGTTTCAGTGAGACAGAAATATAAAAATTCTTCCCAGGTAGTACTTCTGAAATACCTTCATCAAACCCATATTGCAAACATCCTACATAATAAAGATGTAATATGCAGACGACTGACCACATAACAACTAGATCATGAATCAGCAGGAGGGTGGGGAGGCGAACTACAAGTGGGTCGCAGAGAGCTACAGGAGGAGGCAGGGCAGCAAGGGGGGGAGGGAGCTACAGGAGGGCAGGGCAGCAGGAGGAGAGCTATAGGAGTGTGGCAGCAAGCTACTGGCCAGCTACTGGTGCACGGATTCGTGCAGGGCTACTAGTATTTTAAAAAGGAGTAAAGATGTCCATGTACACATATGAAGATTAGAGAGTACATGCATATTAAAGTCAATCTATATGCTAGGATCCCTGAAATATGTCTTTGTCCTAAGAGTTGAACCCTTTGAAGCTCAAATTATAGTTTTTGTGTGTGTTTGACACCTCCGGACTACTAGTTTTTATCACTTGAGAGCAAGGTAAAGATTAAGAAAGTCTCCTCTATGCTGCCTGCCCCCCCCCCACACACACACACAGAAGCTGGCTAAAAATAAGTGAAAAAGAAAGTGCTGGAACAGCTCAGTCCAGTCAGCCCTTTTTGTTATTGTTGTTGTTGCTGTGTCCCCTCTCCTCAGCACCTTCCCAGCTCTGTACCAGGAGTTTGCATGTTTATCAAGTTAATCATACTTGATAAAACGTGTCAAGGCTTGTTATTTCTTATCAAGCCTTTAAGCTCGGGATCTGAAAGATGCATAATATAGGTGTGTGGAGAAGAGGTCATTGTGGAAAAGGTTGTAATCAAATATGCCATAGCCTTCATCTAGAAGTGAGTTGTCTCATGAGGGTGGATTACACAACCCCTCCCCTTCTTCTGTTCTCTCCTCCTTCTTTGGATAACCTCTTTGTAGCTCCGATTGTTATCTTCAAGATGAGCCTTCCCTATTTAGCCTAGAAGCTGACCACAGACCATATCAACAGGTAGAAAAATACAAGCAGCACAATTGTCTTGACCTGAATTGACTAAAACTCTGGGAGGAAAGGTTATTGTTGTTTTGTTTTTGTGTCCTATAAGAAACATAAAACTTGGAAATTAAAAGTTCTGGGATGTGAAGGGAAAATTCAAGAGACTAGCCAAACTCATTTTATCTGACTTAGTATGAAGGGCGACTCTTTTCTGCCCTTTCTCACTCCCATTCTCCACTTCCAGGGATTGCTTCCCAGGTTCCAGCTCTATCATGAGAGGTGAGGCCCAAGCCCTTGGGCTCTGAAAATGATTTGTGTAGCTTTAGACAATTGTCTTTGCAAATATTATACCATATTTTTGCATCAGGGTCACCAGAGACTAGTTTCAATCTAAGCAAATAGAACCCAATATGTAGCAAACACATTTGTGGAGGTAGAACCTTGTATCATTGTAGGACTACTCTGACATTCAACCATGAAGAGGCGGATTCACTCTTTAATAACTTCTGTCCACACTCCTCTCAGCACCATTCCCCATCCCTCCAAATGCCTGCCCTGTCTAGAAAGCCAGATCATTGCATCTCCCTCCCCCTTTCTTCTCTCAGAGATTTCTCTCCATTTTTTTTCTTTACACAGTTCTATAAAGTCTTTCCTTAAATGAAATGCTCCAGGGTCTCCCTCCCTCATTACCTTCCTGTTCTGCATTTTCTGCTTAATCTTCCCCACTTCCAACCCTAATTTAAAACCACCCTGGGAGAGGTAAGGTGGTATAGACAATCAGCAGATACTGTTTCTATGGGAATCTCACTGCGCCACCCAGTGGCCTTGTCGTCCTAGGCAATTCATCTGCAGAATTGCGCTTTTTCAGTTGAAATAACAGAATCACCAATTTTGCCTAATATGCAGGTGGGCTGAGGAGAGGGTTTTTTGAGGATAAAGTGAAATTATATATGTGGAATTGTTTTGTAAATTGTTGACTACTAATTTATAGTTATTATGATTAGTACATCCTCTTTTTATTGCAGTTTAGTTGGGAATTTTCTTTTACTTGAAAATGTAAGTACCTCAAACACAGTTTCCAATTCATTCTCTGTCTAATCTTCCGCCACTCCTACCTACCCTTTCTATCTGCTGCCATCCATGGCTTCGCTCAGATCAAGATGCTAGAACAGACCAAAGCCCTTAAGTGACAAAAACAAACCAGCAAACTGACTAACATTAGAAAATGGGAAGAACCACCAGGTGATCCTGAATTTAGCAGTAAATCCAAAAACAATTTAAATTTCAAGAATTAGAGATTTGAGGACCCAGAAGACAAAACAACCAACTGAAACAACAGGCACAGGAAATATAGTTTCAAACAGAGCCTTGCAGTGTGTCTAAGCCCAACCCCAAGGACTTTGATTTCTTAAGAACATAAGACTGTAAACTTATTTAGACTGCACTGTGGATGCTCTTTAAAAATAAGAAATGAATTTTTATTGAGAAGAAGTACAATTTTGAAACTTTGTTATGAATATGTTTTCTGCCCTGAGATGCCTTACCCATCAGGGAAATAGATTCTTGTACTTTGAACAGCTGGCTGAGAGTGTGATGGAAAATTTATATAAAGCTGAGGCTCTGAGGAGACCTCAGGGATAAAGTTATATCCCCAAGGCTGTAGTTTTATCAATTTTTATCTCTTGTCTGGTGGTTATGGATGCAGCTAGCCATGAATACAAAAAAGGCTTCTGTTTGGAGGTGCTTCTGGTATTTTCTCATAGAACATTTTTTTAAGGCAGTAGCATTGACCACTCACAAAGTTAGAATGTATCCAGTCATGGCCCTTGCCATTCAACCTCAGGTCAAAGGGGGTTGATTATGAAGATCTCTCCATACTCTTGTGCGATCATGCTTGCTGGTTTGACACATGATCATTGACCAAGTGGATAGAATTGCTTTTAAGAACACCAACACCACTGTCTATTTCCATAATCATGCGTAACATGGCCCCGGTCTTGGGTCTTCCAGGGGAGTGCAGTTGTAAGTGCTTTTGAATCAACAAAGAACTTCCCTACAGGTGGGCTGGCAATCAATAAATAATTTGGTTTCTGATTTATAGGTTGGAAATATGATAGTGAAGTCTTTTTTATCAGGTGATTGTAAGTCATTTGTAAGGGAATTGAATAGTCTAGCTTTCTTGAAGAAAAGTAAAAATACTATTGTGGTTTATTTTGATTTTAAAAAATCCCATTTTCCTTCTCTCTAACCAAGATATTTCTTTAGAGTTCTAGCAGTAATTTTAGTATTTTAGCTCTCCCTCAAAATCTGAACTAAAAGACTCTAAACTTCTCAAAAGTATTAATTTAGGGTCCTTTAAACATCCACATCTAATGTTAACTGTAATTTTGGGTGATTTCAAATGATCTATCCTCAATTTATATATAGAGAGAGAAGCACAAAAAGCGTAGGTAGCACAGTGATCAACTGAAAGAACAAAATCACCTAGTATTTTGCAGACAATTTCTCTAGAGGATGATATTGGGCTAAGTTATAACTAAATCAAGTAGAGATGAGTAGGGTCAACTAGCCCATCAATGTGCTCATTTCCTTTACCTATTCAATACATATGTTCCAGGCACTGGAGAATAAAAAATAAACCCACGGTTGTATTCTCAAGAAATGTACAGCCAAGCGGACAGTGTTAGCTCTGCCTCAACTATAGAGTAGGAATAATGCATCCTTCTTTTAGGTGTGATATGAAGATAAAATGAAATAATATGTAACTGAAATGAAATTGTATGGATAATTAAAGTAATGTGAAAAAAATACTAACATGAACTCTTGTAAATTTCTTGTTTAACAAGCTTAACACTTAACAGTGTCAAGTACCATTCTTGCATGTGGGTGATATTATGAAGAACCTTGTCTGGTATTACAGAATGGATTACACATGGCTAGGTTATGAATTTATTTTCTGCAAGGGTAATCTGTACTTGGCTTGTTCCTGTGAAGCTGTGATGATTGTTAGGAGAAGTCAGTGGGTTAACATTATTTATACTTAAGTAAGTTCCAGCAAGATAGAAAGGATTAAATGTAAAACAAACTGACAAACAGATCCCAAAGGAACTAGGAAAAGATTTGAAGAAAACTTAGGTGTATATTTTTATCTTCTTCAGGTAGGGAAAGCATTCTTAAACATGACATAAACTCCAGGAGGAAATATTTGAAAAAGGATAAATTTGCCCTTATAAAATGTAACACTTCCACATGGCCGAAAAATGTTGTGTAAAGACAAGTGACAAACCAGGAAAGAATATCTTCAGTACATATAAGAGACAAACTTATTTCAAATCAAGAAGAGAAAGATAGACAACTCAAGTGAAAAATCACCAAAGATGCGAAAACACAATTCACAAAAGAAAACAAAAACCCTAGAGACAGTGACATTTGAAAAGATAGTGAAGCTCACCAACAACTAATAAATTTGAAACAGCAAAGTAGAAGAAAGCCATATATCAAAAAGTTGATAATACCCACTAGAGGTTTAAGAGTGTTTGGGGAACCACATAACTTCACATGTCCTTGGAAGAAATGTAAATTCATATAATCTTTCATAGCTCAAGTTGGCAACATATATAACCCATTGGAACATAATCTTTGACCAAGAAATTATCCTTCTAGTATTTATCCTCAAATAATATTTGAACTGAGGCAAAACATGGAGTTTCTTGGATATTCTGTGCTACTATAATAGATAAAATTGGGAATGTCCACCATTAGGGAATTCATTAAATAAATTGTGGCACATCTATTTTCAGGGTTTCTCAACCTTGGCACTCTTGCTATTTGGGCTGGATCACTCTTGTCCTGTGCATTGTAGGACACTGAGCAGAATCCCTGGCCTTAACCCATTGATACCAATAGCACCTCCTATCCAATTGTGACAAAGAAAAACGACTCCAGACATTGCCAACTGTCACCGTGGGAGCAAAATTTCCCCTTCACCACCTTAAGAACCACTCATTTAAATAAATAAAATGTGATCTTTAAAAAGAGTGTATCAGAGCCACACATACTAACATGGAAAGACAAGTATGGCATATTGTTAAATTAGGTAAGTGATGGCTAAATAGTCTGCACTATGTAATCTGATTTGCATAAACAAAAAGAATCTTGAATAATTATCTGTACATAATGCTAAATGTCCCTATGAAAGATCAGGGAGAATCTTGGTAAGTAGTTGGTCAACAATGACTATCCTGAATCGCTAATCCTAGACGTGGAAGAATGTCTGTTTTTAATATGAAGTCATGTAACCTCTCTGATTCTCAGACTCTTTCAATGTCATTCAAATGATAAAGAATTGGATTGCCCTAGCTGGTTTGGCTCAGTGGATAGAGCCTGGAGCTGCAGACTGAAGGGCTCGATCCGTAGTAGGGGGTGCACAGGAGGCAGCCAACCAATGCTGCTCTCTAATCATTGATGTGTCCATCTCTTCCTCTCCTTTCTTCTCTGAAATCAATAAAAATATATTTTTTAAATGATAAAGGAGTCCTGAGGAAAACATACAAAAACAACAGAGAATCATTTGTGAAAATACTCTGCTAGAAAGGGATATAACTTTTGCTTTGAGACCCCTGTTTTTAAGCTTTTGCAAAATAGATGCACAGTGATTTCTAGAAGAATTTTTGTGAGGGTGAAATACCTATTTCAGAACTCATCAACCAATATTCAGTTCACCCTTCATCCCTGCTTTATCCCTAATCCCCTCTGCTTCCCTTCTTCTGTGTTTATTTACTTGCTATTTCTCTTGGTTGCCATTCATTTATTTTTGCACTGACCTTTAAAAAAAAAACAATTGTGACCTTAAAACTTTGAAAAAAAAACCAATCCATTTAGAGCATGAAGGTTTCTAGTATTTTTTTTTGTCCTGCACTGATATATATCTTATGGACTATAAAGAAAAAAGAATTTTCCAGCTTTTTGTTGTTTAAAAAAAAATAGGCAATAATGATCAGAGGTCTTAGAATTTAAAATGACTAAAGTTCAGAGAACAACGGAAGTTGGATAGCAAACATGAGTCGTACCTGCTGATCTAGCTCTAAATAGAGAGGATGGCCATATTAGTCAAGTCTCTGGGTCTTCACTGTCAAGTGAAATAATTTATTTGATTGTAATGTTTTTAATAGGAGACCTCACCTGTGACAGAATGAACAGAATAAACGGTTATGCTTAATTTGTTTTCATTATCCACAAAAGAGCTCATCTCTGAAATCAAACAGATTTCATTCTTACTGCAGTTGATGGCAAGTGTCAGTGAGGAGAGTAAAACCTTCCTCTTGCAGGCCAGAGAGCCTGTAAGATATAAGGTAAGGAGTGAATTGGACTTGAGATTTTAACACAAATTAGATAATAGGATTGCATTTAAAGGAGAAATATTTTTGAGACATCACACATTTAAAGAAATATTGAATGTAGAAGAGGCATTTCTGGGAATGGTGAAATATTAGGTTATTGAACGGAAGAGATTAAATAAAAACTCCAATTGTGTTCAGACTGGAGAGCTATATTACATCTGCTGGATTATATGTTCTTTGTATAAGAAATTGGGAATTAATTCTAGAGTACCTTCCTTCAGTAAATTCTATCATTTCATATGAGAAGCAACTCTGAATCATTAAATAGTGAATTATAAAGTAGCTAGCACATAGTTCATCTTTACTAAGAGTAGCTATTTTGAAAAATACTCAGCACTACAGGGTTTCATCTGGCACCATGGCTAAAAGGTCACCTATATACTGACAGATTACAAATCTTGGCCTCCATCCCAATCACTCCACCAGCCACCTATTCATCTTCTCCCACTCCCTAGTTCCTCTGCTGCACTGAACTTCCCTGTGAAATCCTGTCTGCTCACTTTCCTGCAGTCTCCTCATCTGCACGAATGGGTTTTTCCATCAGTCCAACTTTATTGTTTAAACTTCCAGGGAGTTTTCAAAATGTATAACCTGATGGTGGCACCTAAGTCTCTTTCCAGAGCTGCTATGAATTTATCATAATTCTTCCAGTTGTTTGTTGTGACACATTATTGAAATTGCCAAGCGCAGAAAAGGGGGAACTTTGCCATCCTGATGCAGAAGTAACGAATTAGTATTTTGCTTAGTGCTCTCTTTCACAGACTAGATAAAGTCAATTGTTCTTTCCTACTCCCCGTAAACCTACAGAACTGCAGTAGGCATGTCTCATATACAGGTAAATATTTAGTATCTCCTTCTTATTAATTTATTTTTACCCTTTTTGTTTTCTTCTGTATAAAATTTTTGAAATCCACTATAATCCATTAATTTAGAATTTCTTTTTACTAGGAAGATACAGCCATATCTTTAGATTAATAAATAATGTGCACAACTCCCATGATATTTTCTATTAATCTCTAGTAAAGCATGAAATTTAATCTCCTCAGTGTGATAAACTTATGGAATTGATGAGCCCTGGCCATGGGGCAAATGTAACATGCCATATGCCTCTATAAGACATTATTCTGTGTCAAGGGTTTCATATTAATTTCTGAAGTACTTGGGTTAATGATATTCCATTAAGGAACCCTTAACAAATGCAAAGTGTTCACTTTCATGGAGGGACTTAATGGGAACTTAATGAATTTATTCTATTACTTTGCTAATTTAAAATATTCCTTAATTAGGTATTATTATTAATGGTCCTATTACACACATTTGGAGGAGTCTCTCCAATTATTCAGAATTTAATCATGAAAATTTATCAAATCAGATGGAGAATACAAAAATGAAAACAGTCACATATTTAGAGAAGCACCCTCAGATCTAAGATATGTTGCAAATGAACACTGAAATCTAATGAGGAGGGGAGTTCCTCAAATATAGTTGAAAACTGATGATCTCAAAATTTTTATATATAAGAGGTTAGTTATTCATTCATTTATTAAACAAACACTTGTTTAGCACTAATAATGTGTGAAGAATTTCAGAAATAAATGAAAGTAGAAATATGCAATTGACCCAGTCACCACATTAAAATATTGTGTGGGCTGAAATAAAGATAAGCGTGCCACAGAGAAAAGAAGGGAAACTCACCTGACCTGAATGAAAAGGCGTTAGAGAAAAGGTGACATTTGAGCTGAGGCTTAAAAGTTGACAATACCGCCCTGGCTGGGTTGCTCAGTATGTTGGAGAGTAGTCCTGTGCACCAAAAGTTTGTGGGTCTGATCCTCAGTTGGGGAACACACCTACGTTGTGGGTTCAATCCTCAGTTGGGGAATGTATGGGCAGCAATCAATTGATATTTTTTCTCCCACATCGATGTCTCTCCCTCCTCCTTCCTTCTCTCCCTTTCTCTGTCTCTCAAATCAAAGAAACATATCCTTGGGTAAGGATTAAAAAAAAAAGAGTTGATAACACTAACCAGGAACAGGAGGGAGAAAGAATATCATAGGCAAAGAAAATACTCAAACATGGGACACTGTGTTTCAGGAGGCCATAGTGCACAAGGGGAATCTTGTGATAACTTGAGAAAAATGTAATAGCAGTAAGGATAAAGAGAAGAGGATAAATTAAACTATTTCAGAGAGCTTGACTTGCCCGGGTAACTGATCATATGCAGAATGGGTAGATGGAGAGGTCTAGGGCATTTACAATATTTCTGACTTGGGTGACTCTATATGATAGTGCCTTCCACACATTTAGGGAATACAGGAGTAAGCATGGGGGCTAGGGTGTCAGAGGACTACTCTCCAACATCAGAGGCTATGATGACCATCATCTTGGACAGGAATTTTAGGTAAGTCTGTAGAAAATCCAGATGTCCCAGGCAGCTAGATATTTTATAATCTGGAAAGTGATTTTGTACTAAAGATGATAGAGTTGAGATTATCATTTTACTTCAGGCCATCTTCTGACTATATCATGGAACCACGTTGTTAGGAAAGGTCCGAACTTATTTTTGTTGTATAAAAATCTGCTCTTTTAAAAATTAATGTCTGGTATCATCATCTGCCATAAAACATACAGACATAGTGTGTAACTGAAGATTGGTCACCTGAGAAAGAGGTCAACAGGTGACCTTAAAAGGTAGATGGTATACATGCATGGTCAGACCAGCATTATTCATAATAGCCAAGAAGTGGAAATAGTCCAAATATCCATCAACTGAGGAATGGATAAAGAAAACAGGGTCTATTCATACAACACAATATTATCCTATCTAATAAAATAGCAATATGCAAATCGACCATACCTCTGATCAAGCTACACCCAACAGCCATGCCCAACAGCCAATCAGGAGCAAACTATGAAAATAAACCCCAACTAAGATGGCTGTGGCCACTGGGAACAGGAGGGAGGATTGGGTTTCCCTGGCAATGGAGGAAGCCAAGCTTTCCGCCTGCCCTTGCTGGCCTAGGCCTTCACTCAATGCTACAAAGTTTCATTTATATAAGATATATCCCAACAGAAAAGGCAGCAGCCCTGGAGCTGGAGAGAGCAGAGGCTAGGGTTGCCCAGGCAATGGAGGAAGCCAAGCTTTTGCAGCCCTAGTGCCTAGGCCTCCACTCTAGGCTACAAAGTTTCAATTATAGAATTTAAATAAACTCAAACAGAAATGGCTGTCACCACTGAGTGGGCAGAAGGCTTGGCTCCACTCCAGGCTACAAAGTTTCAATTGTAGAATATAAATTAATCCCAGATCCCAGGGCCTCCACTTGGGTCACTTGGGGACATGGCCAGCCTGCAAACCACCACAGGCCCCGCTCCCTGGCTGTCCCAGGCCCCAAGGGAATCTCCACCCTGATCCGGGACACCCTTCAGGGCAAACCAGCTGGCCTCCTACACATGCACCAGACCTCTATCCTATCTAATAAAAGAGTAATACGCAGATTGACCATCACTCCAACACACAAGAGGGCTGCCCCCATGTGGTCAAAGATCCTGCCTCCATGTGGACACAAGATGGCCACCATAAGATGGCCAGCAGGGGAAGGCAGTTGGGAGGGACCAGGCCTGAAAGAGAGGACAGTTGGGGTGATCAAGCCTGCATGGCAGGGCAATTAGGAGTGACCAGGCCGGCAGAGGAGGGAAGTTGTGGGCAAGCAGGCTGGCAGGGGAGCAATTAGACATCAATTAGGCTGGCAGGGTAGCAGTTAGGGGGTGATCAGGCTGGCAGGAAGAAGCCGTTAGGGGCAATCAGGGAAGCAGGCATGTGAGCAGTTTGGAACCAGGAGTCCTGGATTGTGAGAAGAATGTCCAACTGCACGTTTAGGCCCGATCCTGGTAGAATCGGGCCTAAATTGGCAGTCAGACATCCCTCTAGGGGTCCCAGATTGGAGAGGGTGCAGGCTGGGCTGAGAGACATCCCCACTCCTCCGCCCCATGTGCATGAATTTAGTGCACCAGGCCTCTAGTCTATATAATAAAAGTCTAAGCAACTGTTAAGGTGGAATGATGAGAATGACTGGTCGCTATGTTGCACACTTACCACTAGTAGGCAAACAGTCAATGCAGGAGCTGTCTCCCTGGTGGTCAGTGTGTTCCCACAGTGGGAGCACCACTCGGCCAGAAGCTGGGCTCATGGCTGGCAAGTGCAGTGGAGGTGGCAGGAGCCACTCCCACCTCCTCAGCAGCACTAAGGAGCAGCAAGCAGGTGGGCAGTAAGAAATAAGGGGTCCTGAACTGTGAGAGGGCGTGGGCCGGGATGAGGGACTCCCCTCCCCCAGTGCATGGATTTCACACACTGGGCCTCTAGTTTAACAATAAAAGGGAATAAAGTCCTGATACATGGTATAACATGAATGAATCTTGAAAACATGCTATGTGAAGGAAGCCAGTGACAAAACACCACATATTTTATAATTCCATTTATAGTAAATGTAAAGAACAGGCAAACCTATAGAGACAGAAAGTAGATTAGAGGTTGCCTAGGGTGGGTGGGGGATGGGGATAAATGAAGGGCAATTGCTAAAGAAATGTAGGATTTCTTTGTGGAGTGATAAAATGTAAAATTAAATCTAAAATCGATTGTGTGGTGGTTGTACAACTCTGTGAATGAACTAAAATCCATTGAATTCTCTATAGGTTAAATAATTGAATTGTATGTAAGTGAATTTGTATTTCAATAAAGTTGTTGCAACAAAAGAATTTTATAGCCTTATTTCACAAATATTTAAGTAACTATTTATTGAGCGCAGACAAAAAAGCAAATGCCCACATGATGAATTATTAAATGAGAAAAGCAATTTATAAAGTAATGCATATCTTATGAACCCATTTTATAAAAATGAGCATGTGTTAAAGAAAGCTCTATATGTGTACTTATGTTTGTGTAAGCCTATAAAATTTATGAAACGATAAACACATTTCTTTCAACAAAAGAATAGGAATGGAGAGATAAAGTGGACTATAATATTAAATACATGTCTAGATATTTTTCTATTCTTAAGATAAGCAGGTTATACTTTTATATTTTATTTTTATATTTATTATATTTATTGGAGTGACATTCATTAATAAAATCACATAGGTCTCAAGTTTAAAATTCTATGATACATGATCTGTATATTTCATTGTGTGCCCACCACCCAAAGTCAAATCTTCTTCTGTCACCATATAATTGAATCCCTTTACCATTTACTGCCCTCACACCCATTCCCTCTGGTAATTCCCATACTGTAGTCTGTGTCTTGAATATCAGTTTTATATCACACATATGAGGAACATCATATGGTTCTTAGCCCTTTCTGACTGACTTATTTTGCTTAGCATAATCTCAGGGTCCATCCATGTTGTTACAAACGGCAGTATTCAATCTTTCTTTATAGTCGATTAGTATTCCATGGTTTATATGTACTATATCTTCTTTATCTAATCATCTAGCAAAGGCCACTCTGGTTGTCTCCATGTCTTGACCACTGTGAATAATGTTGCAATGAACAAAGGGGTATCTTTGTGAATAAATGTGTTCAAATTTTCTGGGTAGATACCCAGAAGAGGGGTTGCTGGGTCATATAGTAGGTCTTCTGTTAATTTTTTAGGAACTTCCATACTGTTTTCCATAGTGGCTGTAACAGTTTACATTCCCACCAACAGTGAATGGGAGTTCTGTTTTCTCTACAACCAAAATTCATTGCATTCCTATATACTAACTAGGAGCCTGGTGCACGAAATTCGTGCACTGGGGGTGGGTGGTCCCTCAACCCAATCTGCCCCCTCTCACATACTGGGAGCCCTCAGGGGATGTCCAACTGATGGCTCACCCCAAGCCTGCTCAAGGCCGGCTTTAGGCTTGGGCACCCAGCCATTGCCCTGCTCAGCTCAGCCCTGACTGCCTGTGACCAGCCAGCCCTGGGGGCTGTGCACTAGGCTGCCACTTCTGCTTACAGCACCCGGGGGCCAAGTGCTCCCTGCCACCACCGCCTATCATGTCCACTTGGCCCTGCCCCTGCTCCTGATTGGCTGGTAGCATAGCCAATCAGGAGCCAAGGTATGGTCAAATTTGCATGTTTCTCTTTTATTATATAGGATAAGGAAATTTCAGAAAAATAAATGAAAAAGAATTCTTTTGCAGTTGCAAAAAAGAATAAAATACTTAAGAATAAACTAATGAACATAAAAAGGAAGTGAAAGAACTATATACTGAACTCTACAAAGAATTATTACAAGACTGTCTTTGTGGTTGGGACAGACCTGTCAGTTCCTCTTTGTTGCAGGAATCCATATGGTCTTGGAGTTGTTTTCTGAAAATATACAAACATATTCTCAACCAAAAGTTAATAAAGGTATCTTCTCTGTAAATTAGACTTGGGATTCTTTTTATTTTTGCCCAAATGATTTTCCTTTGGCTTATTTTGACACCATGTGTGTTTTCCATGCGTGTCCTGCTGTTGGCATTACAAATGGAAATTAATTTTCTAGAGTAAGAATTTTCTAGATATAATTTACTTAAAGGATATTTTTCTTACATGATATTACCCCACTATCCCCTCCTTTTTTGATTAATGGGAGCTTTTGGAAATTTCATATTGCAGTCTTGGTAACTTTAAATTTTATTTTTTGCACAAAAATATGACTGCTTTAGGTTCTTTGCATGTTATGCAATTTTACAATGAGATGAACTGCTAATAGAAATTTTAGTTAATATTTTAGGAACAGCTTTTTTTCCAGTACACTTAAATTTTCTTGAGTATTCACTTATTTCACTTGGCCAATTTAAATTAATCTGAAAACTTGATTACTATTTTACTGTCAAATTTAATATTCAAACAATAATCTTAGTTTACCATGTAAATATTAGTGGAAATGATTATTTGCATTATTGAGTAGGCCCTGAACATTCCTGGTACTAGATCGGATTTAGATATAGGGCAGCTGTTTCTGGCCGAGTCTCTGTCTGTAACCTGGGTCCCGATCTGAACTGTGTGTTGGAGGCGAAACAGCCATGGGGGCAGGAGACCTCCCTCAGAAGTAGTGAGAGTTCAGGCCCTGCAACAGTCCAGAGATGGAAGACACTGACAATACCTTGCCATGCTAGCAGTCGGCAGCTGTGCATCGCTGCAGGTGGCCGAGGACCAAACCAGAGAGGGTGGAACCTGCATTGCCACCATATCTCCACCATCCAGATACCATTTCTGACATGTACACATAAGGAACTATTTGACATTGAAACTGGAACTCAGAACAGTTGGACATTGAAACTGAGACTCAAACATTTTTTGTTTTTATACATTTATTTCCAGTATGCAGATACAAGATTTTTTTAAAGAAAATAAATGGGAAAAAATAGATACAGAGGCAAAGAAGCATTGAACAGACTGTCAAACTACAGGGGGGAAGGCAGGGGAGGTTGGGGGGCGGGGGCTGTAAGAGATCAACCAAAGGACTTGTATGCATGCCTATAAGCATAACCAATGGATACAAGACACTGGGGCGGGGGGGCAGGTGAGGGCATGTGCTGTAGGGTAGGGGAGGCTTGGGGGAGGACAATGTGGGGGAAAGGAAAATATATGTACTACTATTTGTAATACTTTAAAGAATAAAAACAAATAAAATTTTTTAAAAAGAATTATTACAAGAGATTAAGCCCTGGCTAGCATGGCTCAGTTGGCTTGGGGTCATAGAGTGCACCAGGAGGTTACCAGTTCATCTATGTTTTTTCTCTCTCTTCTCTTCTCCCTTCCTCTCTCTCTAAAAATCAAGTAAATATTAGAGAGAGAGAGAGAGAGAGAGAGAGAGAGAGAGAGAGAGAGAGAGAGAGAGAAACACACAATAAAATGGCAAGATATTCTGCATTCATGGGTTGGAAGCATCAATATAGTTAAAATGCCCATATTACCCAAATCAATACATAGATTTAGTGCAATCCCCATCAAAATCCCAATGTCACTTTTTAAAGAAACAGAAAAAAATCATCATATTTATATGGAACTACAAAAGACCCTGAATAGCCAAAGCAATCCTGAGAAAAAAAGAATAAAGCTGGAAGATCCACACTCCCTAACTTCAAATTATACTACAAAGTAATGATACTTAAAACAGCATGATATTGACAGAAAAACAGACACAGAAACCAATGCAACAGAATGGAGAGCCTAGAAATGAATCCACATGTATATAGGCAAACAATTTTGAAAAAGGAGCTAAAAGCATATGTAATGGAGAAAAGAAGGCCTCTTCCATAAGTTATGCTGGGAAAATTGGAGAGCCACATGCAAAAGAGTGAAACTAGACTACAGTTTGTCCCCACATACAAAAATCAATTTAAAACAGATCAAGGACCTAAATAATAATGCCCCAAACAATAAATTACATAGAAGAAAACATAGGTACTAAACTTATATACCTTGGTGTTAAAAAAGATATGAATTTGACCTAAAATATAAAGGAAGTAAAGGTAAAAATAAATAAATGGAATTAGAGTATATCATAATAAAAAGCTTCTGTATAGCAAAAAAAAAAACACTATTAAAACAAAGGCAATTTACTTTTATATTTAAAAATTTAATACAAAAATGTATTTAAAAAAAATTGATACCAGGCTTTGTGCCTACTGGAGGGATGACACCTCCCTCTTTCTCTCTTGTCTGTGTCCTTCACTGAGTACCCACTCTGACACAGCCCAAGACAGGTCAGCTTAACCCTACCCAACCCAACCCTGTATCCATAGATACAGATACATCCATGCTTAAAGATTGGGAGAGAAGAATTGAGAGGAGGGAGGGAGAGAATTGAGAGGAGGGAGGGAGGGAAGGAGGGAGGGAGACGAATGAATGAAATAATGGAGTCTTTGGAAATATTTTTGTCAAGTACCTACTCTGTGTCTGGAACTAGATAACTGTCCTTTAATTAATATCCTTACAACAAATGTAGCAAGTAGGTATTCATATCTAGACTAAACATAATGAGATGCTCAGACTCAGGAACGAAATTCACCCAAGGTCACATTGCTATGGAATTATAAGGGCCTGCCTGCCTGAATCTTTCCAAAATCTCTATAAGCTTTTGTGTCAAGAAGCTTTGAGTCCCTTATTGTATTGAGAGTAGAGGGGCAAAACATAGTGTCAAGAAAAGAAAACGGATCAAGTTATATTGATGGGGGTAGTAATGTCACTTAATAATAATGTAGGGTCCTAGCCAAAATCAAGGAGGTAGAACTTTGATAAAAACTTAGTCCTTTAGGCTGGGCCACATGGGGGAATATAGAGTGAGAAGATGAAACATCAGGAAAAACAAACCAAGTCTGTGAAATCGCCTAGAGTCCATGAGGATCTCGGGCAATATAGAAAGTTAATCTTTAAGGGACTATAACTTTGGGGCTGTTTGAGTATAGTACAGTTGGCCCTCTGTGTCCACTGTATGTATTCTTCTATGTCATTTTATATAAGGGACTTTATCATCTGCTGATTTGGGGATGGATGGCTTTGGGTGGGTGGTGGTCCTGGAACCAATGCCCCCCTTCGGACTTTTCTCTGAGGATACTGAAATATAGGCCGTTTGCAATGAAAGCAACTTCCATAAATCAAATAAATGTACAAGAGACTACAGTGAATCCCATTCCCCACCAGATGAAGGAGAATACAAATATGGAGCATGTAGTAAGGTTCCAGCTTTCATAGTGTGGCTGTGTTTTCTGGGCTATTGGCCCTTCAAACAATGGTATGCTAAAGCCAGCTGGCATTGGCTTGCAAAGAGCTAGCAGTACACATCTCTTCCTGACTCCACATTCAGTGATATCACATTGGTAGTTTCTAATCATCCATGGTGGAAGAATGTATACCATGGAAAATGGCAAGTGCCCCAAATCAGAGATGTGTGTTTTGTGTTTTTTTTTTTAAAGAGTCAGTTGTTAAACATTTACAACTACCCCTAGGTGTTTACAAGGATGAGAAATGGAAAGAAAACAAATGAAGACGTTTGAACTTCTGTCAGTGGAGATAGAAGGGATTAAGAGGCAAGGAAGATGGTATGTTATCCATTCTCCAATCTAACCTAGGCAAGGCGATTTGAACCAAATAGAGAGGATTCTACACAGCAGGGACATTGTGAAACAAGTGGCACCATTTGGGTATCTAAGTCATGACCTAAAGCAGGGAGGGCGTATTTTTGTCAAATGTTTCTTTTTAAAATTGTTTTGTAGAATATGGCTTCAAGAGTACAATTAAGACTGAAAGAAACTTCAAATGTAGGAATGTTTGGACAGGTAACACTGGTAGTAACACCAGTGCCTGAGTGCATTTCTTAAAAGCTGCAGCTGAAGACCAAGTAGGCTGATTCATGAGACTATCTGAAATACTCCTTGTGGACTCTCAGACATAAACATAATTGACTTCGAGGGAAAGATTAGAGCCATGGCATTAGCAGGTAGGGCCTATGATCCAGCTATATTTGGGCATTAATAATAATGTTATCATATTTGTACCTTGGCTTATGAGAATTAAGGAACTTTGGGTTTTGATGATCTTGTCTTCCTCACCATATTTGGTTCCGATTATGCCAGAATAGAGCCCATAGATTTGGTTCACACTTGGCTGTGTGAGAGGCAAACTTCTAAAATGGCCTGATGATTCCCATCTTCTGATAGTCACATCCTTGCATAATCCCTTCCTGTTAAATCTGGGCAGGATCTAGTGACTTGCCCCTAATAAAGAGAACATGTTAATGTCATGGGATGCCAAGACAGTGATTAAGTTTGAATGATTGTAACTCCATCCTGTTACTAGGCTATCTTTATTGTATTCTTAGCTTGCACATTTTTTAAATATATATATTTTATTGATTTTTCACAGAGAGGAAGGGAGAGGGATAGAAAGTCAGAAACATCGATGAGGGAGGAACATCGATCAGCTGCCTCTTGCACACTCCCTGCTGGGGATGTGCCCGCAGCCACGGTACATGCCCTTGACTGGAATTGAACCTGGGACCTTTCAGTCCGCAGTCCGACGCTCTATCCACTGAGCCAAACCGGTTTTGGCAGCTTGCACATGTTGATAAAACAAGCTGCCAGGTTGAAGAGGCCTGTATTACAAGGAAATGAGGGGAGCCTCAGCCCACAGGAAATTGACCCATCAGTCCAACAGTGCTTGAGGACATTAATCCTGACAACAATCATGTGAGTGAACTTGGAAGTAGATACTTTCCCAGTTGAGCATCATATGAGACTATAGCTTTAATCATCACTTTAACTACAGTGTTGTAAGGATCTCAGAGCCAGAGGACCCATACATCTAAGTTTTGCCTGAATTCATGACCCACATAAATTTTGAGATAATAAATGTGTTTTTTGAGCTGCTAAATTTGGGGGTAAAGTGTTACGCAGCAGTAGATAACTAATGTAACCTGGGAGACAACAGACATTTGTGTTTTTTATTTCAGGTTGGTGCTAACAGCCAATCATAAATCCTACTACAAAAATAATTTTAAAAGATAGCTACAAGATGGCAGGCTATTAACAAAAGAGATACAGTGACAGATAGATAGACTTTTGGAAAGTCAAATAAATCTCATTTCAAATTCTGATTGTCAAGTATGAGGCAAGGCCAAGGCCTGACAGACTCGGCCAGTAAAGGAACATGAACCCTTTTAAGATTCAGACAATTTATTACATAAACACTGAAAGGAAGAAATAGCCAAAGATGTTAGCTACCCATGGCCCTTACACAGGGAAATGGTGAAATAAAAGGGGCTGGGTGACTGCAACATCAATTATTACATATTTTCATGTCTGTAAACAAGAATTATTTTGCATTGCTATCAGTTATGTACAAGTTAGAGTTGTAAAATAGCTCCCATAGAAGAAGCTAATAAAGAGGAAAGGTATATAGGTTTACACAGAAACACAAATTTTTCTTAAAACCATTATTCCAAGTGGTATGAAGGTATTAACTCATTTAAGATTCACAATAATGATGTAAGAGTGTCAGTGTTATTATCAGCACTCTGTAAATAGGACATTTGAGACACTCAGATGTTAAACTGAGTTATACAAAGTCACATACAGTAAATGGCATGGCCAGGCTTTAAACTGGGTCTATGATTTTAGCCACTAATGCTCTCTTGCCTCTCTGCAGTGAATCAATTAGTTTGTTTGGACAAAAGTCCTGAAGATGAAACTATATGGAAAAGGGGGAGTTCCAGAGAACCAAGAAAGAATGAAATTAAGATGATAGATAGTTCTTTATGTTCCAGAAGCTGCTAAGCTTATTATTTTCTATGAAGGAGACAAAAAACTCAAAGCAAAACAAAATGAAGCTTCTTCAAAGGGCCATGTTTTCTTCCTTATATAGACAAGAAAAACACAAATAGGTGCTGTTCCTGAGATGCTGGCAACTTAATAGTTCTACATACTACTGAGAAGAACCTTGTCTGTTCTTCTCATTCTCTCTTAGGGCATCCTCAATGGCAGGTACTGATAAGCTTCTGTTGTTTGCCTGGAGGCTCAGAGATAGGACACACTGGGAACCCCCACTTGGCATAGAATATTAGTACACCTTCTCTCTCTAAAGCAATGCTTCTCATTGGGGTAATCTCCCCAAGTCTCACCGTAGGGGGAATTTGACAACGCCTGGGGATTTTTGTTGTGGGCAAGGAGTGAGCTACTGGCATCTGGTAGGTAGAAGCCAGGGGTGTTATTATATCTCCTACCACGCACAGGATTATCCCCACAACAACTAAGAGTTGGCAGATCCTGTCCTATCAGAAGTTGTGTGTTGAGTCATGACTCAGGTACCACCTGAACATCAGCAGGAAAAGAAAGGGGGAAACAGATTGCCGAGCATAAAAGCAAGCACCACTGCATTGTCCTTTGGTAAAATGAGTTCCTAAAAACAGCCAACAAGATGGACCAATGGAGCTCTAAATTTGTTTCTATCTTAAATTATTGGTTTTACACATTTCCTGGAAAAATCAGACATCTAGCTCTGAGCTGGAGCCAATAACTGAGAAGCATGCCATGAAATTTAATCTAAGCAACCTTTTCCCCATGCCTGCAGCATCCTCAGTCAACAATTAGGATCATCAGGTACCTTGAAAAATGCCTGAACAGCCATTTTCTGGTTTCTAAGTACACACAAAAATATGGAAAACCTGTGTTCCTTCATTATTCAGCAGGAAAATTAATTCAGTAAGAGCCCACAAGCATAACCGCTTTAAGTTAACAGATACATTAGTATAATTTGAATTGCATAAAGGCAAAGCCAAAAAGCCATTCAATCATTGACAGATACAAACAAGCCCAGGAAATTTAAAAATAACAGGTTTCCCAGAATAAAACCCAAACTCATGTTAGAGAAATAAAATAATTCTACCAACAAAAACCCCTCTGTACCAATTATATTGAGAGTGGGAACACAATTTATTAAATAATAGGCACAACCAGAATTACATGCATGTAAGTAAGCTCAAAAGCATCTACAAAGTCCAGAGAGAATTGTATACAAGTTTTCACAGTGAAGTAGCAGGATGAATATTTCAGTCTCCTGGAGAAATAAATACATTTGCCTTGTGTAGTTTCTTGTATAGCACATGAGAGAGTTAATTTTGGAGGTGTATATATACAGTGCCAAGGGCCCGAAGGCTCCTGACCTTGCATTGTAAAGTACAAAGGTTAGGACTCTTATTGGCCCTATTATGTTTTCAAGAAAACGCTCTAAGGATAAGGGGGTGAGGGAAGCAGTCACCCATTTCCCATGAAAGAAAATTCATAGATTTACCCTTATGCATATAGAGGATATATGCAAAAGAATAAGTATTTCTTTAGCCCCAACAAACTACCAGGCATTTAGCGTACAGTCAATACTCATTATTCATAATAGTTTCAGTCTATCAAGTCAACACAAACACCGAATTAGCAAACACTGAACCATTGTTCATAGGAGAAATACAGGGTTAGGTTCCTGTAATCATCTGGACATAGTGTTTTTGTCAGCTGATCGATACAGAGCCTTGTTTTGTGTGTTTCTGTTCAAAGACACTTTTAAAGGATATATTGCTGATTTATTAACATTGAACTCACAGTCACCAGCCATATGACACATGCCTGAACAAAGCTTCTCTAACACATATATTTTCTCCATAGGACATATCACAGCTTTCTTGCACTTAGAAACACTATACAGCATGTTAACACTATGTTTGGGGGCCATTTTTAATAGTGAAATCACCAACAGAAAGTACAAAAATGCGAACAATATGGCCCTAAATAGACCCCAAAAAGGACACTTGTTTACAGTATGAGAGCTGGAATAAGAAGACAGAGCATCATCTTTTTTTTTTTTTACCTCAGCTAGGAATGTGTGCTTTGGGTGAAGAGAGATATAAGTATTGATTTGGGGCTACAAATAAATTTTAGCAAATTCAAAAATACAGAATCTACATGAATAAAAGGAAAACATGCAAATCAACTATACCTTCACTATGCCCACTAGCCAATTAGGAGTATGCAAATTAACCCAACAAAGATGTTGATGCCCCCCCCCTCCACTCCTGGCCTCTGGGCAGCAAACATGCAGGAGCAGAGCAGTGGGGCACAGCACTTGCTATGAGGGGGAGGTTGGGGACAGAGGGAGCTATAGGAGCAGTGCTCCACCAGGAGCTGCACTGAGGGCCAGAGCGAAGACCTGGTGCCGGGTGCTTGAGCAAATCCAGTGCCTACAGCCAGGGGTAGTAAGACCTATTGCAGACTCTCTTCATGCAACGGGCTTCTAGTCATGAATAATGAGGATCAACTATAGACTGCCCTGTTTAAACCTTATAATGTCCTGGCAAAGTAGGTATGATAAAATCTATTTGAAATAAAAAGAGTTTGTTAAGGAAGGTTAAATAACTTTTGTCCATGGTTACAAAACTACTAAGTGCTTGATCTGTTGGTGAACAAGTCTTGTGTCTCCATTGCACCATGCTGGGATGTCCACCAAAGGTCACCCAACAGCAGCAGACAGACATTAGGAAAGATCAGTGGACTTAGAAGGCAAGACACATTCAGAAACTGCCCCTTGGCTCCTATTAAGATCTTTTTTTTTCAGTAATACAGTCAAACACACCCTCCAGTTGCCACCTCTACATGTTCTTTTCTATCAAAAGAAGCAGCTAGGTAGGCACTGCCTTTCTGGAAAAGCAGTTAAACACCTGCATGGGAAAGTTGAGGCCCAGCCAGATAAGAATGATGGCACTTTATAAAAACGAAACAAAAACAGATCCAGAGACAGAGAAATATCAATCAGAACATCAAACTTCAGAGGAAAGGTAGAGGAGGTAAGGGGGGAGAGATGAACCAAAGGACTTGTATGCATGCATATAGGCCTAACTAATGGACACAGACAAGGGGGGCGGTGAGGCAATGAGTGGGGGGTAATGGGGTTTAATGTGGGTATAGGGACACATATGTAATAACTTAATAAAGAAAATTTAAAAAAAACACCTGTAAATGTGAGGGTAAAAATTACTTCTCCTTAGCTAAAACTCCAAGTTACCCAATATGGTGTCTCTGAAGATTTAACTGTTACCAGAAAGATCAGCTGTCAGAAAAGTGAGCAACATTCTCCAACTTAATGCTTCCTTTACCTTATACAGATGGGTCACTTCTCAGCCTGAAAATGCCATATTTACCCAGTCTTAGCTTTTGGAAATGTCCACGGTGGGTTTAAGATACCCCAGGGAGCATTTTCAAAGACTTCAAGTTTTCTGATCCATTGGATCAGTGGCCCAACCACACTTTACCTTATTTATATGTGGAGTTATAGGGCATAGTTCTTATCTGGCTGGGCCTCAACTTTCCCATTGACCTGCTCTGAAGGTCAATCCCTTGATCCTCTGTCTTCTACAACCTTCCCATCCTCTCTCCTCCCACTACACTCATTCTCCAGCATGTAAAGCCCCTAGAAACTTCCTCCAAAATTTTAAGTGAAAAAATAAGAGTTGCACCCTAACCAGTTTGGCTCAGTGGACAGAGCGTCGGCCTGCAGACTGAAGGCTTTCAGGTTTGATTCCGGTCAAGGGCATGTACCTTGGTTGTGGGCACATCCCCAGTAGGAGGTGTGCAGGAGGCAGCTGATAGATGTTTCTCTCTCATTGATGTTTCTAACTCTCTATTCCTCTCCCTTCTTCTCTGTAAAAAATCAATTATATATATATATATTTTTTTTTTTTAAAAAAAAGAGTTGCATAACTTTGGCTAGTTCCAAATGATAGCTCCTATGCTCCAACCTGAAGGAGAGTCATTGCCATTGCTCCCTCTCTCTACTCCTTCTCTCAGTGAGGTGACCACCAGTGTCCCTGGTCCCCTGCTTAAGAAGCCTCACAGTTACCTGAGATGGGACCCTCCATGTCAGGAAAACAGGGAACTTCAGGACAGCAACTGGAGCCCAAGCAGACATCAGTTAAAATGGCCAAAGAGAAGATTCCTAAAAAGGCAATGTTTACTAGCAGATAAGGGAAACTTCAGGAATTCTGAGTTTCTTTTGGAATAGCAAGAAGAATTGGTTTTTGTCAGCTCTGGGTATGAGATTAAGAAATGCTGCTTTACAATTATTATCGAGGCCCTAGTTCTATGACTAGGCCTGGTGAAACTCGAAAATGTGTGTTGGATCAATAATGTGCTTCCCAAGATTCACAGAAAGGTATTCTGTTAGACCAGGTCTAAATATGGCACCATTTCTTTTCTCCCATCTGCAAAGGGCTGTCACTGTGTACATCAGTGCAGAGTTCTCTGTATGAGCAATATATTCCCACAGCACCAGGTGGGAATGTCGTAAGATTGTAATTTCTGGCCTTATTTTAGGGGAATGGGAGATATTTATTATCAGTTCATATTTGATGCCTACATTTCAAATGAGACTTCTTATAAATATAAAAATCATTGATAGTTTATTTACTTAATTTGTGTTTATTAGATTCCACACATAAGTGAAATCATATGGTATTTGTATTTCTCTGACTTATTCACTTAGTATAATACCCTCAAGGGTCCACCCATGTTACAAATGGCAAGATTTCATTCCTTTTTATTGTTGAATAATATTCCATGGGACTATAGTAAATAATATTATAACTGTATGGTGACAGATGGTTAGCAGACTTATTGTGTTGATCACATTGTAAGGTATATAAATGTAGAATCATATTCTACACCTTAAACTAATATAATATTATACACCAAATATGCTTTAATATAAAAATTATTAGTAGTTTAAAGAAAACTGGGGCTACTGGAGATGACAAAAGGAAATAAATTCAAAAGAATTCTTAATATTCTTCAGATATCCTTGTTTGACTCCTAGTTGAGAATAAATGATTCTTTTAAATTATAAACACCATAAGTTAGACAGTAAGAAGTTTCCATAAATACCTAATATAAACCTTTAAGAATGTTTGAAGCAACTTCAGTGAAAAAATATAATAAAAAAACATTCAGAAGTAACTGAATAAATCTTTTTTTTTCAAAAGTTGATGTTTTTAACTAGATCACCATCTAGAAATTCCCGGCTCAAAAAAGCAGAAGATTCAAGAAAAGAGGTCTTATTTCATTTTACAAAGAAATCAATTTTCTTCATAATTGGGGATGAAATCAGATACTTAAAAAGCATGTAGGGGTTAAGTATTACATAATGGTTTTGCCATAATACAGAGTAGTCCCTTTTAGGTGCTATTCTTTGAGAAAGTGCTGTAATTGAGAGCACAATAAAACAATATTTTTAAAAAGAATAAAATTGTCAGAACCAGTTTGGCTCAGTGGATAGAGCATCAGCCTGCGGACTGAAGGGTCCCAGGTTCAATTCTGGTCAAGGGCATGTACCTTGATTGTGGGTACATTCCCAGTGGAGGTGTGCAGGAGGCAGCTGGTCGATGTTTCTCATCGATGTTTCTCATTGATGTCTCTAACTCTCTATCCCCCTCTCTTCCTCTCTGTAAAAAATCAATAAAACATTTTTAAAAAATAATAAAACAAGTAAGCTAGCTTTAATAGCTCCCAAGGAGCCTTCATGTCTTGGTTTAAATACCTGCCTGTGAGACATTTAAAAAGTTGTAATCAATACATGGCCCCCTTTGTCAAAGCCAGGTTGTAAAACTACATGTAACAGACTGGTTGGTCAGGAGACAAATTGCATGAGTCTCTGACTCAGGCTTATTAGAACCATGTCTTACTTGTGAATAAACCATGGTGCCTATAGCAACATCTTGTTCCTAACTGGTGTCTGATAATTCTTGCAAAATGAACTCACTGATGGTTGATTGTATGGGCAGTGTGGGTGGGGGAGAAGAGGAGGAATGAATGAAAATCTTACCAATGATAACCCATAGTAACACGCCACTCAATAAAGTTCTACTTCCTCCTTTGGATCTGACCTTTTCAGAAAAATCCCACAATTTCACCTGTTGACTTTTTTTGTATGGAAGATTTATTCTCCCCTCTCATAAGCAGATATACTAATAAGCCAAATTAATTTTATCTGGGTTAAAGAAAAACTGTACAGGATGTAAGAATGGGGCTGAGAAATATGTTAAACTCCCTACGTGCAGTAGCAGTGAGAATCTGCGTTGCTAAGTTTTCTTAACAAAGCTGGTCATGTGTAAGCAACTATGGTACGTCATTATATGCTAAGATATTAGTCTACCATTGTGCCAATATTTGCTATACATGAATATAATGACTCCATTACCTTATCTCCCCAGGAGTACAGATACTCAGGAGAGGAGTTCAACACAACTCATTTTATGATGCCTTTAATGTTTCATAAATCTAACTATAAGACTTAAATTTCATCTTGATGCTTTCCTATTTCTAAAAGTCTTTTAGGCTAAAGTGCTTTTTTAATTTTATGATCAACCCTTGAAAGAGATTCTAAAGCCAAGAGAATATCATTGCTGCTACCACCTATTGTTTCAGCAAACATTTCCTGGGCTCCTTGTATGTAATTGGTTGTGAGCTGGTTGCTAAGGATACAAATGAATAAGCTATAGGCCTCACTAATAAGCACTTTTAGTCTAGGAATCATAAACAAATATCTCTGTAAACAAATCCTATATAATAAAAGGCTAATCTGCAAATTGACCAAACTATGGAACAACTGTTCACTATGATGTGCACTGACCACCAGGGGGCAGATGTTCAACATGGGAGCTGCCCCCTACCCACTCCCTCTGGGGTCATGGAGGGGTCCTGGACTGCGAGAGGGTGCAGACAGGACAGAGGGACCCCCCTCCAGTGCACAAATATAATGCACTAGGCCTCCATAAAGAGACACACAAGCTGTACAGTATATAATGAGACCCAAAGGAGACCATCATCATTTTTTGCCTAAAAGATTACAGAAATGCTTTACAAAACAGAAGAAATTGGCCTGGCTGGTGTTGCTCAGTGGTTGAGCATCAACCTATGAACCAGAAGGTCACAGTCTGATTCCTGGTTAGGGTACAAGCCCAGGTTGCAAACTCGATCCCCAGTAGGGAATAGAAACATCTCATCATTGATGTTTCTATCCATCCTTTTCGCTTCCTCTCTGAAATCAATAAAAACATATTTAAGAAGAGAAGAAATTGAACTAAGCCCTGAGTAATGACTTGGTACCAAGGTAACTTGACCCCTTACAATGAAGTGGTATTTGTCAAACTTGTGATAAAATGATAGAAAAAAATGGTTTGGCCTCTCAGAGTTGACCTACAGTATTTAAAAAAAAACATTTATCATTGAAAGTATTACATATGTCCCCCCTTTGTCTCTCATTGGTCGCTTATAGAATGCTGTCACCCTCTCCCCAGGCCTCTGCCACCCTACTGTTTATGTCCATGAGTTATGCATAGACACATACAAGTTCTTTGGTTGCTCTCTTCCTACCCACCCATTCACCCCTGCCTTTCCTCTGAGATTTGACAGTCTGTCTCATGCTTCTATGTCTCTGGATCTATTTTGTTCATTAGATTCCACGTATCAGTAAGATCATGTGATACTTGTCTTTGACTGGTTGACTTCACTTAGCATAATACTCTCCAGGTCCCTCCATGCTGTCTCAAAAGGTAAGAGATCCTTATTTTTCACTGCTGCAAAGTATTTCATGGTATAAATGTGTCATGGCTTTTTTATCCAGTCATCTGCTGATGGGCATGTAGGCTGTTTCCAGATCTTATCTATTGTAAATTGTGCTGTGTTGAACATAAGGGTGCACACATTCTTTCTGATTGGTGTTTCAGGTTTCTTATTATACACTAGAGGCCCGGTGCATGAAATTTGTGCACTCGGGCCGGGCAGGTGGAGGGGAGTCCCCCAGCCCGGCCTGTGCCCTCTCACAGTGTGCAAGCCCTGCGATTGATCATCCCAAAGAGGTAGGCCCTGCCCACTCATCCAGGGCTCCTTGATGGATTGCCCCAAAGAGGCAGGCTGGAGCAGGAGGAGCTGCCGGGACCTTCAGCATCGCTGCATGGACATTGGGACCCGCCTCCATGCATGAATGCAGCATCAATTCCACACCCACCCCCATGTGCCTCACTGCACATGCAGGCCCGCTCACGCCTGTGTGCCTGCTGTGCACACAGCCCCCTGGTGATGGATTATAACGGCATGAGGGTATCACAGCGTGATAGAATAAGGGCAAGATGATCATTTGCATATTAGCTCTTTATTATGTAGGATTTCCAGAAGTAAGATCACTGGGTCAAATGGCAGTTCCATATTTAACTTTTTGAGGAAACTCCATACTGTTTTCCCTAGAGGCTGCACCAGTCTGCATTCCCACCAGCAGTGTACTAGGGTTCCCTATTTTCCACGTCCTCACCAGCACTTGTCATTTGTTGATTTATTGATTATATCCATTCTGACAGGTATGAGGTGATACTTCATTGTTATTTTAATTTGCATCTCTCTGATGGTTAGTGACTTTGAACATTTTTTTTTCATATGTCTCTTGGCCATCTGTATATCCACTTTGGAGAAGTGTCTATTTAAGTCCTTTGCCCATTTTTAAATTGGATTGTTTGACCTACAGTATTTTTTATTCTAATGATATTTTGTAATGTACAAATACAACACTAGGTATAAAATCTATATGCCCTCATTCCATTATAAAGTCAAAACAAATTTACGAAATAAATATGATTAAAGTTACAATACCAATGGATTTCAAATTAGCCACATTTCATTTAGTGTAATGGATAAAGTTGTTCTCCTGAACCAAATTGCTAATGTTGCTGATGTTGCATCTTCTGTTTCTCTGGCTTATACTAATATGTGCAAAGTAATATACCTGAAAATGAAATAGTACCAGTGAGCGTAAGATGAAAACCTGCAGTTGCCTACCTTGGAAGAAACCACGATATTTAATTTTGTTTCTCTGATGGGTAGCACTTTATTTCTCAATAATTTGCATATATGGATATTTTTTATTTATGTATCAATCTTAAGCATTTTATATTGATCTCCCGATCTTTAGATGTACACTTAATCCACTTATCTACTCCTCACTTTCCCTCTACATTCCACCCAAGAGAATGAAAAGAATGGTTACCTCTACAACATTAAATTGAATTTTAAATATCCATGTCTGGAACTATCAAACGTAGGCTCCTTTTTATTTTGTTTTAATTTTTAACATTATTAAATATATTTTTAAATTTCATTTTTAAATTTTATTTTCTTTATTGATTAAGGTATTACATAGGTGTCCTTATCCCCCCATTGCAACACCCCCCACTCATGCCCTCACCCCCTTGGTGTCTGTGGCCATTATATGCATGCATATAAGTCCTTTGGTTAATCTCGCCCCCTTCCCCCCACCCTCCCTCACCTTCCCTGAGGTTTGACCATCTGATTGATGTTTCTCTGTCTCTGGATCTGTTTTTATTCATCAGTTTATCTTGTTCATTATATTCCACAAATGAGTGAGATCGTGTGATATTTATCTTTCTCTGACTGGCTTATTTTGCTTAGCATAATGCTCTCCAGTTCCATCCATGCTATTGCAAATGGTAAGAATTCCTTTTTTTATAGCAGCGTAATATTCCATTCTGTAGATGTACCACAGTTTTCTAATCCACTCATCTGCTTATGGGCACTTAGGCTGTTTCCAAATCTTAGCTATGGTGAATTGTGCTGCTATGAACATAGGGTGTATATATCCTTTCTGATTGGTGTTTCTGGTTTCTTGGGATATATTCCTAGGAGTGGGATTACTGGATCAAATGGGAGTTCCATTTTTAGTTGTTTTTTGTTTGTTTGTTTGTTTGTTTGTTTGTTTTGTTTGTTTGTTTGTTTTTAGGAAACTTCATACTGTTCTCCACAGTGGCTTCACCAGTCTACATTCCCACCAGCAGTGCACGAGGGCTCCTTTTTCTCTGCATTCTCGCCAGCACTTGTCATTTGTTGATGATAACCTTCTGACAGGTGTGAGATGGCACCTCATTGTCAAACATAGGCTCTTTCTCTTTCTCTCATTTTGTTAGATGAGGACAGTACTATCCCATCCTTCCTTCTATGTCTCCTCCAACCTTTCAGCTCCCAACTATTGTCGGTTATATCTTTTTTTGGATGATAACATTTAGATTCTGAGTTGTAACCATAGTTAAGTTTCTAGTGATTTGTCTACAGACTGATTCTAACATTTAAAAACCTATAACATTAGTTTGAACAACTATTGTTCACCCAGAAGCAAATGTTCTCTGGAGGCAGACTTAAATTGTCACCTTCGTTTGTACTATCAGTGTAACCTTGGGTGAGTAACCTCACTGTGCTTTCGTCACCTCACCTGCAAAGTAGGGAATAATAATTTACCTACCTCATAGGGTTGCTATGAGTATTTAAATGAACTAGTACATGTAAATTGTATAGTGGCTACACATCGTAACTCAATAAATATTAGCTTTTATTATAATATTAGAAGCCTGGTGCACGGATTTGTGCATATTGAAAGGAAATTAATTAGAAGGTGGCCAGTGGGGCAGGACTGGAAACACGGGCCAAACACAACCCTACAGCCAACCTCCCATGGTCCCTCCCTGGCCAGCCACACCTGGGGTGGCACTGTGGCTCAAAGGGCATCTGCAGAGTGAGCAGGGTCCCTCTGACAGGTGGGGTCCCTCAGCCTGGCCTGTGAGGATCAGGCCAAAACTGGCAATCCGACATCCCCTGAGGGGTCCCAGAGTGCAAGAGGGCACTCTGCAAAGTTGCTGTCGCTCCTTCATTGAGTGTCTGTCCCTTAGTGGTCAGTGCACATCATAGCTACCAGCCGGTCAGCTTGTCACTTAAGCTTTTATATAGAGAGAGACTTCCTTCCCATGGCTTTCAGAGCAGAATGTCCCTAGTGTCAGGTTCAAATTGATTATATTCTTTTATATATTTGACTAAATGATCTTTGCCTCATTCTATATCACCTCCAAATTATTAATGTTGCCTCTTCTGCTGATTCCCTTTATATATAGACACTTTACTCTTAGATTTCTCCATCCTCTTGTGTCCTTCCTCCTATGGTCGAGCTGAATGTTCTCTTAGCTGGCTCACAGCTTTGTGAGCTCAGATTTCCCTGCCCTATCACCACAGAATTCCTTTTCCCATCTCTTCCTTTTTAGGTCCTTGTTTTCTCTGTCCCTTCTCTTTTTATCTCTGGGCTTATTTTATCACGTTTTCATCTACTACGCATCTCTCCACCCCCACCCAATCTGCACGTCGTATATACAAACAATTTTGGCTAACAGTCATAAGCAGTGACTTTATTGACTAATTGGTTGATTAATAAATAATGTTCCTGGTTCTAAGAATAATTTTTTTTCAAAAATTTATATATTTGGTTCTATTTCACCATTTTTAAAAATAAAAATAGATTGCCAAGTATCTTACCAAGAAAAATATGCATTAGTGCCACACTTTCTTGCATGTCTGAAAGTCTTTATTCTGCCCTCCTATTGGTTCAATAGTTTCTCTATTTATGGAATTTTAGGTTAAAATACTTTTCCCTCTGAATTTTGAAATCCTTATACAGCTTTTGGTATAGTGACCATTTGTCCCAGTGTGTCTAGGATAGTCATTGCTTGTACCTTTTATCCCAAACACTGATCCATATGTTCCAGGTGAGATTTCCTGGGTTGGATAATATATTACATGGCACCAGTAGCATTTAGCACCTGGTGTTGCTGATGAAAAGAAAGATTATAATTTAATTCTTGTTCCATTCTAGAAATGGAATGAAAATATTCTTCTGGAAAATGTTAAGACTTTTCTCTTGAGCCTCAGTTTTCTTAAAAAAAAAAAAGTAATAGGATGCATATGTGTGTTTTTTTTTCTTTTATTGTGATAGCCACTTGGTTACCTCTTTTAACTTGAATGCATTTTCTTATTCAGTTATAGAAAATTATCTTTCCTAATTTCTTTGAGACCTCTCTCTCCATTTTCTCTATCCTCACTTTCTTTAATTCCTAAGTTTCTGATTTAGGTAACTGATAGGATATTTGGTCTATTTATCAAAACAGGGAATATAGGAGGAGGAGCAGAGGTAGTGAAGGAATCAGTTTTGGACAAATGCTTTGCCTGTGGGACATCTAGGTAGAGATCAAGATAACATGTTCTGTACTCGGAAAATTTTCCTCTCCCTTTATCTATAATTCTCTAAAATTTAGGAGTATGTCTCATTTGTAGTGTTGATGGGGGAAAAAACATTCACTTGGGAAAATATTTGGGGGAAGTGTATTTACCAAAAATCCCAAGAGTCGAAATATGTTTTCTCAATTATTCCAAAGGTCTTAGTGCAGGTTAATATTTTCCACTCCCTGTAATAACCAACAATAACATTAATGATAGGCAGGGGAGAATTAATGCTAATCCCAAAAGGCACAAAACTGGACGCCAGAGGAATAGAATTGAATAAGATGTATAAAACATGTCTCTCCTATCCTTTTCCTTTCCTTCTCTAATTTCTCCCCTGTTAATCACACATTACCAAAACAATTCACCTCCACATTCCAGGGTAACTTGCAAGGTTTGGAGTATGGTATAAAAATACTTCAAGGTCATAAGACATTTTCAGTTGATTATTCCACTTGAAAGAGAGAAGAGGCTTGAGAAAATGAAATATTAAAATGCCTGTCCTAAAACTCGCCGGAAATCCTGTGGGTGCCACTGCACAAAATGTTCCCTTTTAGTACAGGAAATTGGAACCCTGGGGACCCCAGTGGTTGTTAGTTCATTTAAACGCTTAGCCCACAGGCATTTTAAGATGGTTCCTAAGGGATTCTCCTCCTTGTTTCTTTCCCACTGTTATTTCCTTGACATAGTGTTGGCAGACATACATGCTAGAGCCATGGTTGGCAAACTGCGGCTCGCAAGCCACATGTGGCTCTTTGGTCCCTTGAGTGTGGCTCTTCCACAAAATACCATGGCCTGGATGAGTCTATTTTGAAGAAGTGGCATTAGAAGAAGTTGAAGTTTAAAAAATTTGGCTCTCCAAAGAAATTTCAATCGTTGCACTGCTGATATTTGGCTCTGTTGACTAATGAATTTGCCTACCACTGTACTAGAGTATTTAAGTAGACTCTAATCTGGCCAAGGATTGTGTGATTATTAGGAGGACCTAAAGAGTAGGTTGATTCAACAGACTGTTAAGAGAAGTAGAATATTCATAGCTGAATTCCTTCTATCTTGCATGTGAGTGAAATTGACATACAAGAAAGATTTAGAAGTCAAATGGATAACTGGAAAAGCTATTATTTCCTTTTTGTGATGGAAAAATCTCTTATTGGAGGTCCACAAAGATAAGGAATATTGTGATGAACACTATAATGGACTTCTCAGATGCCACTTCAGGATTAAAGGAGTTATATCTCTAGCTTCTGTGAGTACTCATCAGGGGCTCTCTCTACTTAATCTAGCAGATTGGACCAAATTCATGTACTCTTTCCAGGGCAATTTTATCTAATGATGAACAATGCATGGGTCATAAAATCTCAGATATTGGGACATTACTAGACAAGTCTGAAGGGTCATCCCATCCCCCATATACCCATGAAATGAGCTGTCACTTTGTTTAGACTACATCCCAGCTCAACTTTTCCCTGACCCATTCCTGCTTCCTCCCTATTTCTTCCAAATGTATGATGCCAAACATTCCCTACTCCAAGTACCATACTCTACCATCCTCATGTCTCCTTCGCAGGCAGCCCAACTTGTAATAGGTCAAGAGTTTAAGTGCAAGTGCCATGCCAAAAGGTATCCGGATAACATCTATGGGAACAACCTCCAGATGTCTGTGTGGTGTTTGCAAGTTTATAAGCTTCATCTCATTAGAATCTTAAATCCACTCAGTAAGTTAGGGATACTTTTATATCCATTTTACAGGTAAGAAATGTGAATCTTAGAAAAGTTAAATGACTGGTACATAGCTCAATTCACTAATCTAATGGCGGGAATCCTAATGATGGTAAAGAGTGGCCTTACGGTTAGGAACTGCTAAATTTGACTGATTGGTTGATCTCTAACCCCCACCCCTCTGCCATTTGTCTCTGGATCTATTTTTGTTCATCAATTTACGTTGAACATTATATCCCACAAATGAGTGAGATCATATGATATTTATCTTTCTCCAACTGGCTTATTTCACTTAGCATAATGCTCTCCGATATCATCCATGGTGTTGCAAATGGTAAAAGTTCCTTCTTTTTTTACAGCTGCATAGTATTCCATTGTGTAGATGTATCACAGTTTTTTAACCCACTCATTTGCTGATGGGCACTTAGGCTGTTTCCAAATCTTAGCTATTGTAAATTGTGCCATTATGAACATAGGGGTGCATATATCCTTTCTGCTTGGTGTTTCTGGTTTCTTGGGATATAGCCCTAGAAATCCCAGTGGGATTACTGGGTCAAATGGGAGTTGCATTTTTAATTTTTGGAGGAAACTCCATACTGTTCTCCACAGTGGCTGCACCAGTTTGCATTCCCACTTGCAGTGCCCAAGGGTATCTTTTTCTCCGCATCCTCGCCAACACTTGTCTTTTGCTGATTTGTTAATGATAGCCATCCTGACAGGTGTGAGATGGAATCTCATTATTTTGATTTGCATCTCTCAGATGATTAGTAACTTAGAGTATATTTTCATATGTCTCTTAGCTTTCTGAATGTCCTCTTTCAAAAACTATCTACTTAGGTCCATTGCCCAATTTTTATTGGGTTGTTTATCTTCTTTTTGTTAAGTTGTATGAGTTCCCTGTAAATGTTGGAGATTAAGCCCTTATTGGTGATAACATTGGCAAATACGTTCTCCCATGCAGTGGGCTTTCTTGTTGTTGTGTTGATGGTTTCTTTTGCTGTGCAGAAGCTTTTCATTTTGATGTAGTCCCATTTGTTTATTTTCTCCTTAGTCTCCATCGCCCTAGGAGCTATATCTGTAAAGCTATTGCTACAACATATGTCTGATAATTTGCTGCCTATGGAGTCTTCTGAGATGTTTATGGTTTCCTGGCTTACATTTAAATCCTTTATCCATTTTGAGTTTATTTTTGTGTATGGTGTAAGTTGATGATTTAGTTTCATTTTTTTTTTGCATGTATCTGACCAAATTTCCCAGCACCTTTTATTGAAGAGACTGTTTTGACTCTGTTGTATGTTCTTGCCTCCTTTTCAAATATTAATTGAGCATAATGGGTTGGGTTGATTTCCCACATTCTTTCTTATGCTTTCTATCTGCCCTCCTTGCCCTGGCACCTCCCCACCAGCCCTTCCAGCAGCATCCCATCAAGTCTTTCCCATGCCTCCAATTTCTACAAGTTTGTTTTTGCTGCATCTCTATGAACATCTCTCTCTTCTCATTCTGATCACACTTTTTTTTTCTACTTGTCATGGCCTATGTGATTGGACCCATCTAAGTAATCTGGTTAATCTCTTGATTTGAAGGTGTGGTAACCAGAATTACACTGGCAAGATTTCTTTACATACTAGAATAATGTTTCAATGATTAACTAGGGGATAGGAGTCTTGGGGAGACATCTTTGCAATTCTGCCTACCACATTTCCCGATTTATTTATCTAAAGCAGATGGCAGCTTCAGGGCAGAGAGTGGGCTGTGTCTGATACATTTTACCTTGCTAACACTGATCAGTGCTATTGTAATTGCTGAATCTAATGAGAGGCACTATGAAAGACCAAAAAACTAGACATTATTCTTTACACTTAACACTCATCTCCTTGACAAATCTATAGTCCAAAACTCACTGATAATTCCTATGGCTAGGGTTTTCCAAGTATTCCTAATGATAGCATTCATCTGTTTCCCAAAACTCTCCTCGATAGATCCTGATTCAGTGAATCTAGGATGGAAACCAGAAATTTACTTTATGAAGTACCCCTCCCCCAAGTCACCTTATCTTAATGGAAGATGGAGCTACACTGTCACAGGACTCAAGCCCTTTCCCGCCACTAGGTCGTTATATTTCCTGTCCCCTCTGCCTGTGTTGTACCTCCCCTTGCTCTTTGCAGGTCCAGCTCCTCCCCATCCTTCAGACCTTAGTTTTTGCATTCTCTTCTCAAAAGGCTCTCCCATGACCACCCTATCTACTGAGATTTTTTCTCCCTAGTTATATTTCAGCCTCCTCACTGTGTTCATTTCCTGTGCGGTGCTGATCATAATCTGAACAGATTTTATTAAAGAATTTACTTGTTTCTTATCAACCTCCTAAACTAGCATGTACTATTGAATAAGGCAAGGGACATTTTATAATCTAACTCTTATGCTAAGCACACTGCTTGATGCTCAACAAGTGTTCATTAAATGTATGAATGAATGAACTGCAGCAAACCTGCAAGCATGGTGTCAGACTCAAATAAAAGCCAAAAGCTAATAGGGCAAAAACATTCCTTAGGAGCTCATCTGGTGATCATTTCATATTATCAATAAGAATACGTAGCCGAAACCAGTTTGGCTCAGTGGATAGAGCGTCAGCCTGCGGACTGAAAGGTCCCGGGTTCGATTCCTGTCAAGGCATGTACCTTGGCTGCGGGCACATCTCCAGTAGGGGGTGTGCAAGAGGCAGCTGATCAATGTTTCTCTCTCATCGACGTTTCTGACTTTCTATCCCTCTCCCTTCCTCTCCGTAAAAAGTCAATAAAATATACTTTTAAAAAAAGAATATGTAAAAATATTCTGCCCAATGCCATTAAATACATTTTGGAGATATGGATGTAATATTTAGTCAACTGAGAAAAGATTTGTGTGACACCAATATTTCAAATATTAAAGACATAAAGTCATTTTGTTTCATGGACACTTACTACTATCTATTGATATGATAGTTATTGCCACAGTTCTCTGCTTAAATATGTAGCCAAATGTGTATAAACTTTCACATAAATGTCAGTGGATAATTTAAAATTTAGCCTAAAAACTACTTCAAGTGTTCCTCAATTGGTTATTGTAATTGCTGAATCTAAGTTCTATCCTTTCGGGAGCTAAAGCACTCCTGAAACTGCATTTCCTTGGGTATATTTCACATTTGATTCATGAGTGAGTGAGTAAGCAAAATGAGGACCTCCTTCTTCCTTCAACAGTTCCTAGGCCTCTTCTCCATCTTTCTTTGTCCTTCTATGTGCCTAAGCAGGCCTACTTCCATAGACTATATCAGCCAGACCTCTGTACCTCTGGTTGCAGTTGGGTTTGGTTAATAGGAGTTACCTGGAGAGTGAACAGAGTACAGGAGACTTGAAAAAAGATCAAAGCAATTATTCTCCTCGCTCTCTTCCAGCTCCATAGTCTTCTTTTGTGGTGAGAATTCCTATGGGAAACCCACTTCCATGGTTCTAACTATCACTGTGCCTGGTAGTTCTGTTTCCTCTTTTGGCTTATCAGGCCCGAGGATGCTGACAGCTTTCTGATATTGCTATTCTCTGATGTCCCAACATCTCTTAATGGCTCCCTTCACTCTATACCTCTAAATAGCTCCTTCACTGGAAAGATGTCTTCCAACCTCCTAGCTGCACGTGCTGTTTTCTTCGGGGACTCTGACCCATTTATTCATTTTCCTTGCCCCAGTTTCCTATTCCATTTGTGTGATTGCAAGAGTAGAGAACCTGAGAGGGCATTCCTAAGATATCGTCTGCTCCTGCCTGTTATTTATGACCATCAAGGATGCTAGGCACATTTCTTCCCCAGTCTTTTACCCATCTTCATACTTCTGATGTTTGCAAAGACTTCGAGCCCTGGCCAGGGAGCTCAGATGGTTAGAGTGTTGCCCCAATACACCAAGGTTGTGAGTTTGATCCCTGGTCAGGCCACATGTAAGTAACAATTAATGAATGCATAGGTAAGTGAGACAAGTTGATGTCTCTGTCTCTCTCTGCCCCCGTTCCTCGGCCTCTCTAAAAATAAATTAATTAAAATCTAAAAGATTTATAAAGAAAAATAAAAACAGTTCACAATTGGACATGGATTTTCTTTTCTGCTTGGTCAAAATGAGAGGTAAGGCTTTAAAGCTCATTTTATTTGTTTAAATGAGGAAGTCAACCTTGAGTACTTACATTTGAAAGCTTAATTGTGCGTTTTCATTTATTTGTGGATGATAATAAGTCAGTTGAGTGGCCTATTCTGTTTATAAAATAGTTAATTTGGCGGTATTTCAAGAAATGTAACATGACAAATAATGCATTGTAATATGAATGGCTTGCAAAACAAACAAAGCTAATAAAGTCTCCATTCTCTGAATCACTGTAAATGGGGTCCTAGCACTTGAATAAAGCTCTCATCTAATGAGCATTTCACTCTTTTGTCTAACTGCAAAGGGGCCACTTTCAACAATTGGCTTATAAAATACCCAATGACTATCTATAATAATGAACTTGTATACAGATAAATGAGATATTACAGGGAAAGAGCTTTGGATCTTAGGTGGAAAGGAGACCCCCATGTTGTGAAAACAGTGGGCCAGAATATATTCCTAGATATCACACATCCTGGAAATAAAACTTTGAACAAGATACTGCACCTAACCACGCTTTGGGTTTCTCATCTTTAAAATAATAAAACCCTCCAGCTTAATAGATAATGAGTTAATATATTAATTTCTGTTTCCTCCAAAGCAGGGCCAGCAATAAGGACTAAAGAGCACATGGTTTACTTGGGAGGTAGTCCCAAAAAGCAGGAGTGAGAGAGCAAGAACAATGAGATAAGGAAATAGAAAAATACAATTAAAATCTTTATAAATGAGCTTGTTACCACAATGAATAACTTGAACTCAAACTCACCAGAGTCTCTGAGCATGTATGTATAGAATGATTCTTAGAATTGCTTCTGTGAAGGAAGTGAAGGAAGACATTGGTAAAGCATCCATATAGAGACTTTCCACTTGTTGAAACCTGCCACCAGATATTAATTTCCTAGCACCTCCAGCTGTTACTGTCCAGAGATTAAGAGGCCTGTGGGACCCTAGGGCAGAAAATAGGATTGCTCTAGGTTCTTGAGGTTGGATAAATTAGGTTAAATGGAACTGCCCACCTCAGAGGTACTGAAATCAGAAGGACATAATATGGGACCAAAAGGTATTTGTTAGAGAAAATATGTTATAAATGCTTTTCGTTTATAGCCTGAACTAAGGTTGTTGTGGTACAGGTAGGGAGGGAATAATGTTTCAAGAGACAACCGAGGTAGAGATGACAAGGCTCCTGAATAGCTAAATAAAAAAAAATCCAATGAACTTGATACTTCTAGCATGGAAGGCTGGATAAATAATTGTGTTGATCACTGAAGTAGTAAATGTGGTGCCAGGACATTTTTTTGAAGGAAAATAAAGAAATTGGTAATAGGTAATACTTGGTTGAGAATAATAAATTCTGTTCCCTTTCTGAGAAAAGTCTCTTAGCATCATGATGTCATTAAAGAATTCTGCTTTTTTTTTTTTGTAGTAACAGCATTCTCAACCCAAGCTAATAAGTAGGAAATTAGTGGAGCTTTCTTTTCTGCAGCAAAGTAGGTAGCAGAGGGATGTTATTGGGGATTTGTGAACCCCCACAAATGAAAGCCATTTAACTAGAAAGAACCACCAATGCCCACAAATGCCAGCTCATTCCAAAAAGACCTTTGTGGTAAACAGAGAAACTTAGTGATTACTTAGGAAACTGCTAGGTTTTGAAAATGAAATAAGCACACATTTCTAGAAATTTAAGAAAGGAATAAGCCAGAAATCTAGACAGAGCTTTGACCATTTAAAAATATTTTAATTGATTTCAGAAAGGATGGGAGAGGGAGAGAGACATAGAAACATCAGTGACGAGAGAGAATCATTGATTGGCTGCCTCTTGCACGCCCCACGCTGGGGATCAAGGCCATAACCCAGGCATGTGCCCTGACCAGGAGTTGAACCGTGACCTCCTGGTTCATAGGTCAATGCTCAACCACTGAGCCTCGCCACCAGGGCCAGAGCTTTAACCTTAGCTGACTCCAACTGACCAGACATGCAATTATGTATGTAATTAGAGTGCATAGGTGGCATACACTGGAATACTGGACATACAAATGGAGAGAAAAAATGAAATGTTTTCTTTTGGAATAGAATGTCTTTATAGAACATACTGATCTAATTTACCAGAAGGAGCAGTGTTTTCTGGCTATTTCTCTTTCAGGGCCAGACAGCCAATTGTCCCTGTTACCAAGCATCTTGTTAGAATTATTGTCTCTATGTGTTTGAAAGGGCCTTAATGCGGCTCCTTTATTTTTTTGTGCCCTCTAAACCAAGGTAGATGATTTTTTTTTCATAAAGGGACAGACAGTAAATATTCTGGATGCCACATGGCCTTTGTCACCACAACTCAAACCTGCCATTGTGGCACTGAAAGAAGCCATAGACAATTTGTAAGTGAAGGGGCATGGCTGTGTGCTAAGAAAAGTTTTCCAAAATAGGTGGTGGGCTAGATTTGACCTGTATAGGCTGCCGTTGGCCAATTGCCTACTTTAAACTAGCGCTACTTGAAATGTGGTCTCTGGATCAGCACCCACCCAAAACAGATGTTTGCGTCCACAATGAATAGGTACAGAAATTGATAGTAAGCATTTAGAAACTTGCATTTTGCTAAGACATTGCTGTCACACGAGCACATGATTTGTTTAATAATGATTCGTATTGTATTCAACAAAAGTATCAGTCAATGATGAGTTGCAAATAAAGCACACTATCCTTACAGTTTGAGAAGCCATACAGTTTGAGAAGCAAGACTCTGAATTCCACATTCATCCTCATTTTCTAGATAAGTAATGAGATTCAGAGAATAGAGCTGTTCGGTGTAATCCAGACCGTTAGGGAAAGAGCATTCTTAGTCCAGTGATACTCCATTATGGGGTACAAATTCCACAGTCTATGTTGACTTTGTGCCTTAAACTCTTCCTGCAAGACCACAGCTATAGCTTTGAATATTTTCATCTACTCAGAAAGTTGGACAGTCACATACCAAGTGGTTTTCTTGTAAGGGTAGAAAGTATAACTCTCCAACTTCCAAACTCCTAATCCTGTGTCTGAGGTGATATGAACCCAGGTGGTTGTTCCACAATAGTCTGCTCTTTCTCAATTATTTAAGATTCTGTAACTCCCAGGATAAATTCCAGTATCACTGTTCATTTCAACCCATGTAAAATTACTCAATTATAAGGAAGGCTCTCTGGCTCTCAAACAAAAAGCCACATGATTCCAAATACTCTGTCCCCCTCTACTCCCTACCACCTACCTAGATTTTCAACCCTCACTTACATAGAAAAAATAACTAGCTACTTACATACCTAAAGAGTCCAGATGCTATTAAAATACAGTGAGTAATGAGGGACAACTGCAATGTCAGTGGAAGATGGAACAGCTGACATTATTTGTTGGAGGGCCCTTAACGGCCCACAAATCTAAATAATGCCCGAGATTCATCGACCATGTCGACAAGATCAGCTTAAAGAATGGTCACTTAAAAATGAATGAAAAATATCGATTTATACATAAAAAGGATGATTCCTGTTAACATAATTCAGCCTGCGGGAGAAAATGGCCACACCATCATAGGCCAATGATCAGTTTTAGACAAAACTGCTTGAATTTTATTTAGAGGATATTTAAATGCATAACAGTATCAATTTCAAATTCCACTGATTTAACATCATTGGGGAATGATTTAATACTTGGCCAAAGTTTCCGTCTTCTGAAAAAAACTCTTACAGCAATTGGAGACAACTAATATTAGACATTTATTATGGACTTGATTCATACTTATAGACTTATTTTTAGTTCTATACTATTTCTCTCTGTTCCTGAAATGGAGCTCTAAAGAGTTTTTGAAGAGCCTAGGTGACTTATAAGCTTATTTGTTTCATTTAGTTTCTAAACATATGCAAAGCTAAAGGAGTTCGTCACCAGAAAACCAGTATTACATGAAATGTTGAAGGGTCGTTAAGAAGAATAAAAAAATAAAAATAGGACTAAAATGGCAATAGATACATATCTATCAACAATTGAATCTAAAAATAAAATAAATGAACCAGGAATCTAACCTATACTAATAAGGGGGCAATATGCTAATTAGACTGGGAGACCTTCTGAACAAAGCAAGTGCTGGGGCTGAGGCAGAGGCAGTTAGGGGAGGTCAGGCCAGGAGGGGAGGGCAGTTGGGGGTGATCAGGCCAGCAGGTGATGATCAGGGGAGGCAGTTGGGGCGAGCAGGGTGAAGGGGGGCTGTTGGGGGCAAGCAGGCCATCAGGGGGGCAGTTGGGGATGAGCAGGCTGGCAGGGTGCAGTTTGAGGGAATCAGGCAGGTAGGCAGGTGAGTAGTTAGGAGCCAGTAGTCCTGGATTGCAAGAAGGATTGAGCATAAACTGGCAGTCATCCCCTGAGGAGTCCCAGATTGGAAAAGGTGCAGGTTGGACTGAGGAACACACCCCCATGCACAAATTTCTTGCACTGGGCCACTAGTGAACAAAATAAACTGATGAATAAAATAGAACCAGAGACATGGAAACATCGAACAGTCTGACGAATCTCAGAAGGAAGTGGAGGGGTGGTGGGATGACATTAACCGAAGAATTTATATGCATGCTAGAGGCTCAGTGCACGAAATTCATGCACTTGGGGGCAGTCCCTCAGCCCAGGCTGCACCCTCTCAGTTGCCTTCTTTACACCCCCCACTGGGGATTGAGCCCACTATCTGGCATGTGCCCCTGACCAGAATTGAACCCAGGACCCTTCAGTCTGCAGGCTGACTTTTTTTGTTTAATCCCTTTACCTTTTCCACTTAGCCCCCAACCTCCATCCCTCTAACAGTTGTTAGTCTGTTCTCTGCATCCATGAAGCTGTTTCTATTTTGTTAGTTTATTTTATTAGATTCCACATATAAGTGAAATCTGACTGGCCTATTTCATTTAGCATAATACTCTCCATCCATGCTGTCACAAAATAGAAGATTTCCTTTTCTATGGCCAAGTAGTGTTTCATTCTGTAAATGTGCCACAGCTTTTTCAGTCACACATCTGCTGATGGGCACTTGTGTTGCTTCCAAATCTTGGCTATTTTAAATAATGGTGGAATGAACGTAGGAGTGCATAGATGCTTTCACATCAATGTTTTGGGTTTCTTCAGATACAGTCCCAGAAGTGGAATCACTGGGTCATAAGGTAATCCCACTTTTAATTTTTTGAGGAAACTTCATACTTCTTTCCACAGTGACTGCACCAGTCTGCATTCGCACCAACAATCCACGGGGTTCCTTTTTCTTCACATCCTCCCTAACACTTGCTTTTTGTTGATTTATTGATGATGGCCATTCTGAGAGACGTGAGGTGATATCTCATTGTGGTTTTAATTTTCATTTTTCTGGTTATTTGTGATGTTGGGCATCTTTACATATGTCTATTGGCCTTCTATAACAGAGTTATTTTAAATATTTTTATTGATCTTTCACAGAGAGGAAGGGAGAGGGATAGAAAGTCAGAAACATCTATGAGAGAGAAACATCAATCAGCTGCCTCTTGCACACCCCCTACTGGGGATACGCCTGTAACCAAGGTGCATGCCCTTGACCGGAATCGAACCCAGGACCCTTCAGTCCACAGGCCGATGCTATATCCACTGAGCCAAACTGGTCTTGGCAACAGAGTCATTTTAAATGATGAACCCACACCTCTTATTATTCCAATTCTCCATTTCCTAGAAACAAAATAACCTTCTCAAATAATGACGAGCACCTGGCTGCAACTAAGTTTTGCAGGCATTGGTTTTGAAGGAGATGGTCTGTTTGCAAAAGCCAGGAGGAAAACACTTCATACCACACTTCATCCTCTCTGTCCTTGGATAAATTTATCTCCATGCTCACACATGCTAGCTGTCATACAACCTACATGTTTTATGACTGGGAGTTACAGATTATAATGCTATGTATGGCAGTTACTCTAGAATTTGTCTCAAGTGTGGATTATGGGTTTTCCTCTTGAAATTTTCATTGTAGGAAAAACTTGTCACAGAGTATAATGATTTTGGCTGTAAGTAATTTTTAATACAGTGTACTGGGTTCTCGTGAAATTTGAATGAGTAGAAAGGAAAGGTCAGATGGCTATAAGAGTAGTGGGTGCTTTTTTTTTTTTCACCTTAAGTGATCAACAAAAACAAAGCTCTTAAACAAGTTCTATATGTTGGTTATCTAGTCCAGGGAGTAGTACGCTGTTTCCTGCAAAGAGCCAGATAGAAAATATTTCAGGCTTTGCAGGCCCTCTGTCACAACTACTGAACTCTGCTGCTATAGCATGAAAGCAGCCATGGATAATACATAAATAAATTAGTGTGGCTGTATTTATGAGCACTGCATTTATGGGCATAGAAATGTGTTCTAAGTATAGCTGGATCTGTTTTTGTTCATTAGTTTATGTTGTTAATTATATTCCACAAATGAGATCATGTGATATTTACCTTTGACTGGCTTATTTCACTTAGCATAATGTTCTCCAATTCCATCCATGGTGTTGCAAAAGGTTAAGAATTCCTTCTGTTTTACAGCAGTATAGTAGTCCATTGCATAGATGTACCACAGTTTTTTAACCCACTCATTTGCTGATGGACACTTAGGCTGTTTCCAAATCTTAGCTATGGTGAATTATGCTGCTATGAACATATAGGGGTGCATATATCCCCTATGATTGGTGTTTCTGATTGGTGTTTCTAGTTTCCTGGGATATATTCCTAGGAGTGGGATTACTGGATCAAATGGGAGTTCCATTTTTAGTTTTTTTGAGGAAACTCCATACTGTTCTCCACAGTGGCTGCACCAGTCTGCATTCCCACCAGCAGTGCACAAGGGTTCCTTTTTCTTCGCATCCTCGCCAGCACTTGTCGTTTGTTGATTTGTTGATGATAGCCATTCTGACAGGTGTGAGATGGTACTGCATTATTATTTTGATTTTCATCTCTCAGATATTACTGACTTTGAGCATATTTTCATGTGTTTCTTGGCCGTCCTTATGTCTTCTTTCAAAAAGTATTTAGGTCCGTTGACCATTTTTTATTGGGTTGTTTATCTTCCTTTTGTTAAGTTGTACAAGTTCCCTGTAAATGTTGGAGATTAAACCTTTATTGGTGATAACATTGGCAAATATGTTCTCCCATGCAGTGGGCTTTCTTGTTTTGTTGATGGTTTCTTTTGCTGTGCAAAAGCTTTTTATATTGATGTAGTCTCATTTGTTTATTTTCTCTTTAGTTTCCATTGCCTTAGGAGTGGTATCAGTGAAGAAATTGCTTCGGCATATGTCAGATTTCGCTGCCTATGGATTCCTTTAGTATTTTTATGGTTTCCCATCTTATGTTTAAGTTCCTTCTCCATTTTGATTTTATTTTGTGTATGGTGTAAGTTGGTGCTCTAGTTTCATTTTTTGCATGTATCTGTCTAATTTTCCCAACACCATTCATTGAAGAGACTATCTTGACTCCATTGTATGCTCTTGCCCCTCCTTTGTCAAATACTAATTGAACATAGTGATTTGGGTTGATTTTTGGGTTCTCTATTCTATTCCATTGGTCTATACAGCTGTTCTTGTGCCAGTACCAGGCAGTTTTGAGAATAGAAGCTTTGTAATACAGCTTGATATCTGGTACTGAGATCTCACCTACTTTGTTCTTTCTCAGGATCGTCAAAGCCAGTTCTTAACACAATGCCTTGTATGTAGCAGGTGTTCAGTAAATACTGTTGATGAATGGATTTATTAATAAATCCAGTCACATGGTCAGAGCAAGGTCCCTTTGAACCCTGATTGGGAGGGAATGGGGAAGAGTTTTCCTCTGAAAAGGGGACAATTCCTGAAGAGCTACCAGACATTTTGGACTACTTGCAATCTGAGTCCTTACTCCTGCTGGCAGTAGGCTGGCACAACTTACATGGATCTGAAATGAGTCACATCTCCAGGGAGTCATATTCCATAGAATCTTAGCACGTAGAACTTTAAGGAACCTTAAAAATCACCCAATCCCACCAATTCTTGTGAAATGAGAAGGCAGAGCTCAGAAGATGACAGGCCCCATTGAAACCCATAGAGTCAATGCTGGGACATATCTCTGAGTCAGAGCTTGTTCAACTCTACTTTGTGGAATGCACATTTTCATGCCTTATGGGTAAATACCTAGAAGTAGAATTGCTAGGACAAACATAGGTGTGTATTTAAGAACACTTAGTGTATAAGAACACTAAGCTCTTTCTTTGCCCAAGTATTTGTACCATTTCAAATTTCCACCAGTAACATATGAGAGAATCCAGTTCCTCCACATCCTCGCCAGCATTCGGTATGGTCAGTGTTTTCCATTTTAGCCATTCTAGTGGGTAGTAGTACCTCTTATATGGTTCCAAGGAATACCTCACACATGCTTATTTTGTCTTTTCCTGTTAACTAATAATGTTGAAAACTTTTTCATGTGTTTATTGACCAGTCATATATCTTCCTTAGTGAAGTTCAAGTTTTTTGCTCACTTTTTATTGATTACTGTGTCTTTCTACTCGGATTTAGGAGTCCTAGAGTATGCTATATTTTAACAAAAGGAAGATAAATATTAAAAAGGGATTTTCAAATAGCTTTTAGAACCTTTGACCAAATGTATTTTGTCTCACAGTATTTCATTAATGCCTCAACTATATATATATATATATATATATATATATATATATATATATATATTACACACACACACACACACACAAACACACAATTTGTGCACCACATCATATTCCTAAAAAGTAATACAACCTATATTTCTTAGTTCACTAAACTGACTCATACTCTCAACTTGCAGCTTAAACACTCAATTTCTGCCACAGATTCCCACAAAAAGCCACAGGCATCCAATCCAATATATAAACATAGATGTGGAGTAAATTGAATTTTTCATATTGTCATCAGGCCTGTTGACCAAAAGCTATTTGATTTCCAAAGCCCTTCCTGGGTAGATGGGTCAGTGTTTATTTTCATGGATTTTGCTGCTCTAAATCAAATCAACCAACCAACAGGTCTTTATTGAGTGCTCTAAGTCATCTCTGTAAGGCATTTCATGCATACATTTTAAATTCCAGTTCACAAATCCAGTTCCTCCTTTTTGACCTAGTTTTATTTGCTTTCCTTGACAGACAGTATTAAGCCTTTTTTTCATTTTTATCATTCACATATCTAATTTGGAAAGCAAATTGTTTCTCTGAAACTTGACATCATCATAATTCCAGTACAAGTAACAACAATAATCACATTAATAAAAACCTTAATTTTTCATAATAATTCATAGCATGTGCATACAATTCAATGACACCATACTATATACTACTCCATTGGGTAAAAAATACCTTCCTGTTCCACCCTTAAGGAATGAGTCTCAAGAAATAAAGAAACTAGTCTGAGGCCATGTGGCTGCTGACTTGGAAGGAGAAAAATCTGATCCCTTGTCTCATAAAAGAGCTCACTGGTATTTCCACATTGTGAGGATTTTTTCCCAAAGGCAGAGTCTATTCCAAAATTACGCATGAAATTGCAAATGTAATTCCTGCTAAGTGCTGTTGTAAATCAATAGCCAGGGAATTTGGTTCCTTTCTTAGCCCACGTACCAATATTTTAATGACATACTCTCATATTTAAAAAGGAAAGTAAAACAAAAGCAGAAAGGTACAAAGAAGAAATTAAAAATCAGTCAGAGCAAGGCACAGTTACTGCATTTTCAGGCATATAAAACGACTAGAACTGATGATAGGAGGAAGATAAACAATAGAGAGAGAGCAAGTGCCGGGCAAGTTCCTGGCGAGTTAGCAATGCCCATCATAACTACAAGCTATAGTATTTTTACACCTGGCTTATAAGACAACCCCCGATTTTTGAGAAGATTTTCCTGGGCTAAAAAGTCATCTTATATGCTGGAAAATACGGTAATTTGAAACATTTAAACATCCTTCCAAACTGCTTGCTGTCAATTCCTTCTATTTTGTCTTTCATGGTCTACACACACACATATGCACATACACACACATATATGCACACACAGTATTATGCACACACACACATACCCTTGTGTGGAATTATTGGGATCATGCACTTGTATATATGTATTGCCAAGGGTCCTCCGCCAGTTTTATCAGAGATTCCGGAGAGCAGCTCACACACACCAGGAAGTACATTCTACTCCAGCATCCCTGTTACATAGCCCATTGCTGGCTCCCCTGCTACAGAGTATTTATTGTGAGCTGGGTCTCAGCTCTGCAGGGTCTTGCTGCCTTTCCCAAGTGGCTGCTGCTGCTTTTTTACTGTAACCGCTCACAAAAGAACACTATTATCTCATCACCCTCTTCATCACAGGTGAAGGATATAACCTCTTCCATATCTATCATCCGCCCATCACACACCAGCCTCTGCCTTTTCACAATACATTCCTGGTGATCATCAAAAGAAAGTGAAGAAAAAAAAAAAAAACAGGATCGTTAGATAGCAGAAACCAAAGGAAGATCTATCTTTAGGGTCCCTCAGGAGGGGAGTTGCTCCCAGACACCACATGGCAGATTACACCTAGGAATTATGGGGCTTCACTATTATTCTGACCCTAGGTTCCCGAAAGATAAAGTCCTTCACTAGAGCAGTCACCTGGCCAGTCCCCATTTCGCCTAACGAATTAACTTCTTTGCAGGATGATTAAGAGGGAGAACAACATGCTATCTAGGGTACAAACTATGAAGATGTGGTCCAATTTTTCATCCTCAAGAGAAGTAAGGTGACTTATTAAAGGAAAAGTTTATTGGGCAATGGGCATGAGAATATGAACTAACTGACCCCGGACCCACCGGAATTTTAAGCAGCCCATCCCTCCCAAACTTGTTTGAAACCAGCTTTCTGGCATCCGCGATGCAAACCTTAAAGGCAGTTCATGACTTGCACTCATGACTTGCCTTATTTGTTATATTTTCTTTTTGTCTTATATCTATCTCACCCTTTTACTTTCTGTTTAGAGAGATATGCTGAGCTCACACCTGAGTGGCATAACTCTCCTTTTGTAGGCAAACCACAAATTCAGTTACAGACCTCCTTTATTCTTTTTTCCACTTACCACATAAGTTCAATTCCCAAAGTTCTCATTCCTCGGGCTTAAATGAAATTACATGGAAGAACAAAGAACTCCACAGCCCATGTCTGGCTTGCTAAAAGTGACGGGAAGAACAGGCAACAAGAGGAGGTAACCCTTAATTTCTTTTTATGTACTTGTTCTGTCAGGGACAGAGGGATGTATCTTAGACTCTCACTATTATTCCATGTTTTGCAAAACATTTTTGTCATATTTCTTAATGTGAATTGGGATATAATGCCTTCTGACAGTTACATCTTTGTTGTAGATTTTACCCTTCATGGTTTTAAAGTGACCCTTTTTGTCCTACTGAATGCTTTTTAACCTCTAATTAAATCTTTGTTGCTTTGTAATTACCTAATATATTTCCCATATACTTTTATTTTTAACCATTTGATTCTTTTGTATAAGTTCTCTTATATTCAGGATATATTTGTATTATCGATTTTTCCTTATACAGAGCATGCATTTTTGTTTTTTTAAATATCCATCTTAGATTTTTTTATCTTTTAATATGTACATTAAAAGATAAACATTGTACCCTCTTCCATTTAATAATAAAACAAATGTTATATTTTAAATAACCTTTTTAAAATTACTTTTATTAATTTTTAGAGAAAGAGAAATGGAGTGGGAGGGGGGAGAGATAGAGAAAGAGATAGAGATAGAGAGAGAGAGAGAGATCAACCTCCCACATGCACCCCTACCTGGGATCAAGGCCGCAATCTGGGCAAGGGCACATGCTTGGGTTTCAGGCTTGATCCCCAGTGTGGGGTGTGTAGGAGGCAGCCAATCAATGATTCTCTCTCATCATTGATGTTTCTATCTCTCTCTCCCTCTCTTTTCCTCTCTGAAATCAATAAAATTATATTTTTAAAAGATCTGTTATTTCTAATTCGATGCCATATTAAATAGTGCTACAATGAATATTATTTTCCCTATATCTGTGCTCACATACCAATTATGTGCTCAGGATATATCCCTGAAAAATGAATATCTAACTTATAGATGCACATTTCAAATCTGCCCTCCAGAAAGGTTGAAAAACTTGGATTCCCAACATTTTATTTCGTGACTATTTAACCACACCCTTACTACCACCAAGTATTATATGTTCTTTTAAAAATCACATTTTTTGGACAGACAAAATAATTCGCTATTATTGCATAAACTGTATTTATAGTACTTAACCACCAATATAGTACATGTTGCCATTTGTGTTTCTTATTTTCTGATTTTTATTTCTAGTGCCTATATTTTTCTAGAGAAATTTTAATGTTTCATTGATTTCTTTCTTTAGACTTTTCCACCTCACTCTTCAAAGATGAAGTGCATCTAAATTGCATGTTGAAAAAAAACCTTCAGTATTTTATTCAGTAACTAGAGAACCTGGTGCACAAAATTTGTGCACGGTGTGTGTGTGTGTGTGTGTGTGGGTGTGTGTGTGTGTGCATGTGTGTGTGCATGTGTGTGTGTGTGAGTGTGGTGTGTCCCTCAGCCCAGCCTGCACCCTCTCCAATCTGGGATCTCTCTCACAATCCAGGACTGCTGGCTTCCAACTGCTTGCCTGCCTGCCTGCCTGCCTGATTGTCCCTAATCACTTCTGCTTGCCAGTCTGACCACCCCCTAACTGCTCCCCTGCCAGCCCAATTGTCCCTAACTGCCCTCCCCTGCTGGCCTGGTTGCCTCCAACAGCCCTCCTTTACAGGCCTGGTCCCAACCAACTGCCCTCCCCTGCCGGCCTGATCACCCACAACTGCCCTCTTGGGCTGACCTTCTTGTGGCAACCATTTTGTGTCCACATGGGGTGGCCATCTTGTGTATTGGAGTGATGGTCAATTTGCATATTACCTCTTTATTATCTAGGATCTTAAGATAGGAAAGAAGGCAATCAATTTTTCAACTGCAAATATTCTCATTTTCTTTCAGAGCCAGAGGCACATTGCCATGAAAACTGTGTTGTCTTTATGAAAGCAAAATGTGTGTTCCATTAATGGACACAAGGGAGAAGGTAATTAGCTTGCACTAGAAAATAACTATATTTAATCTTCTTGGATAAAATTATATGAACTAAACTCAATCAGTTCAGATTTGCTCAGCAGACTCCTTGTGAAGTTTTTAATCACATGAGTTTGTTTGGCATATCTATATTTGGAAGGGATCCCAATGTGGACAGGACCTAATTTGGGAAATGAAATCCCACACCTCCAAACAGAAATGATATTAAAAATATTTCATGACGATGAGAGGCATGAAAATGGACCAATTAAGATAGACGTTGGCTGTAAACAATATTTCTAGCCAGAGTGTATGTACAGCAGCTGAAAAAAATATCATGCCAATTAAGAAACTTTCCTTATAAAATAAAACATATCTAGGGGCCTTTAGCTCCTTTTCCTTTCTTTAAATCCTGTGATTCTTCTTTTAGTTGGCATACGACCATCAATTTAAACCTCCCTAAGCACATTTTTAAAAAATAACTAGAAATTGTGGGGAAGAAATTAAAAGGGGATGCAAATAGAGGAAATAATTTTAGACAAGTATTCAAATTCAATAAGTGTCTATAATTGAATACCTATAAGTACATAATCACTCTACAAATTTATACAGAGGCCATTATCTAGAGACTGGAGAACCAACTGAAAATTCAAGGATTAGAAATTCTGTGTATAATTCCATTGGAGATGTTAAATATTTAATAGTTGACTAAGAACTCCTGTCGATTAAACATAATGGTGTTTTACAAAATTGTAATTTAAAAAATTCACAAAGTCAAAGAAAAAATCCTGAAATTGGAAAACAACTGAAACTATATATATATATATATATCCTCCTCCTCTTACTCCTCCTCCTCCTCCAAAGTGATATATATATATATATATATATATATATATATATATATATATCTCAATTTGGCAATATAACCAGAGAAAATAATTGTTTTAAATGTCTCTAAAACAGATTTTGACTTTGCACCCTTAGGATATATATTACAAGGAAAAAAAGTACAAAAATGCTAAATTTCATTCAGTAGTTTTTGGTTAGTGGTAATACTATATTGTATTTTTAATTAAATTTGTTGGGGTAACATTGGTTAATAAGATTATATAGGCTTCAAGTATACATTTGTTTGAAACATAATCTGTATATTGTACTGTGTGCCCAAAGTAAAATAATCTTCTATCACCATATATTTGGCCCCTTTTACACTTTACTATCCACCAGCCCCTTCCCTCTGGTAACCACCACACCGTTGTCTCTGAGTTTCAGTTTTATATCCGACACGTGAGTGAGTGAAATCATATGGTTATTAGCTTTTTCTGACTGACATATCGTTTAGCATAATATTCTCAAGGTCCAGTGTAAGAGAAAAGGTTCATGTTGTTGTAAATGGCAATAATTTCATCTTGTCTTATGGCTGAGTAGTATTCCACTGTGTAAATGTACCACATCTTCTTTATCTAATTATCTATGGAGGGACAGGCTGTTTGCTTCCATGCCTTGGACCATGAATAAATACTGCAATGACCCATGTGTTGGGTTACAAAACTAGCCCCAACAAATTTAAGAACAATCAAATCATACCAAGCATATTCTCTGATTACAGCGCCTTAAAATAGAAATCAACTTCACAAAGGAATTAAAAAACACACAACTATGTAGAGATTAAACAACATGCTACTCAAAAGTGACTGGATCAAAGAATAAATAAAAGGTGAGATCAAAAGATATATAAAGACAAATCAGAATGACAATACAACATATCAAAACTTCTTGGGATACAGTAAAAGCAATAGTAAAAGGGAATTTTATATCATTATAGGCCTATCTCTAGAAATAAGAAAAATCTCAAGTGAACAACCTAACATTGCATGTTAAAAACTAGAAAGAGAACAAACGCAGCCCAAAGTCAGAAGAAAGGAAATAAAAATTAGAACATAATTGGAAGAAATAAAGAACAAAATGACTAGACAAAAATTAATAAAACAAAGAGCCGGTTCTTTGAAAAGATTAATAAAAAATTGACAAAGCCTCTGGTTAGACTCACTAAGGAGAAAAAGGAAAGACCCATTTAAACAAAAGCATAAATGAGAGAGAAGAAGTTACCACAGACATCACAGAAATACAAAAGATCATACTAAAATATGATGAAAAACTATATGCCACCAAATTCAATAACATAGAAGAAATGGATAAGTTCCTAGAAATATATAAAGTTGGAACATCTAAATGGACTAGATTTCTACCCTGGCCCATGTGGGTCAGTTGGTTGGGCAGCGTCCTGTGCACTGAAAGGTTGCCAGTTTGCCAGGTTGTGGGCTCGATCCCCAGGAGGGGGCATGCAGACGGCAGCTGATTGATGCTGTTTCTCTCCCATCAATGTTTCTATCTGATTATCCCTCTCCTTTCCTCTATCTCTAAAAGAAAAAAATCAACAGTGAGGAAATTGAAAGAACTCATCATAAACCTCCCCAAAAATAAAAGTGTGGGACCAGATGGCTTCATTAGTGAATTCTACCAAACATTTAAAGATTTGAGTCTATTGGTGTGCTTATATGCATGCATACAAGTCCTTTGGACAAGACACTGGGGGTGGGGGGGGTGGGATGAGGGCATGCGACAAGGGGTAGGGGAGGCTGGGGGAAGGTCAATGGGGAAAAAAGGAGGTATATGTACTAATATATGTAATATTTTAAACAATTAAAAAATAAAGGAAATTCAAAAAATCAATGGGAAAATAAAAACAAAAAAATAAAATAAAGAAGATTTGATACCTATCCTTCTCAGACTTCCATTTATATTCCAAAAAATAAATAGTAGAATACAAGATTTTTCAGTGTAAGAGAAAAGAGCCATAAGTATAAAAACAAATAAGAATGCTAAAAAAATATCAATTAGACTCTAAGGCTGTCTGCTGATACTGCCTGGAAACAATGACATGCTCTAAACTACAATTCCTAAATGGTATTAACAGCTAAAGAGTGGCAGGGTTCTTGAAAGTAACAGCTGTTTCTAGGTATGGGACGTTGTAAACATGGCATGTACTGGTGAGCCAGAAAGCAAGGAAATACTAAAATATTAATAGGATTGAGTTTCCACTGAGCAAATTTGGGCTTATTAAGAATCAAAAAATATGTTAAGGGCATATATGTTAACAATAAAAACTAATCCTATCTAATAAAAACATGCAAATTGACCATACCTTCCCTACACCTATAAGCCGCACCCACCAGCCACACCCACCAGCCAATCAGGAGGGGGCAGGGCCGAGGCATTCGTCTGGCGGCCAGCCAGTGCTCAAAGTAGGGGGCGGGGCTGCCGAGGTGCATGCAGGGTGCCCCCAGGGCTGGGCGGTTGCTGCCAGAGCTAAAGCCTCACTGGGGGATAAGGCTGAGGTGTCAGGCAACGGGGGGGGGGGGGGGGTGCCCCAGGGCCGGGCAGTTGCCATGCAGTCACCAGTGGCCAGGCTTAAGGCCAGGGCCGGGGGGCAGGACCGAGGCAGCCGGGACAGAGCTAGCCATCAGTCCCATTGCAGGGTAATGGCTGGGTGCCCAAGGCCTAAAGCTTTGGCCAGGGGTAAGCAGTCAGTAGGACACCTCCTGAGCACTCCCAGTATGTGTGAGGGGGCAGGTTGGGCTGAGGGATCACTCATCCCCAGTGCACAAATTTTGTGCACCAGGCCCCTAGTTTTTATAATATTCTAATCAAAATTAGTTGGAAAGTTTATAAACCTCTATAGCAATCAATGAAAACCGCATGCCTTCCAAAAATATAATGACTATCACTGATTGAAAGGCATTAACTATATTAAAATCCGTAAGTGTATAAGAAGAAAACAACAACAAAACACTCATTTGCCACCACTGGAGGAGATTAGAACACCTACTCTTTACCTTGGAATTTATCCCGGTTTGCATTAGGAATTATACTTCAGAGTAACTAAATTGACACAGCTGAGGAGAAAGATCTTTCTCAAAGTAGAATGACAGCTGATAAACTGTAGCACAAATGATAGAATTAGAAAACCACCAATCCATAGCCTCTTATGTAGTCTCTCATTAGGGCAAGGATTATCCACAGATGTTGAAACCATTAGGTGGATTGTTGATGAAGAATTGGATAAGCACATGGTAGCAGAGTTATGCCAGAGATTACAAACTGCTTGCGGGGGGTGGGGGGAATGGAACATTACAAGGGAGGGATTAGGCTGTCACCACTTTAACCCAGTGATCAGTCTGCATTTTCAAATAATAATGGGACAATTAGACCTTAGGAACCCCCTGAGGTGTTGAAGTAGGAAATATACACCATCGCTTACGAAGTATTCCTTCCAATAAATGCTTAATGTGAGTTAAATCAAGCCTGATGATCTGACTTCCACTTTACAGGAAATAACAGGGCATAGCAGGGCATAAGGTAAAACCTGAACAAGTCAAGTTTGACCTCCACAAGGTAAAACCTGAACAAGTCAAGGAAGTGAAACTGTTATGGAGCTATTGTTTAAAGCAGAGGGTCTCATTGATGAGCAAAGGCTTTGTACAAACACCAACAATCTTGGCACAGTGAATGCTGGAACTCACAGGCAGAGGATTCTACAGTAGGTTGTGGGCACAGCAGAAAGCACCGTGAGTGATGCTACAAGAGAGGGACTCCCTTTCATGAGCGGCCTTGAAAGCAGAGGGAGTCTGGGGATCCTGAACTCAGGAAAGTGGTAAAAAAGTATTGTGTGGTGGGTGCCTCTGCCGATAGCATCCAGCAGTCTCGTGGGAAATTGAGGCCATGTGCAGCACTATTTGCTGGGCTACCGATTCCAGATAGCAGAACACCGGGAGAGTACCATTCAGTAGACAAAATCTACTTGTCTCCCTGCGGGGACTTCCGGCCTGGTCTCTTCATCAGGACAATAGGGGGACCGGAGAGAAAGACGGAATTTCCAATTTCTGTGTCTGTGTGTAAGCTTGGCAATTACCACCACTCAATGCTAACAACAAGTGGAAAATTGAACAAACTGAAAAATTCATAACTCATCTTAGATGCATAAGAACAGCAAGGTCACTGGGAAAACCACTGCCCCCCAAATTGGAGAGAGAGGCAAGCACCGAAAATCACAACTTAAACCAGAGCAGAAACTTAGGAGGTGGCAACTCCATGGGAACCAGTGATGAGGCAGGAAAACCTGGACTGAAATTGACGAATTGCTGGAGGCTCAGATCTGAGAACTAAAAACTTCGGGGGACCCAATCTTTTGTAAAGTTTAACTCCATGAGCTCAAGCTGACTCTCATAGTAAATATCGGAGGAAACTCCCCTGGTTCGTCTGACAAGGGGAGGAGAAAAGGAACCATTTTGAAATATGCCAGAGCCCTCTGTTCTTCACAAGGTCTACCCTCAGGAGAAACTATTTAACCAGAGCCTAACTGATCTGAGGAAAGGGAATGACCCAATTCCAGCCCATTCTAGCCAGCTGTTCCATCGAAGAGGTGGGAAGGGGAATCCCAGAAGCACTTGTGAGGGTCAATCTTGCCCTCCCCACACCTCACCACCACCTCGCTGAAGGCCTTTTTACAGCGGTTCCTCTTACCTACCTGGCTCTCAAGAAAATGTGCAAGGCCTACCAAGAGGCCAAATTCAATTTGAAGAAACGGAGCAACCATCAAAGCCAGACATTCCGGGGATGTGGAAATGGTCAAAGCTGGAAGTTAAAACGATGATGACTGCTATGCCAAGGGATCTAATGAATACAGCAGACAACATGCAAGAGCAGGTGGGCTGCATAAGCAGAGGTGGCAGTCCTAAGGAAGAACCAAAAAGAGTGCTGGGGATCAAAAGCATCGTACAGAAATAATGCCGGGCTTATTAGTGGACGGGACAGCGGAGAGAAGCATAATAAGGTATTTAGGAGTTGTCACAAGGTCTGTTAGTTACTTTTCAACACTTAAGATAAAATAGAGGAAGCAAATGTGGGGGGAAAATCTAGATGATGGATGTCTGTTATATTTCTATTTTGTTTATTTGATAAATTGATATGTTCCAATAAATGTTTAATGAATTAAACCAAGCCTTCAGATTTAATATGTTTAATTAAATATATATACATATCCAATATAATGAAATGTTTAATTATATGTATATTTAATTACACACAAATAAATTATATATAAATAAAATGATAGAGTTTATTATATTATCATTTATACCAAGTACTAAATGATTGCAAGCAAGCTGAAGATTTTAATTAAGATAATTAACATGTCAGCAGAAGTCTAAGCAAAACCTGAATTAATAAATGCGCTCATTGGATATCCCTACTGAGATCCTTAACTCATTTTGGATTTAACTGTGGCATACGTTATCTCTTATAGGAAATTTAATATTTGTACAGTACTTCATTTTTATAGCTTTGTTTTAAAACATTTTCCAGATACTGAAAAGTAAGTATTCCTTATATCTTAGGCCCACATAACTCTTCAAAGAAGGAAAACATATTTTTCCAGAATTTTTATGCAGATTCATTATTAGATTATTATTAACCACTTTGCTTTTCTATTTTTTTTTTTGGTTTATCTTAATGTTTTTACTTTCATTTTTAACTATTAGTTTTGGCTTTTTATTAGTGATGATTTCAAACACTGAAGAAATTGCAATGTAATAAAACCCCATGTTTTCATCATCCAGCTACAGTAATATTCAGCGCAGCGCCAGCCATGTCTCATCTATACTATCCTTCCTTCCCACAAATTAATAGATTCTTAATCTTTATAACTCATAGGTTATTATGAGCAAATCACAAACACTATACATTTCACCCAGAATGCTTTATTGTGCTTTTTAAAAAGAATATCAGGGCTCTTCTTTAAATATAACTTCAACATCATTATCAAACCTAATAAAATAACAATAATTACTTAGACTCACCAAAATATCCAGTCAGTGTTCAAATTTTCTTAAATGGTTCATAAATGCACCTTTAAAGTTGATTTGTTATAAGAATTCAAAGAAGCTTCACACATTGCAGTTGGCTAAAATGGCTTAGTCCATCTAATCTATTTGCTATTTTAATAATGCCTCATTCCAAAGACCCATTTTTTTTCTTGCCTGCATTTTCCACCATTGTACATGTGTTCCATAATGTATTTCTTCAGTCTATTACTGTTATAAACTATGATGCAATAAATAGTCTCAAACATATGGTTTTGTACATATATGCAAGTGTGTGTGTAAGCAAATTACTGTGCAAGGGGTTGTTAGGATAAATGGCATGGGACTGGCAATTTTCACAGAAACTAACAAATTTCTTCCAAAGAGATCACCTCAAGTGTATATCTGTTTTCCCATACCCACATTGACACTGGGTACTGTACAATTATGCCAATACAATGAGTGAAAACATGGTAACTATTATTTATTCTCATTTTAACTAAGAGCAAAAATTATTCTTCTGTATGTCTATAAGACATTTGTTCTTTATTTTCATATGAACTAACTCTTTGTTCTATTGAATTGTGGGTCTTACTGATTTGCATGACCATTTTATATAGTCGAGAAATTAGTTCTTTCTGATGTGTGTTGCAAATATTTTTTATTGTTTTATTGTGCTCCTTTTAATTTATTTGTGGTATTTTTTGGTGCATGGCATCTCCCCCCAAAGTTCCACATGCTCTATTTTATCCGCTCCATGATAACAAAATTTCTCCTTTGCTTTCTTTATACATAGGACATTAGAATTTCCAAAGTCGCCTGCATATGTTATCTCATTTGTAACAAATAAAGTGTGACAAGAGTTGGCTGAGCCACTCCACTCACATCTTTCATCTTCATTGTGAGCAGTTGCCTGGTAAACATGAATAAATATGCAAGCATGCGTTTCTCCTTAAATTCATCCCAGATGTGTTCCACAAGAAATGAACACATTAGTCAAATAATTTTTAGAAAGACTGGATAACTTCCTGAATGGTCTCTATTCTACCTATTATATTTGGTAATTTCACTGGGAGTAACTGAAAAAAAAATGGTGAGTAGTGGTAATTTTCATGAATATTAATAGAATTTCCAATATTGATTAATTTGAGTTAGGGATTCACTCTCATTGGTTACAAAAAAAATTGAAACAAAAGCAAAAATAATTTTTAATGGGAAAAGTTAAATTCAGGTTTGTTTAGCCTCTTAATATATAATATTGGATAATAGAGGAAATAACATAGTCCCTTTTGCTGAAATTCTATGTTGCTGAGGGGGAAAAATGAAATGCTAAAATATTAAGTGAGTTGCCCAAGGGCACCCAGAGAGTAAGTAGTAAAGCTAGTATTCATATCCAAATTTCACAGTTTAGATGCAGCCACTATGCATTAAAAGTAAAATTTTGGTTGTCATAGGTCTTCATTTATCTTGAAAGAAACCTCTAATTAAATTACTTTGCTTATACAACCCATGAAGCATTTATTTATAAAAACTTGCTATTATTATTATTATTATTATTATTATTATTATTATTATTTAACTAGAGGCCTAGTGCATGAAATTCGACCCCCTCCCCAGCCTGCACTCTCTTCAATCTGGGATCCCTTGAGGGATGTCCAAATATCCAACTGCCCAGTGGGATCGGGCCTAAATGGGCAGTCAGACATCCCTCTCACAATCCAGGGTACTGCTGGCTCCCAACTGCTCATCTACCTGCCTGCCTTCCTGATTGCCCCTAACCACTTCTGCCTGCCAGTCTGATCTCCCCCTAACCACTCCCCTGCCAGCCTGATTGATGCCTAACTGCTCCCCTGCCAGCCTGGTCACCCCTAACTTCTCTCCCCTGCAGGCCTCTTACCCTCCAACTGCTATCCCCTGCAGGCCTGGGTCCCCCACAAATTCCCTTCCCTGAAGTCCTGGTCACCCCCAACTTCCCTCCTCTGCCAGCCTGCTCACCCCTAACTGACCTCCCCTGCAGGCCTTGTACCCCACAACTGCTATCCCCTGCAGGCCTGGGTCCCCCACAACTTCCCTTCCCTGCAAGCCCAGTCACCCCCAACTTCCCTCCTCTGCCAGCCTGGTCACCCCTAACTGCCCTCTCCTGCAGGCTTGATCGCCCCCAACTGCCCTCCCTTGCAGGCCTGGTCCCTCCCAACTGCCATCCCCTGCTGGCCATCTTGTGGTGGCCATCTTGTGTCCACAGAGGGGCAAGATCTTTGACCACATGGGGGCAGCCATCTTGAATGTTGAAGTGATGGTCAATCTGCATATTACTCCTTCATTAGATAGGATAGAGGCCTGGTGCATGGGTGGGGGCCAGCTGGTTTGCCCTGAAGGGTGTCCTGGATCAGGAGGGGGCTTCCTTGGGGCATGAGGCAGCCTGGGCAGGGAGTCTGTGGTGGTTTGCAGGTCAGCCACACCCCCAGAGACCCAAGTGGAGGCCCTGGTATCTGGGATTTATTTATTTATTTTCTACAATTAAAACTTTGTAGCTTGGAGTGAAGCCAAGCCTTCTGCTCCCTTCGTGGCTGCTGCCATTTTTGTTGGGATTCTATAATTTAAACTTTGTAGCCTTAAGCAGAGGCCTGAGCTGGCAAGGGCAGGCTAAAAGCTTGGCTTTCCTCCATTGGCAGGGAAATCCAAGCCTCCCTCCTACTCTAGTGGCCGCAGCCATCTTGGTTGGGGTTTATTTGCATATTCACTCCTGATTGGCTGGTGGGCATGGCTGGTAGGCGTGGCTGGTGGGTGTAGCAGAGGTATGGTCAATTTGCTTATTACTCTTTTATTAGATAGGATAGAGACCTAGTGCATGGGTGAGTGGGGGCTGGTTAGTTTGCCCTGAAGGGTGTCCTGGATCAGTTTGGGGGTTCCTTGGGGCATAGGGTGGCCTGGGTGAGGGGCCTGTGGTGGTTTTCAGGCCAGCCAAACCCCCTGGCAACCCAAGTGGAGGCCCTGGTATCTGGGATTTATTTAACTTCTACAATTGAAACTTTGTAGCCTGGAGTGGAGCCAAACCTCCTGCTCACTTGGTGGTTGCAGCCATTTCTGTTGGGATTTATTTATCTTCTGTAATTGAAACTTTGTAGCCTTGAGTGGAGGCTAGGGAAGACCAAGGCAGTAGGAAAGTTTGGCTTCCTCCATTGCTGGGGAAACCCAAGCCTCCTGTTTGCTCTGTGGCTACAGCCATCTTTGTTGGGTTCATTTGCAAACTTGCTTCTGATTGGCTGGTGGGTGTGACTTGTGGGTGTAGTGGAGGTAAAGTCAATTTGCATATTACTCTTTTATTAGATAGGATATATCATCCCACTGAAATCTTATGTGTAAACTATAATTGTAACAACTTTCATTGAATGTTTTTCATGTGCTAGGAACTAGATTAAGGCCTTATTTGGATGATCTCATTTAACAAGAAACTTTTGAGTTATATGCTTTTAATTTTTCCGTTTTATAGATGAAAATACTATGGCTCAGAAGTCAGGGTATATCTAGAACTCAGATTAGGGTTGTACAAGATTTCTGTGCAATCTCTAGTTTGCTGAGTGCTGAAATTATCTGATAGAACTTAAGGAGCCAGCTTTGTCATTATGGAACCATTTAACCTCAAATCTATGGCATAACTGAGAGAAGATTCAAAGAAGAAATTGGACTGGAACTAAGTCTTAAAAATCAGGGATTCAAAATAGCAGAGAAAATAAGGTTCATCCCAGGGAACAGAACATATGGGGAATTTTGAGCAATAATATTTAACAAATGACTTAATGTATTAACCTTTAAAATGTGATTCTCTGACTTTTTTTTAGGAATAATAGTCCCAGACTTGCATTTTCATCCCTAAGTGGTCTAATCAGTTACCCAAGTTGTCAAGAAGCCTCTAAAATCACCTTCTTCCCTGAGTTGCAAATTCCAGACATGATACAGGTTAAATGTAAAACTGAGTCATGTTTTAAACTTTTCAAGTGAAAACAATGTGAACCTTCACATAGAATCAACTCAATAAATACAGTCTAAATGTTGAAATAAAATTAGCATGCTATTGTCCTTCATGATGCAATCAGCCTTAGCAATTACAATTACAGCAGCCCTGAGCACCTTGTGAAGAATCGCCAGTAAAAATATTAAAATAACTTTTGCCCAAGATGGGAGTATCATGAAATCTGCTTTCAAAATTAATCTGCTATAATTGTTGAATCTCATTACAGTTGGTAACAATTGTATTCTTTCACCTGAGGGAAGGGCCTATGATTTTAAATAGCATCATTTTAGAAATGACTATTGCAAATCCAAGCTAATTATACCTTTGTGTCATGCTTGCCATAAAAAGGATTCTTACCAATGATCTCTATGAGTAGGGATGTTTATTGTTGTGAGCAGCAGTGAACTTCATATCAAACTGAATTAGGCGAGGAAGTAATCTGATAAGACATGCAACAAGAAGTCCAGAAGTAGGGTGGGATTTGAAATTGGCAAGAAAGAAAGAAAGAAAGAAAGAAAGAAAGAAAGAAAGAAAGAAAGAAAGAAAGAAAGAAAGAAAGAAAGAAAGAAAGAAAGAAAGAAAAAGAAACAATTTCTTCTCAGGCCTGCAGGTTGCTTTCATCCGAAATTAAGCTTCCTTTGTAGTTGCAGGATGGTTTCAGGTGGCAATCTGCACCCTATCTACCCTGTCTCATGTCTATCAAGTGAGGGGAGGCTTCTATCTTAGATCTCAGATCGAGGAAGTTTCTTTCCCGTATACCCTCAGAAAGTCTCTCCTAGCATCTCTCTTTGTCCAAACTGGTTGCCCAGCCCTGAACTAATCACTGGCAAGAGGAATAAATAAATCCCTAATTGGCTTAAGAGACTAATTGGTTGGGATAGAATGGGTTCTGGAAAATTAACCACAATATCTACCAAACCAGAATATTTTAGTTCAGTGGTAAACCTTAGGCCATTAAGGAAGCCATCTCTGTAAAACTGAAATAGTCCCAGGAAGTATGATTTAATTTAACAGAAAAAGTCCAGGTAAGAGATGGCAGAAAATGTGGAAAGTTGGGCTACGGGGGTGGGACTAAATGAATGGATTCCAAACCTCTTTGGAGGAGGAGTAGAAAGGACTTAGATTGATGTCCTCTCTTCCAATAAGCCCTTCCTGATGGCCCTTGCCTCCTTCCATTTGCTTTCTAGAACCCCACGTATGCGTTAGTCATCGGTGGGGAGCATAGCACAAAGAGAAGCACAGAACAGGAGTCAGAATCCCTGGTTTTGAGTTCCAATTATACTACTTAGCTACTCTGACATTTTAGGCAAATTGCTTAACCTTTCTACACTATGTCTATAAAATGTGAATTTACAAGTTTTATACCAGAAAGTTGGCTTAAGACTCAAATATGATAGTGTTATAAAGGTTAGATAAAATATGAAACACTTGTTTTGCTATTATTGCTTCTCTATCTCTTACCACTCCCAATTCACATACAGTACACACAAACGATGGGCAAGTCATAATCCCCTTGAGACTTGGTTAATAATAATAGCAATCACTTCCTATATAGATTTAAAACTAACATTTTCTAAATAGAACAAAACAGTTTGAACTACTCTACATGTTTTACCTTATTTAATCCACACAATAACCCTGTGATGTATGTACTGCTGTTGTTCTGCCCATTTTATAAGTGAGGATACTGAGCCACAGAGAAAGGAATTACTGTGCTCAAGGTGTGCATTTAATAAGCATTAGAGCCAATATTTGACCCCGGACAGTCTATTTCAAAAGCTGATGTCCTTAACCAGTCATGATGGGTCCCTTCCAGTTATACGAGTATGATTTTATGTTAGCACCTTGCAGGGTTATTTGCATGTAGGTGTTTCACTCTTTTTTTTTTAAATGGCTATTTGTAATCTCCATTTTTATCCTTAGTTGTCCTTGATAATTTTCCAACATGTACATTTATCTCATTAATTTCTCTGGACTAATTTCCTAATCTTCTCATGAGTATTTCAGGGCTAGACAAACTCTCTTAAGATGTATTATGAGTCATCCTCCCTATTTCAGATGCTTGATGACTTCAGCTATTTCTCTAGGGAGCCTAGTTCCTTGTTTCATATCCCAATAATTCTTTAAATGAAAGTCATTTCTAAAACCATCCTCTCAATTTCCTTTATTGCTTGTTTGTGGTCACAGGTTTTATTTGGTCCTTCCTACGTGTTCTTAAACACAATCACACATGATCTCAGTCGGCAGCCCTTCATCCTGGCAATCCACAGAATTTCTCAATCCCTGTTCTAATACCTCAAGGTAAATATAAAAAGTAAACTTGACTTTAATGAATATTTTATTCAGCGAATATTTATTTTTCATGCTCTGTCAACATGCATAAAATGCATTGAATTCTAAGACTTTTCCAAGGTATCTTGAGGCACTCTCTCTTTCTCTCTCTCTCTCTCTCTCTCTCTCTCTCTCTCTCTCTCTCTCTTTACACACACACACACACACACACACACACACACACACACACACACATGCACCTTTTAAATTCTTCCACCCATCTCAGAGACCAGTGAAAGATTTTATAAAACTCAACAAACACCTCTGACATCTCACCCCAATGTTCAGTTACATCTTCCAGCCATAATGGAAACTACAGCATCATGCATCCAGAAGCTTGCTTCTTGTGCTAATGTCAGGACTGAACCTACTTATAAATGGCCTATCTTCTAATTGACCATTAATTTAAATAATAAGAAATAGTTAAAAACCTGTCCAACACTCATTTCATAAACAGTGTTTAGATAATATCTAATCAGTAGTTGTCAACCTGAGGTGAGTTAGCACCCTAGGGAACTTTTGCAATAGCTGGAGACATTTTATTTGTCATTACTGTGGCGGGAACAGGGATACTATTGGCATATGGTGGGTAGAGGCCGAAGATGCTGCTAAACATCCTACAATAGACAGAACAGCCCCTACAACCGAGAATTATCTACCGCACAATGTCAATAGGGATGAACTTGAGAAGCTCTTAAAACACCTGTCAACATTTAATTTATGTTTGCACAATTCAACTTCCTAAAAATATGCTTCCTGAACAATTACATAACATTTTAGCCTGCAGACTACTTGGTGCCACCAAAGTTTCCCTCATAAGTCAATTATTCTGGAAGTAAAAGCATAGCTACATCAGATTGTAAAGACAAACCAAGCCCCAAACCTTAAGTAACCAGAAAAATCAGCAATCTACAGCCAGCTTTTTGAATGTTTCTAAAATTCTTCAGTTTTGAAAACAAGCCAACATTTAAAAGCAAGCCTAATTTCTCCTTGTGATTTAATTTCTTGTTCTCACAATTTCAAGTTTCTAAGACTTAGTGCCTGTCATCTGATCTCACTTTTGCCTTAATTTTGTTTTCCTATGAAAGGCTATGTGATATCAGCCCTCTTGAGCTTCCCAGTGAGAGCATCTAATGTTATGACATATGACATACCCTCTTGAGCTTCCAAGTGAGAGAATCTAATGTTATGACATAGGACATAGCTTCAAATGCCACTCCAGATGAGACCCAAATCTGAATAATTAGAGAGAGGTTATACTGGAAAGGGTTTTATCTTCTTAGTTTTCATACAAAAAGTTCTCTTTATTCTTATCAACCTCATTTCCACAGTGAGTCACCATTGGAATAAAATGGCATCTAGTTACTCACAGGCATAACCTTCTAAACCCAGCCTAATGGCCTTTCTCTGCTTGGCCTAGTGCCACCAAGGAATGTTGGCTGTCCCCAAAATCAATCCTCTCGGCTACTCTCTAATTTTTATTTTAGTAAATTTAGATTTTTATGAAGAACCTTCTAACCTCTCTCTGGGATGATGTCCAGGAGCCACTTTGCCTAAACAAAGTCATTGATTTTAATGAAACAAATGAGAGAGCCAATTTGTACTGCATGGCACCCTGACAAGATGGGGAAATGCTAGGATTCATTTGTCCCCAATTCTCTCCCTAATTATAACTACTCTGCAACGAAAGCTATTTTTTTAAAAGTAAATTAGATCATGTCATTCCTGGGTTAAACCTCTTCCATAGCTTTCCATTACTGTTAGGATAAATTCCCAGATCTGCTCTACAGCCTGTGAAGCTATTTTCTAGTTCTGCCTCTCTCACCAATCTCAATGCACTGCCTCTCCATTGAATTCTATGCTCCCCATTTCTGGATCTCTTTAGTATTCTTCCCTCTTCAGGGAAAGCTCATCATCCCAAAGCCTTTCTCCTTCCTTTAATTGGGTAAATCCTGCTCACCTTTCAGAGCTTGGGTTTAATTCATTTCCTAAAAGAAGTCTTTTCTGCTTCCATTATGTCTGATAAAAATTCCATTGGCCAAAGCAAGCAATGTGGTCAATTCCAATATCAAAAGGGAAGGATTTATACTATGATAATGCCAAGGAAAATGTATGGATGGAGGGAAGAGGGAGGAATTGGGGCCAAAAAAGCAATCACTACATTTCTTTTTCCATGTCTATACAGGTGATAATTAGGAATATGTCAGTGCTCATCTGGACATGTATAGAGTTGAAAGTTGGCTAGGTTTGTCCTCCACTTGAAGCCCTATCACACCCTTCAATACCCTAGTGCAGTGGTCGGCAAACTCATTAGTCAACAGAGCCAAATATCAACAGTACAACTATTGAACTTTCTTTTGAGAGCTGAAAACTGACTTCTGGGCGTGGGCCATGAAGTTTCAATCACATTGTACGTGCTCAACCACATGTGATATTTTGTGGAAGAGCCACACTCAAGGGGCCAAAGAGCCGCATGTGGCTCACAAGCTGCAGTTTGCCGACAACTGCCCTAGCGAGATCTCCTAAGGTTTCTCTTTCCTCCAAAAACCATAAAGCTTCTTCTTTCTTTGAAGTTCCTCTGAAATTCAATCTAATGGAGTAATTAAATACAAGAGGCTAGGGGCAGGTCCTAAAATTGTCCTGAACAAGGAGGCAGCCACGTGCCTGAGAATAAACAGTCCTATTGGAACCAACCCTGATATAAGAAAAGTTGACAAAAAAATGAACTCTACTCTGACAAGGCCATCCTGTGATCATGTCTGGAACAAGGCTAATCCACAACCACAAAAATTATTTACTCACCTTCCCTTATGATCTGCATGAGTGACTACTGCTTCTTTGCCAGTGACCACTCCGCCTTGCTTTAATCCTCCTGCATCCTAGATAAACATTATTGAGATACCCTATCATCAAATTGTCCAGCTCCTTGATAACAGGCAAGCTAGAAGAGGCCCTGATTTCTTAAACCCTCCTTAGAGGAATTAATACAAGCCAAAGCCCTCTAAGCAGGCCTTCTCTGAAACCTCTTACTGAGATGCTCCTGATTTTTCTGAAAGATAGTATTTCTTATGGCAATAAGCTCAATAAACCTAACTCTGAGTACAGGTGCCTTCTTAGAGGTGTTTGTTCAGTGGGCTTCAACACACTTTCCGGTAACTCATTCCTATTCAAAGGGTTATGTGCACTCAGGCCTGGTTTGAAACACCCTGAATTTCAGGCACAGCTGAGCAACATAAAGGAGGATGAAATTGTATCACCATGTGAATTTAGTATTTACGTAGGCTAGACAATGTGCTAGGTCCTAGATAGATGCAGGAAACAGTCACCAGTAAGGCAAGATGTTCCTCTCCTATAAGTTCTGAACAGAATAGTCAATAAAGTAATCAGTGAGTGTATTTATTCTCCCATTAGTGACTAGACTCCAACAAGATAAAGTAAGCTTGTGTGAGATAAAATGGTTTTTATTCCCCCACATTAACTTCTTATCACATACAAACCTGCACTGAGTAAGCAAAATCAGTTCTTATGAGGACCCAGAGACTCATTCTTTCGAGTTTGTGTGGCCTGAATTTCTGGTACATTTACCTTCACGTTTTTCCAATGAGTCTTTTATACTTGCTTATATGACACTGCTTTCATTTGCAGTCACTGAAGAGTAGAAATGAGCAGTAAATTCTCACTTGTAACAATTTTCTAACTTCTATCAAAATCATACACTACCATGGTACTCGAAGACATGTGTACACCATTGCAGAAATATCATTAATCATAGTATCAGTAACTGGTATATTTTCTTGAAATAAATTAGTATTTGGATAAAGTATGTAGTATCACCCATAAGAAATATTAACTCTTGCCGAGACCGGTTTGGCACAGTGGATAGAGCGTCAGACTGCAGACTGAAGGGTCCCGGGTTCGATTCCGGCAAGGGCATGTACCTTGGCTGCGGGCACATCCCCGGTAGGGGGCGTGCAAGAGGCAGCTGATCGATGACTCTCTCTCATTGATGTTTCTGACTTTCTATCCCTCTCCCTTCCGCTCTGTAAAACATCAATAAAATATATTTAAAAAATATATATTAACTCTGAAACATTTTCCCAGGTATTCCATCAATAGAAGCTACAACTTACTTTTTCAACGTATTCTAAATTCTCTGGTTCCATAAATAAAGGTGACTGTTCTTTACTCAAATGAGGGAGTAGGTAAGTAATTTTCTTTTTTTTTAATTTCTTTATTGATTAAGGTGTTACATATGTAGGTAAGTAACTTTCAAATGCTGGTTAAACTTTTATGAATGTAGAGGTCATAGTTCCAGTTTTCTCACTTCGCTTTTTCTTCTTTCATAATTAAAAAGAAAATTATGCAAATGTGGAAGATATTAGGGCTTCCCTTCTCTCTCTGTACACAGGGTCTATTTGTATTTTCCCACCCTTAGCGACTCAGGATGGCCATGAAACTCACTTTTCTAAAGAAATTTAAAAAGGTATGTGCGTTAATTTCTTCTAGGAGAAAGGCTTTACATAGCCACTGCAAGAGCCCGTATCGTATCTGTCCTCTTGCCTTGGTAACTGGTGAAGCTTCAGGTGTAGGCCTCATCAACCTGGGTCCTAGGAGGACAAGACATGGAGCAGAGCCCACCTGACAACTCATGATGAACATGTACTGTTATGGAGCAGATGCGAGTGAAAGACCACTGGAGCCCAGACCAAATTAAAATTTAGGGAGCCTTTATTAGCCGGCCTAGTGACTGCTCTGCCATCCTCCACACAGGGAGACCAGAGAGCAGCCCCAACCCTTTGCGCAAGACCACTTTTAAGGACGTTAACCATATCCTGTTTTTGCACAACAAGCAACCCAAGATAAAACAGTTTTTCCCAAGCAATGTCAGTGTCATGCCATTGACAACCATGTTATTCAAAGGGTCATCAAGATAGAAAGCTCACAGGGTTCTATCTTGCAAGCCTATGTGCTGGGAAGGGGCCATGAGATCATATCTCAAGGCCTGACCTGGTGTCAGCACTGACATCTCTATCTGGGGCACAGTCCACGGCCTCAGTAGTGCTCAGAAATTCCCCCTCTACAACAGTACAATATGAAATAAGCATGTGTTAAGTCACAGAATTTTTTAGAGCAGTTTGTCATTACACCATAACCTAAACCTTAAAGAGGTAGGCATTTTTATTGTTTAAAAAATATGGATTGTGTTCTTTTTCCCAAACAATACAAATGTATGTAGAGCTGCACTGTCCAACAAGCAGCCACATCATGTATAGCTATTTAGTAAAAATTAAATAAAAAGGAATTCCTACCATTTGCAACAATATGGATGGAACTGGAGAGCATTATGCTAAGTGAAATAAGCCAGTCAGAGAAAGATAAGTATCACATGATCTCACTCATTTATGGAATATAATGAACAACATAAATTGATGAACAAAAACAGTTCCAGAGACAGAGAAACATCGATCAGACCGTCAAACCTCAGAGGGAAAGTAGGGGAAGGTGGGGGTAAGGGGGAGAGATCAATCAAAGGACTTGTATGCATGCATATGTGCTTAACCAAAGGACACAGACAATAGGGGGTGAGGGCATGAGTGGGGGTTGGGGGGGTAATGGGGGAATAAGGATACACACATAACACCTTAACCAATAAAGACATTTTAAATAAATAAATAAAATTAAAGATTCATTTCCTCAGTCGCATTAGCCACATTTCAAATGCTCGACAGCTACATTTCCCTAGTGGCCACTAAACGGGACAGCACAAATATAGAACATTTCCCTCATCACAAAAAGTCCTTTCAGACAGCACTAAAAAGTTAAACATCAAGGTACCCAAATCATTGCTCATACCTCTTCACTTACCCCCTCCCCAAAGGCCATCATTCCTTCCAAATAGTTAGATGCCATTCCAGTCCTCCTTCTATCTTAGAGTACTTTCCCTTTGGTTTTACACTATAAATATAAATACTCAAAAATGGCACCTGAGTGTATGATTATCTATTTATTTATTTATTTTCCTTGACATCAGACTTGCCAAAGTATAGACAATTTTGGAAGATATTTTTCAATTGTTTTTTTTCTTTATTGATTAAGGCATTACATATGTATCCTTAGCCCCTTACTGCCCCCCAATCCCCTACTCATGCCTTCATCCCCTGCTGTCTGTGTCCATTGATTAGGCTTATATGCATGCATACAAGTCTTTTGGTTGATCTCTCCCTTTTACCCCCAGGGGTTTGACCTTCCCTCTGAGGTTTGACAGTCTGATCGATGCTTCTCTGTCTCTGGATCTGTTTTTTAAAAGAATCAGGTTTGTATTCTATTGATCAATATAATTTTTAAGAAAAACACTATTAACATCTGCTTTACCTTCTTATTTGCTTCTACTTTTTAAAGATTTTATGTTGTTCTTTTACTTGGTTTTAAATTTTTCTGCTTTCTTTTTCTCTGCTTCTCTAGGAAATGCATTTATAACTATATATTTTTCTTCAAGCACTTTTTTGGCTCTACCCCAGATGTTTTGTGTGTGGGGGGGGGGGGTTGTTTTTTTGTTTGTTTTTGTGGAGCTTTTATTAACATTGATTTTCCTTATAATTGTCTTTCTTTTCCTCTTCATTGCAAGAATAATCTGGGTTATTTTGGCTTTTATTTTGTCATTAACTTCTAATTTTATTTCATTGTGATCAGAAGATATGGCCTGTGATTTCTACTTTGGAGAATTTGCTGTCATATATGTTTGGAGAGAATATAATCTTTAGTCTCTTGGTTATGAAAATACATAAAGTTAAGCTTCATAAATGTGCAATTAAAAGCTCTAGATACCAATGCTTTTGTGGTTTTGATAATTGCTTTCTGGGAAGTTGTGTTAAATTTGACCAATATGCTTGGGAATTTGTTTATTCTCCTGTATTTCTATCCAGTGTTCCTTTATATATTTCAAAATTCCCTTGTTCATAGCTATGTTTCCTAAAGCAATGTGTTTATTATCAATATGAACTCTTTTGCTACTTTTTACCTTAAATTTTATTTTCAGCAATGTGAATATTTCTACACTTTCATTTTTTAAAAAAAATATGTTTTCATTGATTTTAGAGAGAGGAATGAAGAGGTAGAGAGAGATAAAAACATCAATGATGAGAAAGACTCATCAATTGGCTGCCTCCTGCACATCCCCTACTTGGAATCCAGCCCAACACCTGGGCATGTATCCTGATGGGAAATCCAACCGGTGACTCTTGGTGTCGGGACGACGCTCTACCAACTGAGCCCCACTGGCCAGCCTCTTTGTTCTTTTTCTCGTGTTAGCATTTCATGATACATCTTTTCCATCTCTTACTATTTAATTTTTATATGTTATTTCATTTTAAGGTTATTTTTTATAAATAGCAGAGAGCTGCATTTAAACAAAAACTAATCAAAGATTTTCCAAAAGGTGTATGTAACCTATGCACACTTAATGCAGATATTAATATTCTTAAATTTATGCATGCCATCACATTCCAATTTTTCTTGTTATAATGGCTTTTTCTTACTTCCATTTTTTACTTCCTTGCCTACTGCTATGCTATTAAATGTTTTCATTCTATTCAATTTTCTATAGTAACCTAGAACTGGTCACCATTTATCTATTTTGCTACTTGATCCTCTTACATTTTTAACAAAAGTATATTTATAATGACAGAATTTGGGTTGTTTTCTCAATCAGTATCTAAATCCTCTTCCTGAGCCAAACAGAAATCTCCCTTCCTTCTCTCCTTTTGATCTCCCACTTAACATCTAGAATTTTAGATTCTAGATCATATTATTATTAGTAGTATCACTTTACTTTTGCATCTATAACCATGTACAATTATTGATAGCTTTTTCTGGTATTTTGCTTACCACTATTATTCTTGTCACATTTTTCTCGATCTTGGCTCACATTTTCACTCTGTTGGTGACCACCGTTAAGTAATGGTTTCAAGATACCTCATGAGTCCCTGGATATAAAAAAAAAATCTTTCTTTACACTTGAATGATAGTTTGCCAGGTTATAGTGTATGAAATTTAAAATCATTTCCCTCACATTTTAAAAAATAGTGGTAACAGGGAAGGGAAGAAGAAAACTAGTATTTATCTAGTGTGGGCTACTCTGCCAGCCACTTTCAACAAACTCATTATTTTTACCATCATAATAACCATCATTTTTTTACCATCATAATAAAGTAGACGTATTAGTTTACCTGTTTTACACAAGTCAAAAGTGAATCTCAGATTGGTATTCTCTTGCCAGAATTACAGAAAAAGTGGACGGCAGAGATACTTTTTAGTTTAACACTGCTACACATCAAAGCCCACACTCAGAGTCTAGATCACTGACTTCCAACTGAAACATAATGACAGGCATATGTGCAATGTCCAATGCTTAGTAGTAAAATTTTAAAAAGCAAAATTCAACAGGTAAGATTCATTTAATAACATTTCATTTAGAACGATATATCCAAAACACTACCATTTTGGCATACAATCGATGTGAAAAAATGTTATCAAGGAGCTATTTGGATTTTTTTTTCTTCCTAAGTCTTTAAAATTGCATGTGCCTTTTACCCTTACAGCCACATGTCGGGCAGCCCAGCTCTCTGCCCGACTGCTTCTGAAAGGATCCTGGTGCGGGTGACTTTTTTTCATCCCACTTTGACATGAGGAAGTCTGGCTCTTGCTGGAAAAATATTTATGGCTATTTTTTTTTCCCGATTAGATGCACAACTAATTCCCTCTCGGTTCACATCCTCATTATGTAGCACAGCCTCTCCTTCTGGTCTTCTCATGGCCAAAAGTCAGAAGTGCTTTCTTAAAGCCAACTGTTAATCCATTCAAAAGAGACAGATTAAACCTTTCTCCCATTTGATGCCAGCTGCATGAATATTTCTATATACGCCTGACTTCCTTTTTCAGGCAAATAACCTGGCCCCAGTTCAGACGAGGTTTTTATCATTCTTGGGACAGCCCTGGGGCTGGAGTGAGCATCTGATAGTTTTCCTTTGTTCAACCCCCAAGAGTGTTATGAGAAGAAAAAACACACACACACAAACAGCAATTTATTTTAAATCTCAGAAGCATCCGCCATTTCATGTTTTCTTCTGCCAGCATTTCCACCAAAATTAATCTCCTAGGCCCCTCAAACAAGCACCCCAGAGCCTCATAACTTCAACAATGTCAACAACTTAGAGACTGAAGTTTTAAATAATAAAAGATACCCTTTCTCAGTGGTGCGTATAACAGGTTGACAGGCTGGGCAAATAGAGACTGGGTATCAGCATTTGGCAGCTCCACATTGCAGCTTGACTTACATGACGGCACAGAAGAGCTGGTGAAAGCCAATCCAGAAACCCTTGGAAGCAACATACACAACTCAGTCTCATTTAAGATTTGTATGATCTTGGGCAAGTCATTTAATCTCTCTACCCCTTATTTCCTTAAACGCAACAGCTTACTCCATGGGACTGTTGGGAAGACTAAAGAACAAGATGTGTATAATGGTTCATTATGTCTCCTACAATAAAAGCTGCAAAATATTTTAAAGAGGTCCTGGCCAGGTAGCTAGGCTGTTTAGAATGTCTTCCTGAGACGCCAAGGTTGCAGGTATAATCCCTGGTCAGGGCACAAGGGCACATACAAAAATCAACCAAGTGGAACAACAAGTCTCTCTCTCTCTCTCTCTCTCTCTCTCTCTCTCTCTCTCTCTCTCCTCTCTCTCCTTTTTCTTTCTAAAATCAATAAATTAAAAAACATTTTAAACAGTTTATAGTCTTCAGCTTTATTGCAGTATAATTCTATGTAATAAAAGAGTTACATGCAAATTGGCTGTACCTCTGCTACACCCAGAAGCCATACCCAACAGCCAATGAGAATCGAGTATGCAAAGCAACCCAACCAAAAATCTCTGCAGCCACTGAGCAAGCAGGAGGATTGGGTTGCCCCCAGCAATGGAGGAAGCCAAGCATTCCGTCTGCCCTATCTTTCAATTATAGAAGATAAATAAATCCCAGATACAAGAACCTCCCTTGGGTCACCAGGGGGCATGGTTGGCCTGCAAACCAGCACAGGCCCCTTTCCTGGGCCACCCCACACCCCAAGGGAACCCACACCCTGATCTGGGACACCCTTCAGGGAAAACCAGCCAGCCCCCACCTGTGCACCAGGCCTCTATCCTTTCTAATCCTATCTAATAAAAGGTTAATATGCAAATTAACCATCACTCCAACATAGAAGATGGTTGCTATCATGTGATCAAAGATGACTGCCCCCATGTGGACACAAGATGGGCACCACAAGATTACCAGCAGGGGAGGGCAATTGGAAGAGACCAGGCCTGCAAGGGAGGGCATTTGGAGAAAATCAAGCCTGCAGGGGAGGGCAGTTAGGGGTGACCAGGTCTGCAGGGGAGGGCAATTAAGGGTGACCAGGCCTGCAGGAGAGGGAAGTTCCCGTGCATGAATTTTAGGCACCATGCCTCTAGTTAACTAATAAACTGATATAATTTAAGGCAGTGGTCGTCAAACTGTGGCTTGCAGACCACATGCGGCTCATGAGCCATGGTTTGCTGCTCTATTGACTGAGTTTACCGACCATGGGGATAGGAGTTTAATCACAAGGAACAACACAGCCTGTAGTTATTGGAATTGAGAGTCTAGGTCAGTGGGCAGCAAACTCATTAGTCAACAGAGTGGCAAACCGTGGCTCACAAGCCGCATGTGGCTCTCGAGCCACAGTTTGCCAACCACTGATTTAAATGATTACCACAATCCAGTTAATTAACACAGCCACTACCTCACCTAGCCACTGTGTCTAGGTGTGTGTGTGTGTGTATATGTGTGGTGAAACATCTAAGTTTTAATCTCTTAGCAAATTGCAAGTACACAATACAGTATTATTAACTACTAGAGACCCGTTGCAGGAAGATTCCTGCAAAAACAGAGTTCCCTGCGGCCTGAGCAAAGCTCCCTCCCTTCTCTGCTGCCTTGCTCTCTCCCATCTCCACAGCCTTGCTCCCATCTCTGCTGCCTCACTCCTGTCTCCTCTGCCTTTCTCCCTCCCTCCTATCACACCCCCACCCCCACTCGCTTACTTCTCTGCAGCTTTGCTCCCTTTTGTAGTGCTTGGCTTCCTTTTAAGCCATCTTCTATGCACAGATATGCAAATTAACCACCATCTTGGTTGGGTTAATTTGTATACTTGCTCTGATTGGCTTGTGTGCGTGGCTTGATTGGAGATATGGTCAATTTGCATATTGCTCTTTTATTAGATAGGATGGTCCCCATGCTATATGTACATTAGATCTCCAGCCTTACTCATCTTATAGCTGAAGCCTTGTACTCTTCAACTAGCATCTTCCTATTCCCTCACCCATCCACCCCAAACACCTAGTAACTACCATTCTATCCTCTGTGTCTATGGGTTGGGCTTTTTTTTTTTTTCCGTGGGTTTCATATATAGTGAAATCACACACTATTTTTCTTCCTGTTTGTGGCTAATTTTACTTACCATAATGTGCTTTAAAACATGTTGATACTAAGGCAATTATCTTCAAGCTTAGGTTCAAATGCTGGCTCTACTGCTTACTAGGTTTGAGGCCTTGGACATGTTTCTTAAGACTCACTTTCCTTGACTTTAACCTGTCAGAGTCAAGGTCTTGGTCTCACAAGACTCTTGCTAGAATTAAGTAAGGCAACATATGTAAAGTACTCTGCACAATATGAGCCACATATTAAGTACTGCTCTTGTTAGAGTGGATTAATGTGATATTATAATGTATCCATCACAAAGTTTTAAGAAGTGAAGATTAATTCTTTTTTTTAATAAGCTCTTGACAAGCTCAACTTTACCAATCGCATCTTTATATATATATATATAATTGATTTTTTACAGAGTGGAAGGGAGAGGGCTAGAAAGTCAGAAACATCGATCAGTTGCCTCTTGCACGCCCCCTACTGGGGATGTGCCTGCAGCCACGGTACATGCCCTTGACCGGAATCGAACCTGGGACCCTTCAGTCCACAGTCCGACGCTCTCTCCACTGAGCCAAACTGGTCTCGGCTGAAGATTAATTCTAATAGACTTTCCTGGAGGAATGTTGATCCAACACACCAGCATACTTCAAATTCCTGCAGGTATAGTATCGCTAACCGGCTGGTGACTTAGAACATATTGATAAAAGCATTGCATTTAATTTGAAAGGAACTTATTAGGATACTAGCAGAGGACACATGAGACCTTTAAGATAGGATTATTGGAAAAGTGTGTATAGTGCAACATCTGTGTGCCCATAGTAGTAGTTAAGCAGGCTGCTGGTGTTCTTAGTTCACCTGGTATTCCCTGTCCAGGTTCTCTAACCACACACCCTGCCACTTGTATCTTTCACATCCAGTCTCAGAGTGGCTTTTGCTGGCATTGCTCAAGGTGCATTTCATCCTGACCACTTAGCTCCTGATGTTCCTTAATCGCTTTGCTCTCTGCCTGACCCTGGCTGGCCATTAGCACCGTATGGGCCCTGGGTAGATTTTTCTTCAGCCTCCTTAATGACAACATGGTATTTATTTCAGCAAAGCAAAAAAAATAGGACCCTTGTTACCTAGGCATCAGGAAAGCAAGATATGGCTATAGAACCAGAAAAAAAATCTCATCTCTTTGGCTGAAATTAAATTTGTGCTCCAAATGAGCAAATGCTGGCATGTGGCAACTGATTTAACTCTATCTACACAGTGATCCCTGTTTTCTGTTGCCTCCAGGATCTTCAAAATAGTCATTGCCATTAGCCACGAAAATGCCTCTAGCAGAGGAGCAGCTTGTTAGAGGACAGTGACAGCATGATGTACATAAAGGACTGATGAAAAGCAGGCTCCTCAAAACAAAGGGCTTCCCCTGGGAAATTAGGGCTGGCAAGCTCAGGAGCTCACTCCATATGCCTTGTCTACCATCATCAACCACAGCCACCTGTGACAAAATGTCCCCACCTCCTAATGTGCCGCAGGGGGAGGATCACCCCAGCTGTTGGCTCCTTTGTTTACATCTCCTCATTTGTAATCTCATTTTCACTCCTCTCTTGCTCCTTGTTCAGTTAATTATTCATTTGACAAACATCTCTTCAGCACTCTGAGAGACCGTGCTCTCCCCATTTCTCAAAATTGCCTCCCTGGTCTACCTGCACCAAAATTATGTAAGCTAGTGATTAAAATGCAAATCTCGGGCCTCTTCCCAGCTCTGTTGAATATGTGGCACTCAGGGATTGAATTTGTGATAAGCCTTCTAGGTATTATGGCCATACCTAAGCAAGTGTATAAAGCATCCAGATGGAATTCCCTAGTTCTAGAGTTCCCTTATGTTTTGTGTATCCTCCTTCTAGTGCAGAATTCCCTTTCAGAATCAATGAAATCTACACAACATCCAGTCCCTTATAAGTGAGACAAATGAACATAAGCTGCTTTAATAGATATATCCCCAAAATGTTGTGGCTTAATACAGTAGTGGCTTACCTCTCGCTCATATAAAATGTCAATGCAATGTAAGCAGTCATGCAACATTTCTCAAAGTGGTGATAGAGGGCCCAAACCCCTTCCATCTGTGACTGCATTATCTTCAAGTTGTAGCTCCCAAAGTATGCTCCATGGGTTCCCTACTTCCAAACCTGCTAGAAGAGGAATACGAAGGACCACACTGGAGGTTTTCGTGAGTCAGGCCTGAATGTGGCACTTTCCACTTCTGTCTACAGTCCACAGGTCACACTCAATCACATACTCACAGCTGACCTCAAGGAATGCTGAGAAGTAGTCTAGCCATGTGCAAAGAGCAGAGGATTTCAAAGAAAAGTAAATGGTCTCCACTTCATACAGCTCATTCAAAGAAAAAAATACTTTTCAACACAAGGTGATAACAGCCTGCAAACTGGGAGAAGCTACCAAAGTCTTGAGACTTGATAACTTCATTCAAATGGGCTGCAATGGCTGGTCTAGCATGATCTTTGTGGAAGAACAGAAACGAATCAATCTACTCCATCCTTTCCTTCTCCACCCCAGCTCTCTGCAGGTTTATGGGACCATACTGGGCCCTAAAGGTAAGTTACATTCACTTTGTAAAGCTCAGGATCAGAAATCTCAGATAGACTCCAAATGGCTTTAAAACTTTTACCAGCTGCAAATCTGACAGTTAATCCGTAAGCTAAAACAGAATATTCTTCTGTTGTTGTTGTTAACCCTCATCCGAGCATTTTTTTCTATTGATATTTTAGAGAGAGTGGAAGGGAAGGAGAGATAGAGATAGAGATAGAGAGAGAGAGAGAGAGAGAGAGAGAGAGAGAGAGAGAGAGAGAGAGAGAGAGAGACATAAATATGAGACACATTGCCTCCTGAATGCACCTCAACCAGGGCCAAGGATGAAGCCTGCAACTGAGGTGTGTGACCTTGACCAGAATTGAGCCTGGGACCCTGCTGTGCTAGGGCTGACAGTCTATCCACTGAGCAAAACTGGCTAAGGCTAGGACAGAATATTCTTGACAGACAGGAGCATTCCTCTGAGGCCTGGTCACCCAGAAGCATTCAGTCAAAGGTGTGTTATACTGATAGCGATCCGGTAGCAAACCCAAAGCCCAGAACCCTGAAGGCCGTGATAAAATAAATAGGTGTAGCAATCCAAAGAGTCAAAATTCATTATCTGAGCGCCCTTTACTCTGGGGGCTATAAAAGGATTAGCAGAGAAGTGAAATCTGAGGACTCAGTGATTTTAAGAAAGAGAGAACCTGACCCAGGCGAGTCTTAATCGTGAGATGGGCAGCTGGTAACAACGAGAAAGGCACCAGGGGGTACTATTGTTTGATGACAAAACAAACCAGGTCCCTGGGATGAGTCTCTTTATATTTTCCCTGGACTCAGAAAGATGCTGCAGCTCCATTTTGGCAGAGCAAACAGGGAATAAAGGGGCTTTATTTAAACCCCAGCTGCATTGCACATGTATAAAGATTAACAAACCATGTTCCACAGCTATACTTTTGCCAGAAATGTAGAAACAGCAAAATATAATTAAATACTCAGACACACATAAATTGGCATTGCTAGCTACTTAATTTTTTGGTCAACCTTTGGTTCAAGATGGAATAGTCTTTAGCTGCAGAGATGTACGTATTTGACAAAGGAGGTGACACTGTATCCACTTCTATAATAATACCTGATATTTGCAAAGAACTCTCCCATTTACACAGCATTTTCACTTACAATAATCAAATCAGAAAAAACAAGAAGTAAAATTTTATATTCTTTATTATTTTTGTCATCACCAACATCACCATAATCGACAATATTCCCATTTCATACTGATATTGGTCTTTATTAATCTTTGCTGGAAATGTCTCATTATTCTCCACCCCAACCTTTCAAAATCATATCCGTATTAAACATTCTATTAAAGCTTTCTCAATCCATTCAACGTAATGATGTCTCATGGAGCTTTTAATATGATATGGTTACCTGCTTATTTCTTTCTATATTTAATTCTTCTTTAGGAATAAGATAATGGGTGATTGAATAGATAGATGAACTTTTGAGTGGTTGGGTAGGTAGATATATGGATGGATAGATAGGATAAATGGGTAGAAGAGACAGAACTATAGAAACATAGAAAAATAGGTAATGCAATATTACAGTTAAATATTTGGGCTTTGGATCCACCTGAGTTCCAATTTCAGTTCTACTTACTTGGTTAAGTTATTTAATCACAGTTGTATTTCCTCATCTGTATAATGGAGCTAGTAACACTCTTCTATGATGTTATGATTTGTATTAAATGAATTAACTCATGTAAAGTGCTTAGAACAGCATTTCATATGTAAGCATTCAATAAACATCAGTTGCTTTTATTTAGAAAGATACTAGTGAGCTAAAACAAAACCTACATACTTGTGTTTCTTATCCACATGTCTGTAAGTACTCTGAGGATTCGCTCATGCTTTGTGCAAAATTTCATCAGGCTAAGAGCTTCCCAAAGCAGGGATTAGGTTCCGTTCATCTTTTCATAGCCAGTACAGTGTCTTCCATGGAGAAGAAATTTAATTGATATTTCTTGAAAATGTGACTGAACTAATGACTACTTGTTAGATTTAGCTCATAGCTGACCTAAAGAGTATCAAAAATGAATAAAAATTGTCAACTCTCTTCATTTTATTTCCTTTGAAATAACACTAAAAATCTAGGGAATATGAGACCTTTCTGGAAATTAATGCCTTTTACTCCAAGAACTACTAGCACTGGTTAATATTAGCTGGGAATTAAAAATCTTGTTACACCTGAAGTAGATTTCCTGAAATAACAAACAAAGCGGCCTGGGTGGGACTTTCTAGAAATAGGGGTACTTGGGCCCTGGCCATTGTTTCTCAGTGGTCAGAGTAGCAATCTAACACTGAAGGATGTGGGTTCAATTTCAGTTAAGGGCACATACCTGAGTTGCAGGGTCATTTCCCACCCTAGTTGGGGCATATGAAGGAGGCAACCAATCCATGTGTCTCTCTCACATCTATGACTCTCTCTCTCTCTCTCTCTCTCTCTCTCTCTCTCGCTCTCGCTCTCGCTCTCTCTCTCTGTCTCTCGCTCTCGCTCTCCTCTTTCCCCGTCACTTTTTCCCTTCCACTCTCTCTAAAAGTAATGGAAAATGTCTTCTGGTGAGACTTAAAAATAAATAAATAAATAAATAAATAAATAAATAAATAAATAAATAATAAAAATAGAAATAAGGAGACTTGGGATTGGTTCCATGTTCCTTAGGATGGTGAGACTTAAAAATAAATAAATAAATAAACAAACAAACAAACAAATAAATAAATAAATAATAAAAATAGAAATAAGGAGACTTGGGATTGGTTCCATGTTCCTTAGGATGGTATCACAGGGTCAGGGTTTTCAGGAGAAAGAGCTCTGAAGTCAGGATGCAGTGCCAACTAGTCCTGCCTCTTCTCTTTGAGAAAAGAATGAGCTCCTTTACTGGTCAGCAGAGAGAAACTCATATGTCCTCTGAAATTATTCACTACCCTCTCCCACATGCACAATGAACCATGCTACTAAGAGATGCAACATGAATGTCTGGCTTTGATAAGGTGAATTTCAAGGCATGCCAGAGCTGTCAGGAATCAAGTGGGATGTCTCAGTTGGCCTCCCACAAATCAAAGACTGAGGCAGCTTATTTGAGAGGTAACGCCAGAAAGTGAGTAGGACATGGAGAAGGAAAAGCCTATATCAGGGTGCAAAGAGGGAGAGGGAGATGGAAGCACAGACTAAGAAGTGAGCCCTCCAAAGTCAGGGCCATGAGTGAAAAATGAGCAAAAGATCCTTCAGTGTGTTGTTCTCTCCTCACCCAGCACAATTCCTCTTTGGGAAGTCTCTATCAAACTCATGACTTCTCCTGTCACCTACTGCCACACCTTCTTGAGGTCCAGCATCAAATAGCTACATGAATGCTAGTGTCTCATGAACTTCCTAGTTCACATAGCCAGAAGTGTGCTAATTATTCCTTCTCATCCCACCACTGTAAAAGAAGCTTCTTTTCTCATCAGCATATTCCGATTCGTCATCTAGAGAGTAACCCATCAGAAATGTGGGTGTCATCCTAGCCTCCTCCATTTCCTTCTCACCCAATGTTCAGTTTCCACTGATATGCATATTTCGTCTTCCAGACTCAGTAACATAAGCAAGATGGCCAAATGAGATGCTCCTTATCATATTCCCCCAAGAACAATTTGGAATCTATCCAGGGATAAAAGTGCCTTCATTGAGGCTATGGGATCCACATAGGAGACTGTAAGGCCCCAGTGCAGTCCAAGAAAGAGGAGAATCATATTGAGAGGACAGATCCATATCCAGGCGGTTGACTCACTGACTGGGTTCCTGGCTGTAGACCCACGGACAACTCCATGCTCCTGGGAATGTGGCTCTGGCCCATTTGGCTTTGGTTCTGTCACTAGCACCATATGCCCAAGAGAAATGCTTTAAAACAAGCTTTTTGGAGTCATCAATGATTCTTAAGACTGTAAATACTCCCAAGACTAAAATGTTTGAGAATTGCTTATTTCTATTATAAATGAAGATTATTTTATGGAGGACTGGATGAAATAGTTAAAGGGATTAAGAAGTACAAATTAGCCCTGGCAGGTTTGGCTCAGTGGTTAGAACATGGTCCTGAGGACTGAAGGGTCTTGGGTTCGACTCTGGTCAAGGGCACATAGCTGGGTTACAGGTTCAATCCCCATTCCCAGTCAGAGAACATCTGGGAGGCAACCAATCGATATGTCTCTCTTACATCAATGTTTCTCTCTCTCTCAGTATCTCCCCCTCCCTTCCACTCTTTCTAAAAATCATTGGAAAAAATATTATCAGGTGAGGATTAACATCAACAACAAAAAATAACAAATTGGTAGTTACAAAATACTCAAGGGGATGTTAAGTACAGCATAGGAAATATAGTCAATATCCTATCAAATAAAAGAAAAATATGCAAATTTGCAAATTGACCATAGCTCCAATCAAGCCATGCCCATCAGCCAATCAGGAGCAGATTATGCAAATAAACCCCAACCAAGATGGCTGCGACCACTGAGAGCAGGAGGGAGGCTTGGGTTTCCCTGGCAATGGAGGAAGCTAAGCTTTCCACTTGCCCTTGCTGGCTTAGGCCTCCACTCAATGCTACAAAGTTTCAATTATAGAAGATACATAACCCAACAGAAATGGCAGCAGCCACGGAGCTGGAGAGAGCAGAGGCTAGGGTTGCCTGGGCGATGGAGGAAGCCAGGTTTGTGCAGCCCTAGCACCTAGGCCTCCACTCTAGGCTACAAAGTTTCAATTGTAGAACATAAATAAATTCCAGATACCAAGGCCTCTGCATGGGTCACTGGGGGTGTGGCCGGCCTGCAAACCACCACAGGCTCCTTGCCCAGGCCACCCCACACCCCAAGGGAACCCCCACCCTGATCCAGGACACCCTTCAGGGCAAACCAGCCAGTCCTCACCCATGCACTGGGCCTCTATCCTATCTAATAAAAGAGTAATATGCAGACTGACCATCACTCCAACACATAAGAGGGTTGCCCCTATGTGGATAAAGATCCTGCCCCCATATGGACACAAGATGGCCACCACAAGATGGCCAGTAGGGGAGGCCAGTTGGGAGGTTCCAGGCCTGCAAGGGAGGTCAATTGTGGGCGATCAAACCAGCAGGGGAGGCCAGTTGGGAGGGACCAGGCCTGCAAGGAAAGGCAGTTGATAACAATCAAGCCTGAAGAGGAGGGCAGTTAGGGGTGACCAGGCTGGCAGAGGAGGGAAGTTGGGGGCAAACAGGCTAGCAGGAGTGCAGTTAGACATCAATTAGGATGGCAGGATAGTGGTTAGGTGATCAGGCTGGCAGGGAGAAGTGGTTAGGAGCAATCAGGGAGGCAGGCAGGTGAGCAGTTTGGAGCCAGCAGTCCTGGATTGTGAGAAGGATGTCTGACTGCCTGTTTAGGTCAGGAATCAGGCCTAAATAGGCAGTCAGACATCCCTTGAGGGGTCCCATATTGGAAAGGGTGCAGGCTGGGCTCAGGGACACACCTCCACTCCCCATGCACAAATTTCATGCACTGGGCCTCTAGTATTATAGAATAACTATATCTGGTGCCAGGCAGGTACTGGAAATAGTGGGGGGACACTTTGTACAGTATATAATTGCCTAACCACTATGCTGTATACCTGAAACCAATATAAAATAATATTGAATGTAAACTGTAATTGAAAAAAATGGGCAGAAGACCTGAATGAGTATTTTTCTAAAGAAGACATACCAGCCAACAGATATACGCAAGGATGCTCAACATCACTAATCATCAGGAAAATGCAAATCCAAACCACAAAGAGCTATCACCTTAAACCTGTTAGAATGGCTATGGTCAAAAAGTTGGTGACCAAACAAGTGTTGGCAAAGATGTGAAGAGAAGGAAACTTTCACGCCCTGTCGGCGGGAATGTACATTGGTTCAGCCACTGTGTAAAACAGTATGGATACTCCTCAAAATATTAAAAATAGAACTACCATATGGTCCAGCAATCCCACTTTGGGGTATGCATCCAAAGAAAATTAAATCAGGATCTCAAAGAGATATCTGCATGCCCATATTCATTGCAGCATTATTCACAATGGCCAAGCTATGGATACAACATGAGTGTCTGGCAATGAATGAATGGATAAAAAAGATGTGAGTATGTATATACTGTATAATGGAATATTATACAGACATGAGAAATAAATACTGCCATTTGGGACAGCTTGGATAAAACTGGAGGACATAATTCTAAATTAAATTTGTCAGACAGACAAAGATAAATCCATATGATCTCACTTATATGTGCAATCTAAAGAAGCCAAATTCAGCTCAGCCAGTGTTGCTTGGTGGTTTGAGTGTTGACCTATGAACCAGGAGATCACGATTCAATTACCAGTCGGGGCACATGCCCAGTAAATGATATGTTGCGAGCAGCTAATCAATGATTCTCTCACTGTTGATGTTTTTTTCTCTCTCTCCATCTCCCATCCTCTCTGAAATCAATAAATATATATTAAAAATAAATAAACCAAATTCATAGAAACAGAGAGTTAGGCTGGTAGTTGCCAGAGGCTTGGGGGTGGAGAGCTTGGAGATATGTTGGTCAAAGGGTATATAGCACAGTGACTATAGTTAACAATATTGTATTAAATACTTGAAGTTGCTAAGAGAGTTGATCTTAAATGGTCTCATTATACCCATGAAAATGGTACTTATGTGAGGTGATGGAGATTTTAATTAACCTTGTTGTGGTAATTATTTTTTGCAATATGTATTTTAAATAGTCACATTGTACACCTTAAACTTATGCAATATTATATGTCAATTATCTAGAGGCCCAGTGAGTGAAATTCATGCATTGTGGGGGGTGTCCCTAAGCCCAGCCTGCACCCTCTCCAATCTGAGACCCCGTGGGGAATGTCCGACTGCCAGGATCGGGACTAAACCAGCAGTCAGACATCCCTCTTACAATTCAGGACTGCTGGCTTCCAGCCATTCGCCTGCCTCCCAGCCTCATCACCCCCTAATCATCACTCTTCCAGCCTGATCGACACCAAAATGCTCCCCTGCTGGCCCAATTACCCCCAACTGCCCTCCCCTGCTGGGCTGATTGCCCCCCTCCTTTGCGGCCTGGTCACCCTTAACTGCCTTACCCTGCAGGCCTGGTCCCTCCCAACTGCCTTCCCTCTCCTGTAAGCCCTATTGCCCCAACTATCCTCCCCTGTTGGCCTGATCACCCACAGCTACCCTCCCCCATTGGCCATCATGTGGCAGCCATGTTTAACCACATGGGGGAAGCCATCTTGTGTGAGGGTGCGAGGGTCAATTTGCATATCACGTCTTTACTATCCTATCTAATAAAGAGAAATATGAAAATTGACCATACATTTGCTACAACAAGCCACATCCACCAGCCAATCAGAGCAAGCATGCAAATTAGCCCAACCAAGATGGCAGTTAATTTTCATATCCACAAGCAGAAGATGGTGTAGAAGGAAACCAAGCACTGCAAGAGGAAGCAAAGCTGTGGAGAAGTAAGCAAGTGGGGCAGGGGAAAACTGAGGGAGCAAGGCAGAGGGGATGGTAGGGAGCAAGGCAGCAGAGAAGGGAGTGAGGCAGCAGAGACATGAGAGAGCAAGGCAGCAGAGACGGGAGAGGTAGTGGAGAAGGAAGCAAGGCAGCGAGATGGGAGCGAGCAAGGCAGTAGAGAAGGGAGAGGTAGTGGAGAAGGGAGCGAGGCAGCAGAGAAGCGAGGGAGCTTTGCTTAGGCCGCAGGAAGCTCTATTTTTGCAGGAATCTTCCTGCAATGGGTCTCTAGTATAGGATATAAAAAGCCAGCAATCGAATGCAGTAATGACAGGAATGACCAATCACTAAGATGCCCACTAAACTGGCCTGATCTGGGGGTGGGTCTGGCCTGCTGACCTCCTACAGCTCCTCCCCGCCCCAGCTGGCCCCACCCTGGATCGGCCTCTCCCACCCTGATCAAGGGCAGGGCAGCCAACCAACCACTCCCCTCAGGCTGCTGGCCCCAAATCAGCCTCCCAACCCATTCAGGGGTGGGGCCAGCTGGCCCACCACCCACAGCCCCTCCCCATGGCTGGCCCCACCCTCAATAAGCCCCCACCACCCCAATCGGCCTACAGCCCCTCCCTCCAGTCAGCTCCACCCCCAATAGTCCTCCCCTACCAATCTGGGGTAGGGCTGGTTGGCCAACCCCCAATGGCCCATGTCCTGGCTCCATTCAGGGGCAGGGGCAGCTGGCACACTCCTCTTCATGGTCATCCTGCCCACAATTGGCCCCCCACCCCAATCAGAGTCTGGGCCCACTGGCTAATTGCCCACAGCTCCTTTCCCCAGCCAGCCTGGCCCTGATTGGGCCCTGATCAAGGCCAGCCCACCTGACAACCTCCCGCCATCCCCTCCTCCCAACAAGCCCAGCCCCAATTGATGCATTGGGGCTGGGCCAAACCTGTGCACAAATTCGTGCACCAGACCTCTGATATCTCAATAAAGCTAGGGAAAAACATTTCACTTTTCACATCTATCCCCTCCTCTCCACCCCAGTGTTACAGGCTTAGTCCAGCACCTCATCATTTCTCAGGGATTAGTGCCATCATCTCCTAATGTCTCTACCTCTAATTTTTTTCTGCCATCTCATTTTCCTACTATGCTGATCAATGAATAAAAAGGTAAATTAGGCCATACTTCCCTCAGATTGCAGTATTACACACAAATCCGCCAACTGAACCCAAACAGCATGGCTGTTCAAAGGTTTAATAAAGAGATCAGGAGGGCCTTGCTTACAATTAGAACCTACTCAGTTCTGATGACCATTTGACAGCCAAAAATTTCACACAACTGTGCTAAGATCCTTCATAAATGCATCATGTCAGTGCTAATATAAACAGTTGGTGCCCTTAAATGAGGAGAAATTGTTTGAATTACAGTGATTGCCTCATTCCTGTGAATTCCCTCCGCAGTAACACAATCTGTTCACCCAAAAGGGGCTTTTGAAAAGCATCCCACATTGCAAAGCTATGCTTGATATGATGAATAAATTCACTCAGAAACATCTGTTAAGGTGCAGTTTCTACAAGACAGCACCAATTTCTTTAAGTGTAGTGAATTACATGGAAGTACTTCTCTGTTACCCAAATGGTATCTGACATTTAAAAACCTCCTGGTTTCCCCAAGGAATATACAGAAACTACAATAGAAAGGGGGAAGACAGACAAAGGCTAACATTTACTAACTACCAAATATTGGAGCCATTATTTCATTGGTGCTTAGATGTACTATTTTATTTCATTCTCATGGTAACTACTTGTAATTTTCTCAATGTGCTGTTCTCCTTCTTACCTCTATCATTTCACATAACTGTTTATCATATTTTTATAGCTAAATGTGTCATCTCTTCTAAGAGCCTATATCCAGCTCCCTCCACATTCAGACATACTAGTATCACATTGTAATGCAGTTTTCCGAATCTTGTCTGCTTCTTTTACTGGCTTAGAGGAGCCTTACAAAAAGGTTACTGTCTTTGTATCTCTAGCAACTGAAACAGGAACTCTTCCTGAGTTTGGCCTTGAAAATGCTTGTCAAATGAAGATATATAAACATACTAGAGGCCCTATGCACAAAATTCATGCAAGAACAGGCCTTTGCAGCTTCAGCAGCTGCCTCAATCCCTCCCTTGCAGCCTCCCCAGCTACCTCGATCCTGCAGCTGCAGCCCCAGCTTCATGTGAAAGGTCATCAGGAAGGACATCCGAAAGGATGTCCAGTCTAATTAGCATATTATGCTTTTATTATTATAGATGTTCTGGGTGTTCTTAGCCAGAGATCATGTGTTCCCTTTCACAACTCGGTAATGATTAATTTTAGGTATCAACTTTAGTGTCCACAAGTAGGATGCCCAAGCATTTAATTAAACATTATTTTGGATGTGTCTGTGAAGGTCTTTCTTGAGGAGATTACAATTTGAATGGCTAGACTGAGTAAAGCAGATTGCTTTCCCTAAGGCACATGGGCCTCACCCTATCAGTTGAAGATCTGAATAGAACAAAAATGCTGATTGTCTTGCAACTAAGATGGAACTTTTGTCTCACTCCCTTTGAGTTAGAACATCGATTTTTTTTCCTCCCTGTCTTTAGACTTGAACTGAAACATTGGCTCTTTTTGGGTCTCAAGCCTACAAGTCTTTGGACTGGAACTATAGTATCAGTTCTCTTGGTTCTCAAGCTTTCAGATGCAGACTGGAACTCCATTATCAGCTCTTCTGGGTCTCCAGCTTCCTGACAGCTTCTATAATCCTTTGAATCGGCTACCTTGGAAACTATCTGTGTTCATTCTTTATGACTTGGGCATTTGGACCCATATGACTAGGGCACTATTTACTCTTACAACAGGGAAAAGGAAGCCTTCATCCTATTCTCCAGCATGCCAAGGAACTAAAACAAGATTTTAAAACCCAAAAAACTTTTTCTAAAAATCCTACTTTCCTGATCTGTCAAGGAAGACTTGGATGACAGATTTATTAACTGCAGTATCACTGAGAATATTTGATTTTTGTGGCAAATTGTGCTTTCCACCTCACAACACCACACAGTATACACAATTCCCACCATCACTGTGTCAACACCAGTGAGAAGTCAGAAAACATGGCCATGGTGTGCATGTCAACGAGGTTTCCACTGTTGGTTTCTCTTTCCTTCTTCTTTCACTTGCACAGACTTACAGAAAGTTTCCATTTATCGACCTTAAGACCTATACCGTTTTATATCCATCAGTTTTATACAGGCTGGCATCTCTTGGGAGATAAGAGAAATTTGAATATTCATCATCAAATATCCCCTTTTTCTTGAAATGATTTTCACCTTGACTTCTAATTGTAATGCACTTGCTTTATTGTTCTAGCATCTCTCAAAATACCTTTGCTTTGTTAACTGAGAAGGATCCTGTTATATTCCCCTCACCTATTAACCATCGACATTGGCAAATCAAGTTCTCAGACATTTTCTCTCAATAATTAGATAATGTATGTGTGTCAGTCAGGGTTTGGCCACAAAAATATAAACCACTCTAGGTATTTTAAACATGAAGGGATTTGCTATAGGGTCGTGGTCGGCAAACTGCGGTTCGTGAGCCACATGCAGCTCTTTGGCCCCTTGAGTGTGGCTCTTCCACAAAAGACCACGGCCTGGGCGAGTCTATTTTGAAGAAGTGGCCTTAAAAGAAGTTGAAGTTTAAAAAATTTGGCTCTCCAAAGAAATTTCCATCGTTGTACTGTTGCTATTTGGCTCTGTTGACTAATGAGTTTGCCAACCACTGTCATAGGGGATTAGAGGCCTGCATAACTCCTGAAGGGTTGAGGAATGAAAGTCAGGGAAACGGGTCAGAGAACAGAAGTCACAGGAACTTCAACCAGCGACCTCAGATGCCTGCAGTGCTAGAGTGGCCAATTATCAAGGGTACATCTACCACTCCTATCACTTTGCTCCAGCCTCCACTGGAAGATAATGGTTTTCCAAATGTTGCCCTCATTAACAGAATGAAACTGGAACCCTGCTAAGGACTCTGGAAGTTGTTTTTTAGTCTTTCAACCACGGTAGCACAGGGCAGAGCTCAGAAGGGCTGAGATAGTACTCAGTGTCCACAGAAGGCATTTGGCATCCTATGTGAATATGCTCAGTAAAACTTTCAAGTTCCAAAACTGTAAAGCCAATAGTTCCCTCAGTACAGGTAACGAGAAGATAGAAGCAGAAGCATGTGGCCATAGGCAGGCACATAGGAGTGAGTGAGGCGAGTGCGACAGAGAAGCAGAAAAAAGCAGCCATCTCCAAATCCACCTCCTCACCTACCATTTGATTTCACCCTACTGCCATTCTTCAACTCACCATGATCACATTTCGAACGCAATGAAGCTGAGTTACAGGTTGACTATTATATTAGTGACTGGCAAATCACATGGTCACTTCTCAGTTCTTGTGTTTGGGAGGTGTTGGTACAGGGGTGGCATTTACAGTCACGGAGCTGGATAAGACCACCTACGGCTTTATGGATCATGAAGACTGTGGTTTGCAAGAATAAGCCATGCTGTTTAAGAGAACAGATATAACAAGCACCCTAAAAAGGGAGTCTCTGAATTCACTGTTTAGCCCCAGCATTTGTTTTTCCAACCTACATAAGCATGACTAGAAGCTATTCTTTTGTACTTTGGGGATTTTTTTGTTTTTCATAATCTTAAAATACTTTTCTAGACGATGTCTTAGGCTTTTAATAGCAAACATCGAGTAGGAATAGTTAGCAGCCAGTAGATCACAAGATGGTTATATGAATGACTCATGGATTCTATGGTGGGAAGAGGAACAAGAGGCAATTAAGAACAGTCACTCAAAGTTTGCTCTACTTCTTAATCTGCCATAGGTCTGGTCTGAGTACTATTCCCATCTGTGAACTCTGTGAGAATGTACTTTCTTACTTCTCTCCTATCCATTGTCATTGTCCCATCATGTCCTTTCTGTAGTGGGCCCCCAAGGAAGACACCTGAGCATTTTTTTAAAGCAGTGTCACCTGAATCCGAGGTGCCAGGCAGAGCCACGTCTTGGAAACGCATCCACCAAAAAGGCTGGATGCATTATCAGTACTGACTTTTAACTTGCTTCAGGTGTCAGGGGGAGAGCCTTTGAAATGTAGATTCAGCCGAGCCTGGAATGAGGGAATGAGTGGAGCCTGGGCCCACTTAAGCTCCTTTGATTTTAGGTCTTTTCATGTGAAGCCCCTTTCTATTTTAGTATAAATAAACACGCTGCATTTGGGTTGGAATTTCCTGTCTCTCCATCAGAGACAGCTTTATTTCTACTTCTGTGTTGTCTGTTCTTTTCTAGTATTTCTCAATCCCCAGCTCCTCTACTCAGTAACTGAACCCCACTCTTCTTTCCATGTTGGTCATGGAGAGGAAAACCCCAACACCTTTCCTTGCTATGGGGCATGTCAGAGCACCTCTAACTCTGACTTAAGTCAGCACCAGAATATTGTTTGAAAATTCTTTTATCACCTAGTAGCTCTACCATGTGATTTATGACTGCATTCAAGTTCTTTATTTGGATAGGAGCTAAAAATAATATTAATTGGAAGGAGGATGACATATGCACAGTGTATTATGATTGATATATAATAGATCAATATGATGTATCAAGATTTTTAGTATAAGATTAATTGAACAAATGAACCCCAAGTGTGGGTGCTTTTCTAGATGGTGCCAGAGCCTTGCTTTAACCTTTCCTAACGTGGCTTCCCCTTTTTATCCACAGGAAAGATGAAAGCAGGACAGAAATGAGCAATTGCCATGAAACAACCTGAAGTCAACAGTAGAATCAGGTTGGGAAAATGTGTCAGAACAGACGAAATGGTATATACATTTGCTTCCCTTTCCTACGAGGCCATTTTGTTCCTCCTTCGAAACCCTTCTCTATGCAAGCCTTACCCTAAAAGGCAGTTACATGCACCATCTTCTACACCAGAGTCTTTCACTCTCGACACTACTCACATTCTGAGCCAGGGTTCTTTGTTGTGGGGGCTGTCCTGAACATTGTAGGAGGTTAAACAGCATCTGTAGCCTCTACCCACTAGATGCCAGCACCATCCAATTGTAACAACCCAAAATATCTCCAGATGTTGCCAGATGTGCCCTGGAAGAGGGGTTATACATCACCCCAGTTGAGGATACCTGTAGGCCCACGAAATCAGTGAGCCCAAGAGGACCCCTGAAGATTCCACTGCCTTGTGCACTGTGGAGAGAGGGCTGCTGGATTAAATGTTTGCTTGTCATCACGGAATTTAGAGGATTGTCTGATGGGGTTAGAGCCCGGATCAATAACTGAAAAAGAACCTAGAGGCACATCTTTCTCAGCACAGAGGGCATGGTTGAGCAAGCCCCTTTTCATTATTCAAATAGAGCCTTCAGACAAAAGTATTTGTGAATAGCCAAGCTGTATAAACAAAGCTCTGGTTACCTGAGAGAAAAATCAGCAGAGGTGCCAGGTCCCTGCTGTGTTCACACATTTCCTTAAGCTTTCATTCTGCCCTCAGCAATAAACTGATGCCAGTCCATTTGTGACCTGCTAATGGGGTGCATTTTTATATTCATCTGCTTTCACGTTGTCTGTGGTCTCTTTGGGAGCGCTCCCTGATTGCTCTGCAATCATTTCCCACCCCTTTCGAGAACATTAGGTATTAATTCAAGCTTGTCAAATCTTATATGATATATTCCATTCAGGAACTAATACCTCATCAACCTCACCTGGCACTGGAAAATTCAATTTCTCAAGATACCAGCTGTTATTCCAGAGACCTTGCATATCTGTTTGGAACAGCTAATGGGAAATGTTCTTGCTGAACTCTTTTTTTTTTTTTTGCAGTTGGTAAAGTTCTTTGAATTGTATAGAAAGTATACCTCAATTACTCTTAAAAAATAAATTAAATGAATAATGGCATAATCATTTAAGTGCTTTTTTGTAATCATTCCAAATAACAAGTAAAATAATATAACACATCTATGCAAGTTACAGGATTTTTTTAAAGCCTTTTTGTTTGAAAGCTGTTGTTGCTTAGTTTCAAAAAGAACATTGAGCTGTGGCATGGTCTCTGAAAGGCTAGAGGCACATTATGTTGACAATTCAATCAGCATCATTTTTTGTTTGTTTAAGTGGTTACCAATGCTGAAAAGCCAATCAACAGACATACATTATTACAAATGAAACTGAAATTCTCTGGTTTGTTTTACAAGGCAAAGATCATCTTCTCTTGAAGATATCAGAATTTTCTAGAGCTTTCTGTGTTCAAATCTGTTTGTGAAAATATTCAACTTCATCATTTGACCTGGAGACAGGAAGATCATGGTCATGTGCAATCTTGCAGCAGTTTAAGAACTACAGTGGTTTCCAAGAAGTGATGAGCATAAAAGATATTTCAGAATATTTACAACAACTATGATCTGATATAAAAACACATGTGAGACCTATGGATGGCAGTGTTATCAGTACTTTCAATACTTCTCCAGTTCCCTGCATTCCTAATTGAAAGAAATGCTAAATTTCAGATAGAGCTTACTGAAAAGAAACATTTTTTGAAACTTAAATTTAGTAGGCCTCTTGAATTCTACCCATAGTTTCCCAGGTTAATAATCTTTGTTCTAATGGACTGACATATTCCATGGTGACACAAAAGGAAAAGCAAGACAGAATCCAGAAACATTTCAAAGAGAACATGATTCAGATTTCCACTCAGCATCTGTCCTCTGTTTCCCCACCATGCATTTAGCCTTGACCCCAGAGACCTCTTACTTTCCCCCTAATATTTTCCTGCCTCGGGGCCTTTACACTTGCTGATCTCCCTGCCTTAAAGAGGAAAAAGACTGTCCTCATTTTGAGATTTGGGCTCAAATTGTTACCTTTTCATTCGGCCCTCTCTGACTTGATCTTTAGAATCTGTGCTAAAAGTCAATCACAGCATGCCTAGAATTAGCCTAAACTGTTGAAATAAGAAATACATTGGTGACAATGACCCCTGACCACGTCATGAAACCTATTATTAATTAATAGTGCTGCACTGTAACCACGGGCTGGAAGAGTTTGGGGAGGTTTGTACGAGCTTGTCAGCATTGCTTATTGATAACAGTGACATTGATGATCTGCACTTGGTCAGGAACAGACTCTCAGAGGTCTCTGTAATTAGAGGCTGATTACCTAGCAGGGATATGCATACATACCAGCAAAATATTATAAACCCCAGCCAAGACTCCCATTTTGAGTGCCCTGTTTCCCAGGGGTACTATGTATACATATCTGGCTCCTGATCAGAAAGCAAGAGTACATTCTACCATAGCCATTACAGACTCAAGAGAGTAGAGCCATATCCCAACCTCGCCAGATCTCTTGGTATGAGACAGTCTTTGCCTCTGATGCATATCCTCATTTCAATGTTTTTTTTCTTTATTATATCCTTTTCCTGTAATAACCTTCAGATGGGTAAACACTGTCATTTATAATCCTATGAGTCTTCTTTAGCAATCAAACCCCACTTAAGTGCTAATATTAGTGCATAATCACTACCCCAATGCTCCCTCCCCTTTTGTCTCTATAACACTTAGCACCATCTGACAAACTATGTATATTATTTATTTTGTTGCCCACATTAACTTATTTATTACCTTGTTTATTAATTTTTATCATCCTCCCACAGAGGGGGAGTCCAGGAGGGTAGGGTTTCTGGTCTTTATTTCCCTTGCAGTATCTCTGGACCATAACAGACATTCTGCATTTATTATTTGATGAATAAATGAATGAATTGAAGAAAAAGGCAGAGTAGAAAAATCACGTCGAGTTCAAGGCTGTTTGGCCACAGCTCTGAGGTTGAAAATCAATACACAGCACCTTCGAAATATAGACAACGATAAAAAGTATGTTCACCTGCTGATTATACTCAAGTCAGTTATCATATGGGACAGAGATATTAACTGCCAGTTGGCTGCAATAGGAATTGATGCACCTAATCTACATCGACTCGAAGACAAAAACTGATGCCCATGAAGGGCAGCAAGGAGCTAAGAGCTTGTGTTTCTGACAGCTATTCCAACCTCTGAAGGCAATCAGAATCACCCAGATGGGGCATCTCTTTCAGTTTTCTTAATACCTTCAGATGTGTTTGTGTTTCAGGGCCTTTGTTCAAGGGATGGGAGAACAAAATGGCCGGCGGCTAGCAAATACCATGGGGATTGTCAGACAGGGACATTAGCAGTGAAGTTTAGGGATCTAAAACTTTGACAAGTGACATCATCAAAACATATTCCTTAACTCTCCTGTCCAGTCAATATTCTTCTAAAGCAGTTGACTATGGTCCACTGACACAGAGTTTGGCTTATCACTGACAACATTAATCTGCAAATGCCTCAGTCTCTCTGGACTCCCAAATGGACTGGTAACCTAGAAAACAAAGGTTAATTTTAGCACTGCTGAGCTGAGCAATCACCAATTTTTTTGCGGGGGGGGGGGTTGGCTTGAGCAGTGATTTATGAATCTTCACCTGCATCAGAATCATCAGAGGAATTTTGTAAAAGACAGGGTCTGTCCTTCCTCTCCATTTCCATCTCAATTGGCATTCTCAATCATCAGGTCTGAGGTGGAATCTGGAAAATCAGTATTTTCAGAACTTCTGTGTGTGATTTTACAGTTGGAAAACATCTTTAAATTGTATTATAAAGAATCAGCGAATTCAAAAGTGATTAGTAGTTTTAATGAGCAAATTATATTAATTTCTTTTCAATTATAAGAGAAAATTCCTCTTTTATCATGTTCATTTTCAACCTCAAGTAATTTGTTTGTTTATCCTAGTTGTATTGAAATATAATTGGCATATAACATTCCATTAGTTTCAGGTGTACAACATAATGACTTGATATATGTGTGTATTGCAAAATTACCACCACACTCTGGTTAACATACATCACCTCACATAGTGATAATTTTTTCTTGTTATGAGAACTTTTAAAATCTCCTGTCTTAGCAACTTTCAAATATACATGGGTAGGCAAAAGTAGGTTAGTAATAATAACCAATAAAATAATAAATAATAATACAAGAATACATTGTTTCACGTAGTCACAACTGTAAACCTACTTTTGCCCACCCCTGTACAACACAGCGTTGTTAACTATGGACACCATGCTATCCCTTACATTTTTAAGTGTTAAAGTGATGCAATCCTTTCAGAGCAGACTGTGCAGTTTGCTCCAGGCTTGGTGAGTTTGCTGACATCTTGTTTCTGCCATTCATTCCCCAATGGGCTCCACTCACACTCCAAAACTACATTCTTTCCACAATTCAGTCCTGCCACAGTAAAAAAACAAACAAAACAAAACAAAACAAAAAAACCCTGCAGTAGTCAGAGGTCACATACAAATTATCTGGAGTGGCCAAGTCCCATCAAATTAGACAGCTTCTGCCAGGCCTGTGTGGCTCAGTGGTGGCACATCGACCCATGAAGCACGAGTTCACAGTTCAATTCCCTGTCAGGGCACATGTCAGAGTTGCAGGCTTGATCCCCAGTAGAGGGCATGCAGGAGGCAGCCAATCAATGATTCTCATTATTAATGTTTCTCTATGTCTTCCTTTCCCTTCCTCTCTCTAAAAATCAATATAAACATAGTTTTTAAAAAATTAGCTTCTCCTCAGCTTGTGTTTAAGCCATGAAGGTGAGGCACAGGTATAAGTGACATCATCAAAATGTTTTCTTTGCTGAAACCGGTTTGGCTCAGTGGATAGAGCATCAGCCTGCGGACTGGAAGGTCCCAGGTTTGATTCCGGTCAAGGGCATGTACCTTGGCTGCGGGCACAATCCCAGTAGGAAGTGTGCAAGAAGCAGCTGATCGATGTTTCTCTCTCATCGATGTTTCTGACTTTCTATCCCCGTCCCTTCCTCTCTGTGAAAAATCAATAAAATATATTTAAAAATGTATTCTTTAACTTTCCTCTCTAGTGGATATCCTTCTGAAGCAGTTGATAGGAGCCCACCTTGTTTTAGATGGGTCTAAGCATTCCTAGAAGTCAGTGGTGGCTTGAACAGTTGGTACTGGCTCCTAAAAGCTAATTGGGCACATTTGTTTTCAACTCTGCATGCAATGGTATCACATTGGTGGCCTAAAATTGGCCACAGTGTGCGCACTTATACCACAGAAGTTAGTAAACACCATAAATCAGATGTTTATACTTCTTCTGGAGACCTGGATGTTAAACATTAAACAGCATACCCCTACTCAAAAGCTATTATTGTCCATGCCAAGGCAGACTAAACTAAAATGTCATTATGGTACCTCCTCTGGTCAGGTCATTTGTTTGATGAAGTGGGTCATCTACATTGAGAATATCCAAATATGAAATATTCTCCCATTATTCCACATGGTGGGGAGAGGGGAACAACCCTCCTCACTAATTTCTGAGTCATTCTTTTCATGAGTAACAAACTCATTCAGAGAAGCTAATCAGCCCATGACTCTTGCCATAAAGAGGATTGTTTGCCCCCTACGACAGGATGAAACTTCACAGAATAAGGCATTTGTTTTCATGACTTCTTATAGCACAGTACAATTGGAAGTTTCACATCAGACTGTAGTTTTTCTCTCTCCTCGAGTATCTGTCTCCAGTCCTGACCTAGAGTGGAAATCACGAGACACAAAAATTCACAGCCCAAGGAAAACTACCTGCCAGCCTCATTTAACAACCAATTTGGCATCCCTGCCACTGGTGGGGATCCATAGCAGAACAGCTGCTTTCAATCCAGTTTATTGACCTAAAGACAGACAACTGCTTATTCATTAATCAGAGGGAAAGGAGTCGTCATTGATCACTCGTGGGAAAGATAGTGCACTTAGAGCAATGGAACCAAAGACATCAGGATTCCCACTGATCAAAATCTTTCAAAATCTCTGGTATAGTGTTTTTGCTGTAGCTGGTACTAGTACACGTGTTTGGTTTTTCCTCTAGAACTTCGGCTGCTAAATTCCCAAACAGCAGAGTGCATTTTCACTAAATCCAGCTAACATAGGAAATGACTGGGTCAGAAGAACTTATTAATGAGCCAAAAGACACACCAGGGTCTATTTCCCATCAGTTAACTGTTGGTAGCTAGGGACTGTGCAGGAATATTTTTATAAAGTTTTTATTCCCCATCACTGCAGTGTGACAGGTCCAAGGCATAACATACAACCGCATTTTAAATACATTTCTACAAACACCACAGTGAATGTCGGTTCTGGAAAATGCATGGAGGAAAGCAGCCAACTAAATGCTCTAGTTAATAAAAATCTTCCAAAGAAACCATTTTCACCTCAAATGTTCAGGCTTAGCTTAGTCTGAGAGAATCCTCAGGCTGTCCTTGGTTGGCAAGTAATCCCAGTGGCTCTTGCTGTTTGAATGTCAATCCTCCGTTAAGATGAGAAAAGTACATGTGTTCAGAAAGTGGGCTCACTGACTGCTTCATCTGGGTGTGTGCTGTCAGTGGCCTTCCCAAGAGTAACGTCTGATTTGCATTTGTGCTACTCCCTCCATATTCTTTTCTCTTTATGACAAAGGGGATTATTGGCCTGGGGGACACATCTTACTTGAAATCCTAGAAGAGACGAGACAATAAACCCTCTTATGATCAAGAACCTGTCACGAAGACCGTTTTAGTGATCATTTCGTTCTAAGGAATAGGACCTACTCAAGCTAGTTGAAGTAAAATGATAAAAAAAAATCCCATGGAATAGGAATCTATATAGAGCCCAGGCTCCAGGAATGAAAAAAAAATCATTTCAAGAAGTGTAACAATAAGCATACATGAATACTTATTCTGGTGTCCCACCTTTTACTTGACTCGAGTATTCTCTGAGTGTTTTGACTGCTTGATTCAAATTTTCCAGAAAAGGAATATGAGTGACCACTGGCAAGTCTCAGATTGATTATTCTGGGAATGCTGTTCATGTCTGTCTCATTATATTGGGAAAAGCTACGTAGGACAGCTTCCCAAACTTGACTAATAGCAAGGGACAAGGTAAGCTGGAACAGGAAATTGGTTGTGGGAGACAAATCCATTAGCTCTTTACTTACCCTAATAAGCCATAAAGTAGTGCCATAGTCTGCAGTTTATTTTGAAATAAATGGTAATATGGATTTGCATATGATGAAATTCATCCCTATAAATTTCATACATTACAAATCATGTATACCGGTTCTGGCTTACATGGAAAAATATATCCACACACAATGCTAAAGTCGCCAGCCATTCAGTCATCCAATGGGTTAATTAACTATGAGAAAAAATTCAATTGAGTCAAAGTGGTTGATGTGGTGACCTAAATCAGACCCAAACTGAAAGAAACAGAAGGATTTCATATTGGTGTGGCAAGATAAGTTATTGTGAAATTAATCGTGCTTATTTCTTACTGGGAAGCTAATGTTCTTCGTTGCTAATGCTAGATCAAGAGTCAGCAAACTTTTTCCTGTAAATGACCAGATAATAAATAATTTAGGATTTATAGGCTGATGGTTTCTGTCACAACTACTCAACTCTGATGTAATGCCAAAGCAGGTATAGATATGTAAATGAATGAGTACAGCTGTGTTTCAATAAAACTTTATTTAGAAAAACATGAGGCAAGATAGATTATGTCTGCTAATCATTTTTGCCAAACTGTTCCAGATCATTTCTCTTCCTCCTCCTTCAAATTTCTTCCTTCCTTCTTTCCTTCCTCCTTCCTTCCTTCCTCCTTCCTTCCTTCCTCCTTCCTTCCTTCCTCCTTCCTCCTTCCTCCCTTCCTTTCTCCCTCCCTCCTTCCTTCCTTCCTCCTTACTTCCTTCCTTCCTTCTTCCTTCCTCCTTCCTTCCTTCCTTCTTCCTTCCTTCTTCCTTCCTTCTTCCTTCCTTCTTTCCTTCCTTCCTTCCGTCCTTCCTTCCTTCCTTCTTTTTCTTTCATTAATCCTCACCCAAGGATTTTTTCCCATTGATTTTTAGACAGAGTGGAAGCGAGGGAAATATCGATGTGAGAGAAACACATCAATTGATTGCCTCCTGGACTCGCCCCAACTCGCAATGGTGATTGAGCCTGGAAGTCAGGTACCAGTATTCGATTCCCCTTGACAGGAATCGAACCTAAGACCCTTCAGTCTGTGGACTGATACTCTAACCACTGAACAAACAGGCTAGGGCCCCCATCTCCCTTTAAATGTACACTATCAGAAAATACAACCCACCACCCCATCTTATTATGGTCATCAACAAATATCTGGTGCGTAGACCTGGCTACTTTTCTTCCTCTTCCTCTTTTGTTTGCCATTATTATTGGCAACTATTGTGCTCTTAGAGAAGATAATTAACCCTACATCCTCTCTTCTCTGTGCCAATGCAGCCTTCACTGAGCTCATGGAAGTACAGGCTTGGGTATATTCTATTTTCCCAATGAAATAAAGAATGAGTAGGAGGAGGTCACTTTGGAGGTGAGAGGATAGAAAAGATGTGAAATGGTTGTCTCTGAGAGCAGAAAACTGAACTCTATTAGAGAATCATGGAAGGGTTATTAGATATGTGGAGTACTCCTTTGAGAGCCATGGTCATGACAGTATTTTTCTTAAAGTCACACTCAGTGCTTAGGTGCAGCTGTGCCATGGGTGAACTGGGAGAGAATGACAAAGGAGTCAAGGGGAGTATGCAATTATGATTGCTGTGTAAACAGAGCAGTGAGCTATAGAAAGAGATGGGAGGGCAGGCGCAGTAAAACAGTGGTAGGGCCAGTGGATTGGCAGTCCTTGTTACCTCAATGAAAGAGCTGTTGGAATCTAGAATAAGTGGGTTAGAGCAAGAGGGATTGTTAGTGAGAGGCTTGAAATCAAGATTTTGGAGGTAGGTTGGTTATTGGAAATGCTCATGCTAAGTTTCCCCAGAGTTCTGAAAGGGAAAGAAAACTTGGAAACGTAGAGGAGAATTTGATAGCATGAGGGGAGATAAATTCCCCAAGACTGTAAGGGGACTGTGATTTTTGGGTGGATGCCACAAGCTCATGTTCTTTTCCCTCACAACAGCTTGGGGAAGTGGAACATCAATAAGAGACAATGGCCTCAAGGTCTCTCCAGGGAGGCTGGGTCTCAAGCACTAGGGTTCCCAGCCCCACCCTGAGCATTAAGTTATGTGGATGGCTCATTGCCTCCTGTCTCCAAGGAACCACATAGATCTGAGAAACAAACATCATCAGTGCCTACCTAGACATGAGACCAGCAGGCCCTCCCTGTATGTTCCAGGCAACATATGACCTTTGAGATCTCTCTTTAACCCTTCAAATAGATCCATATTATGAATTTATAGTCAGGCTGATGGTGATTTGGGACCACTTAATTTCAGTTTAGAGAATGAAAATAAATGGAACATGCCTTATGTTCTATGTTGAAGAGTAAAGTGCATACCCATTACATTTAATATTGTATAATTTTCACTGGCGGCTTTCTAAAGTGCATTCTTAAATATTTAAGTAAAATGTATGGGATGTGAATTGGGACAAAAAGCAGGTGATACCATCCCCAGCTGTCATGGTCATGGCCCAACACATCCAATATAAATATTTAGGTTTCCACGGAGTATCTTCTAAGCCAATGGAGCTTAAACATCACATTAAAATTTCCACCACACTTGTGGAACCTCCTGACTTCAGTGTACTCCAAAAAAGCCAAGCTTTACAAAAAGGCTTAAAAAGTTGAAAAATCTATCACCGGGAGTGAGCAAAGAGGCCCTGAGTGGGGAAGAAAATGAGCAGAAATCAATTTTACTTGCCTTGGCCTTACAATGGATTTTACAAAATAAAGGGTAGAAAATCAATCTTGTCAAATCAGTGAGAATTGATACACTTGAAGGAATCTAAATGTCTTGGAGGATGTGATAGGCAATAGGATGTTCTCCTACATCATATCATGAAGGATACAGGATGAAGATTGAACTCTTTTTTGTGTGTGTGCTAAGGGGATTGTGCTAAGGATTTTTGCCATATTCCTCATCAAAATGAGCCTAAAGTGGAAGCCAAACCTGAGTGTGACTGTCTCAGTCCCAGCGCAAACACCCTGAATGGGGGTCGGGGGGACTGGAGCAAGACACAGGAAGTCCTATGAGTGCCTGTTCTTGACTCAATAGAGCAAGCCTCCAGTTTACATCTAACAGAAAGCCCCCCCTTATCCTGCCTGTGATAATGGGTGCCTCTGGCATTCGGGGGCTGCTAGACCATTTGACAAGATAGACCTCCTGTGGCTGTAAGAGTAAGTAAAAGCAACACAAAATTGATGCTTGTTATCCATTAGCAGATGTGGTAGGCAGAACTGTAAGATTGTCCTCAAGATTCTTGGAACCCGCTATACACACTCCTTCTGCCAGTTATTTAATTAAACACTAATCTACTAGTAGGTGTCCACTTGAAGAGCTGTAACAGATGTAATTAAGGTCTCAAATCAGGAGATTATCCAGGTAGGTCTGACCTAATCAGTTTCCTCCAGCTGACCACAGCATAGGCACTCAGAGAGATGCAATCCACCTGGCCTGGAAGAGTCATGCTGGGAACAACCTATGGAGGGAGCCACATGGCAAGGAACATGTGGGTGGTCTCTGGATGTTGAGGGCAGTCCTCAGCTGGCAGCTAGCAGGCACACAAGGACCGGAATCCTGCAACAGCAAGCAACCGAATTCTGCCAACAACCAGTTATCTTAAAGGAAGACCCCCTACACACCAGATGAGGACTGTAACCTTAGCCAACGCCTTAATTTCAGCCATGAGCAAAGAATGCAGTTGCGTTGTGCCTGGACTTCTGACCACAGAAACTATGAGATAACTTTGTGTTGCTTTAAACCACTAAAGTTGTGATAGTCTATTGTGTAGCAATGGAAAATTAATATAGTAAGAAAGAAACGAAGAACAACAACAACGTACTCAGCTATCAAATCAGCAGTCAGATGATTTTGTTCAAAGGTCAGGCAGCTTCCCCTCCATCCTGCCACATTACAGATATTTTGTCACTGATGATGTCATTATAAAATACGCAAGAGTGCAGGGAAAAAAATCTCACTTGCCACAGTGGGCTTGTCTCCCTGGGAAGGTGTTCTGTACTCACCAGCTTCATTGGCAAAAGGCAAAGCTGACCCACCTGTCCAAGAGGCAGCAAGTTTGGGACCTCCCAGACTGGTTCATATGGTTAGAGCAAGGGCTGAGTAGTGTCCATCCTAAAGCTGGCACAGCCTTCTGACATCATGCCGGAGATATATGACCTACAGACTTGGCTCCGCCTCCACCTCCAAGACCTTCTGGGAAAATTAGGTAGGGAGTTTAAGGACCTAGGGACCAGAGCTCCAGAGGTTTGCTGAGTAAAACAAAAGGCAGAGAACGTAATGATTAAGAGCTCCTGCTCTGCATAAAACTCTGGCTTCACCACCTACTGTGTGACTTTTGCATTTCTTCATCTTCATCTGCAAAATGGGGATGATGGAGTTGTGAAGGTTTCCGGTGAGGCTTGTAAATCACTGATAGATACATGGGGCCTTCTGTTAACAAACCTTGTAAAATGGGAGTTGTTTAGTTGTTTCTGATGCTCAGTGGGTCTTATACTAAACTCACAAATGCTGGGCTTTCGTCATATAATAAATGCCTAACTCCAGGCCCCAGAAGAGACAGATGAAAATATTTTGTTCCTTTGTTTCTGAGCCTCGAGTGTCTGCCTGATGACTAACCACTCCAGCCTCGTATGTGGAGTATCAGACCATGTCAGTCAGCTCCAATATAAACCCAAAATAAACCAATTGTCCTTCCTAGCCTCTTCTTACTTTCTTCCTTCATTATAAAATTAATTGTGCCACCAGTGTGTACCCAAAGCTCAGCCCTTCTACCAGATAAAACCAAGGAAATAATAGTAAACTGGCAATATGAGAGTGAACTGCAATAAATATGGGTTGTTTCTTTTTTCTCTAAAAACAAAGTAGTTATTTTTCAAAGATGGTTTCACAAGGCTAAATATTTACATTTCTCATTCATTAAGGGAGGGGGGGTCTGTTAAAGTCACAGAACCAGCTTCAAGGATAGAATTGTGATGATAAAACATTCAAAGATATATGCCATTTACAAATATAACTACAGCTAGACTCCTAAACACAGACTTTCTATTTTAATGGGACCTTCTTTCTGAGCATTGCTAAGTGAGGTAATTTGAAATTTTCCTAAACTGTAAGAAGGGAAGTGCTGGTAATACTTTCCCCATTTGCAGATATGACCATCTATTATATGGATTTGCAAATTGGTTAATTGTCTGGAAGATTTAAGAAGAAAAATGCTGTTGTAGTAATTCTGTACAGTCTTGGGTTAAACTCGGAGGATTTAGCCAAGAGAAGATTAACATAAGCAAGAGTCTATAAAATACATTTTTAGATTGGAAAACAGGCTATTTTTAAATAGATTTTTCATAAAGAATACTATAGCAAAATGTCTACAGCCCCCTTTTCCTTAGCAAATGACTCCCCCGACTAGAGTATAAGATCCAAAAAATCAGTATCTTTGCCTGTGTACACCCTGGTGTCTACAATAATGTTTATCACAGCCACAGGCACTCACTCAATATTTCCAGAGTAAATGAATTAATAAAATTAAATTAATTCGCAAGTGGCAGAATGCTGTCTAAATTCTGAGCAGTTATAAATTTAAACATGATCAGATCAAGAAGAAAAAAGAAAAGAAACAGGTAGGTGAAGTTCTATAAAGCCACATTTGAATTTTGGGGTACATTGGAAAAGAAGAAAACCCAGTATCAATGGCATTTATTATTACAAAGTTTTCATTCCTGGATGGAAATTTCCAGAGCCTATGTTGTAAACCATCTTACAATGGGTTATTTATGAAGAGCAAGCCTTTTGCTTCAGTGTCTATGTGGCAGCAGCGCCATCTATTGGGTAACTAGTTGGGCATTTTAGAACAACCTTCTAAGTATTTTTTTTCCTGTAGCAAATTGAATTTAGAATTATAGAAAATTATATCGAAAATATCTTTAGAGATCATCTAGGCCAGTGGTCAACAAAACACAGCTGGCGAGCCACATGCGGCTCTTTGGCCCCTTAAGTGTACCTCAATCAGATTGAGGGTGTTTTTAGCAAAGGCCAGCTTAGGAATACCCTAATTAAGTTAAAAAAAAAACAATGTACCTACCTATATAGTTTAAGTTAAAAAAGTTTGGCTCTCAAAAGAAATTTCAATCGTTATACTGTTGATATTTGGCTCTGTTGACTAATGAGTTTGCTGACCACTGATCTAGGTCATATGTAATCTTCCAGGTAAATATTTTCCTTAAGTAGGTACAATATTTTCTTTATTCGTATTGATGCAATGGAATTCCAAATTCATCTCTCAGAGAGAATCTGAAACTATAGCCATTCATTACTAAATTATGTCAGAAGTCTCACGTAAATTAGAAAATTAAAGGCAGCTAAAATCCATTTGTTGAGCATCTGAAGAGCACTGTCCAAAAGAAATTTCTCCAAAAAAACTTCTGCAACAATGGAGCGAAAGAAGTTTCTGCCATGACATATATCAGTGCTGTCCAATATAATAGCCAATAGACACGTGTAGTTATTAACCATATTAAATATGGCTAATGACACTGAGAAAATGGATTTTAATTTTATCTAATCTCAATTTACACTTTAAAAACATTTTTATTGAATTTAGAGAGGGAGAGGAAGAGAGATCCTATATAATAAATAGGGAATATGCTAATTGACTATCACACCCTCACAAAGATAGTGGTGCCCACAGCCATTAAGGAGGGAATATGCTAATTGACTGTCACGCCCTCAAAGATGGTAGCACCCAAAACCACAAAATGGCAGCACTCAGTCCACTCAGCCCCACCAGTGTTGCAGGAGTGACACGGCCAGGCCCGCCCTGCCCTGCCCCCAGGCAGGTCTGGCCATGCCACACACTTGCTTCCGGTGTCCGCCAGTCCCCTCAGCCCCCCAGCTTCCCAGGGCCAGCCCAAGGTGCAGGCAAGCCTTGCATGTCAGCTTCCCAGCCGCCCAGGGCCACCTGAGGCTCAGGTAACCAGAGCCAGCCAAGGCTTGTGCTGCCAGCAGTGGCAGCTGCAGAGGTGTGATGGGGGTGTTGCCTTCTCCTGATTGCTGGGTCATCTTCTGCCCCTGAGGGTTCCCAGACTGAGAGAGGGGAAAGGCGAAACTGAGGGATCCCCCTTCCACTGCATGAATTTTCATACGCCGAGCCTCTAGTAGAAACATAAGTGATGAGAATCATCAATTGGCTTCCTCCCGCATGCCTCCTACTGAAGATAGAGCACACAACCTGGGCCTGTGCCAGTGACGTCTTGGTTCATAGGTTGACCCTCAACCCCTGAGCCACACCAGCCAGACTATAGTTTTAAAAGTAGTCACATGTAGCTACTGGAGGGTTTCTCAACCTTTGCTGTGGGTATTGTCCTGTGCACTGTGGGGTGTTTAGCAGTATCCATGGCCTCTATCCACTAGATGCCAACCAATAGCACATACCCCCCGTTCTCCCCCGGTTTTGACAACCAAAAAGCCTTCAGCTATTGTCAAGTGTCCCAGAAGGGGCAAAATCACTCCAGTTGAGAACCACTGGCTAGTAGCTACTGTATTGGACACTACAGTGTAGAATATGCCTCATATGTATATACTATTTGGGTTGAGAAAAAGAACTGGTCCCTATACTATACTATGACAATTGTGATTTTGTCATAAGAACAGGGAAAGTTACAAAAACATCAGATGTATCAAAGAAATGTTCTTTCTCTTTATATGCTTTCCAAAGTAACAGAGATGGAACCAGTATAGTAACGCTGGAAAATTCTGCCTCACTCCAAAGTCCCCAGGTTAGCATCAGCAAACCTGGCTCTCCTGTCCCTGCTATGGGTAACTGGACACACTGACCTTGCAGATCTCTTGTCTCACCTGGAGAAGCCAGGATAGCACCCACCTGATAGGGTTGCCATGAAGGCTGAATTAGATAATGTACAATGTGTTCCTGCCTCACTGTTGGGCATGTAGCAGATATTTTTTTTAAAAAATAGTTGTTCTTTTAGCCACCCTCTTCCACAGAGGAGGGAAAAAAAGTTTTCATGTCTTGGAACCCATAATACAAAAGTACCCAGTGTGTTTTCATTGAAAACAAAAAACAACTTTATTTAGGAATTCTTGCGCGTACAGCACAGTGGTAACGCTTGCCTTGACACACTTAAATGTGCAGGAGAAACTTTTTCAATTCCTCTGGAAGGAGGAGTCCATTGATCTTATGATGCTGCTGGATTCCAAAACACTTCCGGACTCGAAGGCGGCATAACTGCATCAAAGAAGGGGGCTCTGTAGAGATAGCATAAGACAAGCCAGCATTGGTTTCAGTGACCCAAGATGACGTTCCACTCCCTTCTTTTAAAGCACACAAAACACAGGGTGGAGCAAAAGTAGATTTACAGTTGTGAGTATGCAAAACAATTTAGTCTTGTATTATTATTTATTTTCTAGTGGCCCGGTGCATGAAATTCATGCACATTAAAAGGGAGAGGAAATATTTAATATTTCTATTTGCCCTGTTGATTAAGTTATACTAATGAATGTTTCCAGATTGCTGTGAATCATTAAAGTAATACCTTATAATACTCAAGTAGTTGCATTCTTACCCCCAGAAACTAAATGTCCAATAGTTTGGCCCATATGTAGTGATGTAAAATACCAAACAGGCTTCTGCTCATTCTAAAGCATGTTTTGGATAAAGTTAATATTAAAATTTTAGTCCTGGCAGGGTACTTCAGTTGGTTAAGAGTGTCATCCCCAATATGCCAAGGTTGTAGGTTCAATCCTTGGTCAGGGCACATACAAGAACCAACCAATGAATGCAAAAATAAGTGGAACAACAGATAGATGTTTCTCTCTCATCAATAAATGAATAAAGATTAAAAATTGTAAAACATTATCTTCATTCTTTGAAAACTGGCCTACTCCACAAATGAATATTAGATCATCCAAACAAGCCTGTCTCCCACATGCCAAACAACAGATGGTTATTTACTACATCAGTAGGGCTGTGTGTGCCTTGTGGAATACTAAATTATCTCAGTTCCCATATTTGGTAATGGCTAGGTATTGTATTTTTGAAGGATCACAAGTCAGAACTCAGTCAGTACCTGCCGCCTGCACGCAAGACTTTATGGATTAGTGCTTAGATTCAGGCAAAGGAGAAGCACCTTCTCTCTGCAAGAACATCTGAAACAGAGGGTCGTCTGGAGACACCAAATCCACGGGGCGTTTGCCTTCGGCATCCTTGGCCCGGATGTCAGCTCCGAAGTCCATGAGCAGGCTGGCCAGCTCCGCATTGCACGCCTTAGCCGCTGCATGAAGAGGGGACTCCAGGTCTCGGCCTCGGTTCACATTTGCTCCTAAAGAGTCACAACGAGAGTGTCAGCCAAGGAGCAGAGTCCCAGCATCCCCCTACTCAAAGTACTATGCCTCAAAATTCCGTAACAAAAGGGCATCCATATTGGGCATGGCAATTCTCCTGAGAAAATGGAAGATGACTTGATTCCATTTAGTAACATGGGGACCATGCCATCTGACCATGTCACTGACTGTACAACATGAGCTTCATAGTATACTAGGGGCCCGGTGCACAAAATTCGTGCACTGGGGGTGGGTGATCCCTCAGCCCAACCTGCCCCCTCACACATCCTAGGAGCCCTCAGGGGATGTCTTTAGGCAAGGCTTTAGCCCTCTGGCAAGGCTGTAGGCCTTGAGCACCCAGCCATCACCCTGCAATGGGGCCAATGGCTGGCTCTGTCCCAGCCACATACCACCCCCTCCCCCCGGCCCAGGCCTTTGCCCCAGCCAGCTCGAGCCCAGATAGCACGGGCCTTGAGCCTGCCCTCCCACAGCCCTGGCTGCCTCGGCCCCAGCCCCCCACAGCCCTGGCCACCTTGACCCCACACCCCGTGGGCTGGGCCATCTCGGCCCCGCCCCCCACTCCTGATTGGCTGGTGGGCATGGCTTGTGGGTGTAGCAAATGTACGGTCAATTTGCATATTACACTTTTATTAGATAGGATGGTGTTTAAAATATCACCTGTGAGCATTTTCCATAGGTGTGGATATATACAAGAAAAATCCTGGTGGCCTAAGCTGCACATTATTAATGAGGCCCTAATGTTAACCAGTACAGACCAAAAGTGAGACTACATGGCAAAATCCCATCTATAATAAGCAGCAATATTCACATGCTGAGCAACTGCCATGGGGGTCTAAAAACTGGGAATTGGAATTCTGTGACCGAGTCTGTGAAGAGCAATCAACTTTTGAGGTTATCTCTTAGATCAGGGTGGCCAAAGCCAAGATCACAGGGAAGACAGAAAAGTCTTCCTCTTCAGGATTCTAGGATTCAGGTGGGTTTCTAGGATCATCCCACCTAATTATAGCTCTACACTCTCAATAATTCCCTACCCCAGCCTGGGGAGGGAATGGTGTTCCAAGTGTTGAAGAACAGACTGGACAAAAGCAGGGAGGTGAAAAAGAATGATACTACATAGACCTTTTCAAAGATAATACAATATTTATAGCGGACTAAAAATGGAGAAAGTTAAATTTCCAAATTGAAGAGAGGTAGTGAAGAATGCCCCAAATAAGAAGACTCAGCCCTAATCTAGCAGCTTTGGGAGTTGTGCTGGGCCTAATAATATGATTGGCCGGAGGAAGGCAGAGGAAAGTGAGGAGAAAGTATTTATCATCGAGGACCACCTTAAAAATCCACCACCACCACCACCATCATCATCATTATCGCAAGAGAGAGCTAAAGTTCTAACAAGTTTAAACAATTCCTATGGGAACACAGTCAATATTAATCCCAATTTTCTCTAACTCCATTGCCCACAGTCTTTCCTCTGCTACAACAGAAAGAACTTTACAATGCATTTAATTTACTTTTCATCAGCTTTCTTCATTTCATTATTTTATTGTTAAAGGTATTGCATATAGTAGTACATGTCTCCTTTTTTCTCCCATTGACCTCCCCGCCGCTTTCCCTTACCCCGCAGCACATGCCCTCACCTACCCCCCCACCCCAGTGTCTTATATCCAGTGGTTATACTTTTATGCATGCATACAAGGTTGACCTCATCTCATTTTTGTTTTACCTGATTGTAGAAGGTTCTTGACACAAGCGATCTGCATGTTTTGACAAGCCAAAAAGAGTGGAGTGCCAAGGTGGCTGATATGATAGTCAATGTCAGCTCCACGAGCTACAATGGACTCGATGCACCCCATATGACCTGTAGCCCAAAATAGGAGAAAACAGTTACACAGGGAATTCTCTTAGCTAGGGAAACATGTTCCCCATTTATCATGGTTTTAAAAAATATTTTAATGAAATTTATTGGGGTGCCACTGGTTAGAAAGATTATATAGGCTTCAAGTGTACATTTCTATAATACGTCATCTTTATACTGCGTTGTGTACCCACCACCCAAAGTCTAGTGTCTCTCTGTCACCACATATTTGACCTCTTTTACTACCACCCCTCTAGTTAACATATTTTTTAAATCTGCCGGCAACTTATCCAGAGGGCCTAAAGTATTTCCTTTGCTTAGAATAGGTAATGATTTCAAATACTGCCATCAGTTGTAACATCGGCACTGGGTGAAACTGAACTTGAGTTTATTAGCCATATGTTAAGCAACTAGCAACCATCCGCCTTTTTCAATTGTTTCAGATTTGCAATCAGTCCAAGTACAGAAATGGAAGTTAGAGTTGGGGAGAGGTATGGAGGAACAGAGACTGAATATGGGCTTGAAGAAGAAAGGGCACAGTGTGGGCCATGGGACAGGAAATCTCACACACAACCTCACCAAAGGCAGGCCCTGGGAACAACATTTGAAATGCTCTGAAAAGGTAGTTCTCAAGTTTCCTGTTCATCAGAATCACCAGAGAGGGCTTTTTGAATAAAACAAGGATGGCGGAGCCAGAGTGACTGGTTCAATGGGTCCGGAGTGAGGCCCAAGAATCTGCATTTGTAAGTCACACTGATGCTTTCTGGCCTTGGACCCCACCTTGAGAACTGCTGCTTTAAAACTGACTTCCTCTTCCTTCAACTGACTTCCTCTTTCTTCTTTGTTTCAACAGTGAGGTCCCTGGAAGGGCTGGTGGGAAAACAAATTCTCACCAACTTTACCTCTTTTAGCAGCTTCATGGATAGGAGATGCTAGATCACACGCAGGGTGGGGGCTGGCTCCATACTGCAGAAGCAATTTCACACAGTCCTGGCTGCCACTGACACAAGCATTGAACAAGGGAGTGTGCCAGTCTGTGGTAACGCCATCCACCTGGAATAAAAAGCTCACAATGCACACAAAGCAATGGGGTGGACTTCATTCAAAGCTACACTCCATCACTTCCAAGCTGGTATTTTAACTTCTCTGAGCCTTAAATGTCACAGCCACAGAATGGAAGCAAAAAATATGGAATTCCATGAGGTTGCTGTGAGAAACTGAATAAGGCATGGAAGGGAAGGCGGCAAGAATGTTACTGAGATACAGCAAGAATGTTATCTCCTTCATGCCCTCCCTAGGAACACAATATTGAAACCAGAATAATTTCAATACCTTACAAAATAACCTCTTTATTTTAAACATTCCATCCTAGACCCAGGCCACATCAATCCAGTGTCTTCACAGCAGCCAGAGTCACCTTCCAAAATTGTTTAAAAATTTTAAAACATGACTTTCATACAAACAGAAAGTGAGCACTGGCCAAATATATTTCTTTTTCAATTCATTCATTAATGAGGGAACCAGAAAGATGGTAAGGCTGAAAGGAGAATTTATGTAAGTCAGTCAATGGAATGCTGAAATAAATTTGCTAGACACAAAACTAATTAATGTCCTGTTAGGGCATAAAAGGATAACCTTTGGGGATATTTTTCTACTGTTGGAAATCAGAGAGAAACTTACAAGTTCGCATCTCTCTTCACGGGGTTTGGGCTATAATTGAATACGAAAGAGCAAAGCCAAATACAGATGCATTTTTCTATACTGTTAAGAAATTCTTTGGTGAACTGTTCAACAATTAACACTTAATACATTGTAGTTTTCAAAAAAAATGGCCACAGGGTCTCTGCATGGTATGCAGTGTGGCTTTGCAAGTCTTCATAAGATGGAGACTATTTTTTTTTTCAGTCCTTGAATCTGGGCTTGCCCATGTGACTTACTTTGGCTGATAGGTCAGCAACAAATGTGCTATCAGCAGAGACCTTGCCCTCTTTTGCTTCTCTTGGAATCCCTCCTACCATGTAAACAAGTCCAGGCAGCATGTTAAAAGGATGAGAGACCACAGAGATGTTTCTGGCTCACCAGACATCTCATCTAACCCAGTCAAGGTCATCATGAACTAGCCTGCTCCAGCTAATCTATCAGCTAATCTCAAATGCATGAGTAAGCCCAGCTGAGGTCAGCTGAACCAGCCCAGACCAAAAGAGCTGTCCAGCCAACACAAGGAATTGTGAGATAAACAATGGCTGCTGCCTTAAGCCATTAAATTGGGGTGGTTTGCTACAGAGCAAAAACTAATGGATAAAAATAGTGTATTGTAAATGCTTTCTGTGGCTAAGATGCTATTTTCTCTCTTGAGCTTACAACCATACTATATTTCTCAGCCTCCCGGGCAGTTATATGTGGCCTTAGTTCTGGCCAATGAATGTGGTCAAAAGTGATCTATGTTACTACCTAGACTTGTTTTGAAAGTTTCTATGAACATATCTCCATGTCTTTTCAACCACCCGGAATGGAGATTACTCCAAGAGCACACATGCAAGCAAGCCACTTGTTGAAAATAGTGGAGCCGGATGGAAGAAGCCTGTATTCTTGAATAACCCTTGAGAAAGAGCCACCCAACTGGCAACACCCACACTGGAATTTCAGTTGCGCAGAAAACAAACTTTCATTGTGTTAGAGTTAGCCTACTGAGATATAAACATTCGTCTATTGAAGCAGCTAGTGTTACAGCCATTTAAAACACCCGTTTATTGGGCTGTCTCCTCATTTAGTTTAAGAATTCCTAAAAATGTTATCCACAGTTAGGTATATAATAAATGCTCAATACCTGCTCGATAAATACACTAAATGCTTGTTGAGAGAATATGAGAAAGTCATATATAATTTTCAGATCAGATCATATTTTCCTATTACTTTTGAGCATGAGAAGACTTAGTTAATGGAAGACTTACTCAAATTAAATGGCTTTGCCTCCTCCTTCTTCCTCTAGGATCTCTCATTATGCTATCCTGATTCTCATTCTCCAAATAATAATCATATCCTGTATATATTTCAATCTTTGAAATAGCACAATAAGTTACACAACTCTGTTATTTCTTCCATTTTTCAGATGTAAATTCTAAAGCTCAAGCAATAAGTAACTTGTTCAAGTTTTCAATGTTAGCAAATGGGAAAGCTGACCTAGGACCGCTACTCAGATTGGAAGCCAAATGTTGTGTGATTTCTACAAATACTTCACTACCTTCAAGCCATTAGAATGAAGACAGAAAGCTAACAGCTATTTGACAGTACTGAGTATCAAAGAGCATGAGATAGACAGGAACTATTTCTAGCTGAAAATTCAGTGCTTCATCTATTGCTAATAAAGCAGACAAGCTCAATGGACATAATACTTTTGAAAAACATTCCTCTTCACATTTCAAATCAGGATAATAAAAAATGCTGGGAATTATTCTGAAGGGATAGAAGTAGTAGTTTTTCATTCACGGTTTCTAAGATGTTATTTGAGCAGCCCTTACCTGAGCTCCGTGCTTTAATAAGAGGGATGCACAAGAGGGATGACCTCCAAGGCAGGCTTCATGGAGCGGGGACACACAATCTGCTGTGGTGAGGTTCACACCCCACCCCTGGAGGAAGGAAAGTGGGCAGAATAAGGGGATTTGTTCATGTTCATTGCACATGCAAAGCACCAGTTGTCAGCCAGGAATCCAGTACTATGACAGTTCTTTTAAAAGTTCACCTGGCTCAAAATCTGACAGTAGACAATGATACAGAAAAACAAAAACAAAAAAGGATCTTTTATACTGCTGATGGGAATGTAGTATGACACAACCACTCAGGAAAAAGCTTGACGGTATCTATTAGAGTTGATTTTATATATATATATATATATATATATATATATATATATATACACACACATATACATACATACATACACACACATACACTAGACGTCTGGTGCACAAAACATGTGCGGGGGGGGATATACCTTAGCCCAGCCTGCACCCACTCCAATCTGGGACCCCGAGGAATGTCCGACTGCCCATTTAGGCCCGATCCTGGTAGGGATCGGCAGTCGGACATCCTTCTCACAATCCAGGACTGCTGGCTCCAAAAGGCTCACCTGCCTGCTTCCCTGATTGCCCCTAACCGCTTCTGCCTGCCAGCCTGATCACCCACTTACCACTCCCCTGCCAGCCTAATTGGTGTCTAATTGCTCCCCTGCCTACCTGTTTGCCCCCAATTTCCTTCCTCTGCTGGCCTAGTCCCCCACAACTGCCCTCCCCTGCAGGCTTGATCGCCCCCAATTGCCCTCCCTTGCAGGCCTTGTCCCTCCCAACTGCCCTCCCCTGCTGGCCATCTTGTGGTGGCCATCTTGTGTCCACATGGGGGCAGGATCTTTGAGCACATGGAGGCAGCCCTCTTGTGTGTTGAAGTGATAGTCAATCTGCAAATTACTCTTTTACTAGATAGGATGACCCAACAATTTGACTCTTAGGTACATATACTCGAGACTCACTTTCATTTTGCTCTCTCTCTCTCTCTGGTCCCCTCAATTGTTGGCTCGTTGTTTTGATGAGCTCCACAGCAAGGAATTATTCCTGCATGTACTCTTGCATTGTTGGGCTTGCCCTACTATGTTCCAGTCTTTTGCCATGAGAAGAAAATTTCTCATGTAGCCAGTGGTCAAAGAAGAATGGGAGACGTATTCAGAAGAGCTGCACCCAACCCACAGCTTGAAGCCAAACCCAGCCTAGATCAGCTGATATAAAGACTTGTTAGCAAGAAATGTTTACTGCATATGCCACTGAGTTTGAGGCGGTTTGTTACACAGGAAGATCTGACTAATGCCGACAGGTATTGGAATGCTCATTTTATAAAGATAGAAATTGAGTTTCCACAAAGATAACTTGTCCAAATAATGAGATAGAGCTTAGATAAAGGCATAGCTCTGGCTGATGTTCGGTAAACATATAAATACTGAATATAAATGAGTCTGAGTTCAATTTAGTAAGTGACATATAAAAGCTGCAATGATCATTTTTCATCCTATTAAAATGAGGTAAATGTTACAGTTAATCTGAGAAGAAGCTTAACTTCTTCTTTTCGCTAGAGTTACTATCTATATTTCTACTTATAATAAGCTGTTGCTATCAAAAACAGCTTAACATAGGGACTTAGGGTAGTGTGAAAATATTCTTTAGAAATTGCTAATAGGAGAGCTGTTTATTCTAGAAAAATCCATGAAATTGGAATTTGTTTTGAAAGCACATTTATTTTCACTAACCACTACCTGATATGTATCATATCCTCCAATTATTTATTCAATTATTGATGTAGACATTAAACCACAGTAGTAATAATAGTTAATAGGACTATCATGGAGAGGAATCAGAGATATTTTTATTATATACCAATTATTACAAATATTTAAAACAGCCAAAACATATGCTCATCCTACTTAGAAATTATGGTAGTCATTAGAATCATCACTAAATCTTCTTTGATGCATTAATAAAGAAGTGCATATATCACTATGTTTACATTTGTCATGTAATATATTGATAGCTTTTCTCTGTATTATGTCTTATGTATTTTAAAACATTAATTTGAGAAGGGGACTATAGACTTTGCCAAACTTTCAAAGGGGACTATTGTGAGAAAAGGTCAAGAGCTCCTAATTTAAAAGTTCTATTGTCTTTTCAGAGAACAGACCATACTGAACAACAACTTTAGAATTTTGAATGGTGACTTAAAATTAATATCAAACTGGGCAGAGCTACTATCAACTGGAGATTCAATAGAACTACTAACATTTTAGGCTAGGTAATTTTTTGATGTGCAGAACTGCTCTGGGCAATGTAGAATGTTTGGTGACATTCCTGGTTTCTATCTGCTAGATGCCAGTATCACTCAACCATACCCACTCCCACTAGTGAGCACCAAAAACGTCTCCAGACATTGTCAAATGTCCCTTATGGGGCAAAATCACTCCAGTTAAGAACCAAAATTACATGATAATTTTAAAGAACATAGTATATTTAATAAAGTAAAGACAACTTAAATATACTAATTTTCCCTTTATTAGTTAATAGTTATTATAGTACCCACTATGTGTATAGAATAGTACTAAATTCTAGTATTATCCCAGACTCTAAATTTTAAAAATGGTTGGATAGGATGGGATCTGCCTCACTTTGCAGAAGAGAAATTTACATCCTAACTAGAGGCCCAGTGCATGAAAATTCATGCACTGGAAAGGGGAGTCTCTCAGCCGGGCCTGCCCCCTCTCAAAGTCTGGGAGCTGTCAGGGGTGGGAGGTGACCCGGCGATCAGGGGAAGGTGACACCCCATCACACTTCTGCTGCTGCCACTGCCGGCAGCACAAGCCTTGGCCAGCCCTGGTTACCTGAGCCTTGGGCAGCCCTGGGAGGCTGGGCAGCCACCATCAGAGGCTTACCTGTGCTTCAGGCCAGCCCTGCATGGCTGGGAGGCTTAGGGGACTGAGGACTCCAGAGACAGGTGCACTGCAGGGGTGGACCAGGCCTTGCAGGGTGCCTCTGGCCCTGGCAGGACTGAGGGGACTGGGCGCCACTATCTTATGGTTGTGGGTGCTGCCATATTTGAGGGTGGGGCAGTCAATTAGCATATTCCCTCCTTATTGGCTGTGGGCACCGCCAACTTTGCGAAGGCGTGAGGGTAAATCAGCATATTCCCTCTTCATTAGATAGGATATCAGACCATGATTTTTTTTCTCAGTGTGGTGAGCAATAGGATGTGCTTAATGTTTATCTTTTTTTTTCTCTCAAAAAGCTACCTACCTGGCTGATGAGATTCCTCAAAGAGAGCAGACGCCCATTGACTGCAGCTTCATGCACTGGAGACCAATCAGACTCAGCCTCTGTATGGAAAGGGAGGAACAGGTTGCATCCAGCTTATGTACTTTAGACCTGAGGCTCTTCCTTGTCCATCAAATAAAAGCCTACTGGGCATTATTTGTCGGGAGTCAATCAACCAAAAGCCCTATCAGGACATCAGCATTTCTCCCCTTTATTGATGGTTTTTGTATACAGTGGCTAAAGAACTACATCCAGTGTCCAAACTAAAGACAAAAGAGGTAGATTGGGATGACAGATGGATTACTGTACTTCCATTTACACACTGATTTCAAATGGCCCATTTAGTTAAGTTAGAGCTTCACTAATTACCAGCATTAATGTGTTAAGCTGCAGTTGCCAGTCTAGTTTCCTATGTGAAGTACAAACGTTGGCATCTCAGCAAACAGTGCCATATACTAATAGTAATCAGGTAATTACATACACCATTAGGTATGGCAGCAAATCTAAATCTAAATCTGCACCTCCTGTCCCAGTATCAAGTGCAAATCACAGCTCAGTCTGACTTGTACAGGGACAATATTTTCTCCCAAAGGCAGTGTGCTGATGTGGTTAAGAGAAAGCTCTGAATTCAGACCCACTTGGTTTCTTCTGAGCTGTGGGTCCCTGGACAGGCCCCAAGCTTCAGTTTCCTTCTCTGTAAAGTGAGAACAGCAATAAACTTAACCATGGCTCAATACCTATTAGATACTATTATTATCATGCCCTAACACTAAACAGAGTCTTGATTACACCCCATAATCACTGCTATTTAAAATAGCACATTTGCTCCACAACCATTTGGAAGGAACCCACATTCTTAGGAAGGAAGCCTGTGAACCCTCTCCCCACACATTAAATGTTTTCCTCTTTCTGAGTGTGGATGTAATCGGAATGAGGCACAGACCTGGATTTTTCTTGTCTTAAACTGCGACTGATTTCCAGAACAAATGCAGGAAGTCAGAATGTAAAAAAGCTCTTCTGAGCCTGTTTTAGCTCCAGCTCTGCCCACTACTGCACACAAAAACAAGGCAGAGTGATCTAATGCCATTCACATCTTGTAAAGGGACTGCTGATTCCCAAAAGCTGAGAAGGCCTGGAGAACCTGGGTAGTGACTGATGCCTTGCAAGTTGAAAGGCCATAAAAGAGGAGGAAAGAATGCTTTGTACTTGACACGTATTGGCTGAGGTCTGTCTGCTCCATGGAGCTAGCAATGTCCCGGAAAATCTGTCCCAGTGAACAAATTAACCATCTTCCCAGATGGATTCATGAAGCATGTAATAGTAAGGGAAAGCTGAATGAGTCAACCTACACACTGTCCAACCAATGCTTTCCTCCGAGCTCACTCATGTGCATGAGGCACTTTAAGAGAAGTGGCTTTATCTACCTCAAAAACCTTAAGCTCGCCGAGACCGGTTTGGCTCAGTGGATAGAGCGTCGGACTGCGGACTGAAGGGTCCTGGGTTTGATTCCGGCAAGGGCATGTACCTTGGCTGCGGGCACATCCCCAGTAGGGGGCGTGCATGAGGCAGCTGATCGATGTCTCTCTCTCATGGATATTTCTGGCTTTTTATCTCTCTCCCTTCCGCTCTGTAAAAAATCAATAAAAACAAAACAAACAAACAGAAAATAACCTTAAGCTCAGTAGAAACCCAGTATCCTCAAAGCCTTCTCTGAGGTTCCTACTTCTCTCAGAAAAAAAATATTGCTGCTTCTAGCATTAGAGCCTACAATCTACACTGTAAAAATAGAAATATTTCTCTCAATTAGAATAAAAGGACAACTAATTCTGCCCTCTTGGTGCTAATTCAAAATACCATCCACACCAAAAATTTGAAGAGGTTTGGAAAATCAGTTGTAAACAGATTTGCACAGGGACCCCAATAGATCACCGTGTGTGATGAGTAATCTGTTTTTTTCCTTCACAGTGCTCAGCTGCCACACTTCTCAACCTTCTTTAAGGCAACCTCAGATAATTAGAGGTGACAGACTAAACAGTCCAGACAGGTAATTTGGGTCCTAAATGGTAAACCTGTTTAGATTTCATTAAAATGATGCAATTACATTATCAAGTGTAGCCAAAAATGGGCTTTACTTTCTATTCATCATGGAACCATTACTCCTTCTATTTAGTATAAATTAAGAATTATGTGCTTCTTGAAGAATGCTTTAGGATGTAGCATTTACAGAGTGTAGACATGTGTGTCTTTGAGAGGCACCGGGTATTGTCCTATTACATGTGGTAGGGGCTGACAATATCTATCTAACAGCTTTAGTGACTTCTAATTCACATACTGTACAATTCACTCATTTAAATCTGCAATTCAATGGTTTCTAGTACATTCACAGTAGTGCAACCATCACCATAGTCAATTTCAGGACAACTTTATCTTCCCCCAAAGAAACCCCTTGCCCATTAGCAGTCACTCTCCATTTCTAATTCATCAACCCCTGGAAAACATTGGTCTCTTTTCTGTCTTTATGGATTTGCCTATTCTAGACATTTCAAATAAACATAATCATACTGGAGTCCTGGTGCATGAAATTCATACGGGGGGGGGGGAGGCAATCCCTTAGTCTGGCCTGCACCCTCTCCAATCCAGGACCCCTCAGGAGATGTCTGACTGCTGGTTTAAACTGATAGTCATACATCCCTCTCGCAATTCGGTACTGCTGACTCCTAACCACTCACCTGCCTGCCTGATCACCCCAACCACCTCTGCTTGCTGGCCTGATTGCTCCCTAATTGCTCTCCTCTGCTGGCCTGATCATCCCTAACCACCTCTGCCTTGGCCCCCACCACCGTGGCTTTGTCCGGAAGGACATCTGGAAGACATCTGGTCTAATTAGCATATTACCCTTTTATTAGTATAGATAATATGTAGCCTTCTGTAACTGGCTTCTTCACTGAGCAAAATGTTCCAAGGTTCATCCTCATTATAATATGTATCAGTACTTCATCTCTTTTTATGGCCAAGTAATATCCATTATCTACATAAACTGCATTTTGTTGATTAATTTATTAGTTGATGGATATTTATGTTACTTCCACTTCTGAGCTATTATGAATAATTCTGCTATGAACATTCATGTACAAATATTTGAGTGGACATGTTTTTAATTCTCTTGGGTATACACACACCTAGAAGTAGAACTGCCTGTATAATATGGTAACACAATGTTGAGCCCTTTATGGAACTCCAGCTGTACCACTTTATATTCTATCAGCACTGTGTGAGACTTCGCTTTCTAATTTAGTCATTTCCACCTAGAGGTTAGTCAGGCTATCAGAGTGTGCCTATATTCTTGCCCAGAGAAAAACGTGGGTCCTTGTAAAGCCAAAATTCATATCAAATTTATAAAGGACTTTAGCCTCATCGGTCTCTGAACAACTGAATGATTACATAAAAACTTAAAATTGTGACAATGAAAGGTTGATATTTTTCTAGCATTGAGAGCATGCATTATGTTTGTGTATGTGTATATATGTGTGTGTTTGTATTTATATGTGTATATATACACATGTACCAGTATACATATATGTATACAGTTTAGCAAATGGTATCATTTGCAACACGGGTTAGTCCACACACACTTTAGCTCTTGAAAAACATGGAAGATATATCCGAGAGGTTTTTCTCCAGGGTTTTCTAGAGCCCACACCCAAGCAGGCAACTCATGTAAATACAACCCAGAAGCTGCCTTGCCTGCCTTCCTGCTGATAACTGGAAAGAGCAAAATCAATGGGAAAGGGGACATTTTCCTACCACAACATGGGCAATGCTCTCAGGAGACTATGGAGATTCAAGGTCATATCCCTTTTCCACTGATCCCAAACTCTTTGACACTCAAGAGCCATTATCAGTATAGAACACATTATCCAAGCCCTTGAGGTCCCAATAAGTTAAAGATTCTTCCTCAGTGTTTGTTCAGACAGGGTCTATTGGTTTTACCGCCAAAAATAGATTCTAAATGAGGTCAATGGCAATACCATAGATGCAAAATGGGGCAGAAAGCTGTCCTAACAAAAACACTCCACAAGTCCTCCAATTAGTGCCATTAAACTTACCTTTCTTTTAAAATTGAGCCTCCATCAAACCCTGCAGCACATTAGAAAGGCTGCCACTTCATTTTTATTGTAATTTCTATCATTATTTTTTTAAATTTCCATTATTTCAGAAGAGATTTGAAATGCACTAAAAGGTACATTCTAAAAAGAGCTATTAACGAAGTTCTGAGAGCCCCCAGTGAATGCCAACAGAAGCATAAATGTATCCATCCTAAGAAACATTTTGCAAGGTCAAGAGCACAAAAAGAGATGCTCTGAGAGAGCGGAAGCATTTGCCTTCAGTCTTTGGAAATTGATTGGGTAGGGTCATGCCTACGCTACCTGATTGAGAGCCTGCCCTGTAGTCATTCCCCAGCCTCAGCCCCACATCACCAGGCTTTGCTTGCATTGGCCATTGGAACTTTTATGTTCAAAATAGAACTCCTTAATCTCCCTTCCTGACTCTGCTACCAAGCAGCTCCCCCTCCCAACTTTTCTTTTGTCTTGCCCTCTTATCTGCCATTAATCTACGCTTGAAAACATTACAATTTGGGCTGCTTTCTCTCCCTTGGCCCTCAGAGTCTGATTTATCTTTCTTTTGAAATGATCACTCATATTTTCCCTTCCTCTGTCGTTTCTAAGTTTGATCAAATGTGAGGTTTGTGCTTGGATTAGTGCAATGGTTCTCAAGGTGTAGTCCCCAAATAGCACAATCAGCATCACCTTTTATAAATGCAGATTCCCAGCCTTATCCCAGACCCAGCACTGCATCAGAAGCTCTGCGGTAGGGCCCAGCCTCTGCATCTTATCACACCCCCCAGGGGATGCTGGTACACAGAGAGTTTGAGAGCCTGGGGGTTAGTGCAAGAATTTCCTGTGATCCCACCCTGATTGTGGCGACCAGTTTCATTTACTACAGTCTTCATTATTGCTGGATCCCAATTCTCTGCCTCATAAGCTAACTCTGCCACCTATCTTTTGAAGTTGCATTATCGGGCTTCATCTCTCCAAATTTGTTCTCACTAGACTTTCTAAGCATCTAAGAAACTGCATTCTAGTGGTGATAGTGTGGTCACTTTAAATATTTTTATTGCTTTTTACAGAGAGAAAGAAACATTAATGATGAGGGAGAATCATTAATCGGCTGCCTCCTGTACGCCCCCTACTGGGGATTGAGCCCACAACCAAGGTATATGCCCTTGCAGGAATTGAACCCGGGGCCCTTAAGTCCACGGTCTGATGCTCTATCCACTGAGCCAAACCGGTTAGGGCTGTATTCACTTTTTAAGTACTGTATTTTGGAGTATATTTACACCTTCACCTCAACCCACTCATCCAGCCCCAAGCAGGGTTTGGATTTTGATCTTTAGAAACCCTCAACAGTGAAAAGTGTTTGGCGCCTCTCTTTCATATGAAAATAAACACAATGCTTAGCTGTAAAATAATGCTGTGGAAGTCAACCACTAAATTACTGATTCTTTCCCATATTTATTGGTTTACTATTTCACAAATATATTTATCAAATTGATTTTAAAAAGTGATTTTCAGTACCACTCTGCTTTCTACTGCTTCAAGTCTATGTTCAACCCATCTGATTAATCCAGTTCTGCCTTTGCAGATCCAAATCCCACTCACTGTTGAGTGTTCTGCTCATTTTACAAGAAAAATGGGTTGAATGAATGAATGAATGAATGAGCAGTCTTATATGTTCAATTAATTCAGAGGAAAGCATTTTGTGTCTTATTCCTTTGGGTTTTTCCCCTTTTGGGGAAAAAATTTCCTACTTATATAGTAGGAAATTAATAAGACTTACTTGACCGCAGGTCCCTGCTTATTGATTGCAAGTGTTAGAAGCAGTCTACCAGGATGCTGGATATAATCATCTTTTCTCAAATGCCTACACCATTTTCCAGAATGCTTTCAGTGAGCAGGAACCTGCTGAATTCTCACAGGAGATGACTATTTCCTGTAGGTATAGAGTCTCTACTTTAGCAAAGACACCACCTAACAGGTGATAATCATTCCTGTAAGATTTGTCTCCAACATTTTTAAAAAAAGGTTCCTCTTAGTTTTTAAATATATTTTTATTGATTTCAGTCAGGAAGGGAGAGGGAGAGATAGAAGCATCAATGATGAGAGAGAATTATTGAGTGGCTGCCTCCTGCACACACACACACCCTCACTAGGAATTGAACCCACAACCTGGGAATGTGCCCTGACCAGAATTGAACCGTGACCTCCTGGTTCATCGGTCGACACTCAACCACTGAGCAACACCATCTGGGCAAGGTTCCTTTTAAAGTGAATCAATCACTTCAGTGCTCAATGTTTGAACATCCTTTATTAACCCAGCCCCACCTCAATTCCAAATACCAAAAATGTCTTAATAAATGTTTTGGCAGTAAAAATGTTTCTATTTATAAGTAACTTTGAAACCTCCAATGTAATGTGATATATTTGACCTTTGGAGTTAAAGTTTTTTACCGGAAAATAAACACTGACAGCTCTCTATGGTCTAAAGGGCTCTGCCGATAGCGGTGGACACATCTTTGAACAACCGTGTAAAGAATATAGACTGGCGAGCTGTGTGCATCTGCCTAGCAAACTGCCCCATGGCCATATCTCCTAATGAGCCACTAAAATTGCCCAGCCCTCTTCTCTCCCTCTCCATTAACCAACCTCCCCGGCACTCTGATTCCACAACCCCTAAACTCACCTCCCATCAGTGGATTTGTTAGGAACCTGCTGGTGGCGGGAAAGAATCCTAAACCCGAGGGCTTGCTGCCAGTCGTGTTTGGTGGTTCGCGATCCATGGGGCTCTCCTGGGTCAGTCAAGCTCTCTGTTCCACTTCAGTTGGTCAGGAAAAGTCCAAATTCCAGGCTCTCCCTGCTCCTGGGAAATTCCAGTGCTGTGTCCGGCTAAACTGCACCGTGCTGGTCAGATAGTAGGAATAGCTCTCTGCAACAGAGAAGAGAACAGGCACAGTAATCTGAGTACTACCTGTGGTTGTTCTCTCTCTCTCTCTCTCTCTCTCTCTCTCTCTCTCTCTCACACACACACACACACACACACACACACACACACACACACACACACACAGATACGCGCACCACCTAGCTATCTGGAGGAGGCTGGCTAAAGCCCAAGGCAGCCCCCTAGCCCCAAGTCTATAAAGCTGCTGATGTCACGTCCTTTCTAAAACTGAGACCAATCAGTGAGGAAGGCTTGGGGTTATCAGGAAGGAAACTCACACTTTGTAACTTTTGGAGAGCGAAGGAACAGGGTGGGGGTGAAGGAAACCTTGTTCCTGGCTGCAGCCTCACTCCCCTGCTGGGATCATTTCGTTATTTGGGGGCTTCCTGTTGAGACAAGTCCCAGCACCCAAGAGCAGACAAAGCTGGTGTTGCTGCATCCCTGCTGAACTGCTTGCACAGCAACGTGCCCAGTAAGCCCTGGCCATCTGCACATGTGGTTTCAATTTTTCTGGGAGTTTCTTCTGGGAAAATGTGTCTATATGTTGCAAACATGCAAGCTTAGAAAGAACTTTTATTTTCTTCCTTCCAACTGCAAGGATTTCATTAAATGCCTTATATCACCCTTCCTCCACACATTATACATTAACTTCTAAGTAAATAATTAATGGTTACTATTGGAAAATAGATTGCTGGCCAGCATGGGGGCGTGAAAGAAGCCTGCTATTTCATTGTTAATTATGAAGTTTTCGTTTGTTGCCTTTAGAAAATACTTGCTTTTCCTACATGTGTCTTTGCAGATAGGTCCTGCTTCCCCGCCCCTCTGGGTGCTGGTTCCAGCTGATGGGCATCCCTAGACTCCAGCTACTCCTCTTCCAGGAGGGAGTTTGGCTTCCCCATCAGGGAAGGCTGAGTGAGTCTCAAGCAGAGTCTGGCTGTGAAATGATTGCAGAGTAGCCTCACTGTTTCAGACTTAGGGATCCCCGGTTGAAAAACATGGCGGCCATTGTTAGCAGTTTGAGGAAAGTCATTCATATTTTATTAGACATTTCCATGTGTACATACACATTTATCCCCTTACAATTTCCCCATAATTATAATTATATTATCATATAGTTCTATTTTTTTACACTTACTTTGTCTTGGAGCTCTTTACATTTCAGCATATAGAACTATGTCCCTGTTTTTAGCCACCACTGGAAGTATCAAATACTGCTCCAAAATATTTTATCATTTCCCTAAGATGGAGGCAGAATGTTACCATATCATTTATGATTTAAAAAATACTGAGTCCCTATTTCCTTATATATAGCTTTGTGCACACATGCAAATATTTCAGGAGGAGACATTCCTACCTAAGATTGGAAATACTGAGTCAAAGGTGTGTCCATACACATGATAATTTCTCTATAACTAAAGATACACACACAGGAGTAAAAATCAAAATGAAGAATTCTGAACAAGACTAGTAGATTGTGTTAATTATAATTTCCTGGTTGCGATATTGATAGCGGGGAAGGGCATGTAATAAGAATAGAGCCACAGCCGAGACCGGTTTGGCTCAGTGGATAGAGCGTTGGCCTGTGGACTGAAGGGTCCCGGGTTCGATTCCGGCAAGGGCATGTACCTTGGCTGCGGGCACATCCCCAGTAGGGGGTGTGCAAGAGGCAGCTGATCGATGTCTCTCTCTCATCGATGTTTCTGACTTTCTATCCCTCTCCCTTCCTCTCTGTGAAAAATCAATAAAATATCTTTAAAAAAAAAAGAATAGAGCCACAGTTGTCTAATAATCATTCACCTCACTAACTACAGATGAGAAGTTTCCTTACAGACCCTGGGAAACTGGAGGATGAAACAAGGCCGTAAAAAGATAAGATGCCTCAATGGGTCCGTTATTCAGAAAAGAAATACATTTTGAGAACAGACCAAGGATAGGGCATGATTTGATATGGTCGCTGTGTCCAGACCCTGACCCCCTCTGAGAGTTTTCTCAGGAAGGCTGATCATTCTCCGGTCCCAGGAATAGGCTGAGCTGTTTGTAACATCGTTTGTAACATCGTAGATTAGCCACCTTCTTATCGTACTGTGAGCTCCTGCAGGCTGCACTACAGTCCCTATCCTCCCCTTTCCATGTTACACTTGCAGCTCACAGCTGCGCGTAGCTCTCTTCTCCCTCTTATGTATATCATCAACCAACCGGCAAGAGGGGTCAGAGCGGAATTTCCAGGGTGACCCACTGCTCTCCTCATACAGCCTACATTATTGGAATAAACACTCATCTATGATTCAACCCTGTCTCTGCTTAATTTGGCTCAAGTAGTGGCAGGTGACCTCAGACCTATTGTGTCTAGTTTCAATATTAGACTGCAGTTTTGCAAAAGTAAAACTGGGCAGAGCTACAGGAGATCTCTTCATGTTATTTCTTACAACTGCATGTGAATTTACAATGATCTTCAATAAGATTTTCAATTTGAAGGAAAGGTGCCCACTTAAAATTGAGATCAGCACTGCCAAATTTCCCTTCAGCTCCATTTGCAGAATTAACTGAGAAGGCCATTAGCATATGCATGGTTCATTACTCAAACAGGAAAGATTTGAAGAACAATAAAACATGCATTTGGCAAAGAAGGAGAAATTCCCTCCCAACTAAATTGGAGGACAAGGAGTTAACAAAGGGGCATAATGGAGAAGCTATGTACCGTCACCCTTCTTTCTGAGTAAAATCTTCATAGTACAGCTTCTTTATTTACCTTTCATTGGATTCCAAGGAGATAAGGTTATTCCATACTCAAATTTAACTTTATTGTCCAAAACGACAATAAAGATTTCCAGGTTGTTGCCATAGTACCTGTGTAGGAGTTAATCAGCTTTTAATCTTATCCTATCTAATAAAAGAGTACTATGCAAATTGGACTGTCACTCCAACATACAAGATGGCCGACCCCATGTGGACACAAGTTCACTGCCACAAGATGGCCAGCAGGGGAGGGCAGTTGGGAGGACCAGGCCTGCAAGGGGAGGACAGTTAGGGGTGACCAGGCTGGCAGAGGAGAGCAGTTGGGGGCAACCAGGCCTGCAGGGAAGGATGTTGTGGGGGACCAGGCCAGCAGGGGAGAGAAGCTGTGAATGATCAGGCCAGTAGGGAAGGGCAGTTGGGAGGGACTGGGACTGCAGGGGAGGTCAGTTAGGGGTGACCTGGCTGGCAGAGGAGGGTAGTTGGGGGCAACCAGGCCTGCAGCTGAGGGAAGTTGGAGGGGGGACCAGGCCTGCAGGGGATGGCAGTGGGGGGACCAGACCTGCAGGGGAGGGCAGTGGTGGGGGGGACCAGGCCTTCAGGGGAGGACAGTTGGGGGAGACTAGGCCAGCAGGGGAGGGCAGTTAGAGGTTACTGAGCCAGCAGGGGAAGACAATTAGGGATGACCAGGCTGGCAGGGGAGGGAAGTTAGGAGCAATCGGGCTGGCAGGGGAGCAGTTATGTGTCAATCAGGCTAGTAGGGTAGTGGTTAAGGGGTGATCAGGCTGGCAGGCAGAAGAAGTTAGGGGCAATCAGGAAGGCAGGCAGGTGAACAGTTGGGAGCCAGCAATCCTGGATTGTGAGGGGGCAGTTGGATATCCCCTGAGGAGTCCCAGATTGGAGAGGGTGCAGGCTGGACTAAGGGACATACACACACACACACACACACACACACACACACACACACACACACCATGCACAAATTTTGTGTACTGGGCCTCTAGTCCTATATAATAAAAGCCTAATATGCTATGTGTCTGGTGGTCCAGTTGGCTGCTCAACCAATCAAATCATAATATGCTAATGATATGCTAAGGCCTCTCAACTGCTCACTTTGACATGCACTGACTACCAGCAGGCAGATAATCAACCAGTCAACCAGTTGCTATAATGTGCACTAACCACCAGGGGGTGGATGCTCTGATCAGTAAGTTAGCTTACTGCTGGGGTCTGGCCGATCAGGACTGAGCTAGACAGGCTGGACATTCCCTGCATCCCTCCCATGGTTCCTCCCCAACTGGCCAACCTCCTGCGTCTCTCCCTGGCCCTAATTGTACACTGGTGGGGTTCCTTGGCCTGGCATGTAGCCTCTCACAACCCAAGACCCCTTGGAGGACTTCAGAGAGCCAATTTCAGCCCAATGGTGGAATGACCGGTCACTATGATGCACACTGGGCACCAGAGAGCAGACATGTGATACAGGAAATCCCCTGTGGTCAGTGCACTCCCATAGGGGGAGTGCTGTTCAGCCAGTAGCTGAACTCATGGCTGGCAAACACAGCAGCGGTGGTGAGAGCCTCTCCCGCCTCCTCAGCAACACTAAGGATGTCTGCCTGCCAGCTTAGGCCCACTCTCAGCAGTCAGACATCCCCGAGAGCTCCCAGTCTGTGAGACAGCACAGGCCAACCTGAGGGAGCCCCCTTCTGGAGTGCACAAATTTCATGCACTGGGCCTCTAGTTATATTTATAATGTTGATCAACACTTGTGAATATTGGAAGGTGGGAACTAATTTTTTTAACCATTTAACAACAGTTCTTTTAGTTGGAAATTAGAAAACCATTACAATAGAAGCTCATGCATTTTTAAAGATCTGTTTGAGTATAAAGTTGAATTACATAAGTATGAACTGTGCTTATAGAAAAATAGTTACAATGAGCCACCAGAGAACAATATTACCAAGTTTTAGTCAGTTCTAGATGTTGTATGCCTGCATGTTTAGGAATCTTGGCCCAGATTATGTAAGAATTATAGCCTGCAACAGCAGTAAGTCCTCAATCACTTCTTATCTAGTGCAGTCCTAACACTAGCCACATCCTCCACTCCACCCTTCATCTAGCTGTCCATGGCAGACATCATTAATGGCGACTCTTCCCTGTTGAGGCCTTGCAGGGCCTTGAATGTCACCTCCAATCAGCCAACACTGACACAGGAGCTAAAACCTCTTGTCATTCTAGTCAGCAATTTTTCTAGCACAAAATCTTTAAAACCTAAAAGGAATATATTTCCTCTGATAATCTGGAATGAACTACTTTTCCAGTACAAATCCTATCTGTTTCAGTTCTCACATAACTGGCTCTGCACGCTGAGATTTCTGATGTTTCTACTTCTGCAAAACAACATCATTCATGACAAAGCAGTCACTCATTCCTATTCCATCTAGCTGTACAATAAGACGCGAATAAGAATGTTTTTTTTAAAAAAATCTGTCATGATGAAGTATTTTTGAGGAAACAGGCGAATAAATATTGAGAGATAGTCTACATAACAATAAAGCTGGACTCTTCAAAAATGTCAATGGTGTGAAGGACGAAAGGGGAAGGCTTTCTAGATGAAAGAGAATAAAGAAACTTGATAAGTAAATGTAATGCGTGAACTTTTACTGGAACCTGATTTGGGGGAAACAGGGAACAAGGCCTAAAAGACATCAGTGCCAGAATCATGGAAACTTAAAATGGACACATAATCAGATAATCATAGTACATTGATGTCAAACTTCCTGCATGTGGTCACTGCACCAAGTTATGCAGAAGAATCTCTGTGTTCTTGGGAGATACACACTGAAGTGTTTAGTGCAGAGCCATGTGGGAGCATAGCACAAATGGAGACATCCGCGCCCCTATGTGCACATTTTCCATCAAAATGTTAACACAGTCTCTACAATCAAAACACATGAGTATATATAAAGCCCACATTGCCCAATCTGCTCAAAAGGCATTGTCATTCTTCAAAAACCCAACAACTACATGTCCTAGAACCTCGGGCTGTTTGGAAACACTATTATCATTGTACAGTTATGCAGGATGATAAAACAAGCAACAGTTTCTCATTAAAATTTTTAATGTTATAGTCATCATGGGTTTTTTTTATTTAACATTGAATTTTAAAATATTGCACTAAAATATTTATTTTAATGAGTGAGATTTTGGTGACCCCCTAAATTTTCTGCTTCACTCACCTCATCTTAATCTAAGCTCTGGTAAAGAATCATGAGGTCCATGGTTTATTCACAAATGGTTCATCTAGAAAATATTTGTATATGTATTAATTACACATGTGCTTACATATATATTATGTAGGTGTGTGGACACATATGCATATACTATGTGTATGTACATATACATAAACCTATGTGCATACATACATACATACATAGAGTGATAAACAAATATGGCAAAATGTTAATTGGTGAACTGAGATGATGGATATACAAATATTCCTTGTATTATTCTTGCAATTTTTCTGTCAGTTGGAAATTTTTCAAGACACAACAATGGTAAAGGAAGAATAACTAATAAATGGAAATAAAAACCGGGTATAAATTTTTTACAGGTTAAACTCATATTAATATTTGAAGCTGCTATTCTGAGTGTAGCCATGTATTCATCCTAGTACTCTGCTAAAGGAAGATGGTATATTCTGTATGCAAATGACCATGCCAGAGCTGCCCCTGGCAATGATTTGTGATGGGAGAAAGCATAAGGTACTCCAGTGCAGAGAGCACCCACCCTCCCCTGACAAGCTGTGACTATTCAAGGTTCATCCCTCACCACGACAGCTTCAGGCAATGTCTCTGAAACATCAGCTGTTCTCTTTGTGTTATGTGCATAAAATCTTCTCGCAATGAGTACTGTTACTGAAAAATGAATCATCTGGAAACCTCAGATTGATTTGACGTGGCAATATTAGAAATATCAGGAAGAAGAATCACTTTGGGAAAAGCAGTTCCTTAATATAATGAACAACAACAAAACTTAGAGATGTTGAATGACATACGCAACCTTATAAATAACATAAAGGATTTTTAAAGAATTGAAGCTTAAATCTTCAAGTGACAGGCAAACATATTCTTTTAAATAATGGGTCACAGCAGATGATGGATATAGTCAGATAAATAATGAATGGATAGATGCTACAGAGACACGTGGTCTATGAATAGGTAATATTGGATATTTGGTAATTAAAATATTTTCCCTTCCCTCTGAGGTTCAACAGTCTGTTCATGCTTCTATTTTTCCATCAGTTTATTTGGTTCATCCCACATATGAGTGAGATCATATGATAGTTGCCTTTCTCTGACTGGCTTATTTTACATAGAAGGCAGGGGAGGGTAGGTGGAAAGAGATCAACCAATGAACTTGTACGCATACAGTATTGGCAAGCTGTAGCTTGCAAGCCGCAGTTTGCCGCTGTTGACTGAATTTGCCAACCACTGGCATATAGTACCCTTACCTCTTTGTACACAATATGCCACACTTGCCTAATCCTCACAGCTACCAACTACATGGTAACATTTATTCTAGTCCAGTGGTTGGCAAACTCACTAGTCAACAGAGCAGCAAACCGCGGCTCCTGAGCCACACGTGGCTTGCAAGCCATAGTTTGCCGACCACTGGCATGACCCATAGACACAGACAATGGGGTGGTGAAGGCCAGGGGGAGGGGAAACAGGAGTGACCTGGAAGAGATAATGGGGGGAGGACCTATGTAATACTTTCAATAATAAAGATTAAAATAATTAAATGTTCAATATAGTACTGGAAGTACTAGCCATTGCGATCAGACAAGAAGAAAAAATAAAAGGCATCCAAATTGGAAAAAGAGTAAAACTGTCCTTATTCGCAGATGACATGACACTGTATATAGAAAACCCTAAAGATTCCATCAAAATTATTAGACTTAATAAATGAATTAGACAATGTAGCAGGATACAAAATTAACACCCAGAAATCTATGGCTTTTTTATACACCAATAATTAAGTCTCAGAAAGCAAAGCAAAACAAAAAATGAATTCAGCAATGTAACAGAATACAAAATTAATGCTAAGAAATCCATGGCATTTCAATACACCAATAATGACCTTACAGAAAGAGAGACTAAAAAAGCAATCACATTTACCATCACACCAAAAAAAATAAGATACCTAGGAATAAACTTAACTAAGGAGGTAAAAGACCTATACACAGAAAACTACAGGGAAATGAAAAAAGAGATAGAGGAAGACATAAACAGATGGAAGAACATACCGTGTTCATGGATTGGGAGAATCAACATCATTAAAATATTCATACTACCCAAAGCAATCTATAGATTCAGTGCACTCCCCATTAAAATACCAATGGCATATTTCACAGACCTAGAAAGAACTTTCCAAAAATTTATCTGGAATAAAAAAGACCCCTAATAGCTGCAGCAATCCTGAGAAAGAAGAACAAAGTAGGTGGGATCTCAATACCAGATATCAAGCTGTATTACAAAGCCATTGTTCTCAAAACAGCCTGGTACTGGCACAAGTACAGGCATCTAGACCAATGGAATAGAATAGAGAACCCAGAAATCAACCCAAGCCACTATGCTCAATTAATATTTGAAAAAGGAGGCATGAACAAACAATGGAGTCAATACAGTCTCTTCAATAAATGGTGTTGGGAAAATTGGCCAGGTACATGCAAAAAAAAATGAAACTAGACCACCAAGTTACACCATACACAAAAATAAACTCAAAATAGATACAGGACTTAAACACAAGATGGGAAACCATAAAAATAGCAGAGGAATCCATAGGCAGCAAAATCTCAGACATAAGCCAAAGCAATTTCTTCACCGATGCCGCTCCTAGGGCAATGGAAACTAAAGAGAAAATAAACAAATGGGACTACATCAAAATAAAAAGCTTTTGCACAGCTAAAGAAACCATCACTAAAACAAAAAGCCCACTGTATGGGAGAACATATTTGCACATGTTATCACTGATAAAGGTTTAATCTCTGTGAGTTTATTTGCTACATAAACTCATACAACTCAATAAAAGGAAGATAAACGATCCAATAAAAAAATGGGTAACAGACCTATATAGATGGTTTTCAAAAGAAGACAGAGAAATGCAAATCAAATTATCTGAGAACTGCAAATCAAAACGATAATGAGGTACCATCTCATACCTGTCAGAATGGCTATCATCAACAAATCAACAAAGGACAAGTGCTGGCGAGGATGCGGAGAAAAAGGAACCGTCCTGCACTGCTGGTGGGAATGCAGACTGGTGCAGCCACTGTGGAGAACAGTATGGAGTTTCCTCAAAAACAAACAGACAAAAAAAAAAAACTAAACTAAAAATGGAACTCCTATTTAATCCAGTGATTAGGAATATATCTAGGAATATATCCCAAGAAACTAGAAACACCGATCAGAAAGGATGTATGCACTCCTATATTCATAGCAACAAAATTCACCATAGCTAAGATTGGAAATAGCCTAAAGGCTCATCAGCAGATGAGTGGATTAAAAAACTATGGTACATCTACACAATGGAATACTATGCTGCTATAAAAAAGAAGGAATTCTTACCATTTGCATCAGCATGGATGGAGATGGAGAGCATTATGCTGAAATTAGCCATTTGGCTTCCTCTGTTGCCGGGGAAACTGAAGTAATATTTCTCTTAGAAAAAGATAAATATCACATGATCTCACTCATTTATGGAATATAATGAACAATATAAACTGATAAACAAAAACAGATCCAGAGAAACACTGATCAGACCATCAAACCTCAGAGGGAAAGGGGGAGGAGGAAAAGCAGGGGGGCAGGCAAGGGGAGAGATCAATCAAAAGACTTGTACGCAGGCTTATAAGCGTAACCAATAGACAACATGTGGGTGAGGACATGAGGGGCGGGGGGGAGAAAGGGAGAATAAGGACACATATGGAACACCTTAATAAAGAAATTTTTAAAAAATAAGGGAAAGGAAACAGGAAAAAAAACACATTTTCCGTTAAAGTGACTCATTTTGTGTATATATAAAATGCTTTTTAAGCGATTATTTGAAATAGTCAATGAGTAAATACCACTTTAAACACTTTCTAAGAAATAGTATCGCCGTGGGCAGCCATCAGAGCACAGGCCTACCTGGCCGCTTCGTCCGTGTGTGGACTCAGGTACACTGGGATCCAGTGGGCTCCCTCATGGGTGCCGGCACCGCATCCAGCGTTGGGAGATGGGCCGAGGACAGCAGCACCTTCCGGCTTCCTGGCCGGGGTCCCGCAGCCTCCGTCTCTGCCGCTCTAGAACGTCAGGGAGATTCCACAACTGACAAAGACAGTGCACGGGGTGGTTCTTACACCAGTGCACCCAAAGTTGGAAGATGATTGGACAGGGCCCCGGAACGCCACGAGCTAGAAAAGATGATTGGACAGGACCCACCCTAGACCCGAAGAGAGCCTCTGCGAATCTCAACTGACCCAGATGGCACTGGCGGCAGTTCTTACACCCAGCACGCCCCCCCCCCCCCCCAAAAAAAATGATTGGACATGAGGGACTTGGCCTGTCAAAAGCTAGAAAGGTGACTAGACAGGACCCAGCACCGCCCCCCCCCCCCGTTTGCCCCCACCTCTCCTCCCCCACCCTCTGCTGTACACTGGTAGGGAGCCTCTGGGAATCTCAACTGACCAAGGTTGCACTGGGGGCAGTTCTTACACCCAGCATCCCTCCCAAAAAATGATTGGACGGGGAGGATGCAATCTCCCAAAAGCTAGAAAGGTGACTGGACAGGACTCAGCAGCCCCCCTCCTGCCCCCATCACTCCTCCCCAACCTCCTATGCTGCTGTAGACCCGCTGGGGTCCTTGGAAGCCTCCTCAACTGGGCAAGATGGCACAGGGGAAAGATTCTTACACTCAGCAAGTCAAAATCCAGAAGAATGGACAGGGCTTCAGCCGCCGAAAGCTAGAAAGGTGACCGGACAGGCCCCAGAAGCCCCCTCCCTTCCTCCTGCCCCCCACCAGTCCTCCTCCACCCCCTGCTGTAGACTGATAGGGAGCCTTGGGAGTCTCCTCAACTGACCAAGATGGTACAGGGGGCAGCTCTTATACCCAGCACATCAAAAGCTAGAAGGGTGATTGGACAGGCCCTAGCAACCCCCACTATGCTGCTGTATACTCGGAGGTCCTCGGAAACCTCAACTGGGTAAGATGGCGCAGGGGGCGGAGTCCTACACTCAGCGTATCAAAAGCTAGAAAGATGATTAGACAAGGCTGCAGCTTGCCAAACGCTAGAAACATGATTGGACAGGGCTGCAGCTTGCCAAAAGCTAGAAAGATGATAGGACAGGGCTGCAGCCTATCAAAAGCTAGAAAGATGATTGGACAGGGTTTCAGCTTGCCAAAAGATAGAAAGGTGATTGGACAGGGCCCAAAATCCCCCCTATGCTGCTGTAGACCCCCAGAGGTCTTCGGAAGCCTCCTCAACTGGGCAAGATGGGACAGGGTGCAAATTCTTACACTCAGCAAATCAAAAGCTAGAAAGATGAATGGACAGGTCTGCAGCCTGCCAGTAGCTAAAAAGATGAATGGACTGGGCTGCAGCCTCCAAAAGCTAGAAAGGTGCTCGGATAGGGAAAAAACGCACCGTTATCCCTGTAAGAATAGCCGCCTTGAGCAGGATGGGAAACGGTCTTTGAGACAGGAGTTCATGATTTTGTGCACCAGCACCTGTCTTATGAGGTTGGCTCTCATTGTGGCCACCTGAATTCACGTTTTCAGTTACAATACTTAAAACATTTAAAAACATTTCTTAAAAAATACAAAGTTCATGCTACTGTCATTTATAATAGCAAGAAATTAAAAATAATGTAAGTATCCAGCAATATGTAAATACCTAAAGGTAATGATACCACCATTTAAAAGGATAGACCAAAGGATTTGAAATGTAGAAAATCATTGCAATATGGTTATCAGTTAACCAGAAATTAAAAATACTTTTATAATAGGATTGCTACATTAAATCAGGTAAAGAAACAATCAAAAAATAAAACAATAGCACGATATACTGAAAAAAGTCAGTAAAATTTTAATAGTAAAAATTAATTAATTAATATCCTATCTAATAAAACAATAAGATGAAAATTTGGCCATATCTTCACTACACCCACAGGCCATGCCCACCAGCCACACCCACCAGCCAATCAGGAGCAGATTATGCAAATAAACCCCAACCAAGATGGTTGCCACCACTGAGAGCAGGAGGAAGGCTTGGGTTTCCCTGGCAACAGAGGAAGCCAAGCTTTCCGCCTGCCATTGCTGGCCTAGGACTCCACTCTAGGCTACAAAGTTTCAAACAGAAATGGCTGCCACCACGTAATGAGCAGAAGGCTTGACTCTGCTCCAGGCTACAAAGTTTCAATTGTAGACATAGATTAATCCCAGATACCAGGTCCTCTGTTTGAGTTGCTGGGGGGTGTGGCTGGCCTGCAAACCTCCTCAGGCCCCTCGCCCAGACTGCCCCTCACCCCAAGGAACCCCCCACCCTGATCTGGGACACTCTTCAGGGCAAACCAGCTGGTCCCCACCCATGTACCAGGCCTCTATCCTATCTAATAAAAGAGTAATTTGCAGATTGACCATCACGCCAACACACAAGAGGGCTGCCCCCATGTGGTCAAAGATCCTGCCCCCATGTAGACACAAGATGGCCATCACAAGATAGCCAGCAGAGGAGGGCCGTTGGGAGGTTCCAGGCCCTGCAAGGGAGGACAGTTGTGGGCAAACAGGCTGGCAGGGGAGCAGTTAGTCATCAATTAGGTTGGCAGAGTAGTGGTTAGCAGGTGATCAGGCTGGCATGCAGAAGCAGTTAGGGGCAATCAGGGAGGCAGGCAGGTGAGCAGTTTGGAGCCAGCAGTCCTGGATTGTGAGAAGGATGACCGACTGCCCGTTTAGACCCGATCCTACCGGGAGCGGGCCTAAAGGGGCAGCCTCTCCCAGATTGGAGAGGGTGCAGGCTGGGCTGAGGGACACCCTCCCGCCATGCACGAATTTTGTGCACTGGGTCTCTAGTTAGATATATAGTTCAATAGTTCTTTTTAAATGAAGTCACCCCACCAGCGTCTTTGCCTAATTTTTTTATCTAAAAATAGTAGCTCTCCCAAATTTCTCTTTACCTCAATATGCTTTCTTTTTCTTATCAGTTCTGAAATGATGATATTTATGTACATGTTGCTTATTTCCTGTTGCCTCTACTAACACATAAACTATCCTTTTCACAGCCTCAAAGAGTGTCTGGCATATAATAGATGCTGAGAAAAACGTGTTGAATGGCTTGAGAAATTAGCTTATAGCACTTCAAATATGATTGAAATTGTAAACAAAAAAAAAAGTGCACCATTTGTGGAATAAAACATGCCTGTGAAAAATGAAATAATCTCTATTGTGTTAGAACCTCCCAAAGAAAGCCATATAATCTCACATAAACCAGATGATTCCTCTGATGGTCTAATTCTAGTTTGATGGATATATATTTTAAAGTAAAATTAAAGACTGCCTCCTGAGCAATCTCTAAATTCATATGTGAATGCATCACAATGAGAAATAGGCACTGGGACCTGTTCTGCTTCCCTATGTTTCTGGAACCAGAGAATCAGTTCTGGTAAGTGGTCTCTTGAGACTCAGTTCAGGATTGGAGTGTCCTACTTCACACAGACAGACACACATGCACACATACAGACCCACACACCTACCAGAGTTGGGAGGTCCATACACATGATTTGTGAGATCCATGGTCTGGCGATGCAGGAAGTGGATGTACCAGAAGGATTCAGCAGTTCCCTGGTGTCACAGATAGACTGAATGCCCTATGACACCTTGGGACTTAACACAGAGCTCAGACATTCAGCAAGAAACAGGTTGAGCCGAGACCGGTTTGGCTCAGTGGATAGAGCCAAACGGACTGCGGATTGAAGGGTCCCGGGTTCGATTCCGGCAAGGGCATGTACCTTGGCTGCGGGCACATCCCCAGTAGGGGGTGTGCAAGAGGCAGCTGATCAATGTCTCTCTCTCATCGATGTTTCTGACTTTCTATCCCTCTCCCTTCTGCTCTGTAAAAAATCAGTAAAATATATATTTAAAAAAAAAAAAAGAAAAGAAACAGGTTGACTAAAAAAATGCCCTCAGGATAACACTTTGAAGGTCCAAAGCCTCTAATTCCTGAATGTTCTATAATATGTATTTTATTTATTTTTTGCTCTTCTCAGTTTATTGCGTGAAGGAATTACAATAGTCCTAGTTAAAAGCAGAACCCAAATGTTTACATTTTACAAGTTGTGGAAGTTTTTAAACTTGTGACAATGGACAGAAAGGAAATTCTACTCATTGCAAGGAAATCCTTACTTTAGCTTCAGTGAACCTTCAGCTGGTTATCCTTAGCCAATCCAGTCTCCATGAGAAACCAGCATTTGTTCTTGTGGTGGTCACCCTGTAGCTGAATTATTTCTCCATATATTCTGGATGTTCAAATACACTATTGCAGGCAAATTTCTTCTTAAAAACCTTCACTAGTTTTTTTTTTATCATCATCAGCAGCAGCAACCCATTGGACAGTAGTAAGGGTCTCCCTGCTGCTCCTCTGTTGAATTCTTATCCTATATAATAAAAACCTAATATGCAAATTGATTGAACAGCAGAACGACCAGTCAGTATGATGTGCACTGACCACCAGGGGGCAGACACTCAAAGTGGGAGCTGCCCCCAGCCCACAGGTTCTAGGCCAGCCAAGGGAGGTGCCAAGGGGAGCCCCTCCCCAATCGCAGCAATGGATTGGGGAGCAGGGCTGGGCAGTGAGTGGGATGGCACTGCCCCTCAATTGCCCTGCCAGTCACCTGCTGCAGAGGGAGGTGACTGGCAGTGGTTGTGGAGCCAGTAAGCAGGCAATGCCAGGCCAGCCAAGGTGGGTGCCAGTGGCGGCCCCCTGATCGCCCCACCAGTCACCCCACAAATCGGCCCTGATCGCTAGCCAGGCCTAGGGACTCTACTCGTGCACAAATTTCATGCATCGGGCCTCTATTATGGATATAATCAATCCTCAGTTCCAGGAGGAAGCAAATCATCACCCTTACTTGCATCAGCAAAGGGGTCAAAAGAGTGGAGGTTGTGGATAGCGGACATACAATAGGATTCCTTTTCCTTTGTGGAAATGGCTGGCCTTTGCCTTCAGAAGGCTGCTGAGGGAGAAGGCAAGTGTCTGGGACAGAGCATCAGAAAGCGAGGGGGCTCAAGGTGCAGCTCAGTGACTGGGGCTGATATGTATTTTAATTTATCAGTATTTTTTTAAGTTTCTCCATTTGATATTATGCTTAGAAAAGACCACCCTTTTCATGCATATTCATGAACATTTTATACTAGTATTTCATAGCATCATTGTTAATGTTTAACATTTAAAAAATGAGATTTGTCCTTGAAATATGATGTAAAATAAGAATTCAGTATTTCCCCAAATAATTAATTAATCAAGATTAACTGACTTCATATTCCAAAGTCATCAAAATGAGGAAAATGGTATAGAACAGTACTAACAGAAATATGATGCTAATGATGTGTGTGATTTAAATTTTTATTGTAGTCACATCTAAAGAGTAAAAACAAGTGGAAATCATTTCAATGATGAATTTTATGTAAGCTAATATAGTCAAAATATTTCAATGTGTAATCAAGATCAAAATCATTAATAAAATATTTCACATTCTTTTTATTTCTACTGAATCTTCAAAACATGGTGTGTATTTTATACTCACAGCTCTTCTCAATTCAGCCTAGCTACATTCCAACTGCTTAGTAGGCACATGTAGCTAATGGCTTCTGTACTGAGTAGCATGTGTGTGGAGAGAGCAGTGCTTCTCAACCTCAGCACTGCTAACGTTTTGGACCTGATAATTCTCTGCTGTGGAGAGCTGTCCTGTGCCTTGTAGGACGATCAGCTGCATCTTCAACCTCTATCCACTAGATGTCAGTCGCATCCCTCCCCCAGATGTTACAACCAAAAATGTCTTCAGACTTTGCCAAATGTCCCTGAGGCTGGGTAAAAAGTAGGGCAAATTGTTGAGAATCAAATGGTCTAGCAAAACTAGGGGAAAAGACATGTGTGGGAAAAATCTTAGTATCATCAAAGAGAAATTTTCTGTTTAGAAGCTAATATTGCTATCACTGAACCATAATAGGAGTACTTACAATAATTAAAGTCTATCCAATTTTTATGTTTTAAATTCACAAAAGGGATGAGGGGAAGAGGTTGGGAAGAAGAAAAAGGAGAGGGAAAGAAGAGAAAAGGGAAGAGGAAAGCTATTTCTGAGTATACTGTTTTGTTTATCTTGGGCCCCGACTCATAGAAATAATATTGACCCACAAATGAGCCCATCTTGGTGACTGGCATCAATCTGTAATTATTTCAAACACACTGATACTCTTAGTCTTGAAAATACGCTGATGGAAGCTTGGGTTGAAACATGCATCAAACCATGCCTGTGGGTTCAGGTAGTGGGAACACTTGGTGTTGCCGGGTCCTAGAACCGCCTACCTCACATAACAGAATCAAAAGTGATGGGAAATAAACCTCCAAGCTCCAGGTGAGCTAATATTTTCCAACAACTCTCTTACCAACCAGGAGCTCCAAAACTTGGAGCCTTGATTAACTATGGTATTTTTAAAGTATTCCTCTTTTTTATCTGTAAAAAAAGGGGGGGGCATGGGAAACAGCTATGCTAACCACTACACAAAAACTCATAGCCACAGATAACAGTACGGTGATTACCAGAGGGAAGAGGGTAGGTGGTCATATAGGGTAAAGGGGGTCAAATATATGGTGATGGAAGAAGATTTGATTTTTGAGTGGTGGGTACACAATTCATACACAGATAATGTATCCTAGAATTATAGACTTGAAAACTATATAATTTCATTAACCAATGTCACCCCAATAAATTTAAAAAGGCAAGAAAATCAAAACTATAGCAGAGATTTATTCAAGAAGGAAAGGGGGAAAGAGGGAGGGACTAAGTCAAGGGGAACACATTTTATAATATTCATATTCATCACAATCTTATTCATCCTGATTTATATGTAACTACATGATACTCAGAATGTTGACCCTTAAATAATTGAAGATCACGAGACTTCAAAAATAGCTTACTATTTTCACTCTATCGCTTCTTCAAAGTTTCTACAACAAGTAGTAAAAATGAAAGGTTTCTCACTGCCCCTTGGTTAATGAGGACATTAAACTAACCACGAGTATCCACTCCCTACTGTTTCTGATTCATCAGGGACTTACTCTAACTGGCTTAACTCGTTTGAAGACACTGAGAGCTTAGCTGTTGGGCATCCACACTAAGTACCCTGCATACAGCAGGCAACTACCTGATTATTTCCCAGACCTTCCATGGAGAGTTGGGACTACTGGTAGAGGAGGAATCTCTGCAGTGGCTCCGGTAGATGCAGCTTGTGGATGCTTTGATGACACCCTCGACCCAAGCATTTTCGGATACACAGGCGACAGAGCTGGGAAAGAGCAGATGGGCCTAAGGAAGAAATTAAAATGGTGTGAACTTTGTGCTAGTATGGCCAGGGTTGAGTGAAGGGGAGTCCAGAAGGCTGGAAGAGGCTGAAATTTTCTAAGATTAAGATAAGATGTATCTACATAGGAATTAGAAAGTGAGGTGCAAACCCTCAATATACCAGGATTCTGTTTTTTTCCCTTAGAAGGGGTCATGTTTCTTTAAGTTGAACCTCCAATGGTAACTATATTACTGATATTTAAGAACAAACTAACTAATATGACAAACCAACAGCCAACATCATACTCAATGGGCAAAAACTAAAACCATTTCCCATAAGAACAGGAACAAGACAGGGATGCCCACTTTCAACATTCTTGTTGGACATAGTACTGGAAGGGCTAGCCATAGTGATCAAACAAGAAGAAAAAATGAAAGGAATCCAAATTGGAAAAGAAGAAGTAAAATTGTCATTATTTGCAGATGATATGATATTGTATATAGAAAACCTTAAAGACTTCATCAAAAAACTACTAGACTTAATAGATCAATTTGGCAATGTACAAATTTAACACCCAGAAACCTATGACTTTTTTCTACACCAATAATGAACTCACAGAAAAAGAAACTAAAAAAAATAATCCATTTATCATTTCAACAACAAAAAAAATTAAGATACCTAGGAATAAACTTAACTAAGGAGGTAAAAGACCTTTTCCTCAGAAACTACAGACACTGAAAAAAGAGATAAAGGAAGACATAAACAAATGGAAGAATATACTGTGTTCATGGATTGGTAGAATCAACATAATTAAAATGTTCATACTATCCAAAGCAATCTATAGCTTCAGTGAAATCCTCATTAAAACACCAATGGCATATTTCAAAGACCTAGAACAAACTCTCATAAAAAAGATCCCTGTCCAGCAAAAGGAACAATCAACAGAACAAGAATCCTACTTCATGGGAAAACATATTTGCCAATGTTACCTCCAATAAGAGCTTAATCCCCAAATCTACAGAGAGCTCATACAATTTAACAAAAGGAAGATAAACAATCCAATCAAAAAATGGGTGAAAGACGTATATAGAAATTTTTCTAAAGGGGATATACAGATAGTCAAGAGATATATGAAAAAATACTCAAAGTCACTAATCATCAGAGAGATGCAAATTAAAACAACAATGAGGCATTACCTCACACCTGTCAGAATGGCTATCATCAACAAATCAACAAACAAGTGCTGATGAGGATGTGGAGAAAAAAGAACCCTTGTGCATTGCTGGTGAGAATGCAGACTGGTGCAGCCACTGTGGAAAACAGTATGGACTTTCCTCAAAAAATTAAAAATGGAACGAACTTCCATTTGACCCAGTCATCCCACTTCTGGGACTATATCCCAAGAAAAAAAAATCAATCAGAAAGGATATATGCACTCCTATATTCATAGCAGCACAATTTACAATAGCTAAGATTTGGAAACAGCCTAAGTGCCCATAAGCAGATGAGTAAATTTAAAAACTATGGTACATCTACACAATGGAATACTATACTGCTATAAAAAAGAAGGACGTTTTACCATTTTCAACAGCATGGATGGACCTGGAGGGCATTATGCTAAGCAAAATAAGCCAGTTGGAGTGATCGACATAAACTGATGAACACAAAATAGATCTAGAGACAAAGAATCACCTAACAGACCATCCCAGCTTCAGAGGGAAGGCAGGCGAGGGGGATACGAGATCAACCAAAGGACTTTTATACATGTATATTAGCATAACCAACGGACAGGACACTGGGCCAGTGGGGGCTTGTCCTGGGGGGTGGGAGTGGCCAGGGAGGGGTGAATAGGGGAAAAGGAGACATAATACTTTGAACAATATTTTTTTTTAAAAGAATGAGGCTAAGCAGAGGCAAGTTAGAAATGAGGCATGTGGTCTAAAGGGAATTTGTTTTATTCATTACCACATGTGCTAATGGATATGAGCTGAAGAGAAAATGCAAATATAAGCACTGGGCATGCAAGATCCTGAGAGAGAACTGCAGAGCAAGGGAAAACAGCCAAGGGGGTGTCAGCAGGAAGCCCAGCCTACATGGTCACAGATGCAGTATCAGGAGATATTCGGGGAGCCAGGAACTAAGGGTCCTCCTGTATTGTCTGGCTCTAGCTTCCCAGAAGGTAGTGCTGCCTGTGTCCTGACTCACACTTGGAGGGCCCCCCATTTTCACAAGGATCCCAGCTCAATAGAAGATCAGGAGAAAGGACCCAACTCATTAAGACCCCATTATAACCTGAACCTTTGTATCATGGAGTCTCATGAAGTCATCATGCCTATGACATTAAGCAGCTGTGAGTTCTAAGGGCAAGTAAACTAATGAGAGTCCAAAATATGGTCGACTCCTTCTTTTTTGTGAATTCTTTCCATTTGCAACAACATGGATGGAGATGGAGAGCTTTATGCTAAGTGAAATAAGCCAGTCGGAGAAAGATAAATTATCACATGACCTCACTCATTTATGGAATACAATGAACAACATAAACTGATGAAAAAAATTAGATCCAGAGACAGAGGAACATCAATCAGAACGTCAAACCTCAGGGAAGATAGGGGATGATGGGGGTAAGGGGGAGATAGCAACCAAAGGACTTATATGCATGCATATAAGCATAACCAATGGACAAGGACAACAGGGGGCGTGGGACATGAATGGGAGGTGGGGAGTAATTGGGGAATAAGGACACATATGTAATACCTTAATCAATAAAGAAATTCAAGAAATGTGGTTAAGTAGGATGAATGAGCTTTGCGCTGGAATACTAGCTATACAAGGGCATTTGTTAACACCCCATTACTTTGTAACCTGACTCTATGAATAAAGATGTCTTGCCGAAACTGGTTTGGCTCAGTGGATAGAGCGTCAGCCTGGGGACTGAAGGGTCCCAGGTTCGATTCTGGTCAAGGGCATGTACCTCGGTTGTGGGCACACCCCCAGTAGAGGATGTGCAAGAGGCAGCTGATCGATGCTTCTCTCTCATCGATGTTCCTGACTTTCTATCCCTCTCCCTTCCTCTCTGTAAAAAAATCAATAAAAATATTTTTTAAAAAATAAAATAAAGATGTCTTTAGCCTGGCCAGAGTGGCTCAGTTGGTTGGAGCACCCTCCTGTGCACTGAGAGGTAGCTGCCTTGATTCCCAGTCAGGGCACAAACCTGGATTGTAGGTTCCATCCTGGTCAGGGCACATATAGATGGAAGGCAACAGATCTCTCTCTCTCTCTCTCTCTCTCTCTCTCTCTCTCTCTCTCTCTCTCTCTCTTTCTCTCTCTCTCCCTCTCTCCCCACCCCCTCTCTCCAGTTTCTTGCTATGGAAAATACAAAACAATATATCAGTTTCATGTAAATGCCCATTGGTTATAAGTGAATGCATAGAGCATATAAAATCCCACCTCAGCGATGCTAGGACTTTCCACCTCCTACATGTCGCGTGCAATTAAAAAGAGAAGAGGGAAAAAGTAAGAAAGCCTAGAGGCAAGACAGAAAGGAGAGAGCGCAGATGCACTTAAGGAAGAGAAATGGACACCCAGCTATTCCTTACCTTCCCAGAGCAGGAGCGCCTGCTCCACTCTGCTTTTGGGGGCCGCCAGGTCAAGTGCACTTTTTCCCTGAGCATTTCTGCACTTCAGGTTAGCCCCATAGTCTATCAGCAGGCGGATGACTTCCACACTGGACTGCTTCGCTGCAGCATGGAGAGGGGTGTCCAGCCATTGGCCATGGTCCACACTGGCTCCTTAACAAAGCAGATGGCCACGATTCAACGATAAATGTTAAATGTAGAAACACCATGAGCCTAAAATATAGTAGCTGTATAGCTAAAGCCATCTTAAATGCCATGACAGTTTGACAAATATCTGAAAATGTGGCATAAGCCTAGAACCTCAGCAATGCCTATTAAGAATGTTTCAAAATATTTTGAGGAGCTCAGCCAGTGGGGCTCAGTGATTGAATGTCAACCTATGAACTAGGAGGTCATGGTTAAACTCCCAGTGTCCCGGTTGTGGCCTGATTCCCAGTAGCAGTGTGTAGGAGGCAGCTGATCAATGATTCTCTCTCATCATTGATGTTTTTCTCTCTCTCTCTTTCTCTCTCTCTCTCTCTCTCTCTCTGAAATCAATAAAATTTATTTTAAAATATTTTTATGATAAAAGTGAAAAAACATTTTAGTCATTTAAAATACTTTACTTGCTCTCCCATATCAACTTTGTGGCATACAAAATTAAATATTTGAAGCTCCTTTTACATGTCATTATTTTCCTTTTGGTAGAGAACAAAGCTATGTTTATCTAGCAATTCTATTATTCAGAATTCACAAATAACATTTCTGAACTCCATAGGGAGTAGTATATGATGGCAGATAAAAAGAAAACACGAAACATCTTGGGGAGAAAAATTCTTATTTAAAGGCTCTTACCTCAATTCCCACCTTTATGTCAATGGCTAAGTTTGGGAAATCTTTAAACAAATAATAGTTTCAAGGCATCTGACTTTTCCCTAGACCCTCAGTTTCTACACATGCCTTTTAGATTTAAAAATAGTATTGCTTCAGTCAGTTGGCTTATTTGTTGAAAAGGGAAGGCAACTGATAGATCACCAGTCAGGGCGAAATGGGAAGATAACTGATCTCTCTCTCTCTCTCTCTCTCTCTCTCTCTCTCTCTCTCTCTCTCTCTCTCTCTCCCCCTCCCTCCCTCCCTCCCTCCTCCTACTTCTCTCCTCTCTCTAAAAAAGTCAATAAAAACATATTTTTTACAAATCATTAAATAAGCAGCATTGATCATAAGTAGCCTATGGCAAATATCTCTTGTTGTTACTATCTAGAATCTTTATGGTTACCACACTTAGATTTCCCCTGAGGAACCATCCTCGTGATTCCTAGTTCCTGTGTTACAAATGAAGCCCAGCAGCTGCAGTGTAGACTGAAATCTAGGGCTAAGCCAATAAATGTCATCGTGATTGGTTCAGACAAGGGTATGTGACTCAAGAAGAACCAATGAAATACAATTTGCTTTTCCCCCTGGGACTTAAACGGGGAAAAGCCTCTTGTACTCTCTTGAGACCACCAAGGAGACCCATACCAATTCAGAGAAAGCAGAACTAAAGAGCACAGATACTCATTCTCTGGAGAAGTTCTGTGGTAAGCATGCAAACATCAAATGCCGCCAGATTTTGTCCAGTCTGTCAAGAACTTTGTCCTGGATGTCCATGGGAAACCAACAAGGTTCATAGGTTCTTTTCATGACAAGATTAATGGAAGTTACCTAATTCTAGAAGTTTCTTCACACAATCTACCCTTTGGTGGGTGCAGGCCACATACAGGGGAGTTCCAAGCTGAGGCACTTCCTGATCAATATTCACGTTATTTGCCAGCAGAATCTCCATGCACTCTCTATGACCTGGTGGAATATAAGATAAACCTAACTCAAGTAAAAATATATATATACATATATTGATTATCCACAGAATTAAAGGGTTATTTATCTGGAATGGGCTTTAGAAACAACAGATTTTTTTAAGCAGAAAAAAAAATTTGAAGATCTTAGAAACCTCCAAACCTAAACTATTTGAAAGGGAAGCATGCCTATGTTTCCTTCATTTAATTCCTCTTTTCAGCCTTTGAGCTAGGTCCAACTAAACCAAGGAGCAGAGCTAAAATCCTCTGGAATGAAGCCAGCAGTTTACAAATAGAGGCTACACCACCCAGAGGGGTAAGTGACTCATCCTATTATTACCCTGAAAAGCCAGGGCTCAAATCTGATTCCTCTCCATTACAAATCTCTCATTCACTTCACCCCATGCATGCAAGGCTGGGTATGATTGCACCATGTAGTAAAAGCTCCTTTTGGTTAACCTGGAAGATACCTATAAGAATTAATTTAAATGTACTTCCAAATTCAATGACTAGCAAGAACTTTGTACAAGTACTGTCCTAAGAGAATTTGCCCAATGAACTGATAAACATGGTTAATTGACAGCATATGAATGATTTTTTCAGGAGCAAATGTTTTTCCTCTGTGAAGATTTAAACGTTTCCTTTAATTTTTTTTTATCACTGCTGATTAACTGAACCAATCTTTTCTTTACAGATAACATAAAAGTAAGTTTCATCCCAAACTTGCTTGATTTATCACAAATTCTGAGTTATATATAAATATGCATTAAAATATACAGATAAGGATTCTGTAGATTCAAACTATTTACTTGTTCACATAAGTAAATATTATGCCTGGATGATAACATCAATATGTCAAAGTATTATCCCAGACTGACTAAGCTTGCTCATTGAGGTTTAAAGCTGTTAAGAATCTATAAATAATATCTAATCAGTACCTAAACCTGGCTGGTAAATACAGGATATCTAATAAATATTGTTTAATAATTCTATCCTTTTTTTGCACAAGAAACTGATCCTAGTTTGAGTTAAATTTAAGTATTCTCAGGAAGTTTTAAAAAATGAATAAAGTACATAAAAGTAAAATGATTATCACTACTGTAACAATATCTAAAATAGTGAACTTGCTATTCATCCTTCCATTCTGTGGATATTGGTCCCTAGCATGCTTTTATGATACAGGAAAAAATATGTAGAGACATAGATACCAAACACAACACATGTAACCATTTAAGCATTGCAGAATTATTTAAGTAATTCATATCATTCCCAATAGTAATCTATTTTTAAATTTTTAGATGAAATACAAATAATAGATTAATTTTTACTTCAAATCAGTATTTAAAAGTTTTAAAGACTTTTATATCATTTCCAAAATAGACTATTTCCCAAGAACTTACTTAAGGTATGTGAAAAGGCCATCATCAGTTATTAATAAATTACTGTTTATTAAATATATATAGGACATCAAAACCATAGATGCACTGATATTTGGGTCTTTTATTGAATTTACTGGGGTGACACTGGTTAACAAAATTATACAGGTTTCAGGTACACAATTCCACAACACATCATCTGTACCCTGTATTGTGTGCTCACCACAAGTCAAGTCTCTGTCCATCACCATTTTCTCCCCTTTATACCCTCCTCAACCTCCTTCTATCCCCCTACCCTCATCAATCACCACATTGTTGTCCGTGTCTATATTTTTCTCTTTTTTTAACTCAATCCCTCCACCTCCCCAACCCAGCTCACCCATGATAGCTGTCAGCCTACTCTCTCTGAGTCTGTATCCATTTTGCTTGGTAGTTCAGTTTGTCCATTAAATTCCACATGAGTGAAATCATATGGTACTTGTCTTTCTCTGACTATTTCACTTAACATAATACTCTCCATGTCCATCCATGCTATCTCAAAGGGTAATATTTCCTTCTTTTCTACAGCACAATAGTACTCCATTGTGTAAATACATCGATGTTTTTTAATTCACTCATCTACTGACACTTGGAGGCTTCTAAATCTTGGCTATTGTAAATAACCCTGCAATGAACATTGGATTTTTTGTATTAATTAAAGCAATCCACTCCAAAAAAATTACCAAGTGACATGTTTAATTAATTGGGGCAAATATTTCCCTGTTGCCTTTTGAAAGAAAGACTTTCACCCCAAATTATACCAGCAAAGGTCACACAGTGTTCTAATTTCTCCATTGTAATTTTTTCAGTTTACACTAATATCTTTTTATTTAAAAACTGTATCTTTATTATTAAAAGTATTATAGCCGAAACTGGTTTGGCTCAGTGGATAGAGCATCGGCCTGTGGACTGAAAGGTCCCGGGTTCGATTCCGGTCAAGGGCATATACCTTGGTTGCAATCACATCCCCAGTAGAGAGTGTGCAAGAGGCAGCTGATCGATGTTTCTCTCTCATCGATGTTTCTGACTTTCTATCCCTCTCCCTTCCTCTCTCTGTAAAAAATCAATAAAAATTTTTTTGAAATGTCTAAAAGTATTACAGATGTTCCCCTCCACCCCCCCATTGACCCCTCTTCCCCACTCCCACCCAGTCCACATGCCTTTAAGGCATTATTGTCTGTGTTCATAGGCTATGCCAATATGCATATAAAGTCTTTGGTTAATTTCTTTCCTCCCCCACCTTCCCTCTGAGATTTCTCAATCTCCTATGTGCTTCCATGTATCCATTTTATTTCTGATCTCAATCCAAGAGAATAATTCCACCACTGGGTAACAGAAATGATGCTCTATAAGTGTCACCTTTGACAAATGACCTTGGCCTTTCAATGGCATCTTCTTGTTCGTGTTTAATCTATGCATAAAACTTTTAAATTCCTTAATTTTATTCTCTCCCCTCATTTCAAAAGTAATGAGGAACCAGGCTTCTAGAGACAACTTCGAGGATTCCAAAGTCATGTTTTTTTTTTTAATTTTGCAACTTTTTTTTCAATAATTAAGGACTTTAAAGTCATTAGTCCATTTGGAGTATACTGCCTTTTGTGGTCAATTTTATTTAATCTTCCATTAGAGAGACTATTAGCCTTGGCTTTAAGACACTTTCATAATTTATTTTATGTTGGTGGTTGATATTTTATGGGTTTGGGGGGGATGAGCTATTCTTTTCTAGTAAGGACAGAAACATAACCACAGTATGACTCAAGGAAGTCACCTCTGCAGTCTTGACTATACCAGTTGCCGCCAAACACCAGCAAAGAGCCTCAAAAAAGGTTTGTCAAGAGACTGTGATCAGGAAATAGAACATCTGAGACATAAAGCCATTCCCAGGCATGAAGAGCTGCTTCATGCCCCGGTGGTATTTCATGAAGATTTAGGCCAATTGAAATTACTGCTGTAGGATTTCTAAGCTACACATAGTATACTGGTAAATATCTAGGTGATCCTTACTACTGAGTCATGCAGACTGGAGCGAGTCCACCAGTGTTTTATGTGTAATGTGATGACTCATTTACCTCTCTTTACTGCCTCGTGGATGGGGGAAGCGAGGTGCACTTCTAGCTGGGCCTTGGCTCCGAACTCCAGCAGCAGGTTGACGCATGCAGCACTGCCACTACAGCAAGCATTGAAAAGGGGTGTGGCTCCATGAACCGTCACTGCATTGACCTAATGATGGGCAAAGAGAGACCCAGAGGATTTGCTATTTCGTAATCACCGTCTCCAAGTTGCATTCCTATATATCTACCTGGAGAAATTGCCCATGCTGGGGAATGAGTGAGGGGATTCTACATCATTACAGTATTATGTTACTTAGGCACTAGTAGCCTATCAACGCTCACCTCTATAAATAATATCCCAAATGGGGGAAATGGGACAAAGCTTTTAAAATGCATTTGTGGTATTCCAGAGATTCTTAGGAGCCTCTTAATCATTGAGGAGAAGTCCTGTATGGTGGTTAAAAACATGACCTATGGAACCATTAGCTTGGTTCAAATCACAGCTCTCTCTCTCTCTCTCTCTCTCTCTCTCTCTCTCTCTCTCTCTCTCGTCTCTTTTGTTTGTTCAGAGATCTTGGTTGGGATACTAACCTTCTGTGCCTAGCTTTTCTTACATGTAAAATGGGGATCATAAAAGAATGTTACCGTTTGAGGTTATTGAGCAGATTGAACTACTCTATGTTAAACACTTGGATCATTGCCTGGTGCCCAGTAAACATTTGCAACAATAATCATTTCAGCTTTTCATTAATATGGAGCTGACCTCCCTCTCAATCATGAACAAACATGGCAAGAACAAAAAGTACTAGATAAATCTTCTAGTTTAAGGTCTCAAAATCTGTGCTTGCAAAAAAAATATCTTCAGCAACTCCCCCCACTGTCTTTATTGCCACAAATTACCTTCCTGGACTACCATAATTCATACAAATTACATATGCCAGCAGTGACTCCTAAAGAGCTCATGACCAAGCCAATGGCACAAAGAAAATATCCATTAGCATGGTATTTACAACCATCTCCGGTGCCTACTAGGGGTGTGGGAGGCACTTGGGCATGAGCATGGTTGGGAGACATCTTTGAGGATTAGCAACAGATTAGCAAAAGAATATCAAAGGAACAAGGCACTCTGGTGGGGAGGCTGTGATCGGATTGAAACACAGGACAATAAAGGCTTGATGTCAATTCATATCGCCTCAACAACTAAGCATGTATGCTTGTAATAATCAGGATGCTAAATTTCCTTGTTTCAGAAACAAACGTATTTTCCCACAGAGCCAGAATAACCCCATTAAATTAGAGAGTGAAAGATGAGATGATAAGATGGCAGAGACTGGCATGGACAGGAAAAAAAACATGTGCGTTAATTTATACATTCTAGGGATTTCTAACCTATTTACATTTTTCCTAAGAAATATTTCATAGAACTGGTTTGATTTCTTTTTACTAAGTATTATCCTCTTCCTGAGTCCAAGATTTCCTATAAGTTTCTCTTTCAGTTCAGGTCAGCAAACACTTATTGAGCATCTATTAGGGGCCAATGTTTTTAGAAACAAAGGTAAGAAAAATGCCTCTTGTTGAATAGGTTGAATTCTACAAGAGAAGACAAACACAAAAAGTGATCATTTTGATACAACATAAAAGCTTTAGATCACTATAGGAATAGGAAAAAGGAGATCAGAGACTTGGGAAATATTTAGGAGGTAAAACTAGCAGGATGTTGTGATTAATTAGATGAGGAGATAGAATAAATAGGATGATTCCCAGTTTGGGGCTTGGGAAAGAGGGAATATGTTTCATCTGGTCTCTGAGGCTGAGAATCCAAGAGGAGGAACCAGTCCCAAAAGGAAGAATATGATCATCACAGTTGCAGATGCACTGAGTTTGAGGTACCCAGGGGACTCATAATTTTGAGAAATTTTCTACTGATTGACCAACTTTCTCTTAGTCTATCTGTCATTCTGATTTAAATGTTAAAAATATTTATTGGCTGTTTCCTCATAATATTGCCAAAGACAAGGGACAATGTCCTACTCTTTTTCGTTGTCCCCCTCAGAACCTCCCAGAATTGTACCAGCAAATACTTCTCTGTGGCCCGATGTTGTCTGATATCTCCCACCCACAACCTGCCCGGGACTGCAGTCATTCAACTTGAAAGGAAATGGCCTGCCCCCAACCTCGCCCTAGCCATTACATGTGAGTTGACTAAGCGTACCTTAAGGAAATACTACCTAATGAAATACACAACCACTATGGCATCAGGAAAATCACTTTGCCTACAGAAAACTCTGATATTCAGTTCTACATGTAAAACCCAACTTCCATATAAAAATCTAAAGAAAATCTTTGTTAAGCGCTTAAAACATTACAGCTCCTGAAACAAAGAATGCAAGGATTTGATTTAAAAATTCAATGATCCCGCCAAAACTGGTTTGGCTCAATGGATAGAGTGTCGGCCTATTGCCTGAAAGAAAGGTCCCGGATTCGATTAGGGTCAAGGGCATGTACCTTGGCTGCGGGCACATCCCCAGTAGTGGGTGTGCAAGAGACAGCTGATTGATGTTTCTCTCTCATCGATGTTTCTGACTTTCTATCCCTCTCCCTTCTTCTCTGTCAAAAATCAATAAAATACATTTAAAAAATAAAAATGATCAGAAAAACAGTATATGGCAACTAAATGTCATTGAGATTTTTCAAAAGGTTTTATTTTATAATTCTTTTCTGGTATCTAATTACGTACAGCACCTGAGTTACTCCTTGAAAAAAAAAAGAATTTAAAAATAAGATAAAGTCAGCGGTGTATGGTAAATGGGAACATGGGCCCCTTCTCATGCTCCAACTCTCCCTCCCACCCTGTGGGAAACAAAGTGAAGGCCATCAGTAAGCAGACCGTGAGACCTTGGGAACCTAGCCAGTTCCCCAGTCAAGAAAACAAGCAGCAATTTTTATCTCACACAGCTTGCGTGCAAAAACATCCCCCTCCCCCTGCATGCCCTATTTTCCTCTGGTTTCTGGACTGGGTGGTGATGAAACAATAGCTCCTTTGCCCCCACCTCCCTACCCCAACCCCCTGCTTCTGTGCAGCCCATCCGCAGGCCGGATGGAGTTTATTGGTTCAACCACTAATGGCAAGAAAGTCCTAATAAACCCATGTCTTCCACAGCCAAGCCTCTAGATAATTTCTTTGGGAATCCAAGAACAATACAATGGGGCTTTGTGGAACCTCAGCACTGTGCATAACAAGATAGGATCACTTCATAAACTACATAAATGTCTAACCACTATGCGTACGCCCGAAACTAACAGAAAAGAACATTCAGTGTCAACTACAATAGAAAAAATAGTGTTTAACTATATAACTGAAAATGAGATAATGGTAATTTTGTAGCTTTTTCATTGTACTATTTAGTAAAAGCTCATTTCAGTTGAAAAATTTTGCTCAAAAAGTAGTTGTTGGTTTAGGGTTTCGAATGACCAGGTGGGTTTCTTTGTTGTTCTTTTAAAGTATGTTCTTTCTAGTGTCTGACAATCAATTTTTCCAGATCAGTTTTCCAAATAGTTTATTTTTTAAAAGGCACCATCGCAATTTCGAGGTTCCTGTGAATTACCTCAGCTGAGTGTTCGCACGTGGACACAGAGGCTGAAGAGAGAGTCTCAAACAATATTTTTCTATTATAGTTGGTATTTAATGTTATTTTCTATTAGTTTCAGGTGTACGCATAGTGGTTAGATGTTTATAGAGTTTATGAAGTGGTCCCTCTCCTTGACCATGCAGAAATAGAGGTAAGGACAGGGCCAGAGCTGCACCCCCACAGCAGGTAAGCAGTTTGGAAAGTCATGTCTCAGAGGTACCTGCACTTGTGTAGCCAGACCTGCGAGGCGGGAGCCTTACTCACCTTTGCACCATTTTCCAATAAGGCTTTAGCACAGGCAACGTGGCCTCCAAGGCACGCCTCATGGAGGGAAGACACCCGGTTAATCGTCACGAGGTTCACATTGCCACCCTAAAATGTGGAGAGAGATGGGGGAAAGGTTGCATTAGCAATAGCAATGAAAGCAGTGTGTTGGACAGGTTTTGATTGGCCTATTGGGATCATATAGAAAGGAGAAGAGGCAATTCCGTGACCAAGGCATCTAAATATGGCATTGGGGGCATTGAATTCATTTATTCACCAAATGCTACTTCAGCATTCTGTTTATGACACAGATCTCTCTCTCCCCCAAGGGCCTGGGGGGTGGGGGGGGAGACAGAAATGGAGCGGGAAAAGCAGCAATATATTCCTATGCAGGATACATGTTCATATTTCAATTGGAAGCATAGGGCATATCCTGGAATCTGGATTAGAGAGTAAAAGAAACCTTCATATATGAAGTAGCACTTAATTAAGACTTGAGGCATAAAACATTTCAAGCTAGGAAGGCAAAAAGAGAAGGAGAGAGAGAGAGAGAGAGAGAGAGGGAGATGTTGATCCTTAAACAATGCAGCAAGTAAGGACCCCAGCCCCCACGCAGTCAAAAATCTGTCTAAAACTTGACTCTCCCAAAACTTACCAGCCTATTGTTGGCCGGAAGCCTAACTGATAACATAGTTGATTAACACATACTTTGTATATCATATATATTGTATCCTGTATTCTTAAGATAAAATAAGCTGGAGAAAAGAAAATGTTATTAAGGAAATGATAAGGAAGAGAAAATACACTTACAGTACTGCAATTGGCTTGAAAACAAAAAGATGACCCCCTGCTTAAGATTAGAAAGTAAAGTTAATGGCGCTTCCCGGACTCATATGCCACAACTCCACTGAGTCCGGAAGCCTGCAGTACCAGAGTTGGGGGCCAAGGGTTTGTCCTATCCCATCTCCTCACCCAGCTCCCAGCAACTCTGCCCAGTCCTAGCACACAAACCCTTCCATACTGCCATGCTCACCTTCCTTGTCTTGGAGTCCACGTGACAGAGGACAGGATCAGCCAGCTGCTGCCCAACTCTGACTTCATGCCCTGATTTGAACCTGGCCCTTACCACCTCCTCCCAGGATTACCACTTTCTATATGTGAAAAGAGTCAGGTCCCTAGCTGATCCTTCCCAGTTGAGTTGTTTTTGATCTTTGTAACTAACTGATCTGCTGAAAGCTTCCCAACCCTGGTTCATGACCCTGAATCCAAAACCCCAAGTGAAGTACTCACCACCTCTTGTCAGACCTCCATGGTGCCGCCTGTCCCTTTCCAATATTGCCTATCCCTCCACCTTAGGGGTTTTCTATGCCTCCTTAGTCCTGCCCATTTTCATGTCCTCAATATGATATCATTACTCCACAGCTGTGCTTTAGATTTCAAGTTGAGTATCAAATACAATTTTAAAAGTTCCTTTTCCTTTTCCCATATTATAATGTTTTCAAGAAAAGAAAAACAGACTAGTCCACAAGGTGGCAGCTACGTGCTAGAAAAAAAAAAAACAAAAACAGACTGATCCATGCCAACTCAAAAGCCCTGAAATTGTAGAAATGTAATGCTGAGCAGGCCTGAAAAAAATAGAGAGTGAATCACCTTCACTGTGCAGGAGAAATTGGAGAAGCAGAAAGTTGAAATTACTAGTTAGACTTGAGACTCCCCAGCTGGCGGTGACAGTGGCGTGACTATGAGGAGCTCCTGATTCTTAGCTGAATGTTTGACAGCACACCACGCTATCTTCATGTAAAATGAAAGTGAGTAATACATTTTGGCTAGTGAATAAAAGCAAGGAAGTGATGTGCACGGAGGAAAAAATTGCACTTCTCTATGAAGGCAGCTCGCTACCATGTGTAAGCACACTGGAGAAACCAACATGCTTAGGAAGTATGGTTAAAAACAAAGACATGCTCAGTGCAACATGGGATCCTGGATTGGCGCCTGGAAGAGAAAATATATACTAATAGGAAAAACTGGTGTTAAGCCAAATACTCTGTAGTTTAGCTGATAGTGTTGGATCCATGTTGATTTCTTATTTCTGACTAAAGTACCACAGCTATGTAAGATATGAACACGAGGGAATAGTTGAGGGAAGGGCATTTGGGAACTCGCTGTACTATCTTCGCAATGCTTCTTCAAAACCATTCCAGCACTAGCCAGTTAGGCTCAGCAGTTAGAGTGTGGGCCCTTGGACCGAAGGGTCTTGGGTTTGATTCCGGTCAAGAGCACATACCTCAGTTGCAGGCTTGATTCCCTGCCCCAGGCAGGACAAGTGCGGGAGACAATCAATTAATGTGCCTCTTTCACATCAATGTTTCTCTCTCTGTGTCTCTACCCCTCCCTTCCATTCTCTCTCTAAAAAAAAAAAAAAAAAAAAAAAAAAAAACAGCAATGGAAAAAAATATCCTCAGGTGAGGATGAACAAAAATAAATAATTCCAAAAATAAGTTTATTAACAATACTAATAAAAGTATTAAAGTGGGAGCCTGAGAGGGAGAAGGTAGATGTAAAACTTTTTTTTTACTGTGGACCTTTCTTATATCATTTTAATTTTTGTACTATGTGAATATATTGCGTATTGCAATAATAAAATGTAAAGTGCTTACAAATAAATAAGCAAGGGATAAAATGAAGTATAAAGCCTATTTGATCATTCCTGAGAGTTCGCTTTTTGTCTCTACTTTCTTAAGAACTGACACAACTCATAAAGGAAAGAAAAGAAAGGCACAGGCGCGCGCACACACACACACACACACACACACACACACACACACACACACAGAGAGTCAGTGTACCCAGCTGTCTAAATTCAAAATGGTAAGGACGCCAGATTTGGTATTAGCTAGAATGTGGAGAAAAGATTACATGACTGGCCTCTGTACACACACAGATGCTAAAACTAACAAAGCAAATGGAGTGTACACACTTTCCCTCATTTCACAAACATTTACAAGGCCACTATTCATTGTTCAAGGGTTCAAGGGATACAGTCATAAATAAAGTAGCCTTAATAACTAAGACTTTCATAATTCTTCCCAAAGGAGGAGATGTACATGATTGCCGATCTATTTTAATGTTTGCTCTTGAAACAGTGTTGTATTGGTGGGGTGGGCAGCCTCTAAGATGGCTCCCAATGATCCCTGGTTCTAGTACTGGCTCACTTGCATTATCCCCTCGAGTGTGGGCTGGATTTACTGACTCACATCCAATGACGAGAATATGGAAGAAGCAATGAGAGTTCCCACTGGACCTCCTTCTTAGACACTCTTGTGCTCTCTCTGAGGGATGCCAGCTGCCACCTCATCATGCAGGCATCCCATGGAGAGACCCATGTGGCAAGGAATTCAAGCTGACCAGCAACCACATGAGTGAGGTTGGAAACAGATCTCCCCTGGTTGGGCTATGAGATAACGGCAGCCCTGGCTGAAACTTCACAGCCTGCGGGAGGTTCAGAGCCAGAACCACCCAGCTAAGCTGCTCCTTGGCCAACAGAAACTACGAGAATCTAAGTGTCTGTTGTTTTCAGCCCCTATGTTTTGAGGTAATTTGGAACACAGAAATAGCTGACTAATGCAACTTCAGGCTGCTGCTACTAAGGCACCTGGGAGAATTTAAGGTGAGTTAGTGCAACACAAATGTGAGGGCATCCCCCATCAGCTTCACAGGGAAACTTCCTATGAGAGAAGAAGGCCCAGAAGAGGAAGGATGGAACTGGGCAGAAAAATGAGCCAGTTTCCCAAGAAAAGAGAGGCAGGAGAAACAAATGGGGAGCTGTAAAAGGATATATTCTCCTGAAATGGCTGTGCTGGTACCCAGCAAGCAAGCCCTCTGCTACAGGCAAAGCTGATAAAGAAGGATGCTTGCTTATACCATAAGCATAAAGGATCCAGTCTTCAGGTTACTTACCTGTGCAATTAACGTTTTAAGGGCCAGTAAGCGCCCCTGGGCTGCAGCTTCATGAAGTGGAGATCGATCAGCCCAGCAGTCTGAAACACAAATCAAACTCAGTGTCAAGCTCTGGAGTCTTCCTGCAGCTCATTCATGCTAACACCTCCCCCCACACACACACTTGAAAGGAGGTTTGGAGGAAGAGGACAGCTTGCACCAAGCAGCAGACTCTCTTGCCAGTCACTTTCAGGGTGACAAGTCACTGAGTGTATATAGTCCATTAGTTTGTTGGTGGGTGTGGAGGGAGAGCACAAACTCTCTCTGGCTTTTGGGGGGGGGAGCAGTTTTAACAATCAATAGATGTAGTATAGTGCTTGAATCAATAGTTTAAAATAAAGCAAATTGAAGGGCCAACCTGGACAATTAGCTTCCCAGTTTCATCTTTTCCCTGCATCTCATCCTTACCTCTACTCCAAAGACTCAACAGCTTATCATGTACCATGAAGGAGATTCTAGTGGATCAGGGGAAATGGTCTTGTTCTAAATTCCTTAGGTAATTGTCTTTCATATTGGTAATGAAGCATCTCTATCATCATAATGCAGAATGTCCTTTTTCAGATGACACAAGTTTTTACCTAAACAGCTTTGTTGGGGGCAGTTGACAGTAATGGCTAAGCATGGGGCCAGTGGAGGCACACAGCCTGGGTTAAAGTTCTACCTTGACCACTTTCTCTGCCAAAATGGACAAGTTACTAAAATTATTTGAGCCTCAATTTCCTGATCTATAAAATGAGGGTATAGTAGTCCAGTATTTAGCAAGTGCTCTAGTTTCTCAGTAGGCCAATAATATGGTAGATGCTCAAAACAATCATCATATATAATAAAAGCCTAATATGCTATATGTTCAGTCAATTGGTCAGCCATTCAACCAATCAAAGCATAATATGCTAATGATATGCTCAACTGCTCGCTATGATGTGCACTGACCACCAGGGTGAAGAGAGTTAACCAGTCACTATAATGTGCACTGACCACCAGGGGGAAGATGCTGCAACCAGTAGGTTAGCTTGCTGGCTAATTGGGACTGAGCCAGAGGAGCCAGAAATGCCCTGGAGCTCTCCCACAGTCCCTCCCCAGCTGGCCAACCTCCCGCATTTCTCCCCAGCTCACAATGCAGGACCCCTCGGGGGATGTCAGAGAGCCAGTCTTGGCCCGATCCTGCAGACCAGGCCGAGGGACTCCACTGGTGCATGAATTCATGCACTGGGCCTCTAGTTTACTAATAAGTACATATGGTAAGACAGCGCTCTAGGGAACAGCTTCAGAACTGCCTTAGAAACATATTACTCTTGTTATTGCTAGTCAGCAAACAAGACTAACCCTGTTACATGGGCATTTAAGATGTAACCCTCTATTAAACATGCCAAAGGGCAATCAATCATCTGTTTCAGAAGAAAACCTATTCCGGTTAGCAAAATGTGGGCATTCTTTAAATTATAATTGTGCTCTTCAGACACTGAATAGCAAATCATACAAATTTGGATTTAATAAAAAGGATCCATCTTAACCTATCCTAGGTGATCCTGATGGTGGAGGGGGCGGGCAATGAAGAAATAAGAACACATATGTAATACCTTAATCAATAAAGAAAAAAAGAAAAAAAAAGAAAAAAAAAGAATTCTGGTTTCCCCATACCTGCAACCTTAACAGAAACAATCCCACCAAAGGTGGAATGAACGTGAATTTGAGGCCTCAGAGACAAAGTAAACTGTTTCAATTGATGAGAATCCTCTTCTTAGCTTGAAACTCATTTTTTTATCTTCTTTAACTCTTTTGGGTATAAATAGGGGGAAAACTAGAATGAACTCTTCAGGGTTGGATTGAAATTGTAGTAATTGATATGAAAATGTGACTGTGTGTGTGTGTGTGTGTGTGTGTGTGTGTATGTATGTGTATTATATGTATGTGTTTATAGATATGTTATAAGGCTCCTTGGAGAAATGGCTGATTCCAGGGCTGGACCAGGAAAAATGTAAGATTGGCCTCAAATACCTTCCCAGAAAGTATAGAAGTGCTCAATTAATAATGGGATATGTCAAAAAGACACAGAAGCTGGCTTGAAGGAGCGTCCACTAGCCAAATATGGAACAATATGAGCATCAAAATAAATAGTGATACTAAGTAATATTTAGTGATACTAAGAGATTAAATAATAATTTAATTCCTATTAATAGAATAGGAATCTATAAGTCTTCATTATTAATTTATTTTATCAATTATTATATAATTTATTATATGAAACATCGTATCAATTGTAAGAAAGTTCTTTCTTAGAGTAAAATTCCAACTCAGAAATGTAGAAGAAGAGAATCTGCATCAAATTATCTCCCCATACAATAATTACCAGTTATAAAAGGAACAGAGGTAATTTCACAGTAAAACAAAATTGTGGAAAGCATTTTACCCAGGGGTTTGAAGTGAACATCGGAAATGATGGCAACAAATTGGCCGTGTGCCATCTGATGGAACAGGATGGGCAACACCATGTACCGTGGCGGGAATGCAATGGAAAGAACACAGCATGGCTCTGTGATAGTCCTGCTCAAAACACATAACCCAAACCTAATAGGAACACTGTGAACCAACTCAACCTGAGGGACATTCTACAAAATAACTGGCCTGTGACCAGTCCAAAGAGGGACTGACAGACTGTTCCAGACTGAAGGAGGCTAATGGGATGCAACATCAAAAGGCAACATGTGTACCTGGATTAGAGTTTTTTGTTCTCAGGGACAATAGGACTGTTGGGAAAACATCAGTGGGGTTTCTGGGTGAAGTGGGAACTCTTTGTACCACTTGTAACTTATCTATCATTTTGAAATTAGTTTCAAAACAAAAAAGTGAGGGTATATGTTATATATAAATAAAATCACCAGTGTTTCCATATTCCAGATATATCTAATGCTTTCATAAAACAAACACAAAAAGAAACAGCCCAGCAGCTGTGGCTCAGTGGTTGAACATCGACCCAGGAGATCAGGGTTCAATTTCCGGTCAGGGCACATGCCCAAGTTGTGGGCAGCTGGTCGATTTTTTTTCTCTCCCTGTTCCTCTCCCTCTCTCTCTAATAATCAATAAAAAATCATGTTTAAAATCTACTTTGAAAAAAAGATACAATTGTTTGCATCTTCAGTTGTTCCTGAGTTAATTAAAAGTTCATGAGTGGCCCTGGCTTATGTGCTCATGGTTAACTAAAGGGTCCTGGGTTTGATTCCTGGTCAAGGGAAGGACCTGGGTTAGTTCAATCCCCACCCTGGTCAGGGTACATGCGCGAGTCAACAATTGATGTGTCTCTCTCACATTGATGTTTTTCTCTCTTCCTCTCCTTCCCCCTCCCTCCTTCCCTTCCACTATCTCTAAAAATTAATGGAAAAAAATCAGGTGAGGATTAACAACTACATAAAAAAGTTAGTGAATGGAGTATTTTTAAATACCTTGGATATTTACTTACAATTTGCCTAAACTGAGAATGAGATAATGTATGCATCCGCAATTGGTCAGTCTTGGTTTTCTTCTAATGCATCTCCATATCATCAATATGAAGCATATATCATATATGTTACACATTGCCCTCTAGCCTAAATGCTCTTGGAAATGGACACTGACACTGAGGTTTCGAGGACACTCTTCACCCCTGGACAGTAACACAGCACCCTGACCAATGGAAGAAGGAAACCCACAGGCATTTGTTATTCCTTTGTTCTAACAATAGCCAGTCAGCCAAAGTCACCTAAGGGTACTCTAAGTATTTGATTCAAACATTTTTTAAAGAAAAGAAACAGAAGAAAAAAATAGATACAGAGGCAAAGAAGCATGGAACAGACTGTCAGACTACAGTGGGAAGGTAGGGGAGGGGAGGGGGAGGGGGAGGATGTAAAAGATCAACTGAAGGACTTGTACGCATGCATATGAGCATAACCAATGGATACAAGACACTTGTGGAGAGGCAGGTGAGGGCATGTGCTGGGGGGTAGGGGAGGCCAGGGGGAGATCAATGGGGGGGGGGGAGGAAGGAAAAATATGTACTACTATTTGTAATACTTTAAACCATAAAAAAATTTAAAAAAATAAAATAGGATTTAAGTGGTAACTCACTATTATTAACTTAGGATATCGACATGAAATGGCTTTATTATTTGTAAAACTTGCCTCCAAATGGGCTGTGGTGTTGTCCCCATTCCCCAGGAAGCAGGAACTCTTGCCACATCTGCGTCTTCTTTCTAGTGACTTTGTTACTTATTAGTCCCATAAGACCCACTCTATGCACACCACCTACAGCGTTCTCACAAACCGAACATTGAGTGAAGGAAGCCAGGCGCAAAAGAGCGTACGCAATGTGATTCCTTTCTATAAAGTACCCAAAGGGGCCAAACTCACCTTGGGTGTCAGGATTGCAATGTACCTGAGGGCAGGGGCTGACTGGAAGAGGGCCTGGTGCAGACCATGCGGATAATATGCAAGCTCTTGCTCTCAGGAGGTGGTATAGCTGATTGTGACTGCTTTGGGAAAATTTGTCCAACTATTCTCTCAGGATTTGTAGTCCCTACACCAGACTCCAATGCAGAGATTTAAAAATGACCACTTTTTAAACGACCAGCTGCACTCTGCTCCTGTGCTAACTCCCCGGCAGTGTACAGCCCTCTCTGCAGCCCCAGCAGCTGGGGGTAGAAAAATCAACATGTTCTCAAGTGTGTCCACACTTTGTTCTTCTAGGTGCCAGCTCATCTGGTGTCTTAGGAGTGGGGAGAGCTGTGGGACAGAGAAGATGTCTTCCCAACTAACAAAGAACAGGCTGGTCCTTCTCACTGGGCCTCAACAATCCCAGACACCTTTCCTGTGTACTGGCATTAGACCACCTTTCCTAGAGTCCACACTCAATGCGGCATCCTCTGATGTGTCTCCTACTCCCACCCCATGCTTCTGAGGTTGCGGCAAGCCTGTGGGGCCATCACCCATGCCACCAAGAAAGAAAGGATAGCAGGTTGTCCTGGGTTTCTCTCCCACCCACCACTGCTTTCCAAATCTATTCTAATTGGATAGGACAGGGGATAGTTCAGTGAGTTATCTAAGCAAACTTCTAATTTGAGAGAACAATAGCAGGCTCCCTCCTGGAGCTCACATCCCTTGGCTTTCAAGACAGTAGGGAAGAGCCTGTGTCATGAACTGAAACACCCTAAATGCGCAACAACTCCCTTGCCCCCCATGAAGAGATTTCACTTCTAGTCAGTTGCAGAAATAAGACTAAAATCCAGTCTGAGAATTCAGAACAACACCCTGTTCTGGTTTTAAGATCCACTGGTTTTTAGATTCTGCCTGTCCTCAGGATACATTGACTTGTCTGGAGTGCTTTGCTAATTGATACCCACCTTCTCTCTGTAGATAATGTGAATTAAACCAATCATATCACCTTAAATGTAGAAATAATTTTTGTTTCCAAACTAGAAACAAAACCACTCCCAACAAAGTCACCTTTCCAATCACACTGTTCTCGAGCACTTGCTCAGCTCTTGAAGAGTTTTCTCACAAAAACCCTTTTCCAGAAAACTCTGCTAAGGTGGGCTCTCTTGCTTTTCTACTCATTCCCGACAGTCTCTCACTCCTATCATTCCTGTTTTGCAAATTGGAGCTAATTGTGAGAAATTAAGGATATAAGTTATTTGGCAGATAGGGAGTTTTTCCATTTCTTTCTGGAAATATGCAAGCAAGCTCTCCAAATAAATGAATGCTTAAGTAGGAATCAGTCACTCTCTTCTAAGATAGTCTATTTTTACTTATTTGGCAGAATGCCTGCATCACAGGGCTGCAAGCATGTTGGGAGGATAGTTTACTCCACAGATATGTTTACTTGTTCCTGACGAGGCATACGAAAAATGTTCAAGTACTTTTTCACTTACCCCTTGGACTATTTCTCAGAATATGATTTATATCTCTATTTACAAGACTCTGAATAACAATTTCATGACAACTTTCAAAACCGTAGATTTCCATAACAAAATTCGTTCAGATGGAAAACAGTTGCCTGAGTTTCAAGTGTGCAAGATAAAAAACAATTATTATTTTTGAAAGTGTTTGCAAAAATTCCAACAAGTACCTGAGATTACTGGTTAGTTGGTTGGTTGGTTGCTTGCGTGTGTGTGTGTGTGTGTGTGTGTGTGTGTGTGTGTGTGTGTGTGTTTTAGGTTAATCCTCACTCAAGGATATCTTTCCATTGATTTCTAGAGATAGTGGAAAGAAGAGGGAGAGAGAGAGAAACATCGATATGAGAGAGACACTTCAATTGGTTTCCTCCTGCATGTGCCCTGAATGGAGCCTGGAATAAAGCGTGCAACCAAGGTACATGCCCTTGAACAGAATCAAAACCGGTACCCTTCAGTCTGCAGGCCACTCTTTCCTCTGAGCCAAACCAGCTTGGGCTGGCTTGTTGTTGTTGTGTTTTTTTTTAATATAGCCATCTGGTTATAATATCTAGTTCACATGAAACAATCTCTATTCCCTTTAGTCAAGTCCCAAAATCATGAAGTAATATCTTCTCCTGCAGCATTTATCAAAGGAAAGAAAATCCTAAAGGAATTTCAATTTTGAACCAAAATATAGGCAAGGGCCTAATGGAATTAATGACATTTTAAGCAACACAAAGGTAATTATTAAAAATATATATATAATAAATTTCCTGAGATACCTAAGATATCCTATATAATAAAGATGTACTATGCAAATGGTCGTTACACTGTGAAGCGTAACGACCCACCATGTAATAACCAGATCACAGATCAGCAGGAGGGTGAGGCAGTGAGCTACAGGTGAGTGGTGGAGAGCTACAGGAGGAGGCAGGGCAGCAAGCTATGAGGAGTGTGGGGGAGGGGAGCTACAGGAGAGTGGGGTAGCAGGTGGAGAGCTACTGGAGGGCGGCAGCGAGCTACTGGTGAGCTATTGGTGCACGGATTCATGCACAGGGCTACTAGTTATAATATTGAGTTAAAATGCACTCTCTTTAGAACATTCAGCTATGGTCAGGAGGTGAACCACAGTCAATGAGCACCTTTTTGTAGTGTGTTAGAAAGAAGTTTCCTTTGAACCAATTAGGAACAGGCGAGCTAGGTAACAGTTAGGTAACAGGTGGGGAGGCAGAGTCCCTACTGAGGACTGGTTGTCCCAACGTGGGAAAGCCAGCAGGCACTTGTGATATGTAATCACTCAGATGATGGTTGAGCCAAGGCTCAGGAAACAAGAATAGAAAGCTAGATAGAAGATAAGGTAAGAATGTATCAAATGCAGGAAAATCCTGTCCAAATGAGAAAAAGGAGTCACACTGATGAGTCTGGCCAAGGCGTGGCCATCAAATCAAGGTCAGTCCTTTTAATTTAGAATAAGGACAACTAATTTTAAGATTAACACTCAGAATAGAATCAGTCTTTTAGCTCAAAACAGTCCTTTTAAAAATACAATAATTGTATAATATCTTATCTACCGTTATAAAATCCTCCAAATTCTAAAAACCATGTTTCACCAAGGTTGACTCAAATTCCTTTGGCAGCAAAACATGGCCAAGACTCAGGTTAAGCAACTTATTTTTAATTTTGTATTTTCACTTGGTATTAATATTTATATGTTCATTGTAGAAATATCAAAATGTTTGACTATGGGAGGGCAGCTCTAGGCCCAGCTGGGAATGCTATGTACTATACCTTATACACCCTATGTAATCTTTCTAGTATCCCCCCAAAACTCCTGAATCCTATCTGGTCCAAGGGTTATGAAAACACATACTTTATTTCTATCAGTTCTGATGACCAAGTTGCTGGACTTAAATACAGTTTCAGTTCTGGCCAAATTGGCAAAGGTTGAAAAATCATATGCCACATCTCTCTGGAGAAAGACAATACCTGAGGAAAATCTATGGGGTGAAAGTGGGACACAGTGATCTGTCTGGTGCTCTAAACATAATGTCAAGAGCCAATGACAATGTTTCAAAATATATACCATATTTTCCGGCATATAAGACAACTTTTTAACTCAGGAAAATCTTCTCAAAAGTCAGGGATCGTCTTATACTCTGGGTGTAAAAAATACCATAGCTTGCAGTTATGATGGGCGTTGCTAACTTGCCAGGTACTTGCCTGGCACTTGCTCTCTCTCTGTTGTTTATCTTCCTTCCATCATCATCAGTTCTAGTCTTCTTATACGCCGGAAAATACAGTATATGACAAACTACACAAAGAAGCCTGAAAACAGCAAAATAAGCAACCATAGTTTAACTCAATCCTGACGAGTTATCTACAAATGTAATAGCTTAAACCATAAAAGACATATTGAATGATGTATTCCAGAATAAGAAATAAAAAAATCTTGCTCCAAAAGATTTTACAAAGGAAAAGAAGATATTTAATAAGAGAAATGATGCAAGGTGCTGTTTCCAAAATAAAGAATGCCAGCACCTATGACAGGTTCAACTGTGCCCTGGCTAAATTTTTTCCTGTTCTCCCCTTGTTTTGGACAGCAATGATGTTAATGTACAGGAATATAATACACTATTGAAGTAAAAAAAATGTAACCTTCCTCAGACTTTGTTAATTTAATTAGCTAACTTATAATTAAATGTTACATTTTTTGCCAACATTAGGCCAATGAACAGCAAAGGCAATTTCAGGTTCAAGTTGAACCCTGGCACAAAATTTTGTTCTTGATTTTCAAGCATCAAGCATCTGACTGCTAACAATGTCAACAGAAAACACACTGATAGAATATTGCAACATCCACTGTTTCTAGCATGTTACTACCTGTATTATTATAGAAAGCCTTCTTTTACCAAATCTGGATGTACTCTCTACTATGTGCATAAGTGCGTGCGCGCGTGCACACACACACACGAAAGAAATTAAACTGAGAAATAAACATGCACTCTCTCCTCTCTGCTGCCTGTAGTTAATGATAACTGAAAAATACAGTTTTAAACACTATGCTGCTTACAAATTAAATGAATATAATCCTAGGACCTTGAACAAATATATTTCAGCTAAAAAAATAAATGAGCTCAATTAAAGAGGTTTACATTGTGGCCCCAGACCTAAACCATGCTTACAAAGATTCTGACTATTATAAAACCCTTCTACGAGTGTACTTAAGGGTCACAAAGACAAAAATAACGCACATGAGCAATAGAACACATTTTACCGCTCTCACCAACAATAACTTTTTTGGACTTGAACTCATTTACACCATGAGGATGATGCATCTATGAGAAGATCAAAACTGTGTTACTGAAACATTTAAACAGCCCCTGCCCAAATTTACAAATTAAATTAGAAAACAGCTTGTTTCAGGTCCTACTACGCTTGAAACTAAAGGGAGTTGAAGCAACATACCTCCCTGAAATGTGTGGCAAATGTAATCCCCAAAAGAAACCTCCTTCCACACTCCGGGCCTTCTGACACTTCCTGAAACTTCACCATTCTTCTCATTTTCCCCAGTTAATTGAAGCATTCTGATGCTTCGTCTTTGGAGGTCCGATTTCCTTGGATAAGACTGCCGTTATCTAATGTCTTCAAAGTCATCTAGTGCATTCTAATCACAAAGCGTCGGTCTATTTTGAAAGAGAACCCTAGATGCAAATAGAAACGGATACTAAAGACTGATGTAATCCTGGAACCCTATGAACACTAAAAACACATAGGGAAATTCCAAACTGTTTATGAATAAATACTCCTCTATTGAGCGAGGGTCCTGGCAGTAAGGAGGATATTGGATTCCTCCACTTTTGTAGCATGTCACTACAATGAAGGTGGATCGTTTCTTTCACCAAGTTCTACAAAGCAGGAGACTTCAAAATGTTTTACCTGGATGTTGGCATTTCATATAATAACCTTTGCTTGCAGTGCTTTGCATGGTACTGAGTAAAATGGGTTTAGTAAAATGTTTGTCCTTATGGTGACAAGTGGCTAATCAATTCGGATCGCAAATGACAACACCAAAATAAACACAGCTTGCCACATTTGCTGCCTTATATCAAATCTCTTGGTCATTCTATTTCCTGAGAAAACTCAGGTTTGTTAAAACGTGATGACAAACACTAAACACAATAATCCCAGGTAAGTAACTTTTTAGGTTAGTAGAAATAAGGTTTCTCAAAATACTTTTAGAAAGCCACTACTTGAATTACTTCTGAAGTCGTAACTCTTAATTGAAGAACTAACTTGCAGAAACTAAAGCTGAAAATCCTTCACCGCTGGTGTAGTCACCACCATTTGCAACTTTAAATAATATATACTAATATATATATTTTTAAATGACCCACTCAAAGCTAAAGTAAAAAATCTGCCTTCTAGAAATATTATATATATATAAGTTATCCGGGAGGTTTTGAAACAATGTGTACTGCGACTCAAGACTGTATCCTCATGCATTAGCTGTTTAACAAACGCTGTCTTTTTACCTGATAATCCACCATAGATCTCTTCAGCTATCCTAGCTGCTTCTTTTCTATTTCCTTTGACGACATAGAAATGGGTTAGGAGAGCCAAAAAAACTTTAATTAAAAGCTTGAAGAAAAGAAAAGTAGCAAACATGGTAATAAAAATGTTTTTAAAGCCATAGAAAAGAGAACCATCTTCCATTTTGGCTTCCACTCTGCACAGGCTCTCGGGACTGCAAAACTTTCACTGAGCTGTAATTGGTATCATATGACATCTATTTTAAACCTTCTGGCCCTCAGTGCTGTCACAGAGCACTCACTTTGTAGGTTCTAAGCTAACTGTGATGTGGAGACTTCGTGTTCTGACATTCACAGCAAGGTTAAACGAACTAAAAAAAAACTAAAAAAAAACCCTTCCTTCCAACCAGAAACAGCTGTTAATTCTAGACCTGCATTCCTAGGTGCTAACAAACAGGATTCACACCCAAACCGTTTTTATTCGTCCATCTCAGTCTTTGCTATATTATGTTGGAAGACAGGATTGGAAAGAAAACAAACTTCCCAGATACCACGGGGAACAAGGCACGTTTTTAAAGTTCGTACAAAGAAGTACAAATATATCCTATGTTCTTCGTGGGAAGTTCTAGCTCCTGGAACACTTCATTTTTTTCTTCATTCTGGGGTTCACGGGAGATAAAGCCCAATTCTAAACTCTGACCAGTTACAAAAGACCATTTGCTCAGTATTCATAACAGGCCCACCTCGGGTGGCCCTCGAAGTGGAAGTGTCATACTGGAAGCATTAGACCGCTTACTGGAATCATTTCATCTATGACAGGGACCCCCAGTAAGATAATTCCTCACTTCAAGTGTTCATAAAGGTGGTACCTCTCTCTGGAAAATGCGAGCTATCCTTGATCATGGTAGAATTACAACGAAATGGATAATGAAGATCCTTAGGTTCTGGGTAAAGTACCTAAAGATCCTATGAATCTTCCCTCGTTGGTCAGTTGTAAGCCTAACTGTTCAACAGGCATCAGCTTGATTTCTTTTTAATTTTCCCCACCTAGGAAAGTTAGGTGAGGAGAATCTAGGTTTCCTCTTTCATTCTTGGCTGTATTAGATTTTCTCAATTTCTGCAACCAATTAGAAAAGATAAGCCAAAATAAAATTATAAGAGCAGATGAAATAAATCTCAGGTAATAAATGCTTTATGCAAAAATAATGGAGTTTCTCCTAGCACTCAAATTAGAATGGCTTCCTATATAAGAACTATTTCCCTATACTTTGTTAAAAAGCTGGTGCATGAGAATACGGTCTTGAATTACAATACAGAGTACATCACTTCATTGTCAAAATAAGGATTCGTACCCTCTGATACAGCATGGAGGGACCTGAAGAGTATTATGCTAAGCAAAATAAACCAGGCAGAGAAAGACAAGTATCATGTGATCTAACTCATATGTGGAATCTAAAGAACAAAACAGATCCAGGCATAGAACCATGGAACAGACTGCTGAATCTCAGAGGGAAGGTGGGAGTGGGTGGGTGGGAAGAGATCGACTGAAGAACTTATATGCATCTATGCATAACCCATGGACACAGACAATAGGGTGGTGAAGGCTGGGGTAATGGGAGCAAGGCAGGGGGGCAGGCTAGATAGAATCAATGGGGAAAAAAGGAGGACAACTGTATAACTTTCAACAATAAAGATTAAAAAATACATAAAGACCTTGCACTGTTTTCTATTCTCAAGAACAGATATAAACATACTAGAGGCCTGGTGCACAAAATTTGTGCGCTCGGTGGGGGGGCGGGGGGAGGCACCCCTCAGCCCGGCCTGTGCCCTTTTGCAGTCTGGGAGCTCTCAGGGGGATGTCTGACTGACGGCTTAGGCCCAGCAGTCAGACATCCTTAGCTCTGCCGAGGAGGCAGGAGAAGCTCCCACCACTGCTGCCATGCTCACCAGACGTAAGCCCAGCTTCTGGCTGAGCGGCACTCCCTCTAAGCTCCTGCATTGAGTGTCAGCCCCCTGATGGTCAGTGCGTGTCATAGTGACTGGTCGTTCTGCCATTCGGTCAATTGCATATTAGCCTTTTATTATATAGGATAGAGTTGACTTTACCAAGTTTACATTAAGTACCTGGTAGAGTGGCAGTGTACGAAAATACATGGATGAACACAAGTATTTTAGCTCTTTGCATGTCTCGTCAACTATGCTCTATGGAAGGTATTTACTCATGTCCGTCCAGTGATGTAAATTGTATTCTATAATATCATTCAGTCTTGCTTTGGCCTTGATTTTCATTTACAACATGGCTGTAGTTTGTTATACATACCAGAAAAGTTGGTCATGAGAAGCTCAACTCTTTAAAGCTTCCAATGACATCTATACCTTTTCTGAGAGACCATTTTTACATTTGAGATGGGTGTATAAGACTACTGAAGTAAGGAGTCAATTCACAGTATCTTTTACAGGAGATGAAATCATCTACAGCACAAAGGTGTCTCAGCCTCAGCAATATTGACATTTTGGGCCAGACCATTCTTTATTGTTGGGGACCACCTGAAAGCATGGGAGGGTATCTAGCAGCATCCCTGACCTCTATACACTCGCTGCCAGTGCCCCACTCCCGTCCAGCTGTAAAAATCAGAAATTGTCCAGTCACTCACTGCTGGATGTCCCATAGGGACAAAATCGCCACCTTTTCAGCTCCCACACCCAGTTAACCACTGAGCCATAGTCAAACAAATGAACAAGAAAAATGAACTCCCTAAAGTACTGATGTCTACAAATCAAATTCTGCATTGAATTTTAATTTTCAGAATATCCTGTTTTAAAAATCCAGCCACAGGATGATCCTATCTAATAAAAGAATAATATGCAAGTTGACCATACCTTCGCTACACCCAATGAACCACATCCACAAGCCATGCCCACCAACCAATCAGGAGATATATGCAAAGTAACACCCAACCAAGATGGCTGCTGCCCATGGCCTCACCAGAGGCTTTTTCTGGCCTTGGGGTGGGTTTGAGCTGGGGATGGGGTGGGGCCAGTCAGCAGATCAGCCCCATAGCAGGGCAATCTGCTGGGTTCCCAAGGCCGGGGGGGGGGGGCAGAAAGCCTCTTCCAAGAGGAGTTTTCCCCCAGCCTTGGGGAGGGCTTGGGCTGGGAATAGGGTGGGGCCAGCCAGTGGATCGGCCCCACGGCAGGACGATCCACTGGGTTCCTGACCTTGGGGTGGGCTTGGGCCAGGGCTAGGGTGGAGCCAGCCAGTGATCAGCTGGATCGCAGGGCAATACGCTGGCTGGGGTCCCCTGGCCGAGGTCTCCTGCCCAAGGACGAAAGCCTTGGCCAGAGGCTTTTAGGCCTCGGGCAGGCTGGGGGTGAGCCGTCAGTAGGACGTCCCCTGAGGGCTCCCAGTATGTGAGAGGGGGCAGGTTGGGCTGAGGGGCCTCCCACCTCCAGTGCACAAATTTTGTGCACCAGGCCTCTAGTATAATATAACCACATCTAGCCAATTCTTTGAGGGAATGCAGAGGATAAAGAGGGCTTTAAAAATATTTCACAAGCCCAGCCAGTGTGACTCAGTGGCTGAGCATCAACCTATGAACCAGGAAGTCATGGTTAGATTCCTGGTCAGGGCACATACCCGGGTTGTGAGCTCAATCCCCAGTGTGGGGAGTTCAAGAGACAGCTGATCAATGATTTTCTATCATTCTCTCCCCCCCCCCCCTTCCTTCCTCTCCAAAATCAATAAAAATATATTTTTGAAAAAATATTGCACAAAACTAAAAACAGATCTATATCCCGATTTGGCCAAAAATAAGTTTCAAAATAAGATAAGTCAGAATGTACCCATGTAGGTGACTGCTTTGCACTACCTCCAACAAAAGGGGTTGGAGAAGTTACATTTCTGTCAATAATATCACAATTCAAATTTCTCTTAAAATAGCATACAAGGCAAAGTATAATTACGTAGTTCACATACACACAGTTAACAGATGTATTCCTTTGTCTCATGTGGTAACCAGCACAGTACAAGGATTTGTTTGGAACAGAAAACAAAGGCACAGTTGAGCTTGCTCACCCATGAGTGACAGAGAGAATGTATTCTAGGAAAAAGAGGTGACAGTAATTCGTCATCGAAAGGATATTTCCTTTTTTACTAAGAGACACAGCAACATATCAAGTGGCACTGAAAAGATGACATATTATAGAATTGTACACCGGAAGCCGATATACTTTTCTTAACCAATGTCACACCAAGAAGTTCAAAAAAGCATTTTCTTAACAGAAAGCATAGAAGGGGAAGGGGAAGGGAATGCTGATAAACTAGTCGATAAAATTCTGGTCATAAAAAAGACAAACTCAGAAAATTGTGAAAATGTTATTTTGGTCTTTATTTTTCTAGGACATGTAGCATGTTTTCAGAAATCAGTTTTACATGTGCTACTTTTTGTAACATCATAAGAAATACATTTTTCATAAAATCCTCATTACTGCAAATTCATTTTCAAATAAATATAAGTAGGGGGTAGAACAATATGTTTCCACATATTGACCAGTGCAATACTGACAGTTTCAATGAAAGTATCTGGGAAGCCTGAAAATTATTTAATAAAATAAGCAAATTTATTTCCATTTGTTAAAAAATAATAATTTTAATTTTCAAATTCTGTATTTTACATTCAAGAACTTTAATGCCTCTGTCTATCTGAAATAAATGACAATGATGATTTTGAAAATATGCCAAGAAACAAAAGTATGCCTTTGAAAATTGCTGAATAAAATCAAATTACAGTTATAATTTGTTACAGTTTCTCACTTTATGGTGACTATTGGCACTGTTTATTCCATGTTTATATGTCAGTTTCTGTGCATAAAAATCCCAATAAGACTTAATGGTTTGGGTCAGTCCATTTTTCTTTAATTAAAGAACTCCTAACTTCTAGATTTAAAAATTGCACTCTTGCATTTGTGTTTCAGTATGAACCACGAATATACTTCTTCATATCAGTGGCAACTAGTTCATAGGCATGTTAAGATACTTTTTAAAAAGTTGTGTAAATATTGTCATTTAAAAAAAAATCCTGTACACAATCGCAATACTGCCAGAATCAATGTAGTATACCCACACGGGCCTCTTTCTTTCCATTTCAGTCCTTTGTCAAAAAAAAAGTTACTCCAAGGAGTTCAGTAAGACACACCATGTGGATAATTTGGGGTTTTTAAAACCCATGGCTCTGGGCAACAATTACAGTTAACAACGCATCCATCCACAGAGGGACTTGTATTCCTTAAATGTTCAGACTCAGTTCACCAGGAAAGAAACATTCTGGGGCGAAGACTTTTTTTTTGCACACTGACAATACTTATCAGGTATCAGCGAGGCCACAAGTGAACGGAAGTGACGTCTCCCCAAGGTACAGGGTAGCAGCTGAGTTTGAGATGGCACATCTCGTACATTCTGCTCGGAAAACGTGAAGGCATTTACAGAGAACTGAGTGATGCGCTGCAAGATGTGGAGGGTTTGGCTCTGCACTCTCATCAACAGTGGTATCGGTCCCTAGTGATTAAAAAGCAAACAGCATTTTCATAAACGCAGCTGACAACGAAGGCTCTACCTAGAAGAATGCGCACACGGCAAAATCAAACAACTCAGAGCGTTACCGGCAACGGTTCCGTGGCATTGAAAGCATGAGCATTTTTGGCATGTTGGATGGTTTCCCATTTCATGTCAAGTGTCTGCAATGAAGTGAGCCATTTGAGTGGTAAGCAGTGAAAGAACTCTGGTCGTTCAGGGCAACAAGTGTCTAGGTCAGTGTTCTACACATAGTAGGCGCTTAAAGCAGGCTAGTAACTGACAGACCTTATTTTAAAAGCCTCCTGATCAGACGTAACACTTACTGAGTGTTCCCAATAAAAGGTTAAGGACATGATTTACGTATCTAATCAAGTTGCGTGGACATGACTTAAAATAGTTCATAATGTTGTTGTACTTCCCTAAAGGAAACTTGTAAACATCGGATGAATATGTAATTAATGGCAGGACATTTAAATTGGCCAACAGAAAAACAAATGCCCAGAAAACATTTGGCCCTTCAGCACCCAAAACTCCCAAAATATGTGAAAACATTTCTGCTAGAAGGATTTCAGAAATCTGAAAAATATCATACCTGAGTGAGTGAAATAAGTTCTCTCTTCAATTTTTAGTTAAGTGCAAGGAGTTTCTACACTCAGGGATTGCATAAGTTATCTGTCCTCGAAGTAAAACATTGAATGATATAGAGGTAGCACAACTTACTAAATTAACTTTTAAAAAAAGGGGAAAAGCAAGGTTATTTTCAATAGACTTAGTAGCACTGTTGCAAATATTTAAAATCTTCCAATCCAGGCTTTCTTCTACCTAGTTTTGGGCCTTTCGTTATGCCTGCCCCGTCTCCTGCTATGAGGACATTGGTTATTAGTCCAGGCGCCCTCTGGCCCCGTGGCATCGATTGCCACATCGATGAGAGAATCTGGAGTCATCCATCTCAGGAAAGCGAGGAAGAGAAAGTTGAATACGGCCAACAAGGCAAAAATGCAGCCTGTTACTGGGCCGCAGCGCGACATGAGTCTGTCCAGTCGCTTGTCCATGGGTAACACGGTTTCTCGCGCCACACGATTGTACACCTGGTGGGAGAGAGGCCGAGAATGAGCACTGTGATCTAGAAGAAACAATGACCAGGAATGTTCTGATGGAAAGAAACAGAAGTCGCTTACATGTCGCTGCTGCTGTGACAGAAATGATGTGGTTCATGATATTCATTTACAGTAACGCACTGCCTTTTAATTCGACACTCATGGAGTGCTTATTGTGGACAACACACCAGGCTAGACGCCAGGTGATACAAAGACAGAACATGCCACAGCTCCTGTCCCCCAGGGGATCACCATCAACGTTAACCCAACTCTGAGAATTCTGAAGTCCTGGGAGGTCGGGACTGCTCTTCAGTCACCTCTGTGGAGGCCACATTGAGCTCAGCAGTGACTCCCTGAAGCAGGCTGGCCTTCTCATCCTTGGCTTGGCTGAGCAGCTCTGTCCACTACCGGGCAGACACCAACCACAGTCAGAGAGTGACAACCTAGTGTGCTTCATTCTGGGCACAGAGGGGCTCTTCGTTCAGCAGCTACCCAAGGCCTGCTGCTGAGCACAGATGGTGAGAATGTACACAAACATTTCGTGGATTCCAAATAAAATCAGGGGAAAGAGATGCGGGGAAATCTTAGTAGATGGTATAGGTCAGGGGTGGGGAACCTTTTTACTCTGTCAAGAGCCATTTGGATATTTATAACATCATTTGCTTAACGTAACTCAATATAAATGTATGCTGCTATGAAAAAAAGCAGCTAGATTTACTGAATTTCGAGTCCCAGAGCCAAACCAAATGATTTCTCAGGCTTTATACGGCCTGTGGGCCAGATTTCCATGCCCCCCTCCCCTGGGTAGAGGTCAGTGGTCGACAAACTCATTAGTCAAGAGAGCCAAATATCAACAGTACAATGACTGAAATTTCTTTTGAGAGCCAAAATTTTTAAACTTCAACTTCTTCTAACGCCACTTCTTAAAAACAGACTCGCCCGGGCCATGGTATTTTGTGGAAGAGACACACTCAAGGGGCCAAAGAGCCGCATGTGGCTCGCAAGCCAGTTTGCCGATACAGGTATAGGTCAAACACTGGCAAAGAAAACAAAGTTTATTGCTGAGAATTGATAGTAGGTGGCTTGCTTTCTAAATCATTAAGCACTAAACTTGGAAATATTTTTTTAAAAAACACACAAAGATCTTTAAACATACTTATTTGAACACACCCAATGGGCCAGCATTAATTTTAATCATATTTGAGCATTAGTTGTGCTCCTTCTCATGTATCAATGAGATCTGTAAAGAATCTCCTTTTGAACTCAAGAAAATTATTATTATGTATAGTACAATGGCCTTGGAAAGACATGGGATATTTCACCTACTTCTTCTACCCCAAGGATATTTAGAATACTTTTGAATCTGAATTGTGTTGCGAATTATACTGAGAATGGTGAATCACAATTGTTCAATTTTCTAAAAAAGCAGTTAAACTGAGGAGTTGAAAGGGATCAAAATGTCCTGTGTGGGATAGGTAGAATTAAAAGAGCAAATTCAAACTGATCTGCGTGGTCACCTTTATTTCTAGGTCAATTAATTTATGGTCATAAGCTACAAAGTAATGTACTACTCTGAAGAGAATAATAGGTTAATCCATTATAGACAAGGACTGACTGTTTTCTGAATGTATACTATAAATCATCACAGAGTATAAAACAGAGAACATACAGGTGTTTCACTATTACTTTCAACAAACCTAAAAGGAAGTATGCGGTTAAAAATGGTAATGAGTTCCTTTGATATATGCTGACATATTGTCACCAGAGATCTTTCCCTCAAACTTAGTATCTACAGTAGTTCAGGCTTCTGAGGTTTACACGATGTGATCAAGAAAGTGAAGTCACAACTTACAGAGCCATGGTTACCAAGCAAAGTGGAGTCTCACTGAAAACAACAACTGTCTAACCAAATATCCCTGCCAGCCATCCCCCCAGATTCCACCTCTGCTCCTCAAGGGTCATATTAGAATCAAGGGAGTGGCTGGGGTGGAGGGAGGCAGGGTGGCAGAAGGTTGGAATGAACAGCTCCTGGAAAGGCTTCCTAAGTGATTCTCACATACCAGAGGCCTGGTGCACGAAATTCGTGCACAGGGGTGGGGGGGGGGTGTCCCTCAGCCCAGTCTGGAGGTATACCTGTAGTGATTCCCGGCAGGTAACCCAGTGCTACACTCCAACCTCCAAAGGAAAAAGGCCGGTATTTCAGATGGGTAGAGAGATTGCAAAACTCCTAGAAGGTGAGAGTGTCCCAGAGACACTTCAGTCAAAACCGTGAACTCAGCCCGGCCGGCGTGGCTCAGTGGTTGAATGCCGACCCATGAATCAGGAGGTCAAGATTTGATTCCAGGTTGGGGCACCTGCTCCGGTTTCCGGCTCCATCCCCAGTAGAGGGGGTGCACGAGGCAGCCAATTGATGATTCTCTCTCATCACTGATGTTTCTATCTCCCTCTCCTTCTCCAAAATCAATCAATCAATATATATATATATGTGTGTGTGTGTGTGTGTGTGTGTGTGTGTGTGTGTGTATGTGTGTATGTGTGTGTATATATATATATTTTTTTTAAAAAACTGTTAACTCAAATATCTCACATTTCAGTGGAAAGTGCATATGACAACTTTTAGAGATAAAAGAGTTTTCCTGCACTTATATTCAAATATGAGTTCATCTTATGTAAGGGAATTTATAAGTTAAACCAGATAACAGAGGCTTACAGTAAAGAACTCTTCTACCCACTTGGCTGCTCCATCTTGCTTTCTATTCTGGCTAGAAACTAGCTGCTCCGCTGAGTACAGTGGGAACATAAAGCACTTGTCTAATCCAGTGGTCGGCAAACTCATTAGTCCACAGAGCCAAATATCAACAGCACAACGACTGAAATTTCTTTGGAGAGCCACATTTTTTGAACGTAAACATCTTCTAACGCCACTTCTTCACCGTACACTCGCCCGGGCCGTGGTCTTTTATGGAAGAGCCACACTCAAGGGGCCAAAGAGCCGCGTGCGGCTCGCAAGCCACAGTTTGCCGACCACTGGTCTAAAACAACTGTCTCTTCCATGCTCCCAACTGACTGAGCTCCCGGTTCACGGTTTCTACATACTAAGCAGCAGAGGGTTTCCTCCGGTGGGAATGAGAGGCGTGCAGCAGACGCAGGATGAGGGTAAACCAGGGCCAGCCGGAATGGAGTAAGTGGAGCCTCTGACTTGAAACTGGGAAGCATTTCCCACAATCACTCTCTCCCACCTGAGGGCATTAACCGGGGTCAGGTACCTATCCTTCTGGAAATTCTCTACTACTGCTTTGTTCCTGTGTGATCACGCTCCCTGGAGTTTGCCGTGTGCGTTTGGAATTCGATCTTATCACGTTCTCCATCAGCCCAAAGCCGAGAAAACCCGCTTCCTGTAGAAAATCACAAGCAGTCAGCAAAAGCAGCGCCAGGCTTTTAAGGCAAGAAACAGCCTGAATTAAAAATCTGTGCAAGTGACAGCGCGGCTGCGGCCAGACTAAGTAAGACCGTACGTTTAGAATACCTGAGTACTCTAGAAATCACCTTATAGGAGACCTCGCCACCACTTCTGCCTCTAGCAGCTGTGACGTCCCGACAATACAGATGGCATCACTGCTCCTTCCCGGGGTCAAATGCAAGCATTTGACGAGCAGCGTAAATATACCAAAAAGTACACAGGTCCCTTCTTTCCATTTCCGAGAGACTTCGGCAACGACAGCAATAGGACAGAAATGGTAAACCTGCACCAAGGAAAAGCGAATGTGCGCGTGCACCCTCGGGAGCTCAGGCGCGATCTTCAAACACCCTTTTGCGGGCGGGCGACATACTTTCTCCGTCCTCTCCGCGACGTTCCTCCACGTGTAGAAGGTCTTCACGATGTTATGGACTTTGTCCGGAGCCGGCAGCGCTCCGCGCCTCACTTGGGAGATGGCTCTCTCCAGCCCCTCACACAAGGACTTGACAGAAGGCTCGCATAAGATAATCAGGTCTTCTGGAAGGACTTCGGGAATCCCACCGACCCTGGTACTTACAACCTTAAAAAGAGAAAAGAAAGAAAGAAAGAAAGGAAAAAAAAAAAAAACACACATTGTCCAGCACAATTCACATCTCAGGGGAAAACTGGCAAAACCGACTTAAAAGATCACTACAGAAAGCATGGGATCAGTTTTCAACATACATGCACACAAATCCCGATCATGTAAGCCCTCGGAGCTTTTTACCTGTAAGCCACAACTGGCTGCTTCCACAATGGCCATGCAGAATGCTTCAGTAAGGGAAGTGTTAAGAAAAATATGTCCTTGAACTAAGACATTTCTAACATCCTTGTGTTCTAAGGCTCCCAAGAGGCGCACTCTGATTTGTGAAATGAGAGAAGAGAGAGGACAGTGAAAATCACGCTGTGGACAAAAGGAATGTAGTTTACAAGCCAAGAGTGCTAGCCACATTATACTCAGGCCTTCTACTGGCCCTGATGCTTTCCAACGCAAGAGCTAAATATTGCCAAACTCTGCTCCACAAGAGATAGTCTTATTAAGTAGGCTGGTTAAAACACAAACAGCTAACGGAGTTCTCACTTGCAGTCCGCATCAAATGTCATCGTTTCTGAAGGGAGTTTGTGTTGAATGGAAATATTAATACTTTAATGAGTAAATGTTAGTGTCATTTCTAAGCGGGAGAACATCCCCTTTAAAGTGATGTTTCATAGGCACACCCCTCGCTGGCACCCCAATGACGGAGGAAGAGAACTGTTCACATCTGTATGTACAGAGGAACTGACATGATTTGGGCCATGCTATGTATTTATTTTTTTAAATAGTTCTCTCTTAAATATTCCTTGAACATCTCTTTGTGCCTTCCGGAATGCTTCCAAACAAGTAATACTGGGCTAACAATAACAACACAAAAATGTGAATTCTTTAACTAGGATTTCCTATTTTGTATATGTATTTTTTTTAAAATAGGCCTTGTACTACATTTTACATCAAATCCATGTAGGAAAAGCAGCCCACTTAATGCAGGCATGTACTCAAAACCCAATTTCGGTTACTGATATTTTCACACCCAAGACTATATAGAAGCCATCAATACCTGTCGTGTAGCTGGTATCTTTCTCGCACTTCCTCCAAAATTATTCTCTTTGGCCCCTCTCCTCCAATTATGAAATTTAAATCTTGGTATTTCTGACAGAGTTCAGGGATTATACCACTAAGCAAATCGGTGCCTGGAAATAGAAAATGAAGTTAAATGTTGGAGATATTAATATTTAAACTTTTTTTAAAAAAAAATCATCAGAACTACTGCGAATCCACCCACTTGGAAAAGTATTCGCTATGCCCTCCTTATGCAGAGAAACGAATCTCTTGAACCATTCCTGGGAGGGTAGATTCACAAACTGCCAGACGTCCCCCAAGAGTTGCAATTCTTAAAGATACACACAGTGGCATCCACTGTTACCTTTCATAACATCAATACGTGTACTATTCTGTTTTCATTTCAATATAATGTTCACTTGTGTTTATACATTGCTCATTCATAGAAAATGTATTTGAGGTAGCTAAAATTTGAGCTAAAGTTTTCTGCAGAGCAGGACAACTGACTGCATATCTAGACCTTGTGCCAGCCCTTTGACAAGCGAGGTCTTTGATGATGGGAAAGTTTCGTGATAGAGAATATTAAGAGGCCTGTGTACGTCAAGTCCAAGGTCTCTTTCCTCTATTAAGTTCTACTACCTATTATTCCACTTCCTGACGCAGGAAAGTGATAAGAAACAAAGTATAACTGCTGTCTGCACTTTGTGCAGAATGCAATTTATATGGAGGATTCTGCAGTGAATACTATGGTATTAGCAAAATTTAAAAGAATAGTTCATCCACGCCCGCTGTAGCCCACTTTCCCCAAAGGAGGGTAAAGGTGGCAAGACCCATCAGCCAGGCCATTACATTCCAGAGAACAGAAGTGTGCATCTTGGTTTTTTCTAATGAAACATCTACATTAATAACAGAGGAGCATGCAAATTGACTGTACCTCCACGACAGCTAGTTAGGGGTGTGTATGCAAATTAACCCAACAAAGATGGTGGTTTAATTTGCATACACAGGCATCCCGCACCACCCTAGCTGCCTGGGCCTCTGGGCAGCATGGGAAGGTGGAAAGGTGGCTCAGGGCCCAAGCAAAGGCAGAAAGGCAGCTCGAGGCTGGAGAGACGGCGGTGCCGGTAGCCAGGGGAAGGAAGGCCCTTTCTTGCATGAATCTTCATGCGTCGGGCCTCTAGTTTTTCGTTTAATACGTAAATACAACCTCAGGTATGTGAAGCAATAAAATAAATCATGCCCTACTAGTCTGAAAGTGGCTATCCAAAGTGATAGCAATGTTGACACTATTTGAGAAGTTAACTCAGTAACAATTACGAAATGTACACAAAGTCAAAATGCAAAACAACCCAAGTAGCTTATTAATTTAAGAAATGCACACATACACATACACACATGAGAATCGCACCACCAATCTCTCCAAATTTAAGCAAATCAACTATAAAAAAGACATTGGGAGATATACAGGGTACCCCCTCCCCCCAAAAAAAGTATACACACTTTAACAGATGATATATCACTGAATTTTTAAAATGAAATGTATTTTAATAAACACTGCCCTTATAATTATTCAAAATGTGTGTATACACTTTCTGTGACACCCTATAAATGGGTCATTTTTATGAAGTAATTCAAAGTAGGATTTAAGTACACTCTGCTAGTATTTTCAAAATGATTGCACTAGCAAACAAATTCACATGTCGTTTTTCTGAACTATGAAGGCTTCTCATTAAAATCTGAGCTATCTTTGTTTCAAGTCTATTACCAAATCTATCGATTGGATTTCTAGATGAACAAGAAAGTGGCTGAATGACTCTTAACATTTAGCCTCCTATAATTCTTTCATGCTATTTCTCTCATTCCCCACTCTCCCTTCTAACACAAATGTTAAAAACCCATTCTTTAAGTAAAAGCAAACACATATAGAGTAATAATGGTAATTACTGAGAATACCTAACATTCACTGAGTGCTATGTCAGGCAATATCCTTTAAATATACTATGTCATTTATTCCTCACAACTGCCTGACCAATATTGTCAATTATCTATAAGGTTATCCTAAGAATAAAAGGTTTTCCCCTACAATAAAATAAGTTATGGTGCCTCTAAGCGTTTAATACAGTGGAACGTACAGTGGACTTTCAATCTCCAGTTACCCAAAAGGGACAAGGAAACTTCCTGATGGGGAACTGTCTTCAAGATCAATCTAGCAATATTTTAAAGCATCTTCTGAACCTACAACGTAAGGTAATGGTGGCTGGGCCAGGGTGGAGGGAACGGACCTCAGGAGGAGCTGAACTCATGTCTGTCATCTGTTACTGACTGTGTAACCTGAGCGGACGGCTTACCCTCTCTGAGGCTGTCTGCTGCATGCACATAACAGATACCCTACAGCTGCTGGGAGGGTCAAGGGAAGCAGTGCACCATGCACAGGTTTAGCAAGTGCAGAACATAAGCATGAGCTGTCACTGCCACGGTCAGCGGCAGTGGGTCGTGCCTGCACATTCGCAGCAGCACCGGGACCCCTCACTGAGCAAAGAGAGAAGAGGGAAGAAGCCAGCCGGGAAACCTGGGTGATAAGAATTTTGACTTATCCTCTTCCTTCAGACATTCCAGTGGACCTTTGATATCCGGTCCAAGTGAACACCTCAGGAAATTAATGTGTTAATCATTAAGGGACCATTAACAGAACTGCTCACTTCTGGGCTACAGAATGGTAATGGTTGCATGATTGTCTAGCGTATGGAAAGGGGTCGTTAAGTGTTATTGAACTGAGAACAGGAAAGGCTCTACCCTCACCCTGCTGGTAGTCATCCCAGCTGGTTCAAGTACTATAACTAGTGAGTCCATGTACAAGTTTAATCAGAGTTCATTTTGCTCTGGCCCTCAACCATGCACGCATCCTACTTCCTCAGCTAGCTATCCCGCAATGGGTAACACTGGAAACACGGTTTCTACATCCCAGCAAACGCATCAGCAATGTCAGAATCCAGAATGCTGGTCAACTACACCTTCTTGGTCAGAGGACGACAGTATCTCAGTGCTTTTCACCCAGAAAACGCAGCTCAGTAAGTTTTCTCACCAACCTCTGCCAACACGGTTCTCCATGACAACGGTCCTGGCAAACCTGTACACTTCTGATCCCACCACTAACCTTAACCCTTATCAAGCATCAGCAGTGGTGCCGAGACCGGTTTGGCTCAGTGGACAGAGCGTCGGCCTGCGGACTGAAGGGTCCCTGGTTCGATTCCTGTCAAGGGCATGGACCTTGGCTGCGGGCACATCCCCAGCAGGGGGCGTGCAAGAGGCAGCTGATCGATGTTTCTCTCTCATGGATGTTTCTAACTCTCTATCCCTCTCCCTTCCTCTCTGTAAAAAAAAAAAAAAAATCAATAAAATATATATATAAAAAAAAAAGACAAAAAAGAATGAGCAGTGGTGTCCCTAGATCTGTTGGATGGCAGTTCCACTCGTTACTATGTTTGGCAACTGAATTCAAAGCACTGAAACGGACAAAATGAGTTTCTATGAAACTAAGCCCAACGGTCTGGAGAATCAAGTCACAGGAAAAAGCTCTTGTCATATTAGGGGGGTATCCTAAGCCGCTAACTAAAATCAAAAACAAATGAACGTTACTTCATAGGCTTTGAGCTTCTCACCCCATCTAAAAGAAACCAAGCTGGCAATTGGAAATGCTTTTCTGAACATAACTGTGCAGGGAAAACGATGCAGCTAACACCAGCGGACCTGTGCTCTTAAGCCTGAAAGCCTACAGCAAACTATTGGTATTTCAGTGCACATTAATGATATGTGGAGTTGAGCTCACACATTTAAGGGGAGGTTACATATTCTCTTCTTTAATGATTCCCTACTTTAATTCTGATTACCAGATAGGTGTGCAGAGTGCATCCAGAAAACCATTTATGTTCGGATTAAGCAGACCATTTCAGCCAGTAAATGAGGCTCTACAGATTCTATCGCAGGGACATGAAGTGCTGCGGAGGCACTACAACAGTCCTTCTTGATGGCAGCGAACACTCGTCAGGTACAAAGTGGGCTAAGCGCTTCACAGGAACCAGCAATGACTTCTCACATGACTCCCACTGGTACCCAAACTGCACAAATGCGAACACGTGGGACTCAAGAGATGTTCCGTCGCTTGTCCTCAGTCACACAGTGGGACAGCACCAGTACGCCCCTTCGTCACTTACCTGACAGTGCGTCACTAACGTCTTATCTATGATTCAATGAAATACGAAACAGTAATGGCAGAACAAGCTCAAGCATTTTGAGTATACGCATAACAAAAGACAGCAAAGCTATCAACTGAAATATCCACTCTAGTCATCCCTCAACAGTAGAGTAACAGTTGATGTTAGTTTTCACTTCTGTGCTTTTTCTTAAGTTTTCAAAATATCTGCGAAGACATTATTTTTGCAATTAGAAACTGGAGGTGATTCCAGCCCGGTACTTCTTACTGCATGCTCCGGGCTGTTTTAACTTTAAAAAAGAACATGATCCGGGGACAGCCAGCGTGGTTCAGTGGTTGAGCGTCGACCTATGAACCAAGAGGTCATGGTTTGATTCCTGGTCAGGGTGCACGCTGGAGCTGTGCACTCGATCCCCAGCAGGGTGAGTGCAGGAGGAGGCCATTCGATGATTCTCTCTCCTCGCTGATGTTTCCACCTCTCTACCAACCTCTCCCTTCCTCTCGCTGAAATCAATTAAGAACATATTTAAAAAAATCAAATCAAATCACGAAAGAGCTGATCCTGATCCGCTAAGCAACTATGAAAATACCGCAGGTGGAGGACAAGGAGGGGGGGGGGGGGAGAGGCGGCATTCACCACTGTTCCAAACTTTCCTGACTCGCTAAAACAGCATTCCTCCCTTCGCTGTACTGAATGCAGCCGTCATAAAACCACAGGGAAAAAGCAAAAGCCAGACAAGCATTATAAACAAGTACTCAACAGCTTCGTGTAAGGACAAACAAAGTGTGTGCAGTGCCACTGCAGCTAGCGTGTCATTTCATTACCTTTTCTGTAAACAAGCCTGCTGACAATGACAATGGTTATGCTATCGTGCCTTCTAAACGGGTCTGGAGTGAAGTCAGTAGGGTCTACGGCATTAGGAATGACGGACACTATTTCAGGATTCAGCGCTGCCCTGAGCACAGTGTTTTCCTTACTAGTGTAAGAGACACAAATGATGTGGTTCGTGTCACAGAGAGAGACAGTTAGAAGCTTGTTTGTAAGCACCGAGCTGACATCAGCAAATCCAAAAAGGGAATGGTCCGTGAAGACTGTGCGGAGCCCCATGGTCTTGGCGTGGAACAGGGCATCATGCGCCATGGCAGAAAAGGAGCTATGTGAGTGGATTATGGTGACTCTCTCTCGCACGAATATGTACCTGAGCAAAGGCAGACTGTGAAAGAGGGTGGTGGCTGTAGACTGGTTGTACATGACCTTCAGAGGCAAGTAGTAGACTTTGAGGCCTTTAGTGAGGTAACGGATGCCTTTCCGATTTCCGTAAGCATGCGTGACAATGATGACTTTGTGTCCTCTTTCAATCAGGCACTGAGAGAGCTGGTAAATGTGGCTTTCCACGCCTCCCATGTTCGGGTAGAAAAAGTCCGACACCATGCATATATTATGGGTGTGAGTCCTGCACGTGAAAAGGTTTCCAGGGATAACAGGGTAGAGCGTAGCAGAGGGACCATGGCCGTGCCCACCTCCTCCTCGACAGGCCATGCTGAGGCAGTTTAGGCATTAGTCCTTTATAGCAACGCAGGTAAGGTACGTAATTCAGTCCCTGAAAGAGAGAGGCAAACAGGATCTCAGCTCAGAGAACTACATTCTACCTCCCCAATCCGGACATAAATATGGCTTTCACATTCATGCAAATTTGCTCGCTTTCCCCCTAGAAATAAAACAAAGCATGTCATGAATTTACTCATTTGGAATTGAACAGCTTAGCATTTGTGATGTGCCATACAACTAAACTACATCCTGCGATGTCTTTCTATCGTAATTTTGCTTTAAAAAAAGGCTGCTACACATGATTTCAAAAAAAAATCATTTATTACCCCCATCCTACCTAATAAAAGAGTAATATGCAAATTGACCATCACTCCAACACACAAGATGGCTGCCCCCATGTGGTCAAAGATCCTGCCCCCATGTGGACACAAGATGGCCACCACAAAATGGCCAGCAAGGGAGGGCAGTTGTGGGTGACCAGGCCAGCAGGGGAGGGTAGTTGGGAGGGACCAAGCCTGCAGGGGAGGGAAGTTAGGGGTGACCAGACTGGCAAAGGAGGGAAGTTGGGGGCAAACAGGCTGGCAGGGGAGCAGTTAGACATCAATCAGGCTGGCAAGCAGAAGTGGTCAGGGGCAATCAGGGAGACAGGCGAGCAGTGGGGAGCCAGCAGTCCTGGATTGTGAGAAGGTTGTCCGACTGCCCCTTTAGACCACTGAGATCGGGTCTAAACAGGCAGTTGGATATCCCTCAAGGGGTCCCAGATTGAAGAGGGTGCAGGCTGGGCTGAGGGACACCCCCCCCATGCATGAATTTCGTGCACCAGGCCTCTAGTCCTATATAATAGCTTGCCAGGCTAACAAACCAGTTCATTCCAATAATCACATGCTAGGGTTCTTTACAGAAATCAGGCACCAACCCCACTCGAGAACTTAGCCACCGGTTCAATGAATCTCATAAAGTTCTGCTAGTTTGACCTTCGTGTGGTTCACACTACAATATACCTGGAGCTGGAGCTGTCTTTTTAAGAGCAGTCTTTTCAAGGGCCACATGCTGCAGACATCCACTTTTGCCCTTCTGTACTCAGGGATGGTGGTAAACAACTCCCTTCATATTCAACTTTCTTTCAATTACATGGGCCTTTCTGCCACAAGTGCCCCCCCCCTTCAGTTTGAAGTGTGAAGATAAAGAAGGAACTAGAGCCCGACTGTGTGGCTCCCTGGTTGAGCAACAACCTATGAACCAGGAAGTCATGGTTCGATTCCCGGTGAGGGCATTCCCGGGTTGCAGGCTTGGTCCCCAGTGTGGGGCGTGCAGGAGGCAGCTGATCCATGATTCTCTCTCTTCATGGATGTTTCTCTCTCTCTCTCTTCCTCACCCTCCTCTCTGAAATCGGTAACAATATATTTTTTAAAAGACTCAAGACTGGCTGAATCTGGGACCATTTTCTACATGTAAAGTAGGAAATGTTTATCTCAGGGGAATCCTAGATTCTCGTATCAGTGCAAAATACCCACTCAAATACTCAGTATTATTACAGATTGTTAGACTTTTAAAGGCAGAGTATTGAAAACCTACTGAAACTCTCCCTCAGCTTCACAAATGAGATTTCCGTGCTCCCAGAAACTCAACTACACAATGAGAAGCCGTCCTAACCGTCTAATTGCACCTGATCGCTCATAAAATGCAAATTGACGGCAGGTGTCAAGTCTTATCTAGTAGTCCCTCCAACAAACGAATCTATATTTTAAATATAAGGTGTCCCCAAAATGCATACACACGCTTTGAATCATGATAAAGGCACTGTTTTTTGAAATCCATCTCACTTTCAAAACTGAGCTACCAGCTCTTAAAGTATGAATACATTTTGGGGGGACACTTCGTATGATCTCAGAAATACTCTGTTTGTTGACGGGAATTGATTTACTAATCATGAGTCAACATCACCCAATACTGAGATTCTTCAAGTTTCTACTTTTCGGTGGCTCCGCCAACCTTTTCATTGTGGTTTGTCACCTCCACCGGAATTTCAAGTTGCAGTCAATTAAAAAGAAAAGAAAAGAAAAAAGATGAATGATAACGAAAGCAGTGAGTCAGGAGCCAAAAGACAGCAGGGTTTTTCATCAACCTCCGATGTGCTGTGGGCAGTGTGCCCGCTTCCCTCCGGTTCCACCTACCAGCTTTCTGGTGTAAACGCTCCACCACCGGCACATTCACACAAAAAAAAACATCTTCGATTTTTTGAAAAGCTAAGGACAGGCTAGGAGAGCCAGCGAACACCTTTTCGACTCTACCAATGAAAAGCCAGGTGAGTTGAGCGATCTGTCCAGGGTCCCCATCTGGCCGCTTAAGCGGCAAAGGCGAGACAGCCATCGATCGAGTCTCTTACCCTGGCCGAGGGGTCCCTGGCCAGTCACTAGCAGAAGAGATGTCCAAGGAGCCTTCGGGACATCCAGCAGGATTTTTGGGGTCACCGGGACGGGGCTTCCACCCACGGCGCTTCCTTCGCCGAGAGGACACCGGGGAGCGCCAGTGTCCAGGAAGGGGAGCCCCGGCTCCGCTAAGTCTGCCCCAGCAAGTCGTCAGCCCGGCTAGAACACAGAGACCCTCGACCCGGACTCCCGAGCCACAGGCCGGCCGGCCCCGCCCCCCCACGGCCGGCCGCGCTCCCACGGGGGCAAGTCCTGTCCCACCCGGAAGCGGCGGCAGGCGCCGGCGGGAGGAGGTCAGACGCGCACTTACCGGCGAGTCCTATGGCCGCCAGTGTCCGGACCTCCCGCGGCAGCAGCTGGAGTCCCGCCCCTCTGCTCGCCAGCACCAATCCCGGGCGTCCGCGCCCGAGCGCCGCGCCCCCGAAGCAGCCAATGACAGAGAGGCGCCGGAATCACGTGCGGGATCGGGGCTTGGACCCCGCTGCTCCGCTCCGGCTGTAACTTCAGCGCGCTTGCGCATGTCTCCCCAAAGTTACGGAAGAATTGTTGTCTCCGTGTGGAAAGCAGTCATCGTTGGTTTAACCTTTCATGTGAATTACCTCATGCTGCGAATCGATAAAAATCGGCCATGGGGTCTTGTTACACGAGCAGTCCTCCAGGGGCCCCTCCGCAGAGCCAGAATTCCCAGCGTGCCTCGCAGCGACCCGTTAGCGCTGCTGGGAGTTGTAGTCTGGAGGCCTTTGAAGGCAAGCCCGAACTTAGAAAACTAACTCCCAGAATGCACCGCAGTTCTAAAGCTGAATCTTGCAGCAAGGTAGAGTGGTCAGGTGGGTTCGAACCTTGGTTGCCTAGTTACAGCGTTTCTTTTCTTGACGCCTGTTCTCTGTGGCTTTGGATTGGAAAGATTCGGGTGAGGACGCTATAGAGAGACGGGGTCATGGTGTCATTGTTTCTGACCTATCTGCCACAGCAGAACCATTCTGGTTCTTACCCCTCTGGTAGGGTTTTCCTGATGTAGCCAATGAAAATATACAAATAAGTCAAATCAGATTTTTTAAAAATTCGAATTCATTTATTTTTATATAAGTATGTCCCAGATATTGGGGACTTTATAAAAACTTATACATTGTTTATTGAAATTCAAATTTAACTGGGCATTTTGTGTTTTATCTCGCAACTGTATACTCTGGAGATTAAAAAAAAAATCTGAGCTGAAATATCAACTCCCAATCAAACTGGTTCAACTGGCTATAGTGATGCTTGGCCAAGAAGCTAATGAGTCATTGGGAGTGATCTGATCCACCTTTCACTGTCCGTACTTGAAGTTCCCCAGCCCCGCCCTGCATACTTTTGAGAAGGAATGCCTTCCTGGAGACCATCACTAACACCTCTTCTAAGCCAGTAGAAAACCTATTCATCCCTGAAAATATCAGCTCCTTTCTGATGCTTCCCCCAAACCTTCAGAGAGAAGTAAACCCTCCCTCTTTTGTATTTTGATCGTACTTTGGCCACTTGCTGATACAGCATTTATCAGGTGATATTCAAATTGTTTGTCTGGCTGCAGGCCCCCTTCCTCCTCAACCTGATTCTTGAAAACTTGTGTCTTCTTGGAAATTCACATGGACTTTCCAAAAACTGACAATTTGTATTTGCTTGTTAAATGTCTGCCTTCCCAGCCAGATAGTAAGCTGAGGCAGGGTCAGTTCCTGGTAATCGACAGGAACTTAGTTTTAGTTGTATTAATGAATTTCTTTATCCAATGCCATCACAGTCCCTGACATACTATATAACCAATAAAATGTATTGAAAATATTTTGTAGATTATATCTCATAAAAATGACAGTGCAGTGATATAATTCAAAGAGCATTTTGGCTGTAGGATTTGAAGTGTATTAATGAGTTAATAAACTTAATGAGTAAGGCACAGGTAGGAGTGGATTTTCAGCTCTGTGTTATTGAGGCATCAGAGCATAAAGATGATGAAGACTCAAGGATATTTATTCAAGCTTAATAAGTTGAACTTGGCTTCACAAATAACACTAATACTACCAGATGGTATACAACATTGCTTTGGTCTCCTTTTCATTTTTTTGCAATAGGTGAATACAAAAGGTGTGGGCAGACATCCTGAAAAGTATAAATGAGGGTTAAGCCTCATTTATTGAATCCCTGGTTTGCTACGGCTATAGTTCTGATCATAATACAGTTTAGAAATTATACCATGAATCTGCTGAGATCTTAATGCCAATACTTCTTCAAAAGAGTTGTGATGTTTTTTTCAAATCAGGACCAATATTTTTATCTTTATCATCAAACATTTACTGAGTGCTTACTCTGTAAAAGATTTTGTGGGGAATGCAAGGATTATTAAACATAGTCCGCATGTTTTAAAACCTTTTTTATCTTTCTATATAACTTTTACCAGTAGTATAAAGAAATTCATTTTTCTTGAAAGGTTCTTTGTGTTTAAATACTGTGGAATAAGCTGACATTTATAAATAGATGTTCATAAAGGTACACTGTTGCTGAGTCTCCATGGGGAGGGGATTGAGAAAACTTCAGGCTGTTTCAACAAAGGTTATAGATTTCAACAAAGTCTGAAAACATTGAATATTCATCATGCTTCAATCTCTAACCTAGGTGCTGGGCATTAAAAGGCAAAGAAATCATGATTCTGCACATGATTCACAATGTCACATGGGTACGAGACTCCATTTATAATCAGTTAAACCTTAAGCAAAGGTCTCTGTTTTCTAAAGTTAAACCTTAAGCAAAGGTCTCTGTTTCCTAAAGTGAATAGACAGTTGTAGCAGCAAAATTAAGTTATAAATCTGGGGATAATTCTAATTACAGTATAGGTTCTTCCTGACTGTATGGTATCAAGGTATGCCTTTAGAGAATTTTCTTAGAAACTACTAAAAGTAGACTAAAACACTTACATGCAGTGTATTCTGATTATACTTCATAAAATATAAAGGTAATCAGTAGCAGTTGTAATGACCTATAAATGGAGAAAGTGTAAAATAAATATGGAGATCATCTTCCCTTGAAATTCAGCTCTTTGTAAATACATATGTAAATTAGTTCCATTGGATAATGTTGAAATGGGAAGGTGACAGTTGTAGTGAGAGCCTACTGTCTATGTCTAAGTCTCAAGGCAAGAAAAACCTGGCATGATCTTTACCACCAAGGAACCAAGACAAAGTTAAGGCATGTGTAAATATGATGAAAGGTAGTTAGTGATACGTGCCAGTGGAGAAACACAAAAAGAATCACTGGGAGTTCAGAGAGAAAGAGTATTTCTAGCTGCCAGCATTTAGCTAGTAGAAGTAAAGATGCTTATGCATCTTTTGGGAGCAAGACCATTCCAAGAACAACATGGTCAAGGTACAGAGACAGGTGCTGACTGTTCAGTGGACAGTACTGTATAATTATACAGAGGACGGGTAAGGGAAGGGTTCAGACAGGAGAAGTGTGGCATTTCCAGTAAAGATTGGAACAAACTGGTAGAGGATCTTAGTAAGGAAAATGGACTTGATGTCGAGCCAGACTTCTGGCCAAGATGATGTTTTCAATTAATATTTTGGGATTCCTCACTCATCATTCTGCTTTAAATGGAAAAATAAGAGATATAAGTGAGAAGATTAAAATGTTATAGCAGTTATTTTATAAAGAATATAAACACTTCTTCCATGTATGAGAAACAGAACCAAAATGCCAAATGGTAATCAGACAAAAGCCATGTAGGTCTGGACTCTGTATATGAAAGCAAGAACACATGGACCAAAGTTCAGCTCTTATAGAATAATAGGCTAACAGAGTTCCACATGTGGCCTTTGTGGGAGCGTTACATTGGTGGCCCGTCAATGAACCACTTTCCAATATCCGCACTCTTGTCTAAGGCCCTCCCACACTGACTCTGGGCTTGGCCACTCAACTTGCTTAGCCAATAGGTTATCTGTAAGTGAAACACAGCAGAAACTTTCTAAGTGCTTATGTACTGGGGTGTGTCCTATTGGAACCTTTCCAACTGAAAGCCAGTGACGAAGCTCTCGCAAGACACTGAATGATGGAAAGCCAAAGGTAGAGAGGCCTTGGAGAATAAGAGTTCACCTTGGGCATTCCAGTGGCAGATGAGTTCTCATTCCCTGATCACAAAATCAATGCAATGCTTCATTATTTATTAAATAATTATTTATTAGGCATCTACCATATTGTTCTCACACTGAGGATTTTGAGTAAATTACACAAAGTCTAGCTCTTGTTGACCAAATTCATTAAGCTTACAATTTTCACCAATCTATTGCTTCCCGTAAAAGCCTTAAAGTTGTTATTTGTGTCATCTCCCTTATCAAGTACCTCAAACAGCATTTTAATGTCATCTAACTTACTCATTATGCTCTCCAATCTGTTTCCATATCTAAACAACCACCCACCACACTGCCTTAGTCACAGATTTATAATCGGAGCTGTCTTATTACTAACTCTCTGGCAATGTGGCTTAGATAATTAGGGATATCATACATCACTGGCATTTATTGTATTTGCTTTAAGCTCTTTGTAATTGAGGATTATCAGCCCACATACCAAAACCATTAGAATGATAAGTATTTCTGTACAATGACCAGTGAATTCTAATAAGGCAATAGGGCAATTATCCCACCTCCACCCTGAGGACCAGCCCCACCCCAGCTCAGATCCAGCCTCAGAATCCAAGTGCAAATCTCTTGGTGTTTATTGGGGGTTGAGGAGGCAACAGGGAGGGGTTTGAGTGCAAAGTCAAATTGCAAGTAGTTTTGTCCTAGACCAGAATTCCTGATAATAGGCCCACCTAAATGGCAATTAGGAAGATAAGAGTCACTAACCAAAACATGGTTTGAGTAGGTTTGGGGGCAGATCCAAAGATGTCCAGGGAGTCCGTGGGCTCCCCTTTGCCCTGGGATCAGGGTCAAGTTAAATTGAATCTCAAAGAAAAGATTGGTTTCCAACTGATTTTGGGGTCACATTTATTTAACATTGTTTAGCATCTTAAACCTAGTGATAGCTACTCCTTACGTTTCCCAAAACTGGTGTCAAGTTTTGTTGTGCTTATGTCTCTCCCCACAAACCCCACTCCTAAGTTCTTTTCTCTCTTCACAACATTTTCTTTAGCATAAAATTTGTAGTGTAACCATGTTAAATAACACACAAAGTTCAATGGCTTGAATAATGGTGTTTATTTTCTTTAAATACACTTAAATATGAAACAATAGACAGGAGTTGGGTAAACTCAAAACTACTAGCTGGACAGTAATCAGAAAATCAGTGCTGATCATATGAATCAAATCTGCATAAGGAAGAATCAGAATAATTCACAAGAGTTGTAATTAGCAAAGGACTCAGAGACTATTCAAATTGCCTCATCTGCTGTGAGTAATCAGGCACATAGCACTTATCATTCCATGATGATCAAACCTTTTTCATTCACCAAACAAAGGGTTACACAGGCTCCCTCTTCTCCGCTCCGTGGTGTGCAGAGAAGATACCTATCAAGGAGCCTGGAAATCCTCAGCTGCTATTTAACCAGAAGGTTGGTTTGGATTCACCTAGCACTATGGGAAATGAATTTTTTCCCAACACCTGGAGAAAGAAGAAAAATAGTGACAGCAACTTGGCAAAGTGGCATGCTGGTTAAAATGTGGGAGGAGGAACTTGGGAACAAAGCTGAGTCAAGGATTTTCTTGACTGTGGAGCTCATGGGCAGGTCTTTTCTCCTTTGGAAAGCGGCAATGCTTTGCACAGGCTGATTTAGCATTTGTACACATTCTGGCGTGAACGGGGCATCCATCCTCACAGCTGTTGTAAAAATAAATAAATAAATAAACAAACAAACATGAGAATTCAGAATCCAGGACTATATTCAACGAAATAGCTCTGTTCTGGTTTAAGTTTTTAAAGTAAATTTCCCAGATAAGTATGTAAAGCGTCACTATAAAATCCTGAATAGTTATCCCACATGGAATCCAAATCTATTAAAGTGCACTCAGTAACCTTTAACTGTTCTAGTCATCAGTAATTTTCTTGCTACATAAATCCAGTGATATTTTCTTTCTCCAAGAAAAAAAAAAACACAGCCAAATAAACATATATGTTTATATATTGATAAATACTGAACCAAAGAGTCTACTGATCTGAAACCCCCCACTACCCCCAGCAAATAATTGCTTCCATTTCATCATTCTAGTTTTTGCTTAAGATCCAAAAGCCAATAACAGCAAGCAGGATTTTCTTGACTTCTCAGTTAATCATCACTCTGTAATCTCTTGCTTATTCTTAGTTGCCAAACCTCTGTTTTACTATCAAAAAGGGGCTTGGGCACTGAAAGAAAATGGCTTAATAAAGAATCCCACTGAATCAAAATGGCATTCACATTAAATGTCGAGGAGTCAAGTTAAGACGAAAGTGAAAAAGCCATTCACCTGCAGGTATCTGGATGAAATACCTTGTGCTTCCGGCAGCAGCTCTCTAGACTCTCTCTGCACTCAATGCAACTGCAGTTTTCGGGGTGCTGGATGAGATCTCCGGGACAGGTGGTTTTACACACGCACTCGCAACTGTCTTCATCAAACTTCATGTGCGGCCCACAGAGAGTCAGTTCCTGGAGGTGAGAGGGCTCTACACAGAAAGAGAGAAGTGTTGGTCGAATGACTGTAACATGGACAACATAATTCCCGAAGTGTATTCTTTACATCATTCTCAAATCACTTGAATTCGTGAAATCTCCTTTCCTGTAGATCTCCCCCTACTCTTTCCACAATAAAGGAGATTCACCTCTAATTTCATAATAAAAGTACAGAACCCGTGTGTTCTCTTCAGCTTGTGATAAAAATGTTATAAACCAAATATTCTTGGTAATATGTTTTTAGAGATTTTTAGGTTGGTGACTTGTTAAAAAGGCAAACTTTTACAATCAAGTATGAATAATAAAACATAGGATGTGTACGGATTATGAGTCTAGTCATCCCCAGTTTTTAGGTGAAGATTACAAGAGAGAGGAACAGAAGTATTGGCACTGTAGAAATACACTTCAGCCTTTTCAGATTGTGTATAGAAACAGTGATGTAATTCCTCACCACAGATCACAACACTGATATAAAAAGGAAATAGGAATAAAGAACTTGGATTCCACAGGTATCTTCTGGGAGATACATTCAGCTCAGAGAGGAGGGTCTGAGAATTTTTGATACGCTTAGCCGACAGACACGTATAGAAAGTGTACAGTTGCTCCATGTCCAAGTCTAATCATCAAGTTGAAATTCATTGCAAAAATGAAAGAGAAACTTTGGAAGAACTTGACTATATCACCTTAACATTATTGAAGATTTCAGAGCAAGTACATACTTACTTTCTTACGCAAATCTGCTTCTCTCCAGTTTGCCTGATTTAAGTAATGGTGCCATTACTCTTGGCTCATCTGCTATATTGAACCTAATCACCATGTCTACCCACTTCTGAGTTGTGCCTCCCGGAATTTGTTCCTTCTTTTCCATCATGACTACCACTGCCTCTATTCAGCCAGTATTCTGTATTTTTAGTGTAGATGACTGTCACTCATTTGCCAACACAGTTTTACCCTTTCAATTCATTCTCCAGAAGGTTATCAAATGCAAATCTAATCACTACTGATTTAAGTACCTTAAAAGGTTCCCCTCTCTTTCAAAATAAAAGCCAATTTTCCTACCAGGACATACAAGACACTGTATGAACTGACATGAACCATATTCATCTCTCATCTCTCTCTCTCTCTCTCTCTCTCTCTCTCTCTCTCTCTCTCTCTCTCTCTCTCTCTCTCTGCCAATGTTTCACCCATACCATTTATAGTTATAGAACTTTTTCTTCTGATATGCCAAGGTGTCTCACACTCATGCCTTTGGGCTCATACTTCCCTCTGCTAGTAATTATTTCCCCCAATATCTTTCTCAAATTCTGCAAGTTTAGCCAAGTTCCCTTGCTATGTGCATATTTGCATCCTGTCCTTTTTTAGACTTCTTATATTTGTCTATTTATTTCCCTGTTTCCTCCATTAATTAAAAACATCTGCCATAGCTGGTTTGGCTCAGTGGATGAAGTGTCAGCCTGTGGACTAAAGGGTCCCAGGTTCGATTCCATTCGGGGGGCACATGCCTGAGTTGCGGGCTCAATCCCCAGTAGGGGAGCATGCAGGAAGCAGCCAATCAATGATTCTCTCTCATCATTGATGTTTCTATCTCTCTCTCCCTCTCCCTTTTTCTCTAAAATCGATAAAATATATATTTTTTAAAAATCCTAAAGGTTAGAGGAACCAAGTCTCATTGTTCTGGCATAAAAGGGCACTTGATAAATATTTGTTGAGTTTATTTGGTATAATAAAAGGATCCTGAATCCAGCTGATGTACTGAAACTGGAAAATCTCATCCAACATTCCCAAACATTGGATTACCCCATCTGTTCTTACCACGATCTGACCATTAATAATGGCAACCTTGTGTCATCCAATCTCATAATTTTAACTGCTCAGTAATTAATGATCTTTGAAGAGGAAAAATATGAGCTTTGTAAGCCATATGCCAGAGAAGCAAATATCACTTGGGGGCAAGATGAGAATAGCCTGTCAAAGGATAGTTAAGAAGTGCTTACAGATTTGTATGGATCACAAGGTGGCAGTAGAGACTCATTCAGGAAACTTCTGGCAAGACTAACTCCATTTTTAGACCCAGGGTTTAGGGAAACAGCCCACTTATGTGTTCGCTGAACTTCAGCAAGATAGTTGGCAGAGAAGGCCTCAGTCCCTCAAGACAAGTTAAAGTAAGAGAGACTGGATGTAGGAGAACTGAATGAAACAGCAATTAGCTAAAGGTGATACCCTGAAGTCATTCTTGAATATATATGGTATTTGTCTTTCTCTGGCTTATTTCGCTTAGCATAATAATACGTAGGTCCAGCCATGCTATCTCAAAGGATAAGAGTTCCATCCTTATTACAGCAGTGTAGTAGTCCATTGTGTAGATGCACCACTGTTTTTTAATCTACTCATCTACTGATGGGCACTTGGGCTATTTCCAGACCTTGGCTATTGTAAATAACGTTGCTAGAAACATAAGGGTACACATATTCTTTCTGATTGGTGTTTCGGTATTCTTAGGATATATTATCAGAAGTGAGATCACTGGGTCAAATGGGAGTTCTATTTTTAGTTTTCTTGAGGAAATTCCATACTATTTTTCACAGTGGCTTCACCAGTCTGCATTCCCACCAGCAGTGCACGAGGATTCCTTTTCTCCGCATCCTCACCAGCATTTGTTATTTGATTTATTGATGGCATACATTCTGACAGGTGTGAGGTGGTACCTCATTGTCATTTTAATTTGCATCTCTCTGATGATTAGTGACTTTGAGTACTTTTCCATGTATCTATTGGCCATCTGTATGTCCTCTTTGGAGATATGTCTATTCATTTCTTTTGCCCATTTTTGGATTGGATTGTTTGTCTTCCTGGTGTTGAGATTTACAAGTTCTTTATATATTTTGGTTATTAACCCCTTATCAGATGTATTGTCAAATATGTTCTCCCACACAGTGGACTTCCTCTTCAGTTTGTTGATGGTTTCTTTTGCTGTACAGAAACTTTTTAGTTTGATGTAGTCTCATTTATTTTTTCCTTTGCTTCTTCTGACCTAAGAGACATTTTAGCAAAAATATTGCTATGAGAAATGTCTGTGATTTTACTGTCTATGTTTTTTTTCTAGGATTTTTATGGCTTCATTTAAGTGTTCTATCCATTTTGAGTTTATTCCTGTGTTTGGTGTAATTTAGTGACCTAGTTTCATTTTTTTTGCATGTAGCTATCCAATTTTCCCCAACACCATTTATTGAAGGGACTGTTTTTACTCCATTGTATGCTCTTGCCTCCTTTGTCAAATATTAATTGACTATGAAGGTGTGGGTTGATTTCTGGGGTTTTAATTCCATTCATGCCTATTTTTGTGCCAGTACCAGGTTGTTTTGATTACAATGGGTTTGTAGTATTATATATTGATTTTAATCCTAGGGAGGTTGATGATGTGATGCAAATGTATTCTGTTCCAAACCTTGTTCCATTTATCATTTTTATCAATAAACTGATGGATTTTTCCCAAGTAAATTCTTGAAGTGTGATTATCTTGAGGAATATAAAATACAAAATCAGGACTACTCAATTTTCAATTTTTGGTATTTTTTAAACAGTTTATAGCAATGACCTGAATCTAACTGGATAAAATTCAATTGGACTTAGATTCACTAATTCAAATGTGCTCATTTGTCACGAGGTCATTGTACAAAAAGCAGTTGACTTCCACAAGTGTGCAAAAGCTCTTTAGTGAACAATAAGCTCAGTATATGTCATTCATTAGATAAGACCATTGGAGAAGTGACCAGGAACTTGACCCACATTGATTGAATTATGGGACATGAAAATTAGCAGTGATTGTGATCCAGGTTACCCCATGTCTCTCACTTCCATAATTGCTACAACTTCTCATAAGGTACCCTGTCTCCTTTCCGGTCCCAGGACAACCCATCCTCTTCTACTCTGTCACTGGATTGATTTTGTTTAAAATGCTAATTGTTGCTGTCAGTCTCCTGCTTGAACCAGTTGGGTGATTTCTCTTTGCCCTAGTATCACATCTAAGCTCTGGGACAAAATTCATAGGGTGCCCTGTGAATCTCTCCAGCTTTCGTTCTCACTGCTACCCCTCTTCTTCCATTATATCACCACCATGCAACTTGTTCCAGCACTCCAACATGCTATGCTCTCTCACCTCCAGTCCAGAGCACAGAGCACTTCTCCCTTTCCCCACTACTCTGCCTAACCCTCAGCACCCATGTGCACCAGCTGCGTCCCTCCCCAGGAATTAATCTTCAGCAAAAAGAGGCCGTGTTACCTAAGGTTACATCCCCTCCCCGAGGTAGCCCACATACAATGAATGACAAATTCATAGGACCCAGCCTTGTTCCATTTATCATTTTTACCAATAAACGGATGGAATTTGGGGGGGCATCCTCAGCTACATCCCAGCTTCAGCTCCCCATAGGATTGGCTGACACATCTTAGCAACTGCAACACAGTTCATCTTCTCCTTCTGCCCAGTTCTGATTCCCTCTCACACTTTAATGCATGGTACTTGCAGGCAAATCTCCCAAGTACAAATTTCTCTCAGAAGCTGTGGACCAGGAAAACCTTGACTAGAATACTAGTAGCCTACAAGTTCTATGTATATTGCCTCCCACAATAACTTTCTAACACTGTTATAAATGAGTCACATGGAGAAAGTATTATACTTGTTTTACATGACTCTGAAATAACGAGTTGATACTCTAGAGCTGGTATATCCAACATGTGATAGCTACAGACTGTATTGAGCATAAAATGGCAAGTCCAAATACAGATGTGCTGTATGTATAAAACTCACAGTGGGTTTCAAAGACTTAGCACCAAAAACGAGGACAAATCATTAATAAATTTTATATTGATTGCATGTTAAAAGGACACAATTTTTGATACGTTGGATTAAATAAAATATACGAAAAATCATTTCACCTGTTTCTTTTGACCTTTTAAATGCGAGTACTATAAAATGCAATTTATATATGTGACTCTCACTGTAATTCCATTGACAGTAGTGCTCTGGAGTGAGAGATCTGGGTTCCATATAGTTTACTAGCAATAAGGGTACGGTCAGAGTAACAATGCTTAGGTGGTGAGTTTCCCCATGACTGATGTATGTCCAGCAGAGGATGGATGAATTTTTGTGGGAAGGATGCAGATAATATTCAAGCTCTTCATGGGCATTTAAACTGCACGGACGCTAAGTTTCCCTCAAAATCTGGATTAAACTTTCATGCTGACGGACAGAAATCTAGGAAGTAAGGTATTACTTATGGTTTCTAAGACCTGATTCCTTAGAGTTGAATCCTTACTGGTCTTGCTTGCAAATCATAGTTTAAAACAAGCAAAGTTCAAAATTGCATGATTCCTTACAATTTTTTTTCCAGTGGAATCATATCAAGTTCTCTGGTGAGTAAACAAAAATGTATTAATTTTTAGCCAAATGCTCATCACCATAAATCATAGCATTATGAGTTATGAGCAGTGATGTTTGCCTATCTCATTTGGTTCCCAATTCCCCTTAGTCTAATAGCTGTGTTTTGCCTTTAATTTGATTTAGTTTCAGAAAATGTTTCCTCTTATCCCTCCCTTTCTTTCTATTCAAATTACTGTCATGTTTTCACATGACTCAGTTAAAAGAAACCAAGAAATCCAAAATTACTTTATGTTTTGGTGAGACTTTTATATAAATAAATTAGTAAAATGTGATAAACTGTTTAGTTCTGAAGTGGCTTTCATTACAAGTTACTATCTCCTTTCAAATTAAATGTTTTGGGATGCTCTAATTGCTTTGGAGTTTTCTTTAATATTATAAAGCAGATAATGGATTGGTGGGTTTGCTATATAATTAAAGCACAGAGAGATGTGGAATCTGACTGCTTCTATCACTTTTAGCTGTGTGACCTTGAGAAAATCACTAGATATCATAGCATGTACACTTTGTGATTGTAAAAAAAGAGGATAATAATAGTACATTATAGGGTTATTGTGAGGATATAATGAGTTAATACATATAAAAGGCTTACAACATTGTCTGGTCATATTAAGCACTCAATAAATGTTAGTTGCTATTGTTGCTATTTTTATTATTATCTCATACTGCTCCCATTACCTTCCATTCCAGCAAGTGGATTCTCCTCTTGTAAAACACATTTACATTTGCTGCTATCCCATAGCATGTCAATAGGACAGAGTTTCTCGGAATGAGAACAACTAGGAAAAAGAAATAAACTAGATTTAAAAGCTTTCAAGGGCAATCATACCTTTGAGACATTAAAAAAAAACATTGCATACACTTCTGAGTGAAAGTAGTTAGGATTTCAAATAGCTTAATTCATATTTATGAACATCATATTATTAGTAATTCTGTAATTATAAATATTCTACTTAGAAACCTTTGGAAATGAAACTGTAATTTGGGGAAGTTATAATCTTTAAGAAGATTCGTATTAAAATGATGCAAATGAGCTGTCAACGGAGCCTATTTACCAAAAGTAAATATTGTTCTAACATAGCACTATCTTCTTTAAAACAAATAACATTGGTTAGAACAGCAGGAACATCTTGAGGATAAATGTGCCTTATAGACGAGCTTTCTTTTGTGCTGAAAGAAGGTGGAGATGTCTTCTTAGCTCACCATTAAGTAACATATATAACCACCAACTCACTACTTCACTTGCCACTCACACATGTGTTTATTGATTTACCTTTGCAAGATCTAAGTATTCAACTTAGTTAGTTTATATTTTTATTCAGTGTTTGTAATTTGACCTTCATATATTTCTCAGCTTTTTTTCCAAATCAATGATTCTTCTCTTTGATTCCAGAACACTACAAGGTATTATAATTTGTGTCATAGAGAATCACAAAAGACTCTTAGAAAAATGTCAAAGTCAATTGAATTTTAAGTAGTTTTCATTTAAAATAAGAATATTTCATTTGGTAATCTCAAGAGGAAGGGTTAGGAAAATCTACACTCAGAATGCAGAAAATTTTGGCACTCGCCAATGACTCCAGGAACATTTTTCCCACCCCTAATTTTGGGGCTGAGATGTATAAACAGCCTGGAATGAGTTTTATTTAATGTTTGTTTTGGAATGAGGGAACATGTGCCAAAGTTGAGGCTGGAAGAAAGTTTTACGACTGCATTAGACTATGCATATTAAGAACAAAGGTGTCCATATGCTGGCATGCTAAATTCATAAGCACTGAATTGTTTCGTCCTACTGCAATATACATCTAACACCTGATTTTAAAAAACGTATTTTCTAAACAGTAATTACCAGTAGATCTGAGTTAGAAGCTAAACAATGAAGAACATGAAGAGAAAGTGATGACCCTATAATTAATGGACTATTCCACACACACACAGCTTAGGCAAAGGCTAGAACAAGTACTAATCAAATATAAGAAATGCTTACCCATCTTCTTCTGTGACCTCAATGGATCTTCTGATAATGGGGTATGGGTGGCTGGGAGCAGTTGACAAGCACTTACAACCTGTATGGTTGGCAACTTTAACAGGCACTAATTCGGGCACTGATGTCAAAGGCACTGATATTTCAAAGAGCTAGAGTAGAGAAAATAACCATAATACACATATATTTAAAAGAATAATTTCTACATTTTGCATTTTTGCCTTTGTCCTTTATGGTAGTGACTTTAGCAAAATGTTTTCATCAAGAACAGAACTAGTAAGGACAAAGGCTAACATAGTGGAAAGACTGCTGGGCTGGGCTGGGCTGGGCATCAGCTGACTGGGGACTTACTCAATTTTACCATGTATTTAAGCTTGATTAAATCTCTTAATTTTTCTGTGCCACTGGTGGCCTTGTAAAATGGTACTGTTACTCCATGCTCCTGCTTTAAATTTGAGTATAAATAGTAAAGACTAAATAAAATTATACCTATGTAGTTCTTTTCTTTTTTTTCCTATGAAGTTTCTTTGAGACCATGGTGAAGAGATTATTGTTCAAAAACAATTTATCACTTCTCATACTGTCTCCATTGAAGGAATATAGTTTCCTGTTCTTTGACTTTAGACTTAGCCATGTGACTTTAGTCAACAGGATGGTAGCAGATATGACACAACTACAAACGTGAACTGTGCATACTTTGTAGGGCTTGTAGCTATGAGAAGCAATATCTGACAGGCTTGCTGGTCCAAGGGATGAAAGACACAGGAAACAGACCTGAACTCAACCTGTAGCTTGGAATCAAGCCCTATGGAGCCTGCTCTAAACTAACTAGATATCAAGATACATGAATGAGAATAAGTCTTTGTTGTTTAAAGTCCCTGAGTTTTAAGATGTTTATTATGCAGCATCACACAATAATGACTGATACACAATCATCATGCCCAACTACTGAATTATAGGTAACAGGAATGTTATTCAATATCTATATGCCAGCCCTATTGTAAGCACTTCTATATTAATTCATTTATTCCTTATTACAATGATATATGATGGGTTTTTATTACTCTCACCAATCTCTACAGATGAATAAATAGATGAACAGAGAAGTTATATAACTTGCCTAAGGCCACATAATTATTGATGAGAAGAGTGGACATTTGAACCTAGACGGTCCATTATAGAGGCAGAGGTGATACTATTAAGAACATGCTTTATTACTTTTTGGAATGAAATTGCTGTGACCAGAAGGAGCAAGGTGGGATCTTGGGAAGTAGAATTTAGAGAAACGTCAATTACTTTGTTTCTAGAGTGGTTCTATGATATACGGATGAATTTGAACTTTATTTTAATGCTCTGTCCATTCAATCACCAGTCGATATATTCTTTGCTACACAGAGAATTCATTTATTCACTTTGTTTCTAAGAGGTATTTAATGAAATAGTCCATAACTTTGGGATGAGAGGTAGTTAAAAAAACAATTAAAATGTTCAAATATGCATATTTGGAAATAAAAACTGCTGTACACTTACAGTTAAGTACATTCTGTAAAACTAATCATTTGTTGAGTACAGCAGTTATAAAGCACTCCACTATCTATTAAGTGAAAACAATCCATTAACGTTGTGTTTATTCTGGCCTTTCAATATGTAATGGAATCCCATGAGTCTAAGTAAGAGAGTGTTTCTAAAGTGTTTACTTTGCATAAACATCATTTTCTTGCGAAATTTTTCAGCTATGCTCTAGGGAATAACGTGGTCATGAACGCAAGCTTTGTTTTTTTCTGACAGTTGGTGCTTATCCCTGCTTGTTATTTTTTTACCTGATTGCCAATTAGTAGAGGTCAGAACTTACAAGTTGTGAGATTCTCTAAAAGGATTTAGGAAATGAAACTACAGTTTAAGGGGTATTTTAGGGGGTAGGAGGAACAAAATTAAGGATAAGAACCTATTGCCAAACAAATCAGCATTCCATTCTTTATATTTAATTAAGATAATCACCTAACATGGATATATTTGGTGCATATTTAATGTTATTGTACTACTATATACATATATTTATTTATTACATATATATCTATATATATAGTACTTATGCATACAGAATAAAGACAATATAAGCAAGTGTGATAATTAAAGGAATTTGCAAAATAGCGCCAAAAGAAATGTTTATTACAGCTTTTTAATATGTTTTCCTAAGTTTCTCTCCTATGTAACAATTATATTTTGCAACAATATGGTAGCAATAAAAAGAAAAACTTATCTACTGAGCAAAAAGGATTTTATGAGATGGAAAAGGAAGAATTATTTATTTCATGGAGACTGCAGAATTGTTTTCAAATGTCTTTTATAATAAACTAGGGGCCCGGTGCACGAAATTTGTGCACTGGGGATGGGTGGTCCCTCAACCCAACCTGACATACTGGGAGCCCTCAGGGGATGTGCAACTGATGGCTCACCCCCAGCCTGCCCAAGGCCTAAAGCTCGAGGCCTTGGGCAGCCAGCCATCACCCTGCTCAGCTCAGCTCCAGCTGCCTGTGACCACCCAGCCCTGGGGGCTGGGCGCTCACCGCCACTTCCACTCACAGCATCCAGGGGCCGGTCGCTCCCTGCCACTGCCACCACCACTGCTGCTGCTGCCACTGCTTCCCCTCACAGCGCTCGGGCGCTGGGCGCTCGCCACCACTGCCATTTCATCTCCACCCCCGGGGCTAGTGCTCGTGCAACTTGGCCCTGCCGCTGCTCCTGACTGGCTGGTAGCATAGCCAATCAGGAGCGAAGGTATGGTCAAATTTGCATGTTTCTCTTTTATTATATAGGATATTTTCCATTTGCCTCTCCAGAGATGGCATCCTCTCTCTTTCCTCCCCCACTGGACTCTGTGTCCCAGGACTTGACATCTATGAATGACTTCTATAGGTCTTCTTGTCTCCCACACCCCCTGCCTCCCACTCTTTGCTAGGCTAAGGGTTGACCTTGGCTGCCATTCCTCCAGCCAGTCCTGCAGCCCTCTTCCTCACTTTTTCCCTGGGTCCCATAACTACTCTTTAGTTTAAGAGTGGAAGCAGGTCCCCCTTTGGCTAGGTTTGGGTACTGCACCAACCCTTCCTCATTTCCCCTAACCCAGTGGTCAGCAAACTCATTAGTCAGCAGAGCCAAATAGCAGCAGTACAATGATTGAAATTTCTTTTGAGAGCCAAATTTTTTAAACTTAAGCTTTTTCTAACGCCACTTCTGCAAAATAGACTTGCCCAGGCTGTGGTATTTTGTTAAAGAGCCACACTCAAGGGGCCAAAGAGCCACATGTGGCTCACGAGCCATGGTTTGCTGACCACAGCCCTAACCCATTAAACTCTTCTCAGTCACTCTATTTGAGTAACACAGAATCTAACTAATCAACAAGGCAGTGCAATTGTCTTCATTCTTTTAAAAGTCTATTCTAGTAACTTCCATATGCTTATAGCATCAGAGAGGCAATGACCAATAAAAATTCAGGCTCTGGAGTCTCACAGACCTAGATTTGAAGCCCAGCTCTGCCATAAGTTACTTCTCCTACCCTAAGTTTTCTCATCTGTAAAGAAGGATGAATAGATACCCTTTTAGCTTGTTTCACGGATTAAATGAGAGAACACACACAAAGCATTTAGCACAGTGTATGGCAAAGAGCTCAGATGCAGCTGTGAACACTTATCATCACTGGGACTTGGCCGAGGACATGCTAGCCCGTGTCCTCATACCTGTTTGGAAACATACGAGGTGCTGGTGTTCATGCAGATGACACTCTCTTCATTGCAGCAACCGCCACACCGGAAAACGTTCACACAGGGAGGTTTGAAGAACCGGTTGGTGCTACTCCCCAGCTCACTGGCGACCTCCACACACGTCTCCCTAGGGCTGCACTGGGTTCTTCGCCATTCCTCATCTATAACTGCAGAGAGGAAGCTCATGGGTGCCAGCAGAAGAAACGGTCCTGACATGCCAATGTGAGCCAGGGTTATGCTGGACACAGTCATAGCATTTATTTTACTAGTTATTTTTGTCAGTCCTTTGACCAAAGATTGTTTACCCCCCAAAATTAGAGTCAAAATATGTTCCTTCACACTTGTACAATAACTTTCTAGAATATAATTTTATTTTTCTTTGGTGAAGAACACTATATACTATATATAACCACCCCATATATAACCATATTGGTACATCTGGAGAAGCTGGCCAATTAAGCAGTAAATGAAAGAGTGTCAAGAAATAACGTGTTATTTATTAAGAAAGGTATACAACACAAATGAATAGCATTTCTTCTCACTGAAGCCAGGAGTGCACAGGTTTCAGCACCGTTGAGGAATACGTTTTTCTGTTGGTTGCTTAACTAAATCCTGCCCACAACCACGAAGTGAACTTGAAAACACATCCTGCCCCAGTTGAACTTCAAGATGCTACCTGTGGCCCATGCTGACACCTTGACTGCATCCTTTGGAGAGGACCAGGACGGACACGCATCTAGGCCATGTCTGCATTTATGACTCACAGAAACTGTGAGATTAAAAAATTGTTGTTTTAAGCAGCTAAGTTTTAGGTTAAGTGTTATGCAGCAATAGATAAATTCTTCGCCATTTTTACCCCATCTTAAAAAATTTGTATTTTAGCTGAACCGGTTTGGCTCAGTGGATAGAGCGTCGGCCTGCGGACTGAAGGGTCCCAGGTTCGATTCCGGTCAAGGGCATATACCTTGGCTGCGGGCACATCCCCAGTTGGAGGTGTGCAAGAGGCAGCTGATCGATGTTTCTCTCCCATCGATGTTTCTGACTTTCTATCCCTCTCCCTTCCTCTCTGTGAAAAATCAATAAAATATATTTTTTTAAAAAATTTGTATTTTAGAATAGTCTAAATACGTGGACATATTTCCACTAGAAGAGACAGAGGAACATCTGCTTAAAGAATACAAACATAATATTATTGTTGGAGATCTATTGCCCATAAATTATTCCCTTAAAACATGTTTCTATATTTTCTCTCTTAATCTCAATTTTGCTCATATGTTGTTTCTTCAATCACTGAAAGTCCCAAAATACAAGATGTTTGGCTTCCTGAGAAACATTACATACATTAGACAATTTGCCTAAACTCTTTTTTAATAATAAAATCTTTTATCCTAAGAAACCTTTTAAAATTTCTGATTTTGAATATTTATATAAAGAGCCTGAAGTCTATAAATATAAGATAAATTATGCAATTAGGTGTTAATATAGATATCTCACTAACATTAATCAGGAATCCTAGAAAAAAACCAAGTCATTAAATTATGAAGATATTATTATTTAAAATTCTACTTAAATATTGTTTTCCATTTGCTATTTTCTAAAACTAAGTTTTGAGAGTTGGAGCAGTAAGATTTTAATCAAAATTATATGGACCTGTGACCGATGTCACCGAGTAAAGCCTGCATAACTCTACTAGTCTTCATACCACCTGCATGTCTGTTCAGCCTCCAAAATTACCCTGAAATCCATGAGGGAGAGTTGATAACAAATTATAAGTGATGTACTACGCCCATTTGATTATTTACTGCTTCTAACCTAGTCAAAATTTCAGATGATTCCCCACATAATGAGATATTTTACAGCTTTTAAAAATATTTTTAGCCTAAACCGATTTGGCTCAGCGAATAGAGCGTCGGCCTGCAGACTGAAAAGTCCCGGGTTCCGTTCCAGTCAAGGGCATGTACCTTGGTTGCGGGAAACCCCCAACAGAGGGTGTGCAAGAGGCAGCTGATTGATGTCTCTCTCTCTCTCTCATTGATGTTTATGACTTTCTATCTCTCTCCCTTCCTCTCTATAATAAATAAATAAATATATTTTTCAAAAAATATATTTTTTACACTTTTTATTTCCTCCTTAGGAAATTAGTCAATGTCACTGACTTTTTAAAATCACCTAATTTTGGTTTTATGGTAATGCTTGGCTAACTCTGTCTTCACAGAGCATCTCCAGCCCTGCTCAGTTCTTTACGCAGGTAATCGGGTTAAGGCCTTGGATCTCAGGTGAGGTCTGACCTCTTTGCTTTCATAAAGTCCAGGCTAACTTACCACAAAGAAGGGACTAGAGCTTCAAACCTCTGGCTAAAGTGGGTTCCAGACCACGGTTCCAATGATCTCAACTCATTTAGACACACAGTCATACAGAAACACAAAGAATCCTCTTCACACGCAGGCCCACGATGCAGCCGAGGGATTTATCCCTGCCTACAGAAAGCCTCCCCACAGCCAGCAACAGCGGCCTGTGCAACCTCATCATCTTTCTACAAGTGGGGAAAAGAACAGATAACTCTAGAAAGAAAGAAATGATTTTGGCTTAGTCGTCAAATTGAATTATTTGATAAATATAATCCATTAGCAGGCAATCGTATTTTAATCAATTCTAAAATGCTAGGTCCTGGGGTGGGACCGGGTAGAGGTGGGCAATAAGGGAAAAGAGATAGAAATCTGTAATATTCTCAACAATAAAGATAAAAATAAATAAAATGCTAGGTCAACACTGCCACAGTGGCTTCTTGCATTATTGTTGACATGTCATAAAAAAGTTAAATGCCTAATTGGAAGCCACACAATTTTACCTGGGATGCATTTTATTCATTATGACACAGTACAGATAGACAATGGTTTTCTTATAAAGGACCACCATCCTTACTATGAAACAATGATTCCCTTTATTTCCAATTGTTATTTTATAGTCTGGAGTTTAGATTATTTCGTCTAGAGAGAAATAATTATTCTGCTAGTAATACCAGCATACGTTATTACAATTTAGTTTCCAACTTTTTTTACATTTTTTACTCTAAAGAAAACATAGAATAGCACAGAAATAAAAAGTTATATCTAAACTATTAGTTTTTATCTATGAATGTATAGCAGTAGAATCTTTTTTATTAATGAATGCCAAGGTTGTTTTATTTTTTAAGTAAACACAATGATTTTTCAAAAATTGAAAACTATCTTTCTGGGGTGTTTTGCCCTCACATCTTTGCGTTAAATATATTCCTGTATTTTGAAGTGTTCTTTTGTGTTGATTTTTTTTAAATCTCAAAATCAGCCGGGGCTGGTTTGGCTCAGTGGATAGAGCGTCGGCCTGTGGACCGAAGGGTCTCAGGTTCGATTCCGGTCGGGGGCGTGTGCCTTGGTTGCGGGCACATCCCCGGTAGGTGGTGTGCAGGAGGCAGCTGATCGATGTATCTCTCTCATTGATGTTTCTGACTTTCTGTCCCCCTCTCATTTCCTCTCTATGAAAAATCAATAAAATATATTTAAAAAATAAAAAATAATAATAAAATAAAATCTCAAAATCATACTGACTCTTTCTTTGCAGAGTTAATACAGGAAAACAAGAGTAGATATAGGAAAGTAGGATTCTCCATTAACACCAAAGCTATGAAATCAGACCCCTGTTTCTCTCCCTAACACATGCTGCCCTGCTCAAACTTTTGACAGAGGTTGCACACACACACACACACACACACACACACACACACACACACACACCTACCTTTTAATGTTTCAATGTCATAGAAAGTTGCCGCAAACCTGGTGGACCGATGGGATGCTGAGCGAGTGTCCGGGGTGGTCAAACTTTTCAGCTTCAGTCGGCATCTCCACAGCTTCCAGTCCTCGAAGTGTGTGATTTGCAGCAATTCCTCTAAGCCAGAAGCTGCCCTAATCTGCTGTTCAGATTGTTCTAACATCGACCGCTTGGACAAACAAAATAGCGGTATGAAACCAAGTTACTAAAGTTCATTTGTCTGATAATCTTCGTTGCTAACACTTAAAAATGTAAACAGAGCTGAAAATAAATTAGAGAGATGATCCAAATCTACAACAGTACCTAGGGAAAACAAACTAGCGATTTTAATTCACACTGCTCACATGATGGAATCAAAGGGATTACTTATTTCCCCCTAGGTACTCAGAACATTTAAAAACAACGGTGGGATTCAAAATATGTCCACATCATAACCCCCAGAACCTATAAATGTGATTTTATTTGGGAAAAGGAATTTTGCAAATGTCACAAAATTAAAGATCTTGAGATGAGATCCTCCTGGATTCTCCTCGCAGACCCTAAGTACAAAGACAATTATTCTTTGTTAAAAATATGTTATTGGTTTTTTAAAAAATATATTTTATTGATTATTTACAGAGCGGAAGGGAGAGGGATAGAAAGTCAGAAACATCGATGAGAGACATCAATCAGCTGCCTCTTGCACGCCCCCTACTGGGGATGTGCCCGCAGCCAAGGTACATGCCCTTGCCGGAATCGAACCGGGGACCCTTCAGTCCACAGTCCGACACTCTATCCACTGAGCCAAACCGGTCAGGGCCAAAGACAAGTATTCTAATAAGAAACAGAAGAGGGGAAGCCACAAACACAAAGGAGAAGATTTCTGGAGACAGAGAAAAATATTAAAATAATGCAGCCACAAGCTAGGGATGGCCTATAGCCGGCAGAAGCTAGAAGAGGCAAAGAAAGATTCTCTCTAAGAGCCTTTGGAGGGAGCAGAGCTCCTGCCTACACCTTGGTTTCGGAATTCTGAATGCCAGAACTGAGAGAGAATACATTTCTGTTGTTTTAAAACACCAAGTTTGTGGTCGTTTGGTACAGCAGCCACGGGTAATCCTATCTTAATTAAGAGGAAATATGCAAATTGACTGTCACGCTGTCACAAAGATGGCTGCCCATTGCAGGGTGATGGCTGGGTGCCCATAGCCACAAGATGGTGGCCCCCAGTCCCCTCAGCCCTGTGGTGGGGAGGTGGCAGATGCCCTCAGCTCCCCCAGCTGCCCAGGGCCAACTTGAGGCTCAGGTAACCAGGGCTGGCTGAGACTTGTGCTGCCAACAGTGGCAGCAGCAGAGGTGTGATGGGAGCATTGCCTTCCCCTGATCACCGGATCATCTCCTAACCCTGAGGGCTCCCAGACTGTGAGAGGGGACAAGCCAGGCTGAGGGACACCCCTTTCAAGTGCCTGAATTTTCATGCACCAGGCCTCTAGTTAATATATATTTTTAAATTGCACTATTTTTGTGACAGGAGCCAATGACAATTGTTTTCATTCTATTATTTGTTTGAGAAACTGATGCATAAAGTCCTGGGGAACCTGCCTAAAGTCACACAAGGAAAAAAGATTATTAAGATTCTAATAACCTGAAATGTCTGATTTCTAATCCTCTGAGCCTTTTTTCTTTTAAAATCTGTTTGCTATTTCTAAGACATGGGTGTCTTGTTTTTTCTTCTCATAAAATACATTTCTTCAGTTGATGCTGAAAATAGCCTTTTTTCCACACAGTTGCACAAACTGTATTGACTGATATGATGCCTGGATTTGGAAGTCAAAATTATTTGGCCAGCCTGGCAAGTGTGGCTCAGTGGTTGAGCATTAGCCCAAGAACCAGGAGGTCACAATTCAATTCTGGCTCAGGGCACATGCCTGTGTTGTGGGCGTGATCCCCAGTAGGGGCCATGCAGAAGGCAGCTGATCAACGGTGTTCTCTCTCATTGATGTTTCTATGTCTGTAGCACTCTCCCTTCTTCTCTCTAAAATCAATAAAAATACTTTTTAAATAAAAAATGACTTGGACAACAAAATATTTTCAGTATGCAGCCTATTTGTTCTAAATTAGGCACATGATTATATAAATGACTATACACGTATACAGGAAATACTATGCAAGCATCAAAACCAGTGATACAGGTGTGTATTGGGAAGAATGGAGTCTGCATTCAAGTGTTTTGGGAGTAGATTTTTTTATATATATATGATGATGTATACTGAGTTGTCTGAAATTGGGTGCTCATAAGAGCAAGTGTGGTCATGTATGATTCAGTTATATCTTTTTCAAAATTATTTCTGTGTATAATGTGCATCAAATATATAAACAATTAACCACTATTAATTAATCATATATAATTTAAAACATATATAATATCTGGAGAAATATACCTGAAAACAAATACAAGAGTTAATTCTCTAGATTAGGAATTATAGAAATATACCCCTCTGGCCTAATTCAGCATGTTGCCCTCCTGTTTTTACAAATAAAATTTTATTGGAATACAGCCATGTCCATTTATTTACATAGTATCTATGGCTGCCTTCATTCTACAATGGCAAAGATGAGAGGTTGAAACAGAGACCTTCATAACAGTTTAAATCTGAGGTCACCCACTTTTTAAAAATGTCAGTTCTGTTCTCAATCGTTATATTTTTCATCATTCCATTGTATTACATTTTTTATTCTCTTTTTTGAAATACTTGTTAGAAATACATTGGAATCTTTTAATGATCTTACATATATCTTAAATATCTTTTTTCAGATTTATCAATTTCTTCTCCAACTCATTTTTGTGTGTTTTGTGTAAATTAAATTCATCTCTTCAATCACCAATTTTTCAACTGTGTGATCTACAATTTATTTTGTTAAGCTTTTAATTTCAACCATCATATTTCTAATTTCAAATATTTCTATTTTATTCTCTTTCCTATCTGCTTTTTAATTTCTGTATGTTTTCCCTAACTTGTAATTTTATTTTATGAATATGAATTCTTTATCTCTTTAAGGTCCTAGTTATACTTATTTTAAGCATTTCTTCAGATTGTTTTATATTTTTACTTCACATATGAAGATGTGAAAAGATGGCCCGCTAAGCAAAGCTCCTCACAGGACCTCTTGAGAAGTGTGGCTCTGAGACTATGCTCTCAAGCCTTTACAAACTGTTGTTATTTTGTCAAACTGTGTTGGCAATATTTCTTCAAGGAGTTTGCTCATAAGGGGGTGAAGGTGAATAGAATTTGTCTATTTGGAAAACCCCGAAGCTTCTGTGTGAGAAATGGAGGGAACACATTTCACACAACTTTCCCTAGATTTGCTTAGGCATTTACAAGTGTGGCCTGGAGGGCACAGTTCTTTGTAGTGGGTTTAGAGAGGCAGATCAGGTTGCAGTACAAATAGTTCCTATTCCCTCCAACTCTTAGCAACTTCAATTTCACTGGAAGAGCATTTTGCATTACACCTTGAACTTGGTGTTTAAGGCTTATCCAAAACTGCAAAATCCCCCTGGTTTGGGGTCAAGTTGCACTACCAGGTTCCCAGCTGTTCTCCAGAGATATCCCCACACCACTGCCCCTCTGTAGCCATTTCTCACTCTTCCACCTGTCAAAAAATCTGTTCAGCCCATGTTACACTTGTGAGTCCAAGTTGAAGTTTTGTGACTTTGCCTCCCTTAAGTCCCAAGTGGAAATAACATCTCCCCAAAAGGAGTTTTGCCCGATACAATAAACCACTCTGTCCTCCGGACAGACAGCGGATTGAAGAGGTGAGAACATGGATTCAAAGTGTTCAAAACTGGCTTTGAATGTTATAGAGCTCTGGAAAATATGTTGGCAGTTTCTTGTAAAGTTCAACATACACTCACCATATGAACCATAAGTCCCACTCCTAGGAATTTTCCCTTGATAAATGAGGGTTTATGTTCACAGAAAAACCTTTATATGAATGTTTATAGTTTGGCTTTCTTCGCAATAACCAAAATAAAACTGGAAATAACCCATATGTCATACATTGGGTGAACGTTAAGCAAACTGTGCTACATCCATCCCACATAATACCACCCAGCAATAAAAAATGGACTGTGGTACACATAGCAACTTGGATGGCTCTCAAAGGCATTGGGAGTGAAAGAAGCCAATCTCAAAAGGTTATATACTGTAAGATTCCATTTATGATAATTTCAAAAAAAACAAAATGATAGTGATGGAGAAGAGATCAGAGGTTGCCAGAGGTTGGGGGAGGGTGTGAATATAAAAGGGTAGCATAAATAAAAATTTTCCTGTATCTTGATTGTTGTGGTGATTACACAAATCTATACATGTGTTAAATTTCATAAAACTGCACATCAAAATGCAATAATGTTGATTTTACTATACAGTAACTTAAAAAAATAAACTAAGCTGGCTTTGAATTCAGGCACTGCTCCTTTTAAGCTATTTGACTGAGGGCCAATTGTTAAACTTCCTTAAGCCTTGGTTTCCCCATTTAGAGATGGTAATGCTAATAATACTTCATAGAACTGATGTGAGGATTATACCAGGTCATGTGTGAGAAATGATCAGGTATAGAGTAGGCACTCAATGAAGTTCATGTCCTTTCTTTCCTTTCTCAGGAGCAGGGCATATGGTTCTTTGCTGGGGTTTATAGGTTTCTGTTTGATGGCCCTTGTTTTTCCTTAGTAACCACAGAGGTGGGTTTGAAAAGAGCAAGATGGGATAACTCCAATTAAATAAAAATTAAAAAGAGAAAAACTTTTCCAGAATAAATCAAGGGCACACTTTTCCTTTTCCTTTAAAAAAATTTCCTGTGGAAATATATATATATATATATTTATGGCTAATGCAGTGTCCCCACAAGAGTTCAACCAGGACAGTGGGCGTTCTATCACTCGCTATGACATGTGCTGACCACCAGGGGTGGCACAGAACAAAGGAAGGCCCTGGCCAGCTGCTGGCAGCTGGGGAAGGGAGGCCTGGCCAGTATCTGGGAAGGCCTCCATTGGCTCTGATCACCAGTCAGGCCTAGCGACCTTACCTGTGCACAAATTTTGTGCACCAGGCCTTTAGTCTTCTTATATAATAAAAGCCCAATATGCTAGGTGTCCAGTGAACTGGTCAGCTATTCAACCTATCAAAGCATAATCCTATCTAATAAAACAGTAATATGCAAATTGACCATATCTCTGGTTAAGCCATGCCCACAAGCCACACCCACAAGCCAATCAGGAGCTGGAGCAGAGCCAGACAGTGAGCATGAGGCCTGGGCCAAGGAGGTGGGGCTGAGGCATCTAGGGCCGTGGGGAGCGGGGAGAAGACGTCCAGGGCTGTAGGGGGCAGGGCCAAGGCAGCCAGGTCTGGAGGGGTGGTGCTGGGGTGAAGGCCAGGGTGGGAGTGGGGCTGGGGGGTGGGGCTGAAGCGGCCAGGGCCAGGGCGGGCAGGGCTGGGGCAAAAGCCAGGGGGGGGGGCTGAGGCTGGGGCAAAGGTCAGGGACAAGGGGGGTGGAGGGGCCAAGGAGGCCAGGGGTTGAGAGAGCGAGGTCGAGGCAGCCAGGGCCAGGGGGTGAGGCCATGGTGGCCAGCACAAGCTGGCCAGGGAAAAGGCCTGGCCCAGGGGGGCAGAGCTAGCCATCTGCTCCATTGCTGGGGGTGAATGGTCAGTAGGATATCCCTTGAGGGCTCCCAATATGTGTGAGGGGGCAGGTTGGGCTGAGGGATCACCAACCCCCAGTACACGAATTTTGTGCCCCGGGCCCCTAGATTTCAGATAAAAGCCCAATTTTAAAGTATCTGTTCAGGGTTTACATATATCGTTAAAGATGGATAAAGAAAAAAATGACCCACTTCTTAAACCTTTGTGTTTTATTAGAGTCTGGCCTTACCCACAATAGATAGTACTTAACAGTAGGGGCCTTACCAACTGTGGGCACTTGCTAATAATCACTGCTCTGGCTACACCTGTTTCAGATGCTCATCTAGAACCAGCAGAAGGCCTGATCCTTCTCTGAAATCCAGAAACCTGGCCATTTGGTGGGGAATGGGGAGGCTCATGCTACCAGCAGCTCTTTTATATATGCAGTTCTATGTTTAAATGCATATATATGAGGAATCCAGGTTGTTTAATTAAGCTACATATGCAGGGAAAGTGTGTGTGCATATGCTCACGTGCACACATACACATGCATGCATATACTTCTATGAAAGTGTCTGCATAGCTGTCTGGGTATTTTAAGGGGATTCTAGAGGGTTAAGATGTCTGGGACCTTCAAAGCCTCCAATTTGATGACTATTATTGGTGGTTTTCTCTCCAGCCACATTGTTTAGCATCTGGGGCGATGTTTATGCCCCCCTATATATTTTAAATCTGGGCTCTACTAAAATGTCTCTGCTCCCATTTGATGCATCTTTGCTTAGGAAATGTGGGGACACATGAGTGTGGGATGGGTTTGAGGGGCAAAGCTCTACAAGGATGCTCTGAATAACCCCATGAGTATATATATATTCATAAATTAGACTTTCTTTATCATTGATCTCAAAGATCAAGAGCCTAATGTCTAAGGAAACAACCCAGAGCCTTTATAGTAATTAGGTTGTTACAAACCATTTCACTGCCTCTCCTGCTCCCCACACCAAGGAAGGAGTCTCTTTCTCAGCCCAATGATGTTGGGACATGTGACCCGCTTTAACCAATAGGATACATGATACAAGGAGAGGACTCAAATGTACTTATGATTGCACAGTTCTCCTAGATTTCCACCATTACCACAAGCACCTGCCCCTTCTAGCCCACTGATCCAAGGAAGAGGAAAGATATGTGGGGCAGACCCACACTCAACCCATGGGTTGAGTCTTGACTCCCGGCCGACCCACAGAAACATAATAAGTGAGAACAGATGTTTTGATGCTTGAAGCCACTGAAATGTGGACTGCTTTGTCGTCCAGCATTATTGTGGCCATAATTAGCTGCTATAGTCCTATTTCAATGTAACTTCTAACATAATCCATTGGGTGGGCAGAGAATTTGTATGCAGAGCTTCAAGGCAGCTTTGCTGTGCTGCTGGAAGCCCAGTATGCCCCCTTTCATCTTTCTTCCTAAAGATGCAGTGGCTCCATGTGAACACCCACTGTTCTCCTCCTCCTCCTCACCAATCTCCTCTGCATTCTCTAAGACACTCAATGATCCTGAGTTGTGCTGTGACAGTGTAGTTATAAACCAAGCACACTATTACAAAGGCTGCTTTTACTTTATCATCCCACTCTGTTCCTTTTGGGGAGTCTCTTATTTAGGATGAACTCAGGGTATTCATTCAATCAAAATTACACTCTTTCTAACTCTCTCCAAAATAAAACAGCAGGCAACAACAAAATATCTGCCATAGCAATATTCAACATGTATCATTTTTCTCTCTCCAGGAACTATTTTAGCCAAACCTAGATTTCAGGAAAACAGTACTTTTCTCCAAGTGAGTGTTACAGTTATTTAGGTAACAATGAATAACAAAATGAGACTCATAAAAAGTTACTTAAGTTTTTTAGTATTAAAATGAGCCTTTCCACAGGTCAAATAGTACTTTTTGGCTGTTGGTAAGACGCAAATAACTAAGACCTCTTTAGTTTATAAAAAAACATCACTTCCACTCGTATGCCTGCCACATGAAAGACATTTCACAGATGTTTACTGAACTGAATGTACAGCTTTCCTTTTTTAGGGAGAAGGATCCCCCCTGAGCAGCAGAAATAATCCTGAGTGTCTTCCTTCAAGTGAGTCTATTCCAGTGTCCAATCATGGCTGTTTCCCCTCTCAAAGGTACATTGAGAACATTTAGAAGCAATTCAAGTTGTGTGTGTTAGTCATTAAGACTGTTCACTAAATATTTATAGCTTTCTACCATATGAGCACATGGAAGGATAGCACTTCTGGGCCCCTTGTGGTTGACGAGGTGGTGAGTCAAGGGCTTATAAACAAAAGGGATGTCTGTCACTCCAGGCCAGAGCATTTAACTGTCAGGGCAAGACTCTCCAGGGCTCTCCTCTCCTCCATTATGATAATTAATGACATTCAAGAGTGGATACTAGCTAGTATCATCCTGATATAGAGTTGACCCTGGATGAACCAGAATGGTCATGTGGTATGGGCAATAAATAAGTCTCTGTTGTTTGCGAACCCTAGAGATTTGGGGTTGTTATTTGAGCGTGTTGTGGTCTAGCCTGACTGATCACATTTCTGACCAGAGTACTTTGCCATAATTTACCACATCTTCAAAAACACAGCTCTTCTCAAGGACCTGAGAGATGAGGGAGATCATCAAGTTGTTCAAGCTTTAATTAGATCTGTTGTGTGGCCAAATTCTGCTTTGCCCAGCTCTCATTCTGTGACCACTAGGTTAGAATAATTGGCTGAGGTGACTTCCTTCTATAACTGGCTCCTAGAAGTGAACACCTTATAGAATAGCTTGCAGCTGGAAGGACACTGACGGCTTTTTTTGACACCTCCACCCAAATAGTCTCTAATCCCCACAGGAAAATATCCCATGGTGAGTATACTGCCTTATAAAAATGCTTTAGGATTTAAAAAGTAAAATCAGACAAACCATAATAAGAGTTTATGTTGCAGACTGTTTAATGTAGTAGTTCATAAATTGGGTATGTCAAAATTGTAGAAGCTTAGTTCATCAGTCAGTCAACAAATATCTTAGTATCCACTCTATTACAGGCTTTGTGCTAGGTGATTGGGGCACTAAAGTACTGGTGAACAAGAAAATGACAAGTCCCTGCTCTCAGAACGCTTTCATAATGGAAGGTAACAAAGCAATAATCTTAGACACAAGCAAACTATGACCTGTGGACCAAATCCAGCCTGCAGCCTATGAGCTAAGAATTATTTTTGACTTTTTTTGTTAATCCTCACCCAAAGATGTTTTTTTTCACTGATTTTTAGAGAGTAGAATGGAGCGGGAGAGTCAGAAACATCGATATGAAAGAGACACATTGATTGCTTGCTTTCTGCATGTGCCCTACCAGGTTTGGGGATTAAGTCTGCAACAGAGGTATATGCCCTTGACTGGAATTGAACTGGGACCCTTCCGTCTATGGATTGATACTCTATCCACTGAGCCAAAGCAGCTAGTGTCCAATCATGGCTGTTTCCCCTTTTTGACATTTTTAAATGGTTGTAACAAATGAAAAGCGAATATTTCTTGGTAGATGGAAATGATATTCAATTCAAATGTCAGTAGCTGTAAAGTTTTACAGGAATATAGCCATACCCTACATGATCTGTCCTGGCTACTTTTTCAACTTCAATTACTGCAGCACTAGCTTCCACTCCTTATTCCAGACATACTGCCCCCTGGCTAATACCCAAACACTCGAGTCACCTCCCTTCCCTCACCATGGCCATTACACCATGGTGCACTTTGCCTCCTTTACTTCCTTCAGGAGTCTGAACAAATGAAACTGAATCAGAGAAGTCATTCCCACCCATTACTCTGTGTCTGCTCTCCCTGCTTAATTTTCTTCATGGCACTAGTACCCTGAGTTGGTATAGATTCATATATTGTCTGCCTACAATCACCACATTTGGAATACAAATTCCATTACACTTGAATTATCTTATTTCCTGCTGCATTCTCAGCACCTAGATCAGTGCTGGGACATAGTAGGTACTCAACAAAAAGTGAATTGTCAAATACTGAACAGTTCTAATGAGAGACAAGGGAGCAATTCTTTATGAACTAGGACACCACAACCACTCAAGGCTTTCATGGTGCAGTGGGGGGTCTATGAATGTGTTTGCTTTATAAAGTCCTAGCATCTTGGTAGACATTAAAACTAGTGACAGAGAAAAGTGGAGTTGCTATCATAAATGCAACTAAAAAATAAATCTCATCTCACCTCAATTTAATGATATCCCAAGTTATGCATATTCCCAACCTCTCTGCTAATCTCAAGTGGTAGAAAAGAGTTAAACTTAGAAACGTGCTCAGAAACAATTTTATTGTTATTTGTGTCTCTATTTCCCTAGTTACCTCTAGTCAATTGTGAAAATAATAAATGTACCTGGAATTTTCAGATCTTATTATGTCATGTTCTACACAGAAGCATCCATGTGTCCAAATACTGTATTTTCATTCCATAAATTGTCTTTATATACCTATCCCAAGAAAGGTTCCATAATGGAAGTTGTTCAATGTTCAGCTTTAATGTTATTTTTTCTAGAACCCTTAGGGTTTTAGAGTAAAGATTTATATACAAGTCCAAATCATGTTTTAAAATTAAAAAATAAGTCATACAAAGTAGTACTATATCCAAAACATAAGATGCAGGTGGTTCTACTGTATCCTAAATACCAGTAATATGCTCTATATATAAAAGCTTAAACAACCATTATGACTGGTCAACGAAATGACCAGTCACTATGACACACACTGACCACCAGGGGGCAGATGCTAAATGCCAGAGTTGCCCCCTGACCATCAGTGTGCTCCCACAGCCAACCTCCTCATGGCCAGCCAACCTCCTGCGGTCTCTCTCTTTTTCCCTCCCGGTCTGGCCAGGCTGAGGGATCCCACCTGTGCATGAATTCATACACCAGGATTCTAGTAGTGATGTAAAAGCTTCAACCACTAGTTAAAAGTGACTACCTAGGACAGAATATGTCTTTATATAGAAGTATATAATTCAATACATTCAATGATGAGGTCATAAATGAAGAAATTAATAGAAAACATTTCAAATGTCTTTTATGCCAAGAACTGTGCCTGATAGAAAATTGGACAAGCCGAGACCGGTTTGGCTCAGTGGATAGAGCGTCGGACTGCGGACTGAGGGGTCCCAGGTTCGATTCTGGCAAGGGCATGTGCCTTGGCTGCGGGCGCATCCCCAGTGGGGGGCGTGCAAGAGGCAGCTGATCAATGTCTCTCTCATTGATGTTTCTGACTTTCTATCCCTCTCCCTTCTGCTCTGTAAAAAAAAAATCAATAAAATATATTTTAAAAAAAAAAGAAAATTGGACAAAAGCTTGTTGGGCCATTTGACTAAGAACAAAGTGAATGGACTTTTCTGTGAATAACTTTGGAAGTGGGAATAGGGGAGTGAGTCAGGATGAGTCTGCTTCCTGGGGTAAAATATGGAGAGTGCACCTCAGTCCTTGTTATTTAATTCACTTTAGAGAAAATTTCCAGAGAAGGCAAGTGATACAAAGTTTATGAAGTCTTGTCAGCCATGTAGCTTTCTCATGAAAGTTATAGTTACCCCACATCCTGTGGATCTTGAACATATTCTGGTCTTATGTAAAATTTGATATTATTCTACTAGTGATATTAAGAAAAAGGGGGCTAAAGCATGGGGGAGAAGGAAACAAATTTTGCCAAAGAGTTGGGAAACCTACCATGTCCCAGAATTATTTCATCACTCTATTGATATGTCTGCATTAGTGACTTTGAAAAGATTTATGGAAGATGGCTTCCCCTAGTAGCATATCAAATATACCAGAAACAGTATTGGCCAGAATGTGAATAACAGGACAGTGAGGTTGAAGGTATTTATTTACCAAATGCCCAGTGTATCTACACTATTGTACTCAGGACTGTCACATACATATATAGGCCTATGGGGATGGAGCTTCCTAGAGTTGTGCAGTGCATACCCTGCACAACTGCATATGACTATGCTACCTGTATTAAAAAATCTAAAGACAATAGACACCGAAATAGATCTCACATTTAGATGATTAATCTGGTTATATTATAGAATTTTTAAAAGGCATTGGGTTAACCTTATTTCTAGAAGAAAATGTGTTTTGCTTAGATTAAGAAACTTAGCAGCTAAATAGTATTTACAAATGTGAGTTGAGATTTTCAAACATATTTATCTCAGTTCACAAATTCCACGCACTGCTTACCCAAACAGCTCTCTTGAGTACAAGTGGCATGGCTAATGACATTAGGATGCCATATACTCACATGGCATTAGACACAATTGTCCAAGGTATTAGCAGCTGTTTACATGGTTGCCACAGAAAAAAATATTCACAGATTCATGTAACTATAGTAGAGGCAACTATATTCTAAGCTGAAAAAAATCAGGAGAATGTTCAAGACCAGAAAGTAAGGACTATGGAGGAATGTGGGGGGAAGGGGTAATCTGGTGATAGAACAGGCATTGCCATCCATTCTGGAAAAGAGATGGCTAGAAGAGGGGAGAATAGAGAGAAAAACCTTCCCCTGGACCTAATACTGAGGAGGACCCTGAAAATGTTATATAATAAGACAAATTCATCTCAAAAAGCAAAAAGTAAAATTCATATTCCAGTGTCCAAACCACTACTATCCTGAATATGCCTTCATACTAAACTTTGATTTAAACAAGAGGAACATTAACACTAAGAAACATATTTATTTCTTTTTAGAATTTCTCTTAAGAAAAAGTTGGAAAGGGAAGGAAAAGTATTATAAACAATACTAGAAGTCCAGTGCATGAAGTTCATGCACAGGTAGGGTCCCTAGGCCTGGCTGGTGATAAGGACCAATCTGGGCCTTCCTTTGTTCCATGTCACCCCCTGGTGGTCAACGCACGTCACAGCGAGTGATCAAACTCCCAGTCTCTGTTCTAACTCCCAATGGGATACTTTGTGTGTATATATATATATATGATAAATCTCCTTATCTTTCCCTCACCACTCAGTCACATCTATATCAAAACTTCTGTTTAACTTTAGGCAATCTTTACTTAACATCAGACATATTTAATTTAGCTGGGGATTGGGTGAATATACGTTGAATATATGTAACTTTACTTCTTAAAGGGAATTCTAATATATTTGAAGAAAATCATTAATAATATTATTAAACATATAATGCTACATCTTCCATGCGGAAGGACATGTTTTCTGTCACATGCAAATTCAACTGCTTTCCTCTGTTGCCCCATTAAATGAGTTTCTGTGGTCGCAGTAAATTTGAAACTTTTAAGACCTCACTGAGCCCAGGGCACCTAAAAAAATTCTTGGTGCCTGTGCTCTTTAAGAGTTGAACAACTTCAAAAACAGTACTTAATCACAACCAATCAGTCTCTTCCTGTCCCATCAAATACATCGACGTTTTCAAAGTACAATGGAAACATTTTAAAACTCCACGCAATAATACTGGGGTGGGGGGAGAAGCGCAACTCCATCATTAGCTCTGCACATCTAAACCTGAGTTTTGTGCACGTAAGAAAAAGCTGAACAGTCTGAAGAGTCTCACTTGCTTCAAACAAGTCAGATTTCTCTCTCTCCTGCTCAATAGGCTCAAAATTGGATTCCTTTCCACCTGGCATTGAAATCCAACATGGAGGCCGGTGGCAATGAAAGGGAACTGAAAAAAATGGTGGCCTCTCTCATGTTCGCTTGGAATCTGGAGAGGTAGGAAAGTGTCAACAGCTGGACCAGGTGTCTCTCTACCCCCAGCACGGAGTTCACCCTTTATAGATGTACCGCATATCTGTCTATATACTGCATGTTTATCTGTGCTTTATACATAACAAGAATAAGACTTTTCAGCCCCAAGCATCGATTTCCCCTTTTGGGGGCACATGCACCCTTGGTGAAAATGGGTGTCTTAACAATAGCTACAAAAACTCAAGGCCATATTTGATTGATTATCCTCAGCCAGAAATCCCCAAATCAACGATGACTTAGCACTGCGTCAGTTAAAACAATTATATCAGAATCGTTTTCAAAATAAAAGGCAACAAATATATATCCTATGAAATACATCAAACATAACTGCTCAGTCAGTAACACCCCAGTTTATTTTTTTTGCATTACTCTCAGTCTATTGCGCTCTATCTAATGCTTGCTCATATAATCACAGATTCGATTACTGTTGAATTTTACAAGTTTCAAGGAGCAAAAAACTAAATTAACTTCCAAAAATAATTTTTTTTCTAGATGGTGGCAATGAGTAATTTGAAAAATCAGGTAGAAAATTTATGTGGCATACACACAGGTTTCCATTGACAGAAGCAATGAACTAACTAAATTAACTAATATTTGGTGCTCACAACCTGGAAATAAATGGCTGCAAAGTTACATGTCACAAAAATAAGTCACTGCTTCATTAGAAAATCAAATCCCTATGCCATCCACATATAAAATGGAGGGGAAATCTGCCCATTTGAAAAGATTCCAGAACATTCGTTCATATTCTTCTACATCCCCCAAACACCCCTCAGCATTTTCAAACACTCATAGCAAGAATCATAAGATGCCTAAGAAACAGAACACTCATTAGCAAATGGAGGGTGCAAACAAGAAAAGTCTTCCATGTAAGCCAATAAAAAATCCACATCATATTAAAAATTAAGCTCACTTACCTTCATTGATCCATGTTCATCACTGGAGTCTTGCACCAATTGCAGATAAAACATGAAAATATTCACCACTGCCCACTGTCTGTGCATGTTGAACACTTTACTACCCACTGGTTACCAAGTCGTTGACAATAGACAGCGAGAGAAGACTGCTTCAAAAGGCCTTCTCCAGAAGGAAAGCTGGAAACCCCAAGATTTCACATGGAAAAATAAACAATCAATTGTGATAAAAATCCAATGAAATGATTTCAATTAGTCAAGGTACGTTTTTGCACAACCTTATGCAGACAGAGAGATGAAAAAAAAAATTTAAATGCTCTCATGCTCCAAGAATAAACAGGAGGTGGACATTTTTTCCCCTTGCAATGAGAAAGCACTTTAAATCCATTTCATGCCCAGCAATTTTTTTTAAAAAAAAAACCTCTCTCTACCCTATGCCCCAGGTTCTAGCGACTTTGTACAGAGGTGGTGTAGCCACCGATGTCTGCAGCTACAGAAAAGCTGGAACCCAATTCTGGATTCCAAGCCTTTTCACAACCCTCATGGAAGCTTGCAGGAGCATGTGTCTTGCATCTGACACAGATTTTGGCAGAATACGCAGGGAAGTCTTGGCTGTTATCCTGTCACATCCCTACCAATAGCAAGGATGTTTGAAAAACTGACTCCCATGCTCAGGGCTGCTGTTATTCTAACGCAGATAACCTGTAATGTGAAACCTCTGCTCATAGGCATGACTCGGGATTGAAACTGCAGTGCTCTGTAAGGGACCTCAGATGCTCATGACGCATCCACTGCCAGTCGATCAAACATGCTTCGACATCTCAGGCATCCACAAAAATAACAAAATATCCACACACACATGGAAAACAAACGTACATAAAATGAAGAATACTGCTTTTTCAAGAAGCAACAATTAGGTTTATTTGTATGTGCCAGGAAATGGCTCCCGTACATTGCCATAAAAACCAGGCTGTCACGTTTGTGTGGAATTCTTCAGAAGCACTGGCAACGTCAGCTTTGGAAAGTGAATGCATTGACAGAATGGATGCCACAAATGGCAACATTTCAGAAAGCATCGAGACCTGCTCTACGTGCTTGCTCTTCGCTAGTTTCCAATCTTTGACTTCCAAGTTCTGGCTCTCTCAAACCCATTTTTGGCATTGCGGAAATCAAGAATGGCCTGAGAAATCTCTTCGTTGGTGTTCATCACGAATGGACCTAAGGCAGAAAGAGACATTCAGAGGGTTCTGCGTGACAACTACATGTGCTTTTACCACTAGAAATGGTAGGTGCTCCTGTCGTTCTTAACCTGAAACAATTCCAGGCATATCTGAACAGGAAAGAAGGTTATTTTCACAGCATCCAATCTCCGAGGATGGTAGCACATGTTTCCTGACTAGGACTGTGTTTGATTATAAAGACCGAACTGGAGATAAACAAAGGCAATTACATTTCATTCATCCATTGCAAAGTTGTCATCAACATTTGCAGTTCCTTTATTCAAAACATTCTTAGGTTTGGTTCTATTACCATCATTTGGGAATTGTTAGGCTTTTTTTAATTCTTCCTCATTTTTGGAGATATAATTGACATGCAACATGATATTAATTTGGGGTGTAAATATAATGATTTTATATTAATATATATTATAAAATGATCACCACAATAAATTTAGTTATACCCATTTTTTTCTTGCGATGAGAACTCTTAAGATTTACAGTACTCGCTTTATAGCACTAGCTAATGCCAATAATTGAACCGAACTGGTACAAAGAATTGGCAGATTTGGTGTCTACACAGTATATGAGACTGTGTACTTATGACAGGTCTAAGTCATTTTTAAAAATATGTTTCTGTTGATTTCAGAGAGGAAGGGATAGACAGATAGAAACATCAATGATGAGAATCATCGCTCGGCTGCCTCCTGCATGCCCCCCACTGGGGATGGAACCTACAACCTGGGCATGCGCCCTAACCAGGAACTGAACAGAACCTGGTTATTGGCTGATGTTCAACCACTGAGACACATTGGCTGGGCATGTAATTTTTGAAGACTAGTAACAGTTTGTTGACAATAAACAGGAAATTACAAAACTTTCAAAGTAAGAAAGCATCATATTTTAGATTCTCTAAGGCTGGCAAACTTTTTCTGTAAAGGGACAAATAGTATATATTTTAGATTTTGTGATCAGTCTGTTTTAACTACTCAGCTCTTGCATTGAAGCATAAAAGGAGCCACAGTCAACATGAAAATGAATAGGCATAGCTGTGTTCCAATAAAACTTTCTTTACAAAAACACGCAGTGGTTTGCTGGTCCCTTTGCCTAATTCCTAGGTTTAAATTCAGGGTTTTCTAAAAGTGCAGAAATCTGCAATGTCTGTCTCTTCCCCCCCCCCTTTTTTTACACATTTTTAGGGACAAAGGGACACTGTCTTCGACTGTACGCTCCCAAGATCTCCGGGATAAACAAGGCCAGCTCCTTGGTGGCATTTACATGTTTTGAAAGCAGTTGATAGATTTGTCCATTCAGTATAGTTCTTCTACCAGTCTGCGTATTTTCCTGACATTCCTTTTTATAAAAGTTCCTCATCTAAGGGGCCTTCAGAGAGACCCAGTTAAACTAGAACTGTATTACTTAGAATTTCTTCACCACTGTTAGCATATCGGGGCTTGGACTCCCACTATAATATGCCCTGATGCTGCTGAGGCCTTTGGAGATGTTGCAGAGAATAGGATTATCACACAAGGAGAAACAGGAGAAAGCCTCTGAATTCCTTCCTTCATTCAGTTACCTACCTATTGAGTGTTTACTGAGTGGCAATTAAAGGACAAACATTGTGCTAGGAGTTCGTGATTAATGACAGACTCCCTTCCTCCAAGGACTTCAAATCTATCACGCAGACAGATATGAAAACCAATTATTACAAGCCCTGTGACACATGAAGCGATAAAAGTATGTAAAATGTATGGAATCAGTACAGAAAGGGGAAGAAAGGTCCAGGAAAGGAGTCACAAAGGAGGTGAGGTTCAAACAGGATACGTGAAGGAATGGCATTTTGGGATGAGCATGTTGGAAACATTGAGAATGGAGGCACAGTGTCTGAAGGAAGGATCGGGGGAGGAAAGAATGGGAGGATCTGATGCATAGGAAGAGGCCAAATCCCTTTGCACTTTGAATTCCATCTACTGAAAAATGTTTGGACATAATTCTGTAGGTGATCAGGAGTCACTGAGTTAAGTGGAGAATAACGTGATCTGATGTGCAGTTTTTGAAGAAGACCCTGGAATCCAGATAGAGAAGATGTGTGACCTGGGAGACTGGCTGATGGTAGGATTATTAAGGATAATTGAGATACAGGCCATAGGAGGCTGTGGGGAGAGCAAGGATTTCAGTTCTGGATATTTTGACATGAGGGTGCTAGAGACAATAAAATGGCTCCCTGCGAGAGGTGCTTAGGACATTGCTGGACATCTAGATCTGGGATTCATGAGAGAAATTTCCTCTGGAGTCTGGAGACGGAGATTTGGATGCTCTCTGGTAGGAAAAAATGAGAGAGCCTTCATGTGTGAAATGAGTAATAAATCCAAAAGTGCACCCTGGAGAAGCCACGTTTTTAAAGCACACATGGAGGAAAGTATTGCAACCCGGAAAATGAGAGCAGGTGCTGGACCAAGGACTGATTTCCTGCATGTCATCATTTTGCTATAGTTTAGACTTGTGGGACAATTCTCTCATCCCCTAATTATTTTCCTATAAAGTCAGTGCACTTCTGGGCTTCCATTTTGACCCTTTTCTGGGGGTATGCTGGCGTTGCCTCTCAGTTTATAGTGTGCACATGGATCTTCTGGAATCATATAAAAATTTATATTCTGATTCAGGAGGTCTGGAGCAGGGTCTGAAACTCTGCACTTCTAAGTATTTCTCACGTGATGCTGATGCTGCTAGCCCACAGACCACAGTTTGACAAATAAGGGAAGTGTTACTGAAAGCTTGGAGTCCTTCAAGGTCATGTTGAGGAAGCTCATCTCAAATCCTCAAGCAGAAATAGAAAACTGAAACCAGAAAGCAAGTTTGGTGTTTCTTTTTCCTTTTTCTCGTGTTCCTTTTTTCTTTCTATTACATTACCAAATGTATTTATTCTTAAAATCGAGGTATAATAAGCATACCATTAGCTTCAGGTATCCAACATAATGATTCAATATATGTAAAATGGGCAGCACAATAAGTCTACTTAATATGCATGACACAGCTATAGCTTTTTTTCTTGTGATGAGAAATTTTAAGATTTACTCTCTTAGCAACTTTCAAATGTGCGATAGTGTAATATTAGCTATCATTGCCAAGCTGTACATTACATTCCCCAGAAAACATGTTTTTCCTTGATCAACTATAAGGGTTATAAATAAGAAAAATGTTTGCTAGTTGTCAATAATCCCATAAATCCTCTTTCAAACTACAGTTTTTCTCTTTTCTATAATTGAACCTTTGAACTCCCCTGTAATAAAAATGGTGTGCATTTAAACTCTCATGATGTAGACTCCTGGTATAGGGGAGAGAGCACAAAACATGGGATCAGGAGTTTAGTGTTCAAATCCCAGCTCCACTGTTAACAATCATATCCTATTAGAGAAGCCACAGGGCAGAGTGAGGGGCAACTGGCATTGTGCAGGGCAGAAGGGATGGTTGGAAACCAGAGAGCCTGAGTGTGAATCCAACTGTGTGGCCTCAGGCAAGCCAATGAATCTTTGCATCTCTGTTTCCTCATCTGTAAAATGGAGATGATAGAACCTACCGTATAAGTTTGTTCTGAAGATTAAATGTATTAATATTTGGAAAGCATTTCAACCAATCCTAGTAAATAGTAGATGCTACCCAAGGATTTGCTATGTAAATAAGTAGAATATTGAGATTTCGTTTTCCTCATTTATAAACACTACGGACATTCCCTATTCCAACAATGTATGACATTCTGCACTTAATTTGTGGACACATAATTCAGGACATTCCATGATAAAAAAAACAAATGCCTTAGCTAATTAAATCCCAAGTAGTGGATAGATAGTTGTGGCTATATTTAAACACAAATAAGTATTAGAATAACTTAAATGCCTGAATTTTTAAAAGTTTTTTTTAAAGCAAACAAAATGTTTTTCATTAACTGATATTTCAAGGAACATATCTTTTGGCTTACCATGTTGGACAACGGGTTCTCCTAATGGCTCCCCAGCAATTAGAACAAAGTGGCTTCTCTCAGGATCCTAAAATCAAGGTGGAAATCATCAGTCAATAAACTCTTATTTTTGAGCTAGAGGTCCGGTGCATGAATTTGTGCATGGGTGGGGTCCGGCGGCCAGGTCGAGGCTGATCGGCCGGGCGAGGGGGAGGGGGCTCAGGAGGTTGGCTGGTCAGCCCTGTCCTCTGGTCGAGCTCCAGGTACAGGGGACAATTTGCATGTTAGCCTTTTATTATATAGGATATTAAATTAGGAATAATTTGAAGTTAACATGTTAGACAAATGAACAAAGTTTCTAATTCTGAATATAAGCTCCAGATATATAGTTTGTGTAGTACTCACTATGAAAAAAGTTTATTCCTTAAGATTTTTGGTGGCATTTTCAACATAAGTCTAGACCGGTGGTCAGCAAACTGCGGCTCATGATTTAATCATATCTTTATGTTTAAAATATGTTCAAGTATTCCTATGCCTGAATATATTTATACATCTTCACTTTACCTATCCATAAAACAAATTTCTGCCAAAATTTGCTGATTTGAACTCAGATAAAAATCAAAGTATAAGCCTACAAAGGTTTCTGTTAATTCAAATTTTAAAAATAGATGTCATAAATCACATACACTAAAGATCAGTGCTTTAGCTTAATTCCTATTTATTCTTGCTTTATACACAATGCTAACAATCAGGATTTGTGGTTATCATATCTATAAGAGATTCAAAGTTAGAAGACAGACAAGTACTTGTGGATACCAATACAATAAAATAGTTTAACATCAGTTATGGAAAATAAAAATACCTATATAAAACTTAAAAATTAGTCTAGGTCCACTTACATCATACTTTATAGCTCACTGATATGTTGATGTCCCAAGGTTATGAATAAGTGAAATTGTGCATAATAGAATCTAAGCCCACAGGAAAGGAACAGGTTTCTATCTGAAATGATTTTTTAATTTCATGTTTAAATGACTAAAAATTCAACCAAAGAAAGAACAGGTTTATTCTCTAAAGACTTTGGAGCCAACCATCTGTATCATGATGCACTGACTTTTTTTTTTCAGGTTGCTAATATTTTTTAATTTAATCATTATTGTTCAGTTTATTAATTACATTGTTTCCCCCTTTTTCCCCCTGTAGCTCCCCTCCACCCGGTACCCATCCCACCCTCCGCCCTCACCTTCCCCACTGTCCTCTCCCATAGGTGCATGATTTTTGTCCAGTATCTTGCTGCACCTCCCACACCCCTTTCTCCCCAAGAATTGTCAGTCCATTCCTTCTCTATGCCCATGATTTTGTTATATTGACCAGTTTATCCTGGTCATCATATTTTTAATTCACTTGATTTTTAGATTCATTTGTTGATAGATGTGTATTTGTTGTTCATATTTTTTATTTTTACCTTTTTCTTCTTCCTCTTCTTAAAGAATACCTTTCAGCATTTCATATAATATTGGTTTGGTGGTGATGAACTCCTTTAGCTTTTTCTTATCTGCGAAGCACTTTATCTGACCTTCAATTCTGAATGGTAGCTTTGCTGGGTAGAGTAATATTGGTTGTAGATTCTTGCTATTCATCACTTTGAATATTTCTTGCCTCTCCCATCTGGCCTGCATTGTTTCTGTTGAGAAATCCGCTGACAATAGTATGGGTGCTCCCTTATGGGTAACTAACTGTTTTTCTCTTGCTGCTTTTAACATTCTCTCTCTGTCTTTTGCTCTTGGCATTTTAATTATGATGTGTCTTGGTGTGGTACTCTTTGGATTCCTATAGTTTTGGGTTCGGTGCGCTTCTTGGACTTTTAAGTCAATTTCTTTCACCAGATGCAGGAAGTTTTCAGTCACTGTTTCTTCAAATAGGTTTTCATTATCTTGCTCTCTCTCTTTTTCTGGAACCCCTATAATTCAGATGTTGGTATGCTTGAGGTTGTCCCAGAGGCCTCTTACACTATCTTCAATTTTTTGGATTCTTTTGGCTTCTTGCTTTTCCAGCTGAGTGGATTTTGCCTCTTTGTATTTCAAATATTTGACTTGGTTCTTGTGGTCCTCTAGATTGCTTTTAGGTCTTTGTATAATATTTTTTATTTTAGTCAGTGTATGCTTAATTTCTAGTTGGTCCTTTTACATATCCTCATAGGTCTCATTCATTTCCTTGTAGGTCTTGTTCATTTCCTTGTGGATTTCATTAAGTTCATCAGCCTTTTCTAGGGGCCTCTTGAAAAACCTTATAACCATGGTTTTGAACTCTATGTCCAGTCGTTTCTTTTCCTCCATTTCATTCACATCTAATTTCTTTCCATGTCTCTACATGGGGGCTGCTTTCCTGAGTTGGTCGATTAGCTTTGTGTGGTAGATGTCTTCTAAGGGACAGTGGCTCAGCCTCCCCAGTTACCTGAGGTGGATACTCTTGCTGCAGCCCTTTATGGGTTGCACAGTCTTGTTGAAGTTAAGCCTAGATTATTGTTGTTAGCACTAGGAGGGTTTGACCTCCAGGCCAATTGGCTGTGAGGGTCAGCTGTGCTCAGGTTGGATGGGTGGAGTCTCCGGGCTGAGCAGGCACCGTCAGCTCCACCCTATGCGGCACCTGGGTCTCTGTGCCGGGTGGTAATGGCTGCAAGCACCTCTGAGAGAAAGCTGCCGCCGAGCTCTACCCGCTGCCGGACATTTAGCCTCTCGCCAAATGAGTCTGCACACACAAAGTCTCACCCAGGGTTATAAAACAATGCAGTCCGGTGGTTTCCCCGAACGAGAGAGCAAGTCATGAGTCCTCTCTGCAGGCTCTCGCACCTTCTGCTATTACCAAGTTTATGCACGCTCTCCACAAGCTCGTCCTCTCCACAAGCTCACAGTCCTCTGCCGCGCCCAGGTTTCAGCGTGCTTCCCTACTGTCCAGTTTCACCCCATATGAGTGTGGGTTCCTGGGACCTCGGGACTGGGGAATCAGTGCAGTGGGAAGCCTTTGTCTTTGCAGCTGCCTGCCATCTCCCCTTGCTTGTGCATGTGCAGGGCTCCAAACCTCTAACTCTGGGCGTATCTTCAATGCTGCCCTCCGCTGCTCCTCTGAGTCACAGTGTCCTATCTTTACTTTTATTTGAGAAATTTTCACTCAGCCAGCTTTCCGATGATTCTGGATGATGTCTGTTCTGTTGTTAAGTTGTAATTTTGAAATTTCTGTGTGGGGCAGCAAGATAGGTGTTTACCTATGCCGTCATCTTGGTTCCTGATTCATGATGCACTGACTTCTAAAACTGCACGTTTTTTTAGTTGAGAAGATGCATCTACAGTTTATACATTTTAGAATAATGTTTTAAAAAGTAAAGCATGAGTGGGAGGATGGGGGTAATGGGAGGATAAGGACACATATGTAATTCCTTAATCAATAAAGAAATTAAAAAATAATAAATTTTGCTCCTTTACATATTACTTAAATCAAATGATGACTTTCAATTTATAATTCGGACAATAAGATAAACAGACAATTGCATTTGGTCTGAAATGAAAAATTGCTAAACTGCTGTGTATTGAGGCATTCAGGGGTTTGTTTTTCATTGCAGAAATCTGAAGGATGGTCCAAGCTTCTTCTAATGACTTTTCCACGAAATTAACCTCCGAGCGGCCCCTTCTGCTAACCTAAACCAGATGGTTTGTATCTTTTTCTTTTTTTAATGTATATGTTCTCTTTCCTTAACTAGTGAAAGCTAATGATCTGTCTAGATATTCAGATGAGTGCTGATATAGTTACAAGTTCCAATTGCTGTTATCCTGAAAAGTCCTGCCTATGTTGCGTGAGCTCGAGTATTATGTCAAATGATGGAGATCATGCAAAAGCAGATGATGGAAGTCCTGTTTAACACACGAGTCCCTTGTCAATCGAAGTCAGTGCCTTTTGGGGGTTTGACGAAAGACCCCAGACAAAAGTAACAGAGGCCACTTATTTCTTCAGGTATAATTCCCCCAACTAAAATTCATGATCTTGCCGAAACCTGTTTGGCTCAGTGGACAGAGTGTCGGCCTGCGGGCTGAAGGGTCCCTATTCGATTCCAGTCAAGGGCAGGTACCTTGGCTGTGGGCACATCCCCTGCAGGGAGAGTTCATGAGGCAGCTGATCGATGTTTCTTATCAATGTTTCTAACTTTCTATCCCTCTCCCTTCCTCTCTGTAAAAAAAAATCAATAAAATATATCTTAAAAATAAAATAAAATTCATGATCTTTCGGGGCCCAGACTATGTCTTTTTCTTTCCATGTTTTCTTTTTTTTACTTCTTTTTACTTTGGTGCACATTCTCAGAGTTCCTGGTTCAGAGTTAGGCCTTTCTTTGTTTACTTAATAATTTATTTTTACAAATTGCTCTTGTTAGGCCATAAATCTTATTGCGAAGATATGTCTTCGGTCCCACTGATGCCAACAGTAAATTAGTGAAGCCCAGATGAAGGCTCTATGACTCATTTGAAGTGGTGATAAGTTCTACACTATGAGTGCAGTCATAGTTTGTTTGATTGATTAGACTCCGGGAATGAATCTAAGGGCATGCTTTTGCTTCAAGAACATTTATTATAGTGATATATTACCTGAAGAAGTTACCAGAAAGAAACTGATTTGTAGCATGACTTAATTGCACACAATTGTTCTTACTAGATTTCATTGTTTAAACTGCTTAGGCCAATTAAAAGACAAAACAATGAACTATTAACAGTTTTTAAAAATTAATGGCTTGTCAAAATAGAGAAAGAATCATAGATGGAGAGCATATAGACAGCTCTGGTATAGGGGGTGTTGAGGGGTGAAGGGATTGAGCAAAAACCGAGAGACAGAGAGAGAGAGAGAGAGAGAGAGAGAGAGAGAGAGAGAGAGAGAACGAACTCATGGACATGAACAATGCAGTGATGGTAGGAAGGAAGGGCATGGGTGGAGGTGGAAGAGAACATAGAGGGGATAAATGAAGATGAAAAATAAAATAATTTTTTAAAATATATAAATAAATAAAAATTAATAGCTTGCCATGAATTTTTACATGTAAGCAAAAAAGTTATCTCTAACTTTAATAGGATGCTTTGTCTTATTTTTGTCTTCCCATCTTTCTTTTAATCAAATGTTAATCTGTATTAATTTAATGAATTCCCTATGAATGGCCCCAGTTAAAGAGCGCCATTATTCTCAAGTATGGTTTCGATGGCATCCCGCGAGAAACTGATTGCCTATCTTGACTAACAACAAGTAAATTTGCTAATCTATGAGGCTTAAGGCCTTCTCAATGATACTATTATAAACATGGGGCTGCAGGCAAGATCAAAACTTTCAAATCAAACCATGTGCCCCTGATCAGGGAGCCATCCTGACAATCAGAGTACCTACCCACCCACGGTGGGCCAGAGCAGCACAGGGAGCCTTATCTCTTGAAACGGAGACTGTTCCAAGGTAGCCAGCACAGCCTAGCCTCTGTGTTAAGAAATAATGCTCCCTGTGTTGCTCTGGCCCAGTTAGTACTTGGCAAAAGTTAAGGTCATGTGGAAGCCATTGTTGGAGTTAGACAATGGCTTTCCTCTAAGACATCAAAGGGTCTGGATGAAAGACTCTACATATAGTATAAACCAAGCCTCCTGTCGTTACTGCCTGACATGGAAGACTTCAGAGTATGGTAACACAAGACAACCTGCCTTCTGAGTGCTAGAAGGAAGCCAGGGAGTGTATCAACTCCTCCTTCTTGGCCACTAATCAGTACAAATGGGATTGGGAAGAGCACTGGGGAGTCACATTTTCCTTCTTTATCTAATTCTCAGGCTAATCTAGCTCCTTGAGGGAATCAAGGTCTTTTAGTGCTCTTTGCTTGCTGTAGAAACTGTCCTGTGCCCTAACCCTTAGGGCCCAAGGTATGAGCCCTCATTAGGGAACATGTATCTAGCACGGGTATTTGTTAAATAAAGTGTTATGTCAGTAAATTTTCCAGCTAGCATTTTTGGGCACCCATTATGTACTAGACCAGGAATTAGCAATCTTTTCCTCATAAAGAGCCAGAGAGTAAATATTTTAGGCTTTGTGGTATCTAGTCTCTATTGCAACCACTCAACTCTACCATTGTGGTGTGAAAGCATCCACAAACAGCAATGAATGGGTGTGGCTTTAGTCCAATAAAACTTAATTTACAAAATGGTTTGAATTTGCCTATTGGACATAATTTACTGACCCATATGCCAGATACAGAGTCAACTCTTGACATATGTAATCACATATATTCTTTCTAACCTCATCCACGCTCCATGCAGTTGGCATCATTATTTCATTGCAGACAAAGAAACTGAAGCTCAGAGAGGTTAAGAAGCATGCCCAAAGTCACACAGCTAACAAGTGGTAAAGCCAAGATTCATACCTTCACAGTCTCTTCTCTGCTGTAATTTAAAGGGGACTTTCTACTCTTCATGAATATAAGCAACGCATGCAGATTTAAATGTTAACTTTTAAAATAAAATTTTTCATAGAAATCTTTCTAATGCCTTTATGGCTCAGACATGTGTATACACAGCAATAATTATAGAAGTGCACATAACAGAATGATGCCCCTGAAGCTAGGAGCACTGCTTATCAATACACTGATGGTTTCACCCAATTCTTTTCTATCCTGGCTGACTCCCGTCTTTCTGACTCCCCTCGGCATTTCTTTCCGCTGTTCCATTTCAGCTTCCAAGTACTTAACATTAACAATGTGCCTTCTGCTATATTATACACAAAGAACTGAGGTTATCAAGTGAAAGAGGATAGTGCTACAAACTAATCTGCTGTCAGTAGGTTCTGGCCTATATGTAGCTTCCATGCCTCTTTCCTGCATGGGGCTGAAAGAAATAAAATTGCCATTTTTGTATGTCAAAAGTAGCAGTTTCATAAAGGTCAACTTAATAACAGAGAGCATAGACACTGAGATAGAAATTTCATCTGGGGCCCATGAGTTTTTCTTCTATTTACTTCACAGTTCATGGTTACAGATGATTAAGGCAGCAGCAGACGAGCTGCCAGGAAAATGGGCTAATCCTATATAATAAAAGGCTAATATGCAAATCTACCAAATGGCAAAATGACCAGTTGCATGAGCTTCCCCCTGGTGGTCAGTGCGCTCCTACAGGAAGAGCACCACTCAGCCAGAAGCCGGGGTGATGGCTGGCGAGCACACTAAGGATGTCCAACATACCCCAAGGGCTCCTGGACTGTGAGAGGGCACAGGCCTGGCTGAGGGAACCCCCCCACCCCCAGTACACAAATTCTGTGCACCAGGCCTCTAGTATAGAATATTTCCTCAAATCCATTGCATTCTATAATGCCAGGGTCACAGGGCCAGCGTCAGTCAGATTGCCTCTCCACCTGTCGCTTGCACAGTGAAACAGTTTTTATCCCCACTTTTCAAGATCCATCTTTTCAGGATCTTTTGCAAAATTGGCTCTTCAATCTTCTTTATTAGAATGATGCAAACCGGTCAGATTGGCTTCATCGACACACAAGATAGTAGGTGAGTGAATCACCCAAGGGAATGAATAAACATAGGAAAGAAATTTGGTAACCTGGGGAGGGAAGCTCTAAGACTCCTAAAATACCAGAAAGTTTACTTAAAAAGAAGGGCTTTAACACGAAAGAACTATAAAATGCATCACAGGTTTCTCTCAGTTCAAAATGGGGGTGACTTCTAAAGGGGTTTCTGTGAGTATGTGCACATCGATGCTTATGCTTCTAAATGGCTGATCTATTTTCCCTTACACTAAAAATAAACCAATTGTATAAAGAAAGAGACAAGGAATATGTGCTGTCTCCAGATTCAAATTTCTAGGGATATACAATAGGGACATGGATGATTTTTGAAGACGAGAAATCAGTATTGATAAAACCTTAAAATAAATGAATAGAAATAACAGAAGTTAATGAAAGGGGTGGATAAACACTGGAGATTCAGGCATCTTCCTACAAAGTAGTAGAAAGTACAAGTTAAGAAAAATTAAAGATTGAAATACTCACCTAAGGATATTTTTCCATTGATTTTCAGAGAGTGGAAGAGAGGAGGAAAACAGAGAGAAACATCGATGTGAGAGAAACACATCAATTTGTTGCCTCCTATACGAGCCCTGGCAAGGGCCCTGGCCTGGGAGAGCCTACAACTGCAGGCACATGCCCTTGACCCAGAATCGAATGTGGGACCCTTTAGTCTATAGCTCTATCCACTGAGCAACACTGGCCAGGGCAATTAAAGATTTTTAATTTTTACCTTGTTCTCCACCTGGACACTGTCACCTTCCCCCAGCACTGCTGTGTAATGAGGTTCTATTTTTTCTTGTGCATCATCAGGCCCTACAAAAAAAAGGTGACCCACTAAATAGAATACTCATCATAGTACATTTATCATATGGATACAAATCTGGTTAACTACATAATACTGTAAAATTCATTCAATTTCAGAAATAACAGAATTAGGACTCTTCTTAAGTCTCTTGGTTGATTAAATGTACATTATTAAACTCTGAACCTGGCTGGTTTCCACTGTAGAAAAGAACAGGGAGGTAAATCTTACATTATGCTTCTTCCATTTACACCTTTTATGTAATCAACTAATAAGCAAAGTCCCTGACATTATATGCTAAGAAAAGTGTTTCCTTGAGTAACTTATAAGGCTCATAAGAAATAAGTATATTTAGGGAAATCATCAACAATTATTTATTGAGCATCTACAATTTCTAGTACTGAGAAAATACAAATAAATGCAAAGCAAATTCCTTGTATACAAATAATTCAAAATGTCATTGGCAGAAACAAAATAATATTCCCAAAATAATAAATAAGTTAATTGAAATATAAGTTGGATAGCCAGTGAACTATGAATGAAGAAGGCTCAGTGCTAAATGTTTTCAGGGGGAAGGGGGATCTTCAAGATGGATACATTTATATCCCTTTGGTACTAAGAGTCACAGATGAAATAATACAAATGAAATTGTGTCTGAAAGGTAACAATAAAGTGATAAGCAAAGTTCAAAGAGAGAACAGAGAATGCAGGGGTTAATTCAGGTCTAGGGACATTAGGAATTTGTTATGGAGGAGTTATGACTTGAACAGAGCTCTAGTATAGGAACCACACAAAAAGCAAAGTTAGGATAAATGAAGGGAATCCTATCTAATAAAAGAATAATATGCAAATTTGACCATATTTTCACCACACCCACAAGCCACACCCACAGCCACTCCTACCAGCCAATCAGGAACAGATTATGCAAATAAACCCCAACCAAGATGGCTGCCACCACTGAGAGCAGGAGGAAGGCTTGGGTTTCCCTGGCAACAGAGGAAGCCAAGCTTTCCTCCTGCCATTGCTGGCCTAGGCCTCCACTCAATGTTACAAAGTTTGAATTATAAAAGATACAGAAATGGCAGCAGCCACTGAGCTGGAGAGAACAGAGGCTTGGGTTTCCCTGGCAATTGAGGAAGCCAAGCTTTCTGCCTGCCATTGCTAGCCTAGGCCTCCACTCTAGGCTACAATGTTTCAAACAGAAATGGCTGCCGCCACGGTGCAAGCAAAAGGCTTGGCTCCGCTCCAGGCTACAAAGTTTCAATTGTAGACATAGATTAATCCCAGATCCCAGGGCCTCCACTTGGGTCACTGGGAGGGGGTGGCCAGCCTGCAAACCTCCACAGGCCCCTTGCCAAGGCCACCCCTCACCCCAAGAGTATGCCCACCCTGATCTGGGACACTCTTCAGGGCAAACCAGCTGGCCCCCACCCATGCATCAGGCCTCTATCCTATCTAATAAAAGAGTAATTTGCAGATTGACCATCACTCCAACACACAAGAGGGCTGCCCCCATGTGGTCAAAGATCCTGCCCCCATCCAAGATGGCTCCTACAAGATGGTCAGCAGGGGAGGGCTGTTGGGAGGTTCCAGGCCCTGCAAGGGAGGGCAGTTGTGGGCGATCAGGCTAGCAGGGGAGGGCAGTTGGGAGGGACCAGGCCTGCAAGGGAGGGCAGCTGGGGGTGATCAAGCCTGAAGGGGAGGGGAGTTAGGGGTGACCAGGCCGGCAGAGGAGGGAAGTTGGGAGCAAACAGGCTGGCAGGGGAGCAGTTAGACATCAATCAGGCTGGTAGGGGAGTGGTTAGGGGCTGATCAGGCTGGCAGGCAGAAGCAGTTAGGGGCAATCAGGGAGGCAGGCAGGTGAGCAGTTTGGAGCCAGCAGTCGTGGATTGTGAGAAGGCTATCCGACTGCCCGTTTAGGCCCGATCCTACTGGGATTGGGCCTAAACAGGCAGTTTGAACATCCCTTGAGGGGTCCCGGATTGGAGCAGGTGCAGGCTGGGCTAAGGGACATCCCCTGCGCTCCCCCTCCATGCACGAATTTTGTGCACTGGGCCTCTAGTTCTAGATAAGAAGACAGTGCAAAGGCAAGGCACTGGGAATATGTAGGGCATCTCTGGGAAAACAGTGAATCTTCTACCATTGCTGGAACATTCTTCCAGAAAGAATTATGAAAAGTAGACTAGAAAAGTAGATGAAAAAAAAGTAGATGGAAAAGTAGATCAAAGTGAGACCTGAGGGCCATGCTCATCCTCATAGAATGGAGGGCCTTTGATGAAAATGTGTGAGTGTGTGTGTGTGTGTGTGTGTGTGTGTGTGTGTGTGTGTGTGTGTGTGAGAGAGAGAGAGAGAGAGAGAGAGAGAGTTAGAGAGTTAGATCTCTATCTTGGAGAAATAACTCTTGGAGCAGAGCACAGAATAAGTTAGAGGGGGTGGATAACCTATTGGGAGTTTATTGTAACAGTCTAAGTGTAAATGAATTGTAGTCTGAACTGAGAATGTGGACACACAAAAATAGGGGTGGATGTGAGAGGTAGAGTTGAGAAAGAATCTAAAGGATTTGGTAACAGTGGGAGAGAGAATAATCTAATATGATTCTCAGTAGGAGCAGAATAATGTAGTGACCTGAAGATTACAACAGTGCTTTCTCAAGAGAAAAAGCTAGAGAATGAAGACGCGAAGGCAGAATAGAACAGCCATGGGAATGAACAACAGAAAGTTCTAAGTAGGGTAAGAAGCTCAGAAAGATGTCTAGGCGGATACACCTACAGGACAATAATTACCAATAAGGAAGTGCTTATTGAAATAAAAATAACGGCTGAAGGAGTTATTATATAAACAGAAACAATTTTTGAATTTTGTGAATATTGCTTAGAGTCAAAATATAGCTATGTTTTCTAGAGAAATCCTCCACTTTTCTGATAATCTATATGAACCAACAGGGTTCATTCTGATACACAGGAGCATGAAATAGGATTATAATAGGGAAGGAGTTCTCAAGCCCGAGTTAATGTGTTCCCAAGGTTCCCAAGGGGTCTGTGCATAGAATTCAGAGCAATCATGAACTAGGATGGGAGATAAGTTACATCTTTATTTTCACCAACACCTAACTGAAATGTAACCTTTCCTTCAGTTATGAATTATAGCCAACAAAGCACAGTAGCATTAACTAGACCAATGACTTTGTCTCCAGTAGAAACCACAGATGTTTTCTTTTCTCTCTTTTTTAAAATATATTTTATTGTCTTTTTTATAGAGAGGAAGGGAGAGGGATAGAAAGTCAGACACATCGATCAGCTGCCTCTTGCAGACCCCTCACTGGGGATGTGCCTGCAACCAAGGTACATGCCCTCGACCAGAATCGAACCTGGGACCTTTCAGTCTGCAGGCTGACACTCTAGCCACTTGAGCCAAACCAGTTTCAGCAAAACCACAGATGTTTTCACATCACATTACAATGTTACAGCTATCTCAAAATACACTTTACGCTAATCACTCATTAGAATTCAGAGTAGACCGGCTGCTGGGTCATGTTATTTCAAATGCCATTAGAGAAGCACACATATAACTATATCACAAACTTGTTCTTTTAACATTTTAATGACTTAAATGAGTTAAAGAATACATCGTTCAGAGGTGGGGCCTGGGCAAATGTCAAAAGGGTCTATGGCACAAAAAAAGATCAAGAACTTCTGTCCCAGCGGTAGGGGTGTTTAAAAACTAGTTTTTGCCTCTAAGGTTTGTGGGGAGGGGAGGAATAGACCAACCAAAGGACTTGTATGCATGCATGTAAGCATAATCAATGGACACAGACAGCAGGGCAGTGAGGGCATGTACTGGGGGGTGGAAGCAGCTGGGGAGAGGTCAATGGGGGTGGGAAGGAGACATGTAATACTTTAGACAATAAAGAATTTAAATTAAAAAAAATAAAACTAGTTGTTGAAGACAAGGGGGAGAAAAAATCTGATTTGCAGTGTGTGCCAATTTATGTGGTGTAAATGCTCTCACTGTGGCAATTTCAAGCTACCAATGTGAGGTCAGGGAAGAGGTGACAACCAGCTCCTGCAAGCTGGAAGGGACCAGCCCCAGCATATCACTGAAGGTTTCTTCTCCATCCAAGATTTATGCCAACAAGTGCCATGAAAGTGAATGATAGAACTGTTGATTTTACACTCATGCAAGGCTTTGACAATAAAAGAGAGTTCTGGGAATCTAAGAATAATCTCATTTAAAAATCAAGGAATATTTTTAACTGTGATATGGAGCAGGATTTTATTAAGCATGCTTTACTGAGATTTTCTAGGAGCAATGAATCATGTCTTTACCTTCAATTAATTCATACATAAAATCCATTACTCACATGGTCTACTCCTGGTGCCTAATCTTATCATGCAGGATGGTTCCTGATACATAGACTCAAACAATTTCACAGCCCCTTTCCCTATTATTTTAATGGAGCAAGCCAGCAAGAGATAGCATTCAAAAAGAACGCTGGATTGGGATTTCTCTGCACCTCCTATGAGGGGCTTGCTTGAGTATGGTGTTCATTGGTCTGGGAGAAAATCTTTATTTAGAAACAAAAAACTCATGTTTTCCCATGAGCTCTTATTCTAGCTTTATAAGAAACTAGAGGCCCAGTGCACAAATTCGTGCACAGGTGCAGTCTGTCTGGCCTGCCCTAATGGAAGCCAATCAGGCTAGGCTGGCTGGGGAGAGGGAACACTAGAAGTTGGCTGGCCTATCCCATCCCCAATTGGGGTGGGGCCAGCTGGGGAAAGGGGCTGCAGGCAGTTGGCCAGCTGGTCCTGCCCCCTGGTCGAACTCCCTGTTGAACTCCCTGTTGAGGAGACAATTTGCATATTAGCCATTTATTATATAGGATGCCATTTCTGCTTACTGTCCTTGCTGATCCAGGAAAGGAAGCACAGAGTTGATCCTCAAGAGCCCCTTTGAAATGCTCTCCTGGAAGGGAGACCTTTCTTACAGATATTCGAGTCAGGTTTCCAGGTTAATCATTATATACCTTACCTGCTGTATTCTTTTATGAAATATTTAAAACAGGATCAAAGAAAGCAAAGACTGATTCTATCATCAGGTCATTTCTATGCTATTTAACCCATCTGGTTATCGCCTGAGAATGAAATCAGTCTCCAAGAAAATATATTTTATTGTTTCTGACTACTTTGAGTTATAAATGGAGCCAAATCAGATAATAAATAGTTTCCATTGAGCAGCTTTGCCAAGAATGTTAAACCTAATAGTGCAGTTAAGGAAAATTTAACTGAAAACAATTGAATTATAAATATTTTTGTTTGCCTAAACAGTTATAAATGGGCAAAATATTTAAAAGCATATTTTAAAGTCAGTGCTACATCTATAGTATGTGATTAATTGCTGTGCAGCTTTCCCCCACACTCTAGCTTTCCCTTCTCTTTGTAAGAACTGCTGCCCCATTTACTCTATTCCACGTGCTCTGGAACTTCCATCATAGACTTTGACATCATTAATTTCATACATACTGTTGTAGCCTTCTTATCTAATTCAATCAAGCTCATTAACTGAAAAAGACAAACTGTATTAAACATTTTATTTTAAATGAAAGTGTAATGGTGCCTTCATCTGGCAATTTTTAAAAAAGAAAGTGACGCCCAAACCAGTTTGGCTCAGTGGATAGAGCATTGGCCTGCGGACTGAAGGGTCCCAAGTTCGATTCTGGTCAAGGGCATGTTACCTTAGCTGTGGGCACATCCCCAGGAGGGGGCATGCAAGAGGCAGCTGATCGATGTTTCTCTCTCATCGATGTTTCTAACTCTCTATCCCTCTCCCTTCCTCTCTGTAAAAAAGTCAATAAAATATATTTTAAAAAATAAAATAAAATAAAACAAAAAGAAAGTGAAGGCAGGTCTACTGATTGGATTGAAGCACTATCTTTCCTTATAAAGCACGTACATAATGAGCCACTGAAATCCTTCTAGATTATTATAGTTTCCCCCAATCTTTTACTGTCACCTCTCTCCTACTAAGTCAAAGCTTTTCTTTAGTCCATGTTTGCATCTGACTTAGTTGTTCTAGAAAAACTAACTTTTCACATTATTTCATTAATTTACATCTTGTTTAATTAAACTGCATAATTGCAATTATTGGTGCAACTGGCATAAACAGATTTGAGAGCACTCATAGTAACTGCCAAGTTCACCTGGATTTGGCTGGAGGGAGTGGCAATGGGCAGGTAGCTAGGGGAGCTTATTATCCTGATGTTCAGGCACCTCACTCAAGGTCATCACCATGGAATTAAGCACATTAGTCAGTCCAGTTCGTTTTGGAGGGCTTCTAGTGTGTTTCCTCACCTTTCTTTTCTTTTTTTAAAAATATATTTTATTGATTTTTTTACAGAGAGGAAGGGAGAGGAATAGAGAGTTAGAAACACCAATGAGAGAGAAACATCGATCAGCTGCCTCTTGCACGTCCCCTACTGGGGATGTGCCTGCAGCCAAGGTACATGCTCTTGCCGGAATCGAACCTGGGACCCTTCAGTCCGCAGTCCGACGCTCTATCCACTGAGCCAAACCGGTCTCAGCATCCTCACCTTTCTTGATATCTAGGAGTCATGTCCAACACTACCCAGAACCAGAAGCAAAGAACTGAGCACAAACAAAGCATGAACAATTACTTATTTAATTAAATAAGTTTGAAACACTTTCCTCCCCATAGGTCAGTTAGCTATCAACTCAATAACCACAAATATGTTTTATTCCTAAACATATTTTCTAAGCCCCAACAGCACTATTATGCTTGATAATAGTCCTTCTAGGGGACTGGAATCCGGGATGATACACTGTCCCAAGCTTCAGGGATACAGGATCTAAACTTTTCTATCCTTTTGACCCCTGTGGTAATGTGTAATGCCATTTTCACTACAGCTATAGGAAGGGGTTCGGTGCTAGTATCTGTGGGATCTACTAGTTTTCTGACCATGTAGTTTTTTTTAATTTTCTTTAGATTTTTTTAAAATTGTATACTGCAAAGATTTCAGCTGAGAGCTGATCACAGGACTTGCTGCCTGTGTCAAAGATATCTCTCTCCTATACATTTTTAGAGCTACTGTTTAATTGCCAGCTTAGAAGGCTTGAAAAAAACCAGTGTATCAAAAATTAAGATCACAGACAAGCAAAGCATAAGACATCTCAAAGGCACATTTAAAAAAAAAATAAAGAGTATTAATTCTATTCAACTTATTTTATTTCTGTTAACTCCTTCTTTTCTTCAGGGTGTCATTAGAAAGCCATTCCATGGCTTCACCATACTCACTTTGAAGTTTAAAATGTTGGACTAACTTAGATATCCAGCATGTTCTACTGTTCAAAACTTCACTTGTCTATACTCTAAATCTACTGATGTTAATCTTTTAAGCATTTCCTGCATCAATTAGTATTTTAATAGTCGACCTAATCTCCATTTTATGGAATTGCCTCAGATTATTTTCTGAGCCCCAAGTGTTGTCTATTTAATGCAGCCAGATGCACAAAGTGTGTATATATAATACCTATTTAAACAGAATAGAGGTGCTTGACATTTTGACAAGAAGAATCACTTGCTTATCAGCTCCTATCATCTGTGGCTGACAGGTGCCATCCTGGTTTCATAAGGAAGATAAAATTGAGGCAAGGTCAGAATGCATTTTTTGAATTCTCTCCATAGATGTTATAAATCAGTATATGTTCAATAGCTATTTCAACTTTGTCATTTCTTTTTCTCTAGTGATCTATTTTTGTCCTTTTGTTTTTTCTCATTAACATCTCTGTTAGGAGGTCCACAGAAGGAAAGAAAGGAGATAATATTCAAATGAGGTCATCTGGCCAGTCACTCATTGACTAGAGTCCCAAGAGGCCCATTTTATAAGGTAAATTCTCTCTAAGGTCCAGTTTACTCTGGACAGATGCAAGTTCACTCCCATGCTATAGACTGTGACCCCATTTCCTGCCAGATGTGTTGCATTTGTGGCTCATGTTCACGAGGGGACCTAGGCCAATGAGTAGAGATGACTCAGGAAAATATGCCTAACCTACAGAAAAACAAATCGATGTGTAATTCATTCTTCCCAGTTGAACTGTTGAGCTTTTTACCTATAAATTTCTTAGACTAAAGGTCAAAAAACATGGCTATGACTACTGATTAAAACGGGTTTTGAATTATTTGTTCATTTTCTCCCCTTTCTCCTTACAACATTTTAACCAGAATCAAACGTTACTTTTGCAGTGCCCACTAAACGTTTTTATATTTTTAAATGGTTGAAAAATACTGAGAGTAGTAGTTCATGATGTAACTTAACTTCTTCAATATAACCTTTTCTCCTGTCTTTCCTTTTGATTCAAAATGGCCTCATCTAGCACCTGACTTCACTTGCCTCCTTCCCCTTTTCACACCCACTCCGTTAATCACTGAGCCCTCGGGACAATACAGTTCTGGTCAGCATCAAATAATCTTAGGAACCAAGCCTCAGGTCTGTATATCTCAGAAACAGAATTTTAGTCAAACTGGAGATAACATCTAGGCCTCAGTTGTGTTTCACTCCAGACCCAGAAAGCAGAATGACCCCACTGACCCCCCCATCCTTAGGAAAGCAGACAGAGCAACACAATGGCTGACATCAGGACCAGCTGCAATGATCAGCTACCTCCTATCCCAACACTGACCAATCAATAACGACCCGGACCACAACTCCCTTATCAGCACAATTAATGTTTGCCTTGTATATAACCCATCCCCTAGAATAGTGGTCAGCAAACTCATTAGTCAGCAGAGCCAAATATCAACAGTACAAGGATTGAAATTTCTTTTGAGAGCTAAATTTTTTAAAATTTAAACTTCTAACGCCACTTCTTCTAAATAGACTTGCCCAGGCCATGGTATTTGTAGAAGAGGCACACTCAAGGGGCCAAAGAGCCACACGTGGCTCACGAGCTACAGTTTGCCGATCACTAGAAAACACGGGGAGCCGGATGTTAGCACTCTGGCTCACCTGTGTTTCCAAAATTGGCACCATTTCCTTAAGTAAACCTGTACTTTATTTGCTACAAACTCCTATTCACATCATATTGGGCTTTGATGTTTGCAGGCAAACAAACCCCTTTAGTTCAGTAATAACAGCACATGAAAAATACATGAAATTCACAGTTCAGTGGCCATAAGTACAGTTTTATTGAAACAGCTACCACAATGATTTCCATACTACTTATGGCTGCTTTTATACTACAAATACAGGAATGTAAATATTAAGATACCTAGGAATAAACTTAACCAAGGAGGTAAAGGACCTGTACTCAGAAAATGACAGGATGCTGAAAAAAGAGACAGAAGAAGACATAAACAAATGGAAGAATATACCGTGTTCATGGATTGGTAGGATCAACAACATTAAAATGTCCATATTACCTAAGGCAGTCTCTAGATTCAGTGCAATCCCCATTAAAATACCAATGACATATTTCAAAGACCTAGTACAAACTCTCCAAAAATTCATCTGGAATAAAAAAAAAGACCCCGAATAGCCACAGAAACCTTGACAAAGAAGAAGAAAGTTGAAGGGATCACAATACCAGATTATCAAGCTAAATTACCAAGCCACTGTTCTCAAAACTGCCTGGTATTGGCACAAGAACAGACATATAGACCAATGGGATAGAACGGAGCAGAAATTGACCCATGCCATTATGTTCAATTAATATTTGACAAAGGAGGCAAGAGCATACAATGGAGTCAAGACAGTCTCTTCAATAAATGGTGTTGGGAAAATTAGATAGATACGTGCAAAAAAATATGAAACTAGACCACCAACTTACACCATACACAGAAATAAACTCACAATGGATAGAGACTTAAACATAAGATGGGAAACCATAAAAATCTTAGAAGAATCCATAGGCAACAAAATAGCAGACATATGTTGTAGTAACATCTTTACCAATACAACTCCTAGGACAATGGAAATTAAGGAGAAAATAAACAAATGGGACTACATCAAAATAAAAAGCTCCTGCAAAGTAAAACAAGAAAGCCTACTGCACGGGAGAATATATTTTCCAATGTTATCTTGATAAGGATTTAATCTCCAAAATTTATGGGGTAATCATACAACTTAACAAAAATAAGATAATTCAATCAAAAAATGGGCAAAGGACCTAAACAGACACTTTTCAAAAGAAGACATACAGAAAGCCGAGATATATATGAAAAAAAATGCTCAAAATCACTGATAATCCAAGAAATGCAAATCAAAACATCAAGGCACTATCTCATACCTGTCAGAATGGCTACCATCAACAAATCAACAAATGACAAGTTCTGGTGGGAATGCAGACTGGTACAGCCACTGTGGAAAACAGTATGGAGTTTCCTCAAAAAGTTAAAAAGGGAACTCTCATTTAACCCAGTAATTCCACTTCTAGGAATATATCCCAAGAAAACAGAAACACCAATCAGCAAGGATACATGCACCCCTATATTCATAGCAGCACAATTTACAATAGGTAAGATTTGGAAATAGCCTAAGTGCCCATAGGTAGATGAGTGCATTATAAAACTAGAGGCCCGGTGCACAAAATTCATGCACAGCAGAGGGAGGCGGGAGGGGGTGTCCCTCAGCCCAGCCTGCACCCTCTCCAATCTGGGACCGCTCAAGGATGTCTGACTGCCCGTTTAGACCCGATCCTGCTAGGATTGGGCCTAAACAGGCAGTTGGACATCCTTCTCACAATCCAGGACTGCTAGCTCCAAACTTCTTGCCTGCCTGCTTCCCTGATTGCCCCTAACTGCTTCTGCCTGCCAGCCTGATCAGCCCCTAACCACTACCCTGCCAGCCTAATTGATGTTTAACTGCTCCCCTGCCAGCCTGTTTGCCCCCAATTTCTCTCCTCTGCAGGCCTAGTCACCCCTAACTGCCCTCTCCTGCAGGCTTGATTGCCTCCAACTGCCCTCCATTGCAGGCCTGGTCCCTCCCAACTGCCCTCCCCTACTGGCCTGATGGCCCACAACTGCCCTCTCTTGCAGGCCTGGAACCTCCCACTGTCTTCCCCTGCTGGTCATCTTGTGGTAGCCATCTTGTGTCCACATGGGGGCAGGATCTTTGACCACATGGGGGCAGCCTTCTTGTGTGTTGGAGTGATGGTCAATCTGCATATTTCTCTTTTATTAGATAGGACAGTGTCCTGGTACATGGATGGGGGGCCAGCTGGTCTGTCCTGAAGGGTGTCCTGGATCAGGGTGGGGGTTCCCTTGGGGTGTGGGACCACCTGGGCAAGGGGCCTATGGTGGTTTGCAGGCTGGCCACGCCCCCCAGCGACCCAAGTGGAGGCCCTGGGATCTTGAATTAATTTATGTCTACAATTGGAACTTTGTAACCTGGAGCAGAGCCAAGCCTTCTGCTCACTCCATGGCAACAGCCATTTCTGTTTGAAACTTTGTAGCCTAGAGTGGAGGCCTAGGCTAGGGCTGCAGAAGTTTGGCTTGCTCCATTGCCCTGGCAACCCTAGCCTCTTCTCTCTGCAGCTCCGTGGCTGCCACCATTTCTGTTGGGATTATGTATCTTCTATAATTGAAACTTTGTAGCATTGAATGGAAGCCTAGGCCAGCAATGGCAGGCAGAAAGCATGGCTTCCTCTGTTGCCAGGGAAACCCAAGCCTCCCTCCTGCTCTCAGTGGCAGCAGCCATCTTGGTTGGGGTTTATTTGCATAATTTTCTCCTGATTGGATGGTGGGCATGGCTGTGGGTGTGGTTTGATCTGTGGTATAGTCAATTTGCATATCACTCTTTTATTAGATAGATGTGGTATATCTGCACAGTGGAATACTATGCTGCTATAAAAAGGAATTCTTACAATTTGCAACAGCATGGATGGAACTGAAGAGCATTATGCTAAGCAAAATAACTCAGCTGGAGAAAGATAAATATCACATGATCTCACTCATTTGTGGGATATGATGAACAATATAAACTGATGAACAAAAATAGAACCAGCGTCATAGAAGCATTGAACAGACTGTCCAACCTATGAGGGAAGGGAGGGGGGGTGGACGAGGGAGTATGAGATCAACCAAAGACTTGTATGCATGCATATAAGCATAACCAATAGACACAGACAATAGGGGGGTGAAGGCATGTTCTTGGGGGTGGAAATGGCCAGGGAGAGGTCTACAGGGGAAAGGAGACTCATGTAGTACTTTAAGCAGTAAAGAATTTAAATTAAAAGAAAAAAGACAGGAATGTGTCATTGCATCTGAAACTGGATGGCCCACAATGATGAAAACATTTCCTACCTAACCCTTTACAAAAAGTTTGCTGCCCCTGCTTTTACTCATTCTGCACACACACTTCTGGTATCCTCACCACCTTAGAAATCGTATGTTTTGATCACTTTCCATTTGTGCAAGATTATTTTTTTTTCTCCTGAAATCATAAGTCTGGGATGCTACCTCCAAAAAAATCGTTTGTGTGCACATGGTCCTATGATACTACCATAATTTTTTCACATTTTCTCAAGTGCTAAAATAAATGAATTTTGCTTCTGACCCATAATTCAAATGCTATTTCAGTGAAAGAGGGACTAAGCCCATTTCTGCTGCATAAAATCAAAATACATGGGTTTGTGTTACTATGATTTTTCAGGAAAAAAATGATTTAAGGCAGTTGAATACCACTTTTGGAGAAGTTAAGAATGGTTTAAACAGCTCTGGGTATGTGTGGCCTTCAAGTCCTGAGCAGATGTTATCAGTAAGCCATCTGTCTGGGGCTAACAGTATATTGCCCAAGGAGGTGACAATGTTAGGGCCCCAGGAAGTTCAATGTTGAGGAGGCTAGCCTACCAAACTGGGGTGGAAAGTACCCAACTTCAAGAGATGCTCAGAAATGGGATTCTTGGCCTACATCTTGGAGCAGTCAGGTGCTGTTCCCCACCTCCCATCCACACCACCCATCACTGTCCATATGGGATAGGAAAGGAGAGAGGGGAGGCTGGTTCTTTTACTTTAGGTTTTCCCAGAAGGAAAGCCTCTTATGCATATTTGAGTACAAGGAGTTTATTTGGGAGGCAGTCCTAGGAAACACCAGTCTAAGAAAGTTAGGAAAGGGAAGACAGACAATGAAGGGTGTGTTGTCAAACACACCCCCACAGTAGGCTGCTTGAACATAATCCCACAGGAAACTTTAGGAAAAAGCCTCACTTACAGGCTCAGAGTCATCCAGGAATGTTAATTCTTCAGCCCTGGCTGGGGTTAGAACAGCCTTCCCAGATTTCATAGAAAGCCTCAAGCCAAGAGACCTAGACATTACTGGCAGCAGGAAGTTGGTCAGTGGGCCCTGAGGAGCTAGATAAGCTAGATGGTATGGTCACTGCATTGTCATTGTACAAAGAATATGGGGTGGAGTGTAGGAAGTGAGTTTGAGGAACTCTTGGTTCTCGTCCTGGAGCTAACCCTGGCAAGTTAAGTAACTGACTTTATACTTTACTTTGTTCATCTCTAAAATGAGAGTTCCTTTAGTCTTGCACATCCCTTCTAGACTAGACTCAACAAGTGATATATTAGTGTATACAACCCTTAGAATAAGAGAAAATCATCTTTCACCTCATGGGGAATAGATTTCTGCTCCCCTCGAAGCCTGCTAGAACTCCATCCCTTGATCAGTGTGGAGGTTGTCAAGATCTTAGCAAAGTGTCAAGCCACATAATCGTGCCTGGATCTTATATCTGCACACAGGCCACAGTAACATGGCTGATGTCACGACTGAAGTCTGTCTTCTCCTCCCTCTCTGAACATGCTGGAAGCTGAGTGGTGACCCATCCTGGGTATCCCGGCATATACTAGGATGTAAAGAGAGCTGATGCGGGACAGAAGGAAGTGTAGTATTCAATTACATAAAAAGGTTCATCTTACCTTTCCTACCTTTCCTCCCCTTCAGTAATTTAAATTATATGGCAATGGAGGCAGCACACACATCACTTACCGATATATGCATTTCCAGAAATGGTATAAATGAAGCTTGTCCATCCTGAAAAAGGGCGAGAAAAATTAAAAGGTTAGTGTCTAGAATATCAAAAGGAACAAAGTAACAACAATACTTAACAATATATGTCTACATGAAATATAAACATATAAATGTATATAAAAGATAAATTTGCAGATGAAATCCTTTATTTCCTTTTAGATATATATTTAAAAATTTAATTTCTGTGAGCTGTTCAAAACACACACACTCTCACACATGGATACACACACACTCCTAAACCTAAATGATTTGGCCCCAAATGTTGCTGAGCCACCCAAATAGACAGTGTATAATTTGGTTGGCCATATATATATATATATATATATATATATATATATATATACCAACTGCCATATTAAATATATATATATATATATATATATATATATATATATATATATATATATATATATACACACACCAACTGCTGTATCAACAAACTGTCCCTTCCAGTTCTAACATCATGCTAATAGCTGCAACACACCAGCCTGGCTTATCTATAGTTCATTGTCCTTCTTTCTCTCCAGGAACAAAAATGCCAGAAATATGTTTTCCTTTACTTAGTTGCGCGCTAGTCTTCATTGAATTCATTTCTTCTTATCTATCCTAAAATAAAGTATGAAATCCATGGATGCATAATCTGTGGGGCCACAAATGGCTTTTGGACAGCCTGTGCACTGCCTGGAACTGTCCCCACAATTGTTCCAGTGTGGAAACTTTTCTGTGAAGAGGGCATACAGCACTCACCAGATTCCTACTGTGACCCATGGGGCCAAGAGCTCGGAACCATGAACCACCTGCCTGTGGATCTCTGAGTACCAGCACTGGACTTTCACGGACATTTATGTATTGTACTTATGGTCCAGAAGAGATGCTGTGGTGCCATTGAAAGACATCCTATCTAATAAAAGAGTAATATGTAAATTGACCATACCTTTGCTACACCCAACAGCCACGCCCACCAGTCATGCCCACCAGCCAATCAAGAGCTGGGGTGGGACCAAGGCAGCCAGGGCCAGAGGGGTGGGGCTGAGGCAGCCCAGGCTGTGGGAAGAGGGGCTGAGGCACCACGGGTTGTGGGGGGCGGGGCAAAGACCACCAGTGTCCACTGGCCAGGGAGAAAGCCTGGGCCGGGGCGGGGGGGGGAGGCATGGCTGGGATGAAGTCAGCCATCTGCCCCATCTCAAGGTGATGGCTGGGTCCCCAAGGCCTAAAGCCTCTGCCAGAGGCTTTAGGCCTTGGGCAGGCTGGGGGTGAGTGGTCAGTAGGACATCCCCTGAGGGCTCCCAGTATGTGTGAGAGGCAGGTTGGGCTGAGGGATCACCCACTCCCAGTGCACGAATTTCATGCACCGGGCCCCTAGTGAATCTATAAATGGCAAGCTCAAAATGGAATTGGGATGTCACTCCATGCCTTCAGTGGAAAAGGAAAAGATACCAAGGGGGTCAAAAAGAGACAAAATGGGAGATGTATCTGTAATACTGTCAATAATAAAAAAGGGAAGGGAGGGGAAGAGAAGGGGAGGAGAGGAAAGGGGAAGGGAGGGGAGGGGATGGGAGGGGAGAGGAGGGAATGGAAGGCAGGTCAGCATTCAAAGTGGAAGAGCAGGGCTCTAACTGAGTCCTCTAGCAGAGGACACAGTTTTTTTATCTGAGATTTTACTAAAATAAGTTTTAAGGCCTCTGGAAGTAACACTACTTGCTCATAGCTCACTCACACTTTTTCTCCCTTATTGACCCACCCTCTCAGTCTTCTCAGTTCAGTCTACCATCATCGAGTGAACATTTACCACTCACTGTGGGTAGAGATAGGAACATGAATAAGGCACAGCCAAATTTTCAAGTCATATAATTTCAGGGAGGGAGGTTCATGGAAGATGTAAAAATACATGCTAACAACTTACAGCCCCAATTCCATGTGTCTTATCTGGATGGGCTGGCTCTACTAGAGGACTTCTCTCTCTGCTTTGTACTGATGCTAAGCTTCCCTAGTCCTATTTAGCCTGATTTATACTAAAACTCTGGGACAAAACCCATTCCTTCCCTTCCTTAGCTGCTTTTCAAAATTTTCACCATTGAAAATTGTTTAAATTTTTCAAAGTATAAATATCTTTATTATAAAAAGTAATACACATAACTTGAAAATACGGTTGTGGACAAAAGTAGATTTATAATTGTGAATGAAATTCTTTTGAGTGAATAAAGCTATCATAATAATCTGTATGTATTCTTCTGTATGAACAACTATAAACCCTCCTTTGCCCATGCCTGTATTTTAACACCATGAAAGTATGTGATGTAATCTAAACAAAAAAAATCTTTCTGCAATCTTCATACTTACCCTGATATGAATATTGTTAGTAATTCTGTATTTGTACTTTAAGTTTCTTTTATCTTTTATGCACTATATATTGTTTGCTTAAAAACGAGAATTGACTCAATGATCTGTTTGGATACATTTCCATGTAAAAATTTAGATAAATAACTCATCCTTGGGAAGGAATGCAAAGCATTCCATTATAAGGACACATCATAATTTATATAAGGTATTAAAAAGTAATGGCTTCTGAATTTGACAGAACCTCAAAGTTTTCACCTGCTCAACTGGGTTTTTATTTGGGATTATTTTGACCGTTCTCATATCATGTCTCTTCTACCCGCTTTGCTTCATTCCTACCCACTCTGCAAGCAGAAAACTAATCTACACATCATTGCCTGGGTCTATTTTCTTTCCCTGTTTATTTTCTTACCTGATCCAAAAGGACCAAATATTTGCTTAAAGGAATGGCCAACTCAATATATCAAGTACATTCACCTACTTTTGCCATGTGAAAAAGTCTTCTATTAGAATATAGAATCCCACTTCATTAGTAATAACATAATTCATGTTACTACTTGAAAGACACGGGGTTAGAGGGAATGGTATAGGACAGTGGTTGGCAAACTCATTAGTCAACAGAGCCAAATATCGACAGTACAATGACTGAAATTTTTTTTGAGAGCCACATTTTTTTAAACTTAAACTTCTTCTAACGCCACTGCTTCAAAATAGACTCACCCAGGCTGTGGTATTTTGTGGAAGAGCCACACTCAAGGGGCCAAAGAGCCGCATGTGGCTCTCGAGCTGCAGTTTGCCAACACCTGGTATAGGAACAAGGGTGATTTCCCTTCCCCCCCCCCTTCTTTTTAAAATGTGATCCATCTTCTCTTGCTTCTGTTAAACTTAGATTAATTTCATCAAGCGTTATTTCTTAAAGCTAGAGCAAAGTAGGAGCCAAATTAAGAACCACTGTATTTTATTAGAATTCCTTCTCTGCCTCGCATCAGCAAGGAGTTATCTTGTGAGATTTTTCTTCTTCACTTTCTTCCCCCACCTCTCCTCCCACTTGTATGTCCTGCACTAGGAATGATATGATCCCCACATTTTTATTGTGTTGTCAGAGGTCACTGCCCCCTACATTTTCCTGTCTTCTACAAATGCCTTCTCCAAGCTACTGGCTCTTTGCAGCTGGGAAACTCTTCCCTTTCCTCAGGCAATAAGAAAGAAAATGCGCTGGGACGGAGGTCACATTTTACCTCTGGCCCTGTAGGACAGCTTAATCAGTAACACATTTAAGTCCGAACTCCCTTAGTCAAACATAAAAAATGTAAAACGTTGCTTTTAAATATGTAAATCATTTTCTGTGGCATTTGCTCTCATTTCCATGGAGGTTCCCAATTCTTGCAAAGGTCCCTGGTGAGAGCTTTACTTGGCCTACATTCCTTGGCTTAATCCAGCTCATTTTCCTTCTGCCTCTCAGTCAGTCTTAGAGTTCATTAGTTCATTGAATTTTACAACTACTCCTTATACATATATGTGTTTTAGTAAAAAAATAACAAAATAACCCAAAATGTGCATGTCTGCATGCTTATATCTGTCAGTGTACAGAAGTAAGTGTAGATACATCTGTGATTTCCCCTAGATGTGGTATCTATAGAGAAGGTACCACCACTATGATCTGATAAGGGGGGGGAAGGGAATGTGGGGATGGGGACGCAAACTCCAAAAAAAAAAGTTAAAGTATGTATACTACCACACTTATTGTCATAAAAATTATTTATAAGGGTAGGCATATGTTTAAGTGAATGACTTAATTTGGGGGGGGGTGTACTTAAAAATAAGCAGAATGAAAAAAAACACACAGAAAATAATGGTTCTGAGGTTGATGACTAATGACCCCAGGTGTAACCATTTTATAAAGTGTTCTTTTTTTTTAATCTTTATTGTTGAAAGTATTATATATGTCCTCCCCTTTTCCCCCTTGCCCTTTCCACCCATTTCCCTCCCCCACCTCAGGCTTTCAATACCCTATTGTCTGTGTTGAAGGGCACTGCATATATGCCTATAAATTCTTAATCTCTTCCCACCCACCCCCTCCTCCTTCCTTCTTCCCTCTGAGATCCGGTAGTCTGTTCCCTGTTTCCAGGCCTCTGGTTCTATTTTTATTTTTATTTTCAATAAAATTGGCCTTAAATTCCTGGGAGTTCTCTAATTATTCTTTGTATTTAAATGTCAGCCTAAAGGTAAGTATTCCATAGCAATACTTTTATTAAGAAATATGTATATTGCCCTAGTCAGTTTGACTCAGTGGATAGAGTGTTGGCCTGGGATTTGAAGGGTCCCTGGTTCGATTCCTATCAAGGGCACATGCCCGGGTTGTGGGCTCGATCCCCAGTAGGGGATGTGCAGGAGGCAATTGATCAATGATTCTCTCTCATCATTGATGTTTCTATCTCTCCCTTTCCCTTCTTCTCTGAAATCAATAAAAATATATTTAGAAAAAGAAATGTATATATCTCAATCAAAGTTGTGTGTACCACAATCAAAGATGTGTGACTCTCAAATAGAGATGTGCTTGCTCGTAAGTAAGAAGGTCAGAATTTGCCTCCAGGAATACTGAAAGTCAATAGTAGCCAGGAAGTCAGGAGGCATGTGCAAAAACACTGCCTTATCCAGAAAGCCTTTTACCATGGCCTTGATACCTGGCTAATTGTTAGGTCTTGGTGTTCATACCTGTAAAACGAGGGAGGTGGCCCAGAGGGTCCTGCCCTAACATTCTATGATTTTTATAACTTGAAAGGACCCATCAATATTGGCTAGTTTGCACATAATTTAACATAAACTAAATTCATAGACCATTGTGCTGAGGATCAGAATCAAGAACATTCCAGAGAAAGTACCCTCCCTATTTTTTCCTGCAATGATCACTAAACCCCAGAAGCCATCATACCTTTAGGAATAGGCTGGGAATGCTTTGCTCCTTGGTCCAATTTGAAGTCCAAATATAAGGTTGGTGTGCGAGTGTAAATCTTGGACTGAAAAGAAAGGGGAAACCATCAGCATCTTTCCAAGAATAGGGTTCTTCTTTACTTCAATTGGGCGCTTCTAGATGGGCCTGGGGCCTGAATCCATTATGTACAATTCCTCCCTTGGAAGGTGCAGTTAAAGCAGGGTATGGGGTAGGGGCTGGATGTTTCGCCATTACAACTCCCTCTTAAGGGTTTTGGTCTAAAAGTTAGCCTTCCTGCCGAACTGGTTTGGCTCAGTGGATAGAGCGTCGGCCTTCAGACTGAAAGGTCCCAGGTTCGATTCCAGTCAAGGGCATGTACCTTGGCTGAGGGCACATCCCCAGCAGGGTGTGTGCAAGAGGCAGCTGATCGACGTTTCCCTCCCATCGATGTTTCTGACTTTCTATCCCTCTCCCTTCCTCTCTGTGAAAAATCAATAAAATATATTTTTAAAAATAAATAAATAATAAATAAAAGTTAGCCTTCCTGGCTTTACAATATGGGTGACAAGCTATTTCAAGATGGTAGCTGGCTTTACAATATGGGTGACAAGCTATTTCAAGATGGCAGCTATCTCCCAACAGCCATTTCTCAAATACAGTCAGATTTTAATCATTTACTGGCCAGTAATTGCTCCAAATTTCCACTTGATATGGCTCATCCAACTGTATATTTCTTCCCTAGGTCTCAATAAAGCTATGTGTATTTTGAAATAAAAAAGGGACCTGTAAGCATTTTTTATTTGTTCTAACTTGGACTTCTTGGGGAAAAAAAAAAGATGGTCTACTATTGCTGGCTTGAAAAAGCCATGACTTCAAATATAAGAAACACAAACTTTTGCAGGATTTTCCATTCTACACAGTGGCTTTGATTCTGGCAACAGTTAAATATAGTTTGTAATTCAATATGATACCATTCTGAATCACTGGCATAGATCAAAATCCAAGGGATACTCACTGTTACTATAAACTTGATGATGCCTCATTGCTTATCATAAAACCCAGGTGCTGGTTTTTTAAACTTAAAATACAAACAAAAAATGAAAAAGTGCATAATGCTATCTTTGGCAAGGATATAGAGTAATGAACTTTCATACACTACTGGTGGGACTGTAACTTGGTATAAAACTTTAGAAAACTGCTTGGCAGTATGTAATACAGGTGAATATGTGCATAATCTGTGACCCAGCATTCCAACAGAAATGTTCACCTAAAGACATGTACACAAATCTTGATAGTGACATTTTCAGTAACAGACAAGTGGAAATAGTCCCAATGTCTTTAATGATAACATAAATAATGAATTGTAATATACTTATACAATGGAATACTACATAGCAAGGAGGATGAATGAACCCAACCACAAATAAGAAGTCAGATAAATCTCACAAGCATAATGCTAAGCACATGAAGGCAAACACAAAAGATAACATACCATACTAGAGGCCTGGTGCATGAAATTCATGCACTGGTGTGGGGGGTGTCTCAGCCCAGCCTGCATGCTTTCCAATCTGCGATCCCTCTCACAATCTGGGATTGCTGGCTCCCATCTGCTCACCTGTCCCTCAGACTGATCATCCCCCAACCAGTCCCCTGCCAGCCTGATTGACACTTAACTGCTCCCCTGCTGGTCTGATTGCCCCCAACAGCCCTCCCCTGAAGGCCTGGTTGCCCCCAACTGCCCTCCCCTGAAGGCCTGGTCACCCCCAACTGCCCTCCCCTACAGGTTTGGTGGCCCCCAAATGCCCTTCCCTGTAGGCCTGGTTGCCCCCAACTGCCCTTCCCTGCAGGCCTGGTCACCCCAAACTGCCCTCCCCTGCAGGCCTGGTCCCCCCTAATTGTCCTTCCCTGCCAGCCTGGTTCCCCCTTAACTGCCCTCCCTGTCAGCCTGGTCAACCCCAACTGCCCTTCCCTGCAGTCCTGGTCACCCCCAATTGCCCTCCCCTGCTGGCCTGGTCCCCACAACTACCCTCCCCTGCCAGCCATCTTGTGGTGGCCATCTTTGACCACATGCAGGTAGCCATCTTGTGCAAGCATGTGAGGGTCAATTTGCATATTACCCCTTTATTATATAGGATTATTCCATTTCCATAAAGTTCAAAACAAAGCAAAACTAGCCCTGACCAGTGAGGCTCAGTTAGTTGGAGTGTTGTCCCATGCACCAAAAGGTTGTGAGTTTGATTTCAGTCAGTGCGCATACCTAGGTTGTGGGTTTGTTCCCCTATCAAGGTGCTTATGGGAGGCAACTGATCTCTCTCTCTCTCTCTCTCTCTCTCTCTCTCTCTCTCTCTCATCTCCCCCCCCCCCCGTGTCTACTTCCCTCCCTTAAAAGAAATGAGTAAACTATCCTCAGGTGAGAATTTTTAAAAAGCAAAACTAGTCTTTGTTGCTAAAAGTCAGAAAAGTGGTTACCTTGGGAAGTTTGGTAACTGGATCAGTTTAAAGGGGGGCTTCTGGGGCCTGATAATGTTCTGTTTCTTTTATTTTTTTTTACTTTTTTCATAAAATTTATTTTTATGAAGTTGCAACTTAAATACAGTGAAATACCAAACCTGAAATATAGTATACAGCCTTTTTTTTTTGCTACGTTTTGTTCTTTGCCTATACACCTATAACAAGCCAAAGAAAACTATCACACCAGGCTTCCTCATGTCGCTTCTGAGTCATTACCCCCAAAATTAATTTGCAAATTAAAAAAGTCTAACTTTTGAAAAATATGATAGATAATAAATGGGCTATTTCACAGCATTTGATACATTTTGATATATATATATATATATATATATATATATATATATATACCTGAAAACATCAATTAAGATAGTAAGCATATCCCATCACTCTCAGAAATTTTCTCATGCCTCTTTGTAATCCTATCTCGTGCTCCTTATCCCCCAGCAACCATTGCCTGCACTTTATTGAATTTTATATAAATGGAATCATATACATGTAATTTTTGGTCTTGCTTAATTTACTCAATAATTATGTTCTGTTTCTTGACCTGATTTCTGATTTCATGACTGTGTTCACTTGATGAAAATGCTCTGAGCTGTACACTTAATTTTTATACTTGTTTGCATATATGTTATACCCTGAGTGGCCAGATTATTATGATCTCTGTATAATAATCTGGCCACTCAGTGTGTGTGAGTGTGTGTGTGCGTGTGTGTGTGTGTGCGCGCGTGTGTGTGTGTGTGTATTAGAGGCCCTGTGCATGAATTTGTGCATGGGTGGGGTCCAGCCAGCCTGGCCAGGGGGAGGGGACATGGGCAGTTGGCCGGCCTGCCTGCTGGTTGAACTCCTGGTTGAGGGGGCAATTTGCATATTAGCCTGTTATTATATAGGATATACACTGAGTGGCCAGATTATTATGCATTCAGAGATTATAATAATCTGGATACTCAGTGTATACACACACACACACACACGCATATATATATATATATATATATATATATATATATATATATATAAAATCTTTATTGTTGAAAGTATTACATAGGTTCCCATTTTCCCCCATTAACCTCTTTCATTCCACTCCCATCCCTCCCAGGCCCTCACCGCCACATTGTCTTTGTACACAGGTTTTGCATATATGCATACAAGTTCATTAGTTGATCTCTTCCCATTCACCTGCCCCTGCCTTCCCTCTGAGGTTCAAGAGTCTGTTCATGCTTCTATATCTCTAGGTCTATACATTATTCTATATAATAAAAGCCTAATATGCTAAGTGTCTGACCATTCCACTAGTTGCTATGATGTGCACTGACCACCAGGGAGCAGCTCAGACCACTAAGGTTAGCTTGCTACTGGGGTCCATCCAATCAGGACTGGGCGAGGTGAGCTGGACACACCCTGGGTCCCTCCCGTGGTCCCTCCCTGGCTGGCCTGCCCCAATAGGACCCAACTGCTCCCCATCAGGACTGGGCTAGATGAGCCAGACACACCCTGGAGTCCTCATTGCGGTCCTTCCTCAGCCCAGATTGTGCACCAGTGGGGTCCTTCGGCCTGGCCTGCACCCTCTTCCAATCTGGGATCCCTCAGAGGATGTCAGAGAGCCAGTTTCAGCTGGATCCCCAGGAGATGTTGGAGAACTGGTTTCATTCAGATCCCCGCAGGCCAGGCTAAGAACACCACCAGTGCATGAATCTGTGCAACAGGCCTCTAGTATTTTAATAAAGGATTGCAGTTATTAAAAACATGGATATGTGAATAGTGGAAAATTGTTGGGCTCTGAATTATTTTCTCATTCATAAAGGCATCATTTTGCAGAGAATAATTATGTAAATTCCACAAAAACATGGACATTATGTTTATCCAAGGCAAACCCACTGTGCCTGTTACATAGTAGGTGTTCGATAAATATCTATTGAATGATGTTTCCTAATGGAAAATCTCAGGTATAATAATAAATTTATGTACAGTATGCATAGGATATTCATCAATGTTTTTACCTACAAAGAACTTATATGCATATATGCATGTAGCAAAATGCCTTTTTCAGGAAGGGTGATTTGGTATGATTAAAGTGTACATTTGTATATTAAACTGTATAATAGAGAATTATAACTAATGCTATCAGAAAATTATTCCCTTTCCTATGACTTTTTAATGTACTGAAGCTTTGGGCTTTAAATGGTCGGGTAGGTGGTTTTATATGGCTTAGGAGGTCAAGATGCATCAATACAGCTTCAAAGACAGGAAAGCAAACTCCCTTGTGCATACATAAACGAAACCAGAAAGCCCTGTGCCATCAAGTGCTGCCTGAGGCCAAAGATTCACAATCAATCTGAAGAGCTTGAAACATATAACATAAGGGGAGCACCAGCAAGATGTAGGAGCTGATTCTCTAGCATCATTAGGTGTAAGGCACCATATGGAAAGAATCTGGTTTTGTCTAATGAAGCCTTCTCAAATTACCTCTAAGAGGATCAAGGGCAAATGTCACATAATATCAGATGACTCCTCTATATGAGCAATATTTTGTTCTCTTCCAGAAAAAGAACCCCTGTTTGGTTTAAAGGACATCTCACATAGCAAAATGTTCACTGATACAATGCCTAGGGCAGGAAAAACAAAGGAAAAAAATAAACAAATGGGACTACATCAAAATAAAAAGCTTCTGCACACAAAAGAAACCAGCATGAAAATGAAAAGGGAACCCAATGTATGGGAGAACATATTTGCTGATAAGGAGTTAATTTCCAAAATCTATAAAGTACTCATACAACTCAACAAAAGGAAGGCAAGCAATCCAATCAAAAATGGGCAGTGTGCCGAGACCGGTTTGGCTCAGTGGACAGAGCGTCGGACTGGGGACTGAAGGGTCCCGGGTTCGATTCCGGCAAGGGCATGTACCTTGGCTGCGGGCACACCCCAGTAGGGGGCATGCAAGAGGCAGCTGATCGATGTCTCTCTCATCGATGTTTCTGACTTTCTATCCCTCTCCCTTCCTCTCTGTAAAAAATCAATAAAATATGTTTAAAAAAAAAATGGGCAGTGTACCTGAATAGACACTTCTCCAAAGAGGACATATAACAGTCCGAAACACATATAAAAATTGTTCCATGTCACTAATCATTAGAAGGATGCAAATTAAAACAACACCTCAAAATGGCTAAATCAACAATCAAGTGCTGGCGAGGATGTGTAGAAGAAGGGACCCTAGTACATTGCTGGTGGGAATGCAGACTGGCACAGCCACTATGGAAAACAGAGTGGAGTTTCCTCAAAAAACTAAAAATGGAACTTCCATTTGACCCAGTGATTCCCACTCCTGGGAATATATCCTAAGAAGCCAGAAACAACAATCAGAAAAAATATATGCACCCTATGTTCATAGCAGCTCAATTTACAATAGCTAAGATCAGGCCATCAGCGGATGAAAAAGCTGTGGTACATTTACACAATGGAATACTATGCAAAGTGTATAAAAGAAGGATCCCTTACCCTTTGAGACAGCATGGAGGGACTTACAAAGTATTATGCTAAGTGAAATAAGCCAAGTATCACATGATATTACTTATATGTGGAATCAAATGAACAAAATAAACTGACAAACAAAATAGATTCAAAGACATGGAAGCATCCAACAGACTGAAGATTCCCAGAGGGAAGGTGAGGGAGGGAAGAGATCAACCAAAGAACTTATATGCATATATGCATAACCCATGGATATAGACAATAGTGGGGTGAAGGCCTGGTGAGGCGCCAGGACAGGGGAAGAGGAGTGCCAATGGGGGAAAAAGGTGACATCTGTAATACTTTCAAAAACAAAGAGAATTATTTTTAAAACTTCAGAAAACACATATATGTCTTTCCTAGCCTCTACCTCAGTGGCAGATGGAGCATCCCTGCCTGCAACAGAGATTAATCACAAAGAGGTTCATTTTTTACTAATATTCTCCCAGAATGTAGTCAGAAAAATAATCTTGACCTGGAAACCAAGTCTCTGATGCTAGGCTTGCTTTTCCTGCTGACTAGCAAAAAACTGTTCTTCCTGGGCTTAGTTCACTCATCTGAAAATCTCGTCTTCAGGTTCACTGATGTTAAAGTCCACCTCTGATTCTAAAATTCTGAATCAGAAAAATCAATGTTTTCCTCCACATTTTCATTTTTAAAATTCCCTTCTGACTTCTCAGACTAGAGCTATAGGAAAGTGAGATGTGGCTGGGGTGAGGAGGGCAACCAGGCCTATTCCTGCCCTCAAACTCAGTCATCAATCTTTTTTTAAAATATATTTTATTGATTTTTCACAGAGGGGAAGGGAGAGGGATCGGAGTTAGAAACATCAATGAGAGAGAAACATTGATCAGCTGCCTCCTGCACACCTCCTACTGGGGATGTGCCTGTAACCAAGGTACGTGCCCTTGACCGGAATCGAACCCGGGACCTCCCAGTCCAAAGGCCGATGCTCTTTCCACTGAGCCAAACCGGTTAGAGCTTAGTCATCAATCTTGCTGTCTGAGCTAGCTTTTACTTTTCTTTCTACCTCTAATTTCTCAGCCTCATTTATGTTGTCCAAAAAATCGTAACTTATCTAAGACTGCAACTATATAGATTCACATGTATGTGCGCAAAACACACAGAATTCTGTACTTATTCATTCATAAATTTTTAAACAGAAACCAATTAGAGACATTACAACATTACAAAGCCACAAATACATGAAAATGACTAAAAGGAAACTTTTAATTTATTTTGAAGTTGTTTTTCATCACCTTATTAACCTAAGTAGAATTCTGATTCTAATATCCTTTTGATGGTGAAAATCAGATTATTGAAGATTCAAATATAACACACATCTTGAATAATCAACTACCCCAACCTAAAAGTATATTATTCTATTTCAATTAATCAATAATATGATAAAATTCTCAAATACACATAGTTTTTGAAAAGCAGGTAGATTTTGTGGAGGGTTTTAGTTTTTATCTTCCGTGGTAACTCTGTTGAAATAGCAAATATAAATTTTATTTGTTTAACTCAAGAATGATAACATCCTTCAAATACAGTTTAAGCAAGCCTGGATTTAATTTGTCTATTATACACTGCTGATTTGCAAAAATAAAAAAAATATCACCAATAGGCACATTCTTTTCTGTGTTCTGTTTTGTTCAATTTTATATATAATATTAAACTATTAATAAACCTTCATAATACAATGAGAATTTAAATAAAACATTTTTGGTTAAAAAATTAGCTATGTATCTATTTCCATAAGATTCAAATAAATTGGTCCAGTCTAACCTAAAGTAAAACATTCCTCTGCAGATGTTTCAGCATGAACAAAACTAACATCTTTCCATGACTGAAATTTCCCTCTTCCTTTTTCTCTATTCTGGTCCTGATTAATAGTGCCGGCACAGGTACTAAAATTCAAAGCCATTCCTCTTTTGTCTTTCTTCTCATTTCATAATGCCCTGTTAAAAGTATTTAGAAAACTTATCTGTAAATGAGTTTGTATGTGAAAAGCTTATTGGATTAAAATATTAAAGTTCAAATATCAAGAAGGCAAAGTAGTCTTCTTAAGAGATCAGGGGTAAATTTTGGCTAACCAACAACGGGAGTACTACCAAATCCATATAAATCTTGTCTCTTGTTCTCTATAAATATGTCAGAATTAAACCTTTGATGAGCCAAAGACACCACTCCAGTAATGACCACAAAACAACCAAGACCAAACAGGCTACAAAACCACTTCCTTGTGAACCCCAACTACCTTCATCTCATAGCCTTCAAAGGCTTCCCGCTTACCCAGGCTTTTGGTATGATACCCCTGTCCAGTTTGCTTCCTTCCTGCTTTTATCTGTAAATGTAATCTTCATTGAGAGTAAATCACTGCCACATGGAAGGAATCTGCCTTGCAAATGTCTTCCCAGAGCATGCTACAGAGTCGATTGCTATGTCTGAGGAGTGGCAAAAGAAATAGCTTTCATCTTGCCACAGCTACTTTCCCAATCAACTGCCACCCATTTATCCCTGAATGCTGCTAATTTTGCCACCATTGGTCTTCCTTCCCTGAAAGTAAGTGGCAGCAATTTGTTACATATCACGGAGCTGTAATTCATGCTTTTACATTTCTTTCTGGGAACGATTTCAAAGACCCTTTATGATATAACGATTTTTCAGAAAATGCACTCACATTCTCAATCTTACTATTCTATGTTACTTAAGCAAATTATTTTAAGTAACTATACTCACAAGTGTGAATCTTCAATGTCCAATAAGAGACAGTGTTTCTACCTATTCCTGGCTGCCCACCCTCATGTTGACTCATGCTCTTAATGTTGAATATTGTTTTAAGTTTTTTTTTTCCTTTGTGTGGTTGCTAACTTTTGATGAGTATTTTTACAAATAAATCTTTGACCACATTTCTATTTTTTTTTTCTTTGCAGTGAAATTTTGGGTCTAGAACTGTAGACATTTTATTTTTTTATTTTTTTATTTTTATTTTTATTTATTTTTTTTTTGTAATTTAAGATTCCTATATTTCCTTACAAGAGGAACGGTTTAACAAATTTTACAGGTGTCAATCAACCCTTGCTCAAATCGGGCACACATCAAATCTAGCATTATGGGAGTTTTATTTGGAAGTGAACTTAACTATTATTAATACAGACGTCAAGATACTACACAAAACATCCACAGGAATTTTTTCCCCTTTTTTTGAATTGTTCACAAACATTTCCTACATAATCCAACATACAACAAAGAAATGGTACATCTTTTTCTTTCACTTTGCATACAATGGAAAAACAAGAATATATATATATATATATATATATATATATATATATATATATATATTTTACAAAGTTGAACTAATAGACACTAAGCAGGCTGACAGTAAAACTGTAGCCATTTTAAGGGCTCTTGATATATCTGTAGGTTTCTGATTAAATGCAATGTGGCAAACTGGCCAATATGCGTATGTGGATAAACAGCAATTTTGCTGAACATGTCTACTAGTAGTCATTGGTTTTTCTAGACTTGTTAACTTTGCTCACCACAGGCAGTTTTCAACTTAGTATATGCTCTACAAATTTTTTCTTGTATAACTCCCTATTGTTGGCAAGTTAACTCATTCCAACAATTCCCCTGTTGTTGCCCATTTAGATTTTTCCAATATATCTTTGTCATAAACATTGAAGGGGTTAATTGCTGGGGGGGGGGGGGGTAAAGAAAAAGAAAAAATATGAGAATCTGAAAAAAAGGGGGCAAAAAGAAAGAAAAATCTTAACCTGAAAATGTTTAAAGGCACCAACTCCATAGTACAAATAGCAATGCGTGAACAACCATTGTCCAGAAGTATTTGTTTTTGAACAAAAATTAATTTCAGTAAATTATTATACTGACTTGCTTTCATCCAAATTGGTTTTTGTCAAATCACTTGGTAACTATTTGTAAATAGCACCTATCTCATCAAAATGTTGACCATCTAATATTTTTAATCTTATCTAATTTAAGAAGCAGAAGTTGATATCTCCTTATTCTTTTAATTTGACTATCAGTTTAGGTGACAATACTAATTTTAATTTACCAAATACTATTAAACATTATTAATATAAAACAATATCTAAATATATATATATATATATATATATATAGGGCTTAGTACCTAACAGGTACAATTCTAGGTGTTTCATGTATATTAATTAGGCTACTTGTGTTTCCCTTTTTATAAACTATCTTCTCATTAACCTATTGAAGTTCTTATTAATTATTAATTAGCGCCTTCATTTGAGAAATACTGATAGAGAGCCTATAGTGTGATAGTCAATGAATATATATAATGGTGAATAAAAGATCTGGTCAGACTGTGGTGTTTACTTTCTAGTGAGGTAGACAATTAACAAAATAAATATGAAATTATACAGACTGTAAAAGAAATAGAGTACAGAGAGAGAAAATAAAATTGGGAATAGGAAGTTTCAAATGAGAAGAGGTGGGGGTAGGAGGTTTCTGGGCAGAGAAAGGAGCACATCAGGTACAAAGGCCTGAAGGCAATAAAGAGCTTGGAGGAGTCAGGAACTGAGTGGAGAACAATATCTAGACACAAAGAACTTGCTGGAGAGAATGGCATGAGTTCAAAGAATTAGAAAAAAAAAACTCATATACACTTGGGTCTATTTCAGGTAGGTTCTGTTTCTGTCAACCACAAGGAAAAGCCTCAATGGAGAAAACATCCCTAACTAGCTCAGGAACCCCAACTAACAGAGGAAGATGCACACCCTAAGGAATTATTGTCATCATCTAGTACCTCTCCCACAGAGATTCCCAATCTCTCTGTCTTCTTCCATCACTTCTTCACTCTTAGTCTGCTGGGCTTTGCACTAGGGAGAAAACTAAACACAGAACATTTTTTCTACCACTTATACCTTTATACACACAGGAAACTCACTACCACATCTCTTTGGCCCTTGTGTGAAGATCCATACCTTCCTCTTTTTTCCTGGAGATCTTAAGGCTTTGCAGAAGTGAAAAGTTGATTTACCACATTATTTAAATCAAATTTGCAACTCTCATTGTTTAGAATAGGCTGATGGCCTTCAACAAAATGATGTCTTCTGTCCTCCATCCAAAGCACTCTGATTTCTGAATTCTCGGTTATTTTAAAGAATTCTGATAAGGAGTGGGAGAGTTTAGTTTCCGTCCCCAGTGCCAAAGGTATCATTGGAAGGAGAAAAACCCTGTGATCGTATTTTGACATATACATGAAGTGCTACATAAAGAGAAAACAAGAAACTCTTAGGCAAAATGCCAATGGCTCTGTATAGGGTGAGAGTTAGAGAAGGTCAGACATTTTTAACTTTTGTGAACAATAATGATTGTGAAAGGTCTTGAGCATCAAACGGTGCAGCTAAACAAGAATTTTGGACATAGCCAACGTATCCTGCAGTCTATTGTCTACAGCATCCTTTTCAAGCAGCACTTGAATCAACAGTAATACTCTCATCCCTTTCCTTCTCACCTTTTGATTTTTAGGGGATTAGTAGTGAGGGTAGGCAAGCTAAAGGGGAAGAGGATTTCACAGTCCTGAAATTTAACCACAGACATGTAAATTGTGAAACTGGACTTGGACTTCTTCACCTTTGAGTCAGCATTCTTGAACAAAATTGGCTTACAAGTGTTCTGATTTTTTAAAAATTGAAAACAGAGAGCATATGCTCATCTCTTATGTGACCAAGCCAACTATAAGCCTACAAAGGCAACAGTATAATAAAATCAGAAATGATCCCTGAATATGACAACAGGGAGCCTTCCTATCCCTTGTCACCCAACCATGGGGAAGGTATTCCAAGGTGAGTCAGCAAACCGATTAACCAATGCTAGAATATTCTTCACCAGGCTTTATAACATTTTTAATTCCTATTAGTTACATTTGGTATTTACTAAGACATTTTTATGAGTTCTTGCAAGAAAGTGCATCAAGATGACAAACTATTTGGCAAAGTCAAGATCTAATAGAGCTCTGGGGACTGATAACTTGATGTAGATATGATTAAGGGGGAATTTATTATGGCACAGGGCTTCTCCTATGTGATTATTTGCATGACACTGTGACATGATCAGAAGTGTGTGCTTATACTGACATGCAGATACCCTTTTGATGTAGAGAGAGAGGTTCGTTCATTCAGAAACTTCCTTCCATGAAAATGAACTATGGTATTCCCAAACTAATGGTGTGATAAGGCAAGGGAACTGTGCAAATGGGAAAAACTTAAAAACCTAAGTGTGGATCTAGGCTCCTTCTACAATGAGCTGTCTGACCTTGGGGAAGACTTTTTTGCTTAGTTGGGTTGCAGCGTCCTCATCTGCAGTGTTAGAATTGGAGAGCTGACCTCTCATGTCTATTGCTGCCAGGCATTCTGATTCCAATAGAAGTTCCAGAGGAAAAAGGAAGAATAGTTCTTCTTCAGCTCTTAACAGCATCTTATACTATCAATTCGAGACTCATGCTGCTCTAAGGACTTCGTTCAGATAGTAATACCCTGCCCATTAAAGCAATGGAAGAAGTAAGTGAACGGAACATTTCTGTCAGCTGAATCTGCTGACGGGTTAGAGACCTATGGAAGGATCAGTACCAGTCTCCCAGCTGGGACAGAGAATGGTTTAGGAATTCCTGGGTAAGCCAGAAGTGGTCAGCTCCTGGGCAAAATTATAAGACGGGTCAAGGATGTCCTCTGAACCCTTCAATATCTCTCTCTTCTCTCAGGCCCTCTCTGTCTTTTAAGTTTAGGTGGATAAAAACCTGCTCTTAGAAGGAAATCTGATTTGTACTGAGCTGTGTCAAGCTGGTAATGACCTATATGAGCTTGTGTTTAAGAGCACAAACTGGGCAGTGGCCATCTCGTTAGAATGCCTCAGTTCCCTCCAACATTAGATTGAGAAATCAATCGGACACATTTTATGTGCCTCCTCGAGAGTCTCTCAGCTTCACTAGCTCCTGAGTTCTTGGTCACTTATAGATACCTCTGGGTGCCATCACTGTTGTCATCCCTAGCAGCATTAGCCTCTCCCTGACTGCCAAATTCGGAATGGCATTGATTGCCCACCGTGGTGGGAGATACAGCAGCTCCAGAGCTCCTGGGCTTGACCTGATGGACCTGCGGAATGAAGCTCTGGATCCACACTCAGACTGGAATGAAGATCCAAGCCACAGGATGTGGGATGTGGCCTCCTCAGAGGCTGCCGCAAGAGGGCTAGGTATCACAACTCAGAAGGGCACAAAACTAGCTCCCAGGAGGCACACTTTGCCCAACAAAGGAATGGAAGATGTGGGATGACAGAAAAATTCTTCCTCTTTCTTTCTCCATTAGGGAGTCTTTAGGTCCAGTTTTCTGAATAGGTATTCTGTACCAGCAAAGCAAGTATCTGCCTCACTTCCCTTCTCCCTCACCCTCACTGCCCTGGAATTATACATAAAACCTGTTTTCCAGAGAACCCATCCTATCTAATAAAAGAGCAATATGCAAATTGACCATACCTCCAATCAAGCCACGTCCACAAGCCAATCAGCAGCAGTATGCAAATTAACACCTAACCAAGATGGTTGCTCTCCGAGATCAGAAAAAAGCCTCACCAAGAGGCTTTTTCCGGCCTTGGGTAGCCAGGAGGCCGGGAGAGAGCCAGCCAGCAAGATCAGTCCCATGTCAGGGTGATCGCTAAGTTCACTGGGTTCCCAAGGCTGGATTTTTTCCGGCCTTGGGTGGGCCAGGGGGCCGGGGTGGAGCCAGCCAGTCAGCAAGATCTGCCCCATGGCAGGGGTGAACCATCAGTAGGACATCCTCTGAGGGCTCCCAGTATGTGAGAGGGGGCAGGTTGGGCTGAGGGATCACGCACCACTGGGCCCTTAGTATTAAATAAGGAGTAAAAGAACAAATACATGTCAAGCACTCAGGATATCACTGCTCCATATAGTTATCGCTAGCCATATGAGATTACTGAGCACGTGAAATGTGGCCAGTGTGAACTGAGCTGTGTTTCAAGTGTAAAGTGCACATTGGATTTCAAAACTTTGGTACCAAAATACAAAATAGCTCATTATATTTGTATACTGATATATGTTGACGTGGTATTGTGAATAATTGGGTTAAAGTATATTGTTAGAATTAATTTTTTTGTTTTTTTAATGTGTCGACTGAAAATTTTAAATTACATATTGGTCCCATAATATTTTCACTGGACAGTTCTGGGCTTAGAACTTAATAACCTGTGAGCCCACAAGAGTTATTAGCCATTTTCATTTCCTTTTCCAAGAAGTTCTAGAGATTTGCTATCAGTAAAAGGGAATGTGGGAACAGATATGGAGACAGATAAGAAAAGGTAAGTATTTGTTAAGTACCCTATATGTTTATAGGCACATCATATAACATGCAAATAACTCAAATACTACTCATTATTTTCCCTATTGAGTAGATAAATAAAGGCTCAAAAATTATTTTCCTAAGATCTCAGAGGTATTAAACAACAGAGCTAAAATTTGGTCCCAGGTCTGGTCTACTTGACTCTACAGTACATGTAATACTCAATCTATCATACTGTCAAAGGACTGACTCTCTGATGGTACAGTTTGGATAATGTAATAGATTTTTTCAGCTTGTGTTAGGGCTTCCTTTACCTGCCCAGAGGAGCAGAATTCTTAATTAAGCTTCAAGTAATCAGAATTATATCTGACACCAAAATTTTCTCACTACATTTTAGTGTGAGTTTGACCCAATTTTTGAAAAGCTACATGATCCCAAGAACTTGTGCTGCAGTCAAAATAAAGCAGTGTTTACAGCTATCAACAGCATAGCTTTATACAGTATATATGCCAATACAGTTTTTAAAAATACTGACAAATATCTCATGTATATCCACAAGGGCTCAGCTTTTAATGCAACATGCAAGAGCCTCTGAAGCTCCCTGAAGCTGTCCTATATATTTCACTGTGGCTAGATAACATATATGTAATGTGTTCCTGGACAAAGACTTATTATATCCAAAAAGTATAAGCCTTGACAGCCAAAGATATGACAGCTATACTGATATGCCAAGTGGTCACTCATCTTTATTGAAGGTGACACTTTATTGGTTTTCTTTATAGCTTTCATTATCCTCTTAGTCAAAATTTTCTTGCTAATTTTCAATCCCAATCACTAGAGCCAATGACGTATGAATGGCACAGATGTAACTTCTGGTTTAAAGGTGCACCTATCCCTTCATTTACTGGCAAAGTAGGGCTTGTCAACACCATTGGAATGCACTTCCTAGGTGATTAGGTCAGCAAGGACATCTTAAAGGAGTAAGAACATCTGGCACCCTTTGTACACACCAAGAATGGTATTTCTGGGATGAGTGGGCTGCCCTGGGCAAGAGCAAGCTTTTGTACAGCTGATCTGATCAGATGCTGACCACTGTTTATTTTAGCATTCCTAACTGCAAATGAAGTGCCAACTATGGCTGCCTACCACAGGACAAGTCTTTGAAGTGCTGGGTGCATTTCTTTGCTGTCCTCTGATTTACAGCAAGGATAACAGACCTAATTGTGCCTATTCTCAACACTGAATGGGAACCAAGTTTTGCACTTATCTGTGGAATGATACCAATCATCTGCTTGGGCTACTTGGTCTGTGTTGGGCAGGTCCTATACAATGAATTGCTTTGTAAAATTCAAGATGAGACAGGACTGCACACAGCGCCCCTCCCTACCCTAACCACAAACCATGCTATGGAAAACCCTGGGAGAGAGAGATGCAGGACTATACGTACAACCAAAGTCAGCCTTAGGCAAAATCCAGGAATAGACAAACTTGGTCTTGGATTTCCCTCCAGCCCAATATTTTGCATCATTTCCCTTTTCTTTGTCACAACCCCACCAAGTCCTGTTGCCTATGCAGCAACCCATCCCATCATAATCCCCACACACTTATTACACTCCTACTATCCAAGCCATTCGGGGGCAAGGGGCGGGGGATCCCTTAGCCCGGCCTGCGCCCTTTTGCAGCCCAGGATCCCTTAGGGGATATCTGACTAAGAGGCTCCTGCCACTGCCTCTGTGCTCGCCAGCTGTCACCCCGGCTTCTGACTGAGTGGTACTCCCTCTGTGGGAGCGCACTGACCACCAAGGGGCAGTTCCTGCATTGAGCACCTGCCCCATGGTGGTCAGTGCACGTCATAGCAACTGGTCTTTCTGCTGTTTGGGCAATTTGCATATTTCCCCTTTATTATATAGGATCATTATATAGGATTATAAGACACTAGGGGCCCGGTGCACGAAATTCATGCAGTGGGGGTGGGTGGTCCCTCAACCTAACCTTCCTCCTCTCACATACTGAGAGCCCTCAGGGGATGTCCAACTGATGGCTCACCCCCACCCATCCTTTGCCCTGCTCAGCTCAGCCCCGACTGCCTGTGAACGGGCCGGGTGCTCACCGCCACTTCTGCTCACAGCACCCGGGGGCTGGGCACTCCCTGATGCCACCACCACTGCTGCTGCCGCCGCCGCTTCCCCTCACAGCACCTGGGGGGCTGGGCGCTCACCGCCACTGCTGTTTCATCTCCACCCCTGGGGCCCAGTACTCACACCACTTGGCCCCACCCCTGCTCCTGATTGGCTGGTAGCATAGCCAATCAGGAGCAAAGGTACGGTCAAATTTGCATGTTTCTCTTTTATTATATAGGATGACCTCTGCCCCCTCTTTCCCTCCCTCCATCCACACCAGCAAAATCAATTCTCTTTCCTCCAGATTACCATGCAAGTTTTACATACTGCTATTTTAGCATTTCTTGTATTACATTATACTGCGGATGTTTACCACTTTCTCTCCCCTGCTAGACTGTGATCTTATTTGATGACAATGGTTGTATCTCATTCATATATCTCTAGGGCACTGCATGATGTGCATACAGCAGGTGCCTAACGATTGAATGAACAGAGCTCATAGAGAAATGGGGACACATGAATTAAATAACTGCCACTCCAAAAACCTAATGTGTGGTTGACAGATGGCTGTGTGGATCTAGGGCAGCTAAGAAGGCTTCACTGAAGAGAGGGGACGTACGTTGGACTTTGGAGAATGGTGGCAAAGAGATGGATATGGTAAAATAAACTCCACATTTCTACTTTGCACTTGATAATATCCCTTCCCCTCAAATGCTCTGTTTCCCCTTTGTTCTATGTCAAAGGGAGTCCCCAGAAGGCTCTCTGCCCTATGCTGGAATTCTCTCCCTACATTCGCCCATTAAAATACATTTATTTAATGTCTCAAAAAGGAATTTTAGCCACAATTCATTGGGTGCTTTTGACTCTCTTAGGTGGGATCTTTTTTTAGAATTCCTCATAACATCTAATTAAACATGGGCTCAGATTTGATTCTCAGTCAAGGGCACGCACCTGGGTTGCCTCTGGTTGGGGCCAGTGCTGGAGGCAACATCAATGCTTCTCTCTCCTCCCTTCCACTCTCTCTAAAATAACCCATGGAAAAATATCCTCAAGTGTGCCTATCCCAGTTTGGCTCAGTGAATAGAGCATTGGACTATGGACTGAAGGGTCCTGGGTTTGATTCTGGTCAAGGGCAGGTACATGATTGTAGGTTCCTCCCTGGCCTGGGTCCTAGCCAGCTGCAGGAGGCAACCATCAATGTCTTTCTCTCACATCAATGTTTTACTCTGTCTTCTCCTTTCTTTTCCACTCAGTGAAAAAAATATTATCAGGTGAGGAATATATAATCCTATATAATAAAAGGGTAATATGCAAATTGACCCTAATGGCAGAATGACCAGAATGACCACTGGACCAGTCACTATGAGATGCACTGACCACCTCTTGGTCCCTTTCCCCAACCAGTAGGCTTCAATCGTCTGATGGCCACCCATGGCCGGAGCAGGGACAGAGAGCAGGTGGGAACAGCCAACCTCTCCGTCCCTACCCCCAGCTGTCAAGCACCGATCACCCAATGGTGAACGGGGAGCCAGGGGTGGGTGGCAGCAGGGGGCAGGGCTGGCTGTGTGCAGGCAAGGAAAATGGCTCTGATTACAGGCCAGGCCTAGGGAGCATACTGTGCATGAATTTCATGCACTGAGCCTCCAGTGTGTGTGTGTGTGTGTGTGTGTGTGTGTGTGTGTATACACACACACACACACACACACACACACACAAATACACATACTAGAGGCCTGATGCATGAAATTCATGCAAGAGTAGGGTTTCCTTTCCCCAGCTACTGTCACCAGCTTCCCTCTGGCACTAGAGACCTGGGCGTCCCTCACAACCCTGGCTTCTCCAGAAGGTCATCCGGAAGGATGTCCAGTCTAATTAGCACATTTCAATATATATATATATAAATTTATAATATATAAAAATATTTATAATATATATAAATGTATAATATATTTATATAAATTTATAAATTCGTGCACGGGGCGGGGTGTCACTCAGCCTAGCCTGCATTCTTTCTAATCTAAGACATCCTTCTCACAATCCAGGACTGCTGGCTCCAAACTGCTCTCCTGCCTGCCTTCCTGATTGCCCCTAACCGCTTCTGTCTGCCAGCCTGATCACACCCTAACCACTCCTCTGCTAGCCTGATTGATGCCTACCTGCTCCCCTGCCAGCCTGGTCACCCCTAACTGCCCTCTCCTGCAGGCCTGGTCCCCCCATCTGCTCTCCCCTGAAGGCCCGGTCACCCCCAACTTCCCTCCTCTGCCAGTCTGGTCACCCCTAATTGTCCTCCCCTGCAGGCTTAATTGCCCCCAACTGCCCTCTCTTGCAGGCCTGGTCCCTCCCAACTGCCCTCCCGTGCTGGCCATCTTGTGTAGGGGGGCAGAGGTTGGGTGAAAAAGGGGAAAGGATTAAGCCAAAAGAAAAACTCATAGGCACAGACAACAGCATGATGATTACCAGAAGCAAAGAGGGTGGGGGGGTAGAAGAGGGTAAAGAGGGCTAAGTGGTAATGGAAGAAGACTTGACTTTGGGTGGTGAACACACAATAAAATATATAGATGATGTACTATAGGACCATACAACCTGAAACCTGTATAATTTATTAACCAATGTCACCCCCAAAAATTCAATTAAAAAAAACTATGAAGTTCAAAAGTTTGTGCTGTTCTTTTTGTCTTTAGTATATTTCCTACTCAAAATGTACACTCAGAGAACTATGTTTAAAAGCCCTTAAAATAAATATTTTCTCTGTGTGGCAATGTTGTTGATATCTTTACACAAATGTTAAGTTCTTCATTTGTTTCCACTTGTTTTCATTTTAAGTTTTTTTTTCTGTTCTGATTTAACTTGATGTTTTAAATATGTGTTTACATTTTTTAAATTAAAAAAACAACAACAACATACTGAGAGAAGCCTCAGGTCCATCATTACCCAACCCCTCAGCCCAAAGGGAATGTTGTTAGAACCTCCAGTTTTTAAGTCTATCACAGAGCACTCTGATTTATAAATACAATAAATTAACAGAGAGGCCTTTGGAAGGGACAACTCTCTGAGCAATGGTTGTTTTCCCTTGGCGAGCTCTGGGGACAGCTGGAGCCTGTTCTCACAAGTCCCCCGTCACAAACCCACTGCCTCCAACGCAATCTCTGCCATTAGGAGAATATCTATCTTTTTTCCTTTTTTTTTAAACTAGACCCATGAACTTGCTGGAGTGCTTCAAAGGCAAAAAGAGAGGGAAATTTTTTGTTCTTACACATTTATTTCTAGTATGCAGAGGCAAGATATTTTTGAAGAAAAGAAACAGGAGAGAGTGATTGATATAGAGGCAGGGAGGCATTGAACAGGCTGTCAAGCTACAGGGGGAAGGCTGGGGAGGATGGGGGGCGGGTGCTGGGGGAGATCAACCGAAGGACTTGTATGCATGCATATGAGCGTAACCAATGAATGAAAGACACTGGGGCGGGGAGGGGGGCAGGTGGGGACATGTGCTGGGGGGTAGGGGAGGCTGGGGGGAGAATAATGGGGGGGAGGAAAACATATGTACTACTATTAAATAAGTTATACTACAAAAAATAATAATAACAAATTAATTTTAAAAAAAGAGAGAGGGGAAAAAAGTGTGCCTGTGCTACCTGCTTTCCTGATTTAATAGTTTTTTTAAATGCTATTTTTGAGAGTTATTCTTTTGAGCTTTCTCCATATCACAAAGTGAACAGAAGCCAACTCGGAAAGGAAGAGCTGAGAATTTGGAGTCAGCTGCAAAGTTAGCAAGGACTATTGAAAATGTGCAGCATACATTCAAAGAATCCAAATTTCCCCTGAAATAGAGAACTAGGTACAATGCACAAAGGTTCTATGTTTACGCTCTAGTATTGTGATTGCCAAAACCCCACTGCTGCTTGGACTTGCTAAAAAAGTAACTCCCTGAAAGCTACATTGAACTGTAACTTTTAAAGCCAAGTAAGGTAGAAGGAATGCTGACAAATTGTATAATGGTAATAAGGTGTTTCAAAGGAAAGCAAAAGCTGGAAAATGTGGTTTTCTCTCTGGTTTCTCAGCTGTCCAGTTTCTCTCTCCTTTCTCAGGTGTTTCTCTCCAGTTCGGGTCTGGGACACTGTGTGGATGTGTGTTTCTGCATGTGTGGACGCCAATGGCCGGTTCTCTCAGTGGTCGGCAAACTCATCAGTCAACAGAGCCAAATATCAACAGGACAACAATTGAAATTTCTTTTGAGAGCCACATTTTTTTTTCTTCTAACGCCACTTCTTCAAAATAGACTCGTCCAGGCTGTGGTGTTTGGTGGAAGAGCCACACTTAAGGGGCCAAAGAGCCACATGGGGCTCGCGAGCCGCAGTTTGCCAACCACGGAGCTATGTGATTCTGAGGTGACAATCACAGGCTTGGTTATACATTTCATACCAACCCACAACCAACACAGGCTGGGAGAGAATCGCCAAAGGGATACAGGGTCCCCCGGTGCCCGCTGGAGCTAACCAGGGTAAAGAGCAGATATAGCCAGCAGGAATGCATTGAAAGCTAGTATGTGCTCCCCTACTTGAGATCTGGCATGTCCTGAAAGCCCACAGTAAAGATGCTAAAGCAGGCAAGACGCCTTCCTGTGGGCCCCCTAAGAGAACCACGAGCCCCAAATCTCTGCTCCTCATTATTGCCACTGTTTCAAGTTAAGAAACCTGCAGGAAACAGTTTCGGTCTTGAAAAAGCAGCCTAGTATTCACTTTTCAAAAAAAAAAATCTGGTTTTTATTTCCCTACTTCCTAATTCCTTAAATAGTTTATTTTATTTTAAAATATAGATTCGCTTATTTTATTGTTCGTTAGCTCCTATTAAAGCTTATTACAGTAATTCTTAATCCCTATATTGTCTTATCTTCTTACTACTTTGCCCACATTTCTCTCATTCCCAGCATTCATTTACATTTTAATGATTTCCCTTATGGGCCCAGAAAATATTTCTTGATTGTCTTATATGTAGCAGGCATTGATTCAGGCCCTGGAGATGCTATGGTTACAAGATCGGAGTGAATTACATGAGGCTATTTTGGAAAATGAATGTTTAAACGTTTGGTTATCATCCAATACATGAATGTACAGTCTGTCCTCCAGAAGGAAGATTCCTTTGTTACATCTGTAGGGCACACAAACACCATACAGTTTTTGCAAAGAAGTATCGTTCTATGTTTTGTATGCATATTAACCAATTTAACCTTCCAATGATCCTCTGGGTTAGTATAAGCACCTCCATTTTCAGATGAGTATGAGGCCCCGCAGGCGTTGACTCCGTTAACATTAGTCAGTGGTGGTGTTGGCCTTGACCCAGGCAGTCTGGCTCTGGATTGCTTTTTTCTGACCCCACTGGGGCTGAGGCCTCCTTAAGGTTTTCTTCTGACATAATGGAATTTAAAACAGCAGGAGGCAAGTAGAGGCGTTTGCTGGAAAAAGAATCGTGTTCCAGAGAAAACTGGCAGCAAATATTGCTGATTGGCTGCCTGATAAGGATGGAATGGGGTTTGGAGGATTTCATGCTCTCATGAAATAAACATGTGATTTTGACCTTCCAGAAGTGACAGAAACTATTCTAAGTATCCCATCTCTCTCTCTCTCTCCCCCCATCCCTTTCAGCCTTCGCTTTAGACTGCTCTTCTGGCAGAATCTTCCTCAAAAATTGGCTGTGGCTTCCCAAGGGCTGAGACACATAGAAACTGAGAAACAGGGACACATCTGTCTTGGGACCAGCAAAAGGACAGCTGAGTTGCTTGCAAAAAACAGCATCTTGCACAAAACCCCCTCGCCTTTGTTGTGGGTGTAGGGACTGAAGTCCAGAAAGATTAAGTAAGATTTGCCAAAAACCACAGGGCTGAACCCTAAAATCTTCTATAGGCTCGTAATCAAACTGGCCCTAAGTGATGAGGAACCCCCTGCCTTGGATGTCATGGTCATTATACACCTTACAGGTAGTGGCCCCCAGACCACAGCTTGAGCATCACCCGAGAGTGGTTAGAAATGCAGACACTCAGGCCCCACCCCGACCTGCTGAACCAGCATCTGTGTTTCAACAAGGCACCCGGGAGATCATGAATTCTGAAGTTCGAGAAGTGCTGGAATGGTCACTAATTCCATTTTCTGGAGCAGTGGTTCTCAACCTTTCTAATGCCGTGACCCTTTAATGCAGCTCCTCATGTGGTGGTGACCGCCAACCATCAAATCGTGTTTGTTGCTCCTTCATCACTGTCATTTTGCTACTGTTATAAATCGTCATGTAAATACCTGTGTTTTCCGATGGTCTTAGGCCAATGGTCGGCAAACTCATGAGTCAACAGAGCCAAATATCAATAGTACGATTGAAATTTCAAGAGCCAATTTTTTCAATCTTAAACTTCTTCTAATGCCACTTCGTCAAAATAGACTCACCCAGGCCGTGGTGTTTTGTGAAGGAGCCACACTCAAGGGGCCAAAGAGCCACATGTGCCTCTTGAGCTGCAGTTTGCCGACCACAGTCTTAGGCTCTACAGCAGCGGTTCTCAACCTGTGGGTCGACCCACAGGTTGAGAAACGCTAGCAGGGTTGCCTAAGACCATCAGAAAACACAGATGTTTACTTTACGATTCATAACAGTAGCAAAATTATAGTTATGAAGCAGCAACAAAAATAATTTGATGGTTGGGGGTTACTACAGCATGAGGAACTGTTTTAAAGGGTCAAGGCATTAGAAAGGTTGAGAACCACTGCTCTAGATATTTTACTTGTGAGGGTGAGAGTTGCTGTTGACTCTATATTACTTATAAGCACATCAATCTCTTGAAAAGGTATATTCTCAGCCCCACCTGGTAATTTAACCTAATATTATCGTCAGTTTGTTTTATGGCACATCTTAGACTTTTTAAGATCCAGTCACTTCTTGGTGAGCATAATTTAAGGTTTCAGATGTAGAAAAATATGTTTTGATGAGACCCAGAACAAAAAAATGGCCAGTAGTCCCCTATCTTCACACCGGCGCATGCTGGTGTCTTTTTCTTCAAAGCAAGTTAATTACCTTTGTCAAATCCCAGCAAGTCCCTTTAGCACAATGAGCACACCTAAATCTCAGCCCAGCTCCTACCCAAGGTAACAGGAAGTAATCAAAATAATAATGGTAACAGCTACTACTTACGTGGTGCTGATTAGGTACCTGATGCTGTTTTAGAAGTTTAATGTATAAAAAACTCACTTACTCCTCTCAAGCAATCCTATTTGATGGATGAGAACAGTGAAACACAGAGAGGGTAAGCGGCTTGTCTAGGGCCACACAGCTGCTTCTAATCCAGGCCATCTGTCTCCAGCGTCCATGCTGGTACCCACAACAACACATTGTTTCTCAAAATTCAAATGAACACTAACCAGGGTTGGAAGAGTTCCTTATTAAAATGTTTCCCATAATAAAAACCATCATTGACTTAGGAAAATGTAATTCACTTCAACAATTTTACTCGGGGAAAAAAAAAAAAACTTAGAGGCCAGCAACTATTAAGACATTGTTTTACAAAGTTAAGACATTATCATTCGACTCTAATTCTTGGTTCTGACTGCAAGACTATGCAGTCTGCTGCTTGGAAGTGCTTTAAATGCCCTTGTGCCTGTAATTGGAATCAGCTCTGACATGAAAATGGCACTGTGTTTTCTGTAAATGAAAAGCAGTTGTGAACTCAGAGGATTTGTGATATTGCTGGCTTTGCTTACCTATTAAATCAGTGGTCTCGTTTCTCTTTTTAGCTGCAGACAGCTCAACACTGTTTGTAAAGGAAATGTTAAGGACAATTCCACAAAGCCACATGCTCTGGAGATGGAGGTATCTCCCAACCTGTCCCTAGAACCACGGTTGGCAAACTGCGGCTCACAAGCCACATGTGGCTCTTTGGCCCCTTGAGTGTGGCTCTTCCACAAACTTCCACAGCCTGGGCGAGTTTATTTGAAAGAAGTGGCGTCAGAAGAAGTTTCAGTTTAAAAAATGTGGCTCTCAAAAGAAATTTCAATCGTTGTCCTGTTGATAATTGGCTCTGTTGACTATGAGTTTGCCGACCACTGCCCTAGAACATTAGAGTCCTGGAAACACAGAGTAAGAAGCCCCATGGGAAACAGAAGATGCAGCTTCTCACGTGCATGAATTCAGCCCTCCTTAGGCCTCCCTGACTGACTCCACACACAGCTACGTCCTTTGCCTTATACCAGAAACACCCTCGGTATCTGAATTGTCCTCTGTGGCACTTGAAGGGAAGGAAACTCCATACCGCTGGAAGGGGCACTGCCCAATGCTTGATGAAACGGAAATGAGTCACAGAAACACAATGAAGGGTCATTTTCCCAACTGCAAAGTATACATAGAGAGCAGGCAGATATATTTGCTTAATAGGGTACACAGTTTGATTCTTTTTCCTTCGGTTACTTCTGTTTGCACTGGAAACACAAAGCAAAATAATGCACATGCCTCGGCCTGGTACCGGTAAAGAACTGTGGTTATAGTGTAGGAAATACAAAAATCTGTAAGTCACAACCAAAAATCATGAACATCCTATTGCCCACGAAATGTACCCCACTGAGTGGTTGGCTAGAGGTCACTGCCAAGCCATTGTCCCTGTGAGTGTATCTAAAGAAAATTTAAGTTTATATAAATTAGTGTATAAAGTACACTAATCATGTTTGTGTAACCAAGCAGTGAAGTGATAGCTGCCCAGAGGGAGAATGGCAAAGGGGTTCCTAATTTCTTTATGCTCTCAACTCGCATTGGCATGTGTGAAACTGGGTGTCAGGGTCCCTATCAGGTCCCCTGAGATCCCATTTCTGTACCCCCAACTCCAAACTCAATGGCCATGAGTAATAACTTGCGGTAAGACAGCATGAAAGCCCATGTACCTAGCACTGGGTGGATCAGGACAACTTGGGGGTGGACTGATCCCTGAGTTCCCAACCTCTTTGGGACTTTACCTAAGATGATACCTTTGCTTGGCAGTTACCCTTCCTATCCTGGTTCCTTTTACTATCCACCAGGGGAACTTCCTTTAAAATCAGTTACACATGAATTCTCATCTTGGATTTGCTTCTGGGAAACCCTACCTACGAGACCACTCTACGCAGCTAACTCCCTCCCCAGCTGGCTGCTACTTGGAACTTGGCCTCCCCAGCAGCAGTTCTCATGTGCAATTGACATAGTGCCTAGAATACCCTTTTCCTACCACAAATCTGTCCATAATCTTTAGCCTCAATTGATCTTATGTGATGAGAATGGTGAGAACCGGAGCTGAAAAATTTTATAGTCTTAGTTGAGAAGAATGTACAGGGGAAAACAAGTATGGGATAAAGAAGTGTTCAAATTCATTTGAAAATAAACCTTCAGGGAGTGGAGTTGGTTTTGGTTTTTGTATGTTTCCTTAGTGTTAGTGAACTTCAGTTCCAAGGGGCTATAAAATTGCACAATCAACTAAAGGCATTAAATCTGCACACATATTAAGATATACCTTGAAAATTGCTTTTTGACCATATTTTTAATATGAACTTGTTTTCTTATATTTTTTTAACTCTCTGGCTTTGCATGTGGCAAAAAATTCTGGGTCCCCTTAGGTTCCACTTATTCTGACACCTCTGAAGCAAGTCCATCCCATGAGCTGTGGCACATGAACCGTGACAAACCCAGTGAGAACTGATAATCCAGATGGGGCCAGCCTATGTCACTGAGCAACTCAGTTTTCCCAAACACACAGCAGCCTGGCTTACCTTTACTCCCAGGGCTTCTCCAGAGATGACAGCCACTGTCACACCATCCTTACTGGGTTTAGGAATTTCTTTACTTTTCAGTTCCTGGTACTGAGGTTCTACCATCTTCTCTGAGCTCCTCAAATTAACCCATAGTTGTAGGCCATGGGCTGGTTCCTCTGAGCACGGCATCTCGGCGTGAAGAATGCCTCGGCCTGCAGTCATCCACTGCAAATACCAGACCAACAAGAAGGAAATGAGAAGACAAGAGGAGAAATAGTGCAGAAATGGAAGACGCCAACAGCACCTTGCCATGTTAGCAGTCAGCAGCTGTGTGTCGCTGCAGGTTGTCCAGGACCAAACCAGAGAGGGTCAGACCTGCATTCCTACCACGTGTCCACCATCCAGATATCATTGCTGACATGTACACATAAGGAACTGTTTGACATTGAAACTGGGAGTCAGAATTGTTGGGCATTGAAATTGGGACTCAAACATTTTTTTATTATATGTTTATTTCTAGTATGCAGAGGCAAGATTTTTTAAAGAAAAGAAATGGGGAAAAATAGATACAGAGGCAAAGAAACATTGAACACAGTCAAACTACAGTGGGAAGGCAGGGACGGTGGTGGGCGGGAGCTGTAAGAGATCAACTGAAGGCCTTACATGCATGCGTATAAGCATAACCAATGGATACAAGACACTGGGGGGGGCAGGTGAGGGCATGTACTGGGGGGTAGGAGAGGCCAGGGGAGGTCAATGGGGGGAAAAGGGAGACACATGTACTACTACTTGTAATATTTTAAACAATAAAAATAAATAAAAATTTAAAAAAGAAGAAGAAAATGAAACCCAGACTCAAATAAGTCTGCAGATGGAACCATTATGACACAGTAACTAAGTGAGGTACCTTACAAGTGTTTCTTTCACAGTACTAGGCCTTGTGGGGAATAAGAAAACAATGACAACTGCTGGAATCTTTTCTAGTTTTCCCAATGTATCACTGCTTCCTATTTGAAATCAAAGCATCAGATCCGAAATTCATACAAATAGAAGGAGTCTCTCTCTAGTATCCTGAGTCTTCAGCTGAGCACTGAGATGGGGAGATGCAGGCAGACAGTATATTGGGACGTGTTCTTGGGAGTATCTTAAATAAAAAAATTAAAATTAAAAAAAGCATGATTGGGCGGGGGAGAAGCCAGCCAGTAATACTGTTACAACAAAGGTCTTAGCCAATCTAGCAGAGGTCTGAAGTTGGATAAACCTTCAGAATTGTCCCAAATTAAGACGAGGTAGCCAGGTTTTTATCCCCACACCAGGAAACCAAGGATTGTGTGCCAACCCCCCAGTAAGGAGCACAACCTTGGAAGAGGCAGTTCCTGCTGCAGAGGGCAGTGCCCAGGGTGGGATGCAGCTAAGAACCATCAGCAGCCAATACTCACAGCAGCTGGAGAAAGGATAAGTGCAAGGGTCCAAAGATACATGTGCAGGCCCCACAGCATCCACTCTATCAGTGGTTGTCAAACTGTGTTCGTGAGCCACATGCGGCTCTTTGGCCCCTTGAGTGTGGCTCTTCCACAAAATACCATGGCCTAGACGAGTCTATTTTGAAGAAGTAGCATTAGAAGAAATTTAAGTGTACAAAAAGTTTGGCTCTCAAAAGAAATTTCAATCATTATACTGTTGATATTTGGCTCTATTGACTAATAAGTTTGCCGACCACTGCACTCTACTATGGATGGGTGACTTGAGTCTGTTTGCTCAATTCCAGTAATGGAGCCCTCACTACTTGGAGAAAACAGTCATTGTCTCCACTGTTATGCAGATTCTTCAAGCATTCATTTGTTTCTTTATTAAGAGCATATTAGGGAAGAAGAATGGAGCATGACAGATTTCTTGCCTGTCTTAACTTGGGTTCTCCCGCAGAAGAGCCTGAGATAAAGACTTTAGTGCTGGTAGCTTATTTGGAAAGTGATGCAGAAAGCACAAGCAGGGAAGAGCGAGCTAGGCAAGGGAGAAAGCCCAAAAGGGGAGGTAATGAGCAGGTTACATCTGTGGGTACCTGGAGCTTAACCCTACTTGGATTCCACACAGACATACTTCATAATTGTTGCATGGAGGGCAGAAGAATCACCACTTCCCTGGTCAGGGCACAGCCAGTCATCAGATAGACTTTTCAAGGCCATCTCCACTTTATATGCTGCTCCAGTGAAAGGTTACTGTTAACTTTTGGCCACAACTCTATCCTTTTGCTTTTTTTTCCCCCTTCAAATTCCATGTTCATTAAAACACCATGAGTCAAATATCTGCAGTTATCAATCTGCCAAAAATGTAAACGATCCCAGAAAGTAGCTGATACAGAGTTGAGACTTACGAAACTTGCAAAGATTCCCCAAGCATTTCCTAGAGATTTTCTAATCTGAAACACATCAGACAAGACTAGGATGGTGTCAGGGTTTGGGACATTGTCTTAAGTGACAACACCTACCCCTTCAAATGAGCTAGAGATAAGTAGTAAACTTTCAAATACAGCAGAAAGGTCTATAAAGGGCTGAAAACTGGAATGCTGCATTTGGCAATTGGGACATTATGAGTGACCATAACCTGAACAGCTTCCCCAAAAATGTGGGGATTGCTGAGAGGTCGACGCTGATTTCAGTGTGTGAAGAATGAAATGGAAGATAAGGCAAGTTGAGATGGACACTCTTGATTATGCTTCTGAGAAATGGAAGTAAGAGAAAGACTAGGTGGGAATTAAAAAGTGGTTGAGGGAATCAAGAAAAGTGTGAAAGAGGAATACAAGAATGCAAATGTCCAGGTGTGAATGTAAGGGCAATTGGCAGATCACGCATGCACACCTACTGACTAGTAAATTATCAGTGAGTCCTTGTCCTTAGCCATACCTGCAGGTCTCCTGGGTTCAACTGACCAACGTGTCCACAGAAGTCTTCATGGGCCATGCTGCCCCCTTCTAGGAGGTAAGATACCTTTGAAAAACAAGCAGAAGAAAGAGTAAGGGTTGGATAGCTGTGAACAGTTGTTTACTTTTCCCACAGAAAATAGGTTGAAGAATGTTTCGGGACTAATTAAGATACTAAGGAGGGCCAGCTGAGGAAATGGATTTCCGTGAAAGGGCAGTGCTAGCCCACACAATGTCTTTGAGATAATTTCATATAGGGACCACTTCCTTCCAGCAGAGACAGACCTGGGCATGTCAGAGCTCACAGCCCAATGAAAGAAGCCCCCACTTAACCCCTTAGTCCCATAGGCCAGTGGTCGGCAAACTGTGGCTCGTGAGTAGACCTGCCCCTGGAAAAGTTGACTTTATTTCATATGAATTCATTTCACATATTTTACAAACATTTATTGAATACTTAGTGAGTTTATATGCCTGGTTTCAGAAATACATTTCCTTTAGTGTTCTCAAGTCACATGTGGCTCGTGAGCCGCAGTTTGCCGCTCTGTTGACTAATGAGTTTGCTGACCACTGCCTTAGGGAAAAACACTTAAAAAACATTTTAATAATGTACTGATGTCTTTAACCTGAAGTCAAAACTTCTGGGTAAGGGTAATGCCTTACAGCAGTGGTCGGCAAACTCATTAGTCAACAGAGCCACAGTTTGCCGACCACTGCCATAGGCTATCGCCCTGCCATGGTGGGTCCTGGAGCTCAGGGTATAAGAGAAACAACAGGGGCCCAGTGACCAAGGCCACATCCACCACGGTATGCAGGATGACAGACCTAAAAGCTAACTTGAGAACACTAAAGGAAATGTATTTCTGAAACCAGGCACATAAACTCACTAAGTACTCAATGAATGTTTGTAAAATATGTGAAATGAATTCATATGAATTAAAGTCAACTTTTCCAGACGCAGGTCCATACTAAATCTAACAGTGAAAAAAGAAATCCTGGGCTGTTCCACAGAGCAGTCACTAACCATGGTTGCCATTTTTTGATATTTCCATCCCCGTGGAGGTTACTCCTTGAACATGAACACTCCTAGCCTCTTACTGTACTTCACCACCCCAGGGAAGGAAACAACTTAATCTCACTCGTAGACGTGAAAGCAGAAATTTCTTGCATAGCTGAAGCCCCACTCCTCTCCTTCCCACAGAAAGCAAGTGCCCTCTTTTACTTTCTGTCTCTGTGAGAAGGGCCAACCCTGATGGTGGCAGCTTGCAGGAATCCAGCATAGCCGATGATATCTGAGTAAAGTCTACTTGTTTCAGGTGCAATATTTCAGAAGCCCAATTGCCTGCAGATATAAGCCACATTCTCCAAACTCAGCTTTATCAGAAAAAAAGGTATATCTATATATATAAAAGCCTAAGCGATCATTACAACCAGTCACTATGACATGCACTGACCACCAGGGGACAGATGCTCAATGCAGGAGCTGCCCCCTGGTGGTCAGTGTAATCCCACAAATGGAAGCACCCCTCAGCCAGAAGCTGGGCTCAAGGTTGGTGAGCAGTACAGCTGCGGTGGCGGGAGCCTCTCCTGCCTCCATGGCAGTGCCACCCAGCTGGTGGCAGGCACAGTTGGGCTGGGATGAGCAGGAGCGGCACCCACCCTGGCTCAGGCTCCTCCCCAGCCACCTGCCACTTCACACACTGCTGCTTCCCTTGAGGGACGTTAGACTGCTGGTTTCAGCCCAATCTCCACAGGCCTCAAAGATCCAACATCCCTCAAGGGGTCCTGGATTGTAAGAGGGAGCAGGCCAGGCTGAGGGTCCTCACCAGTGTACAAATTCGTGCACTGGACCTCTAGAGTGTGTGTGTGTGTGTGTGTGTGTGTGTGTGTGTGTGTGTTGTTAGTGTTTTGTTTTTAGTTTTGTAAACTTTATTTTAGAAAGCAATTTCAACATTTTTTCTAAAAGATTGAGTAACCAATTATCCCTCTTTTCCTCTAGTTTTGAGATGAGGATTTCTACTTCTCTCTGGTATTACAAAAGCAAACCTCACTTCTGCCATGCTAAATATTATAAAATCTGAATTATGGAAGTCTGGTCTATGAAGATTTGCTGAGTCTTCAATGCCTACCTTTGACTACTTACAGCAAGAATCATACTTTTAGCCTTTAGGGGGAAATCCGAAACCAAAGAAACGACTGACTCTTTGATTATCTATCTTTCAATTTATTTATTTTTGCCAAGTGCTACAAATGCTACACTGATGCATTAAGTCTAAATGAATGCCTGCAAATAATTTAAAAAATCTCAAGCCATACTTTTTGAGTTGACACAATCCAGATCATTTTTAGGACATTACACAATCACAAACACCTGGAGAATTGCCATGGGTGGTTGATGGATTTGGGAGTGTTATGTTTAAACTCAAGAGTTGCATGTGTCTCATTAAGTAAGAAATGTGTAATCGGAAACAGGTGTTCTCTTAAAGGACTTGTCATGCTTCCTGGTCCTGCCTATCCTTTCCTCCTTCTGGTCCTAAACTTTTTATGGGAATACTTTTGCTTCCTGGTCTGTACTTATTTCTTGTTGTATGTTGTGTGTTTGTATTTGGAAGGAGAAGGGCGCAAACCCACGACAACAAGGAAAGAAAAGTGTCACTTGCGATGTGAAATTTAGGAAAAGTGTACCTCAAAGAGCTATAAATTCAGAATCACAGCACAAGATATAATATAGTTCGCTGTTTCTTTCTGGCTGGTATTCAGGAAGAAGAGTGTGATGACCTATTTTGATATTATAGATGCAAGGCTTATACTTTAAAGCAAAAAGTCTGTTTATAGATAAAACTATGTTTTCTTTTGATTTCTATTTTCTTTACATTTCTATTTAATTTCAAATGGTGGTTTTTCTCTTGGTAGCTGAGTAGGAAAAGGAGGGGGAAAAACACACACCCAAAAAAAATACAAGTTGAGTTCATGGCTGATGAGAAAGACCAGAATATGAGGTTCTGATTATCACATTCCTGAATCTAACTATGCAGGTGAGCTGAAACGCAGACTCCCTGAGAACCTTCCAGCTACTTCTAAAATCCCAAAGCCAGGAATGCCCTGCCCTTCCTCTTCAAACTCCACTCAGGATTCAATCTCTCAAGGAATCTCCTCAAACTCCCCGTGGCTCCTTATGTAATCATCAGGCCAGTTTCTTAACCAATAGAACTTGCACCTTCTAAATCCAAAGCCAAGGTGTTCGTGTTCCTTGTTTGATTTCCATGGTTATACTGAAGGAATCTCAAGAAAATGGTTTGCCAAGTTCTATGATTAGCCAAATTTCCCACATACGAAAGTGTTGTGCCTGCTGCACCCAGGGGGAAAGTGGGTGTTTAGAAGTACTTTTGTTTAAGAGTGCCCCCTGCTGGTCCTAAATGTATGCTCAATATTTGTCAGCCATCAGACCATGTGTCCCTGTGGCGGGTTGCCCTTTAGACGTCAAACGATGAGCTACATTGTGGTGTAGAAAGAGGTTTTTCTGCTCAGCATAGTCTTTAAAAGCTGTCAGGGCAGACACTTCAGAAGACGTGCCTGAATATGCTCCCTTGCACACATGGTCTCAGGCTCACAGAGCTCTTGCAAAGAGAGAGAGGTTTAAGGGAACTATGTCAAGCCCCTTCCTGTTTTAATATTTTGTTTAAAATCCATTGTAATATTTAATTTAATTAAGCAGATGATATCTTTTGATTGGTGTATTATTATTCTTCTTCCCTGGTTCGATTAATTATAAGAATTTAATTTCTCAGACTTGTAATCAATGTGTTCATTGTACTTGATATTATTGGGCCACAGTTCTCTGGACTTCAAGAAGCAATAAAACATTTTATAATAAGGGATTTGAGCCCAGCCAGTGTAGCTCAGTGGTTAAGTGTCAGCCTATGAACCAGGAGGTCACGGTTTGATTCCTGGTCAGGGCACATGCCCAGGTTGCAGGCTCGATCCTCAGTGTGGGGTGTGCAGGAGGCAGCCAATTAATAATTCTCTCTCATCATTGATGTTTCTCTCTCTCTTTCCCTCCTTTTCTAAAATAAATAAAAATGTCATAAGTGGGAAATTAGAAAAAATGAACACAATCATCAACACCTGCCCGCATAGGAAACACTAAATGTGCACATAAAAGACGTGAATACTAAAGAGAAGTACATTAGTCCCAGTGGAAACCTAGAACAAAGATTAATTTTGATGAATAAGAATCTGGAGGAATGGGGGATTAGTTCATGGAGGAGGCAAGACCCCCACCTGGTCCTTAAAAGATTGGAATATTAGGGAAAAGCTGGAGTAGGGTGGGGCAAAAGGGTAAATAGGAGGAGGAAAAGAGTTTTTAGGTTATAATAAAAGGTCATCTCTCTGATGATTAATGACTTTGAGCCGGTTTTCATGTCTCTTGGCCTTCCTTCTGTCTTCTTTCAAAAAGTGTCTATTTAGATCAGTTGCCCATTTTTTGATTGAGTTATCTTCTTTTTGTTAAGCTGCATGAGTTCAGGTAAGGGATGGTGGGGGTAAGGGGGAGAGATTAACCAAAGGACTTATATGCACGCATATAAGCCTAATCAATGGACACAGACAACCGGGGGGGGGGCATGAATGGGAGGTGGAAGTTATTACATATGTAATACCTTAATAAAGAAATTAAAAATAAATAAATAAATAATTTAAAAGGTCCTAAGCAATGAAAGCACAATTTTATTTATTATATTATTACTTGCTAACAATTTGTCTCCTTGTGGCTACAAGAAGTTAAATGATTATCCTTAAATAGCCAGGCAGCTAACCAACCTAATCCATTTCCTCATTATATTGGAAGTTCAGAGGAGAAGTGAGAGCATTATTTTTCCCTGACAGGCAGGAAAATTTGGAGCCCTCAACCATGAACCATGAAAGCACTGAGTCCCATAGTAAGTGAGTAACGGCAAGAGTATGAGGTGTTTAGTTTGGGGATCTGTATCACCTGGGGAATCTAATTGGTAATACTAAAGTGTCAATGTATTGAGACAATACCAGATGTATAGAAATCACATTGTTCGAGAAGGAGTAGGAGCATGGGAGAGTGGTGAGGCATGGGCCTGGGATCAGATGGGCCAGTCCAAGCCTGCCTGTATGAGTTGTGTGAGCTTGACAAGTCAGCACTTCTCGGAGCCTCTGTTTTTTCATCTGTGAAATAGGGGGCTAACAATTCCTACTTTTGAGGATTGTTGGTGAAGCACAGCGGTAATGTACTGAAAGCATGTGTAGCTTCTCATGAGACTGGGAGCTAATGTTATTGCATGGCAAATGTCATATGGGTATAATCCTATAAGGTTGGGCACGTGTGTGCATTTTAAGTAGATTGATGGATAACTCCAAAGCAGCTTTGCTAAAACTGTTGAATATCTGCAAGGAGCTTTTTATCGTGTAATGATCTATGTTAATTTATTGTGGGCTTATTTTTAGTATCACTTAAAGAGAATTATTTTAAAATTGGTGACATCAAAGAACATTTAATAACTGGTTGATAGTCTTTATTACATTGCGCCTCCAATTTGTCTACTCTAAGAATGCAGTCTGTCAGACATAAATGGTTTCTGTTTATAATAATTAATCAGGTGGGGAAATTTGTTAAGAATTTATTTGAACTACTTTCAAAGAATATTTCAGTGACACTGCTATTTCCTCATGTAACCTATATTCACTGACAGACCAGGGCTTAATTCTTTGCTGTGGGAACTGTGTTCACTGTAGGATGTTCAGCAGCATTTCTGGTCTCTACTCACTAGATGGCAGCAGCATCCTCCAGTTGCCATGACCAGAAATGTCTCCAGAAATTACTACTTATGGGCAAAATCACCTTCAGTTGAGAACCACTGACATAGGACAGTCTGAAAGCTAAAGGTAGTTCTAATTTATCATGATTGGATTAATTTGGGAGTTTCAGGATAGACAATTTTGGCCATCCATTTATAAATAAAGTTATGCTTTCAAGGCTGCAGCCTTAGATCTCACTCACCACACACACATCCATTTCTAAGTCCAAATAAACCATTTAGTCTATCCCCATATCCTGCCCTACATCTTTACCCCCACTATCCAGAGAATCATATCTAACTTACTCCTGAAGATTTTACTAAATGGCTGAAATTTTCCTGAATCCCTCCCAGACCTTTCTGTTAGAAATGCTAGCTTCCCCTTTAGAACATGCAACTTCTTCAACTGGACATCTCCTATTCCTTCTTAATCTTCTTCTAACTTTCTTGCAAAGTAAAAGTCCTCTACCCCCAGGACTAACTCACACATGCACGTAAGTGCACGTGTGTGCATGTACACACACACACACACACACACACACACACAATTTTAATTTCTGTTCAGCCAGGCAACATGTGAAAGAGGAGAAAGTTGTGATTATAAATTGAGCACTCATGAAGTTTCATGGGAACCTCTCATAGTCCACAAATATTTCTTAGAAGAAGCTGCCTCTAGGCAATCTTCCTCATTATGCATTGCCATATAGTATTAGCTTATCTGGTTGACTGAAATAGAACATAAACTGGACTGATTTTATGTGGAGGAAGCAGACCCAAGTCAAAAGCCTCAGCAAGAGTTCCTGAAGAGCAGGTGAGCATCAGGAGCTTCATGAGAACACTTTTTTATTTTTTTAATATATTTTATTGACTTTTTATGGAGAGGAAGGGAAAGGGATAGAAAGTCAGAAACATCGATGGGAGAGAAACACTGATCAGCTGCCTCTTGCACATTTCCTACTGAGGATGTGCCCACAGCCAAGGTACATGCCCTTGACCGGAATTGAACCTGGGACCTTTCAGTTCGCAGGCCGATGCTCTATCCAACTGAGCCAAACCAGTCTCAGCAAGAGAACACTTTCTTAAATGCGTCATAAGAAGAGGGCATTTTGAAAATATTAGTATTTTAAATAACCAACAGGCATAGGTTGAAACTCTAAAGATACAAAAAGAAAAAGAGGGAGTTAAAATTAACTCTTTCCAACTCTTCCAGGTCATCACCCAGTATCCTATTCTGGGAGGTGCATTACCAGTTTCTTGGGTATACTTTCAGAGAAAATTTAGCCATATCCAAGAATAAAGGCATAAGTAAAAATAACCCAAGTGTCCGTCAATAGATGACCAGATAAACAAAATATGATATGCTCCTATAATGGAATATTATTCAGTCATAAAAAAGAAATGAAGTACTAATACAAACTACATCATGGATGAACCTTGAAAACATTATGCTCAGTGAAAGAAGCCAGACATGAGAGACTACATATGGCATGATTCCTTTTCTATGAAATGTTCAGACTAGGCAAATCCATAGGCACAGAAAGTGTGGTTGCCAGAAGCTGGGGGAAGTGGGAATGAGGAGTTATTGCTAATGGATATGGGCTCTTTCGGAGGGGAGATGAAAATGTGCTGGAATCAAGTGATATTTGCACAATAATATGAATATACTTAAAACTAATAAATTTTTATAAGTTTAGTGAATATATATTTGTATATGTCATAATGTGTTTGTTTTTTCTCTAAGCATTATCTTCTTTTGGCATCAAACATTAATTTTGTAATTTTATTTTCTTTGCATCAATGCAGTCTGTGGAAGTAATCATTCACTAAATCAGTCCGTCTTCTCCACAATCCTATATAATAAAAGAAACATGCAAATTTGACCATACCTCCACTAGAGGCTTTAGGCCTTGGGCAGGCTGGGGGTGAGCCATCAGTTGGACATCCCCTGAGAGCTCACAGTATGTGAGAGGCGGCAGGTTGGGTTGAGGGACCACCCACCCCCAGTGCACGAATTTGGTGCACCGGGTCCCTAGTAGAATTGATAATAAACAATTTCAAGAGAATAAAGGTATAGTCTTTTCATACCTTTATATTTGTTTCTTAAACAAATCTGACACTGCCAGTTCTGGACCTTGCCTTTGTCACTTTCCAACTATCATAGAGATTGGTTCTATATTAGGACATAGCAAGCTATGAAATTTTTCCTGATTGCTATGCAGTATTCCCTTGTATGGATACACATATTAAACCATTAGTTATCAGCTGGGGCAATTTGGTGTCCCCCTACCCTGCAGCAGACATCTGGCAATGTCTGGAGTCATTCATGATTGTCACAGCTAGAGGTAGCAGGTGCTTCCGGCATCTAGTGTTTAGAGGCCAAGGATGCTGCTAAACATCCTAGGACAGACCCTCACAACAAAGAATTATCCACTCAGAATGTTGAAAGTGCCAAGGTTGAGAAATCTTGATTTAAACAGTCTATGAGTAATAAAAGTTATTTATAATATTTCTTTTATAAATAACCCTGCACAACATTCTATCTTCCAGATAAATAGTAATTTCCTTACAGATAATTTCCAGATAGATAGATAGATGACAGAGATGACAGAGACACAGATAGAGATACAGATAGTAGAGATAAAGAGATATATACTAATTCCCCTATTATTTTGGATACTTACTTTGTTCCTTTTCTACTTTGTCAAATTGCACTGGAATAAATATTTATATAATAAGCTTTTATTCTTATGATGAATTTTTCCCCAGGAAATTAGATTCCTGAAAGTAGAATTACTCGGTTAAAAGGGAGTATTTTTCCCCCTGGGATTGTGATGATGATCTTATTGCCATTGCGAATGGGATGTTCCCATTATATGTGGTCATTGCTTTTATTCAGGAAAGTGGGTGTTTTTTGCATGATTTATATCCAGGTTTTGGTTGATATTCTTAGCACAGCGGTGCCAAGAGATGTCTTGGAGGTGAGGGTGGCTTTATCTTCTTTCCTATAATCTGTTAGCTTCGCCTCTCAATCATGCCAAATAAAAACGTAAGCTAAAACCCATGTGCTGGCATTGTAACTACAGCTTCAGGACAAATTCTGTGCCCTTGGTCCTCCTCCAGTCATATCACCACCCAAAGCTGGAGGCAACCACTATGGAGTTTTCTTTTTTGGCATATTACCTACAAATAAATATTTCCTTTCTAATAGCTACAACTCTTATTAACAGCTTCAAAGCTCCCAGAACCATATTATATTGTAATGGTGCTGGTCGATATTTTTGTCTTTTTTTTCCACTCAAATTAACAGGATTATATCTAATATCTCAGTGTTAGATAGGACATAGAATATTCATTGAACAACAGTCTTTATAATGTTGAGAAAGTATCCTTCTCTCCTAGTTTCCTAGAGTATTTCCCTCCCCACCCCCCAAAAATGAATTTTAATTTAATAAAGCTTCCTCCCCACAGCCTTGATTCAATAATGGTATGATAAGTTTTGAAAGTGAACAGCAAGCTAGAAAAAGCAGGCTATATGGGAGACAGGAGATTTGAATCCAGTGTGAGCTTTCGTGTGAATCACCAGGACCTTCCCTTCTCCAGGATATTGTTGAGGCATTGCCTGCAAACTCTGCTGGCTGCCAACCAGTGAATGCCAGTGTGGCCATTCTAGTGGGCACACCCTTGGAAACAAGGAAGGTTTGTTCTACTGATCAACGAACCTGCTGAGGCTTGTAGTGAAGAACTCTGAAAACATGTCTAAACTCAACTAAGAACATAATGGACAAAAACATCCTAAAATGTCCCTGAGAAGCAGGCATGACAGTTTAGTCCTGACAGTTCTTAAATTTAACAGGCAGGACTTAAATTTAAGCACCATCTTGGTTTCCCCAGGACTGAGGGGATCCAAGGGATGCTGGATGTTCGGTGCTAAAATCTGTAAAATCACGAGGCTATAATTTAAAGGAAGATGTTAAAAGGCACAAAATGCATTTCTTCTCAGAGTAGGTGAACGGTTCATCAACAGAGTATGAACGTTACTGGCTTTTCAAGCTAAACTAAACTTTATCAGGGCATGGATTAAAAAGAGAAGAATGTTGCCAAATGCACAGATTTTTCTTTGTTTCTGATCATTTACAGTTGCCCCAAACAAATCCAGGACGAGGGAGCGTGGGGGGAGATATCAGGCCTGACCAGAAATAGGTCACTGCAAAGTTATTCCACCCTTTATCACTCAGGCCTTGGAAAACAATGCTCCCCAGAATCTCAACTCCTGGCAGGAAATACTGAACAAATGTTCCCCTTTGTCTTGTGACCACCAGTTGTGCCTCCTCCAGGGCATTCCTCCCTCCTCAATTTTCAGGCAAGTCTTTAATCAAAGAGCTAAGTTTCTAAAAAATTATTAACATTAACTCAGTCAAATCAGGTCCTCACGCTCATAGAATTATGGTATCTCTCATTTGCAAAGGCATCTAGAGGAGCACTTCTCAAATGCTGTTAATGTGTACACCAATCACTTGAGGATGTTGTTAAAATGCAGATTCTGATTCAATAAATCTCAGGAGGAGCTTAAGGTTCTGTGAGACCAAGTATACCCAGCACACTGAGGTAATAAGAATTTTGTAGCCAAAATGGGTTTGGCTCAGTGGGTAGAGCATCGGCCTGCGGACTGAAGGGTCCCAGGTTCGATTCCGGTCCAGGGCATGTACCTTGGTTGCAGGCACATCCCCAGTGGGGGGTATGCAGGAGGCAGCTGATCAATGTTTCTCTCTCATGGATGTTTGTAACTTTCTATCCCTCTCCCTTCCTCTCTATAAAAAAAATCAATAAAATATATATTTTTTAAATTTTGTAGAATAGCATTCTCCACATTTCTTTGATTGTGTATCACTATTAATTTCAAAAATGAGCATGCACTCAAATATGTGGATGTGTTTATATTTTACATTCGTAGTTAGTACAGCATAATTTCCTTTGTATTTTTAAGATTCTTCTCAGCTCCAATATATATTTTTTTATTCCAGCACAGCACTGGCTCATGTAGTACACAACCATTTTAAGGAACATTGAACCTGGTAACACCATTATGTTAACATTCAGTGCATGTTTGTATTTCCCAGAAATCAGAAAATCACTTCAACTCAGGGAGGAGGTTCTACCTAGTTAACCTGGCATTGTGTAAAGACACAAACATGCACAGCTCCTTTCGAGGATGCTCCCTTGCTGAAGACAAAGGAGGGAACACCAGCCCACAAGTGGAGCTGGTTTTAAATTGCATACTTTTAAAGTTTATATTAAGACAAAGGTGACTCCTTGGCTTATCTACACTCCTGGGGGAAACTGATACAGCTGATTCTAGTTACTCTTAGTGGTAATATTCTATTAAAGGTGCCATCATCACTGAATTAGCAAACACTGAGCCACTGCTTCTAGAGAAACACGGGAATGTGATCCCGCAAGCTTCCGGCCACATTTTCATTCACTGACCAACACATAACCTTGTGTTCTACTTCTTTCCATTTAGAGACACTTTGTTTCACATATGTTGTTGATTGATTAATATTGAACTCACAGCCAATAGCACTCTAACTCATGCCTGAAAGAAGGTTATGTAACACACGTATTTTTATCTAGAAGGCACCTCACAGCCTTTTGCACTTAGGGACACCAGACAGTACTTCAGTTGGAGGCCATTTTAAACAGTGAATTCACCAGCAAAAAAAGCACTAACATGTCAAAAATGTGACATTAAGTAGGCCTCAAGGACACCCATTTACAGTATAAGAGCTGAAGCAGAAAGCAGAGCATTACCTTGTTCATGGTCAGCTGGGAACACGCATCCTGGGCCTGTCTGTGCACATCCATGAATCAAAAGTACTGATTTGGGGGTCACAAATAAATTTAGCAAGTAGATGATTCACGAATACAGAATCCACAAAATAATGGGGGTTGACTACAATTATGAGTATATTTTTTAAGGAAGATTCTTACTCAAAAGAAGAGAGTCAAACACCAATATTCTATAGTTGAACTCCTTGAGTAGTTTAAAGTTGAGTACCTTACAATTTATAGTGGTCCCTCTTTTCATAGTGGGGGAGGAAAGCAATGTATTTTGTCCTTTTATCTATTCAGCGTCTTCAGGAAAATCCATCTCTTTTTATTATCCAGTTAAATTCAGCCATTAGTTATGGAGTATATCCAACTGGAAAACATGGAGATGTGTGGGATTATCTCAGCTGAAGCAATTTACAGTCCTCTTGGACATGGCCAAGAGAGGTGGCAATTAAGGCAATTCTTCAAATGCCACCTTCCAATTCAAGATAGACAGGATATGATTGGGGTCACCATAGAGACCTAATATTCTAATGTGCATGAATGAGCCCGGTAAAAATATAATGCTAAAGGGAACCCAATGAAGAGGAAAATGCATCTACTTGGAATTATCTGGAAAACCTGATGGAGAAAGTAATATTGAAAAGACCATGAACGTTTAGCAAAATGGTAACTGGAGCAACAGGATGAAATGGTGAGAACGTCCTCACACCATATGATTTGGAACGGGGTCAAGATCCAGCAAGAGTGTAGGGTAGATGAAAGGAATGAGAAAGAAACTGGGAAGCAAATGGCTAAATGACAAAAGGATACCTGATTGCTTTCATCATTCATACCATTTCCAGAAGCTTCTTGGTGCAACCTTGTAGTGAACTGCTTACCTGCCCATCTTTTGCCTCCTTAACTAGACTGCATACTGGAAGCAATCAATGGTCAGGCCGCATTCTTGGCTAGCCTCCCTCTCTCTGTGTTTTCCCCATGCTCCCCAACATACAAACACACACACTAGCATGCAAAATATTGCTCAACACTAATGCCTGTTGGTAACCAGCTTTCAATAAATATTTACTTATTTAATAATTTGCTTGACAAACACACTAAATCTTTAACAAGCCCTGGTGTGTTCCCAAAATTACTGGTTTTTCTCAAGGATCAGATGGCTAAACTTTGTAACTATCCTAGTATTTTCCCAGAATATATGTATATGTGGGCAACAGAAATCTTTGAAAGTACCGTAATATTATATTACACATTTCTATTTCTGTATCTAAAACTGAAAACAAATTTGCAGCAGAATCTCTATAAATTTTACAATTAACTTTATAAATATATATGTATTTCCTTAAAATTCTAATTTTTAGGCTATGTTCTATTTTAACTACCTTGATTATATAAAATTCCTTAGAACTGAGATTAAATACTCATAGTCATCTTAGACTGTCTTTTGGGTTTAAAATATTATATTACATGAGGTTAATTCTGAATAGTCTTGAAGAGAAACAAGTTTTAAATATAAAATTATTTTAATCATATCTTAAAGTTTTTCTTCTACCTCCAATAAATTTTAATTATATAAATATTTTAAGAAGTCAATTCTTGCTCTTAATTAGCTGAGTAGGAATGTCTCCAGTGGCACAAATGCAAAGAATATTTAAAAACAGTAAATATACCCATTTGAGTATACTTCCCATAAAATAGATATTACAATTCTCTAATAGCCAGTCAACAGCCAGGAACTTATAAATTAATTTTTACCAATACTCATTGCTTTGAAAGTTGAATTTAGCATTAAAAATGATTTGTAAGTTTAAAAACAGAGGCAAGTTTTAAAATACACACTTTTGCAGTTAAATTATTTTACTTACTGTTTCAAAACCTCGATGTGGGTGGTCAGGAAATCCACCTGGTCTACCACCTTTAAATTCATCAAACAGTAAAAATGGATCCAGATTTTTTAACTGAAATAAAAGTAAAATTCAGCAGATTAGGCATGCCTTTTAAGCCACACTACTAGGGACTACATTCATGAACCAATCTAGCAAGAACTCATTGAAAACCGCATAGCCAGTGAGCAACTTACTGAAATGAAAAGAAATCCTTACACACACACACACACACACACACACACACACACACACACACACTGATTCACTTATTAAGTTAGAATTGACATTTTATGAGAAGTGTGAAGAGTGCACAAACATTTCATAATCATCTAAGATCTAAATAGTCAAGCAGAAACTGATACAGTCTGTTTCCTAAATATATTCATAATCTCATGGGGGGACAGACTAGAAAGTCATTGATTGCATTGTGTTGATAAATGCTCTGGAGGCAGAGACTTTATTATGTGGGGCAGGATCAGGGAAGATGTCACTTAAACTGGGTCTTGAAGTAAACATAGTAGTTCAGTAAAAAGGGAAGAAGGAAGACTATTTCAAGAAAAAGAGCAAAGACACAGCTTGGCAGGCTTGAAGAGCTACAAGGAAAGGACTCAATTGGGGCAAAGGATGCACATGGAATTATGATGAGAGATCGGCAGAGGAGAGAGGTCAAACCTTAAAGAATTTTGGGTTTTATTTTTAAGAGGATAGACTATATTCAGAGGTTGAGATGATCAGATTTAGAAAGATCACTCTAGCACACATATGGAAGGTGGTTTAGAAAAGGAAGAGAAAGGTGACAAAGAGTACTTAGAAAGTCACTTCAATACTCCACGCAAGGACAAATGCCAGGCCTAAGACAATAGCAGTGGTGGCGATAAATGGAGACAAGAAACAGCATTAGACAATATCCAAACTTCTAGCTATGGTGCCTGGGAGAATGGCAAGGCCACCCAGAAGCACAAGGAATACAGTAAAAGCAGCGATGGTGACTTCATTTTAATTCACACCGAGTTTGCAATATCCGCATAAATGTTATCTATATAAATGGAACTTTAAAATTTTAACATCCAATATATTGTGCAAAAGCTAGAAGGCAACTGAAGATAAATATCAAGCTCAAGTGAGAGGTAGAAACAGATTGGAGTTGCTCTGCATCTAAGAACCAATTTGGGAGAAATGCACATTTACATAATGTAGCGTTATCTCCAGTTATTTAGGTCTGTGAAAAAGTCTTTTAATAGAATTTGTTATTTTCTCCACAAAGATTTTGCATAATTTTTTCTAGATAACATCATTTCTAAAAGTATTATAAATAGTATTTTTAAATTATATTTTTGAACAGTTTGCTTCTGGGGATTAGAAATGTGGATAGAAAGGCAATTTTGAGCATTTCTATGCTCTTGTTAATTTTAACAATTTATCTGTAATTTCTTTGGATTTTCTTTGCAAACATTCACAGAATCGGTGTATTAATCAATAAGCTTTTGCCCAGAAGCTTCAAACAAATTTTTCACTTACATTAAAGCTGTAGCAGGTTGCTAAGCTTAGCTGGACTCTACATATCTCCTCATTCTGGGTCCCCAGCATTAACAGTGCTCACTATCTAGAAGATGCTTTTCTGATAGCCAAGGTCAAGAGCAAAAATGAGCCATGCCAATGGTACACAATCACACTAACACATGCTATTGGTCAGAGCATATGACACGGCCAAGGCCAAAGTCAGGGAGGGGAGAACTTAAACTCTCCATATGGGACTCAGGGCTAATGAGGCTAAAAGTGGTGGGAGTATATAATCCCATTACAGTAAGCAGTGATTTTCATCAGTGTGGGGAAAGATTTAAAACATGCAATGCCTGCCTAGTCAGGGGCACTGACCTCTTGTCCCTTAGACTGTCAAATTTAAAAATTACAACCTCCAACACAACAATAGCCATCAGGTGTGAATGAATCACAATTACGCCTATTTTTTGTCAGATGAGCAAAAAATATATTTTGTCAAATGAGCAAAAAAATATTTTTAAAATGTGCTACAGAAGTTTAGCAATTACTTTATGTGCCCCCATGAGATGAAAAAGGTTGAAAACTGCTGCATTATAAGGAGGAACTATTCCAATTAACACCCATCAGCAAATAACAATTTTCCTTGATTTTTTTAAAACTTTATACTTTCTATTCCTTTTTTCTTTTTTCAAGCTAGCACCTCTACAATAAAACTGAGTAGAAATGATGGTGATAGACATCCTTAGCTTGTCCTGATTTTACAGATAGTTTTCTGAAGTTTCCCCACCAACCAGGTGGTTCAATGCAGGATTTCTGTAGATCTCTTCATAAGTTTGAGGAATTTCCTTTCTATTCCTTGTTTACTATTTTTTGGCATAAATAGGTGTTGAATTTTATTGAATACTGGAGGCCCGGTGCACAAAATTTGTGCACAGGAAGCAGGGGATGTCCCTCAGCCCAGCCTGCACCCTTTCCAATCTGGGACCCCTCGAGGGATGTCCAACAGCCTGTTTAGGCCCAATCCCAGTAGAATCGGGCCTAAACAGGCAGTCGGACATACTTCTCATAACTAGCGTTGCTGGCTCCAAACTGCTCACCTGTCTGCCTCTCTAATTGCCCCTAGCCGCTTCTGTCTGCCAGCCTGATCACCCCTAACCACTACCTTGCCAGCCTAATTGATGTCTAACTGCTCCTCTGCCGGTCTGTTTGGCCCCAACTTCCCTCCTCTGCCAGCCTCGTCAGGCCTGGTCCCTCCTAACTGCCCTCCCCTGCTGGCCTGATCGCCCACAACTGCCCTCCCTTGCAGGCTTGGAACCTCCCAATGGCCCTCCCCTGCTGGCCATCTTGTGGTGGCCATCTTTGTGTCCACATGGGGGCAGGATCTTTGACCACATGGGGACAGCCCTCTTGTGTGTTGGAGTGATGGTCAATCTGCAAATTACTCTTTTATTAGATAAGATAGAGGCCTGGTGCATGGGTGGGGGCCAGCTAGTTTGCCCTGAAGAGTGTCCCAGATTAAGGTGGGGATTCCCTTGGGGCATGGGATGGCCTGAGCGAGGGCCTTTGGTGGTTTGCAGGCTGGCCACACCCTCCAGTGACCCAAGTGGAGGCCCTGGTATCTGGAATTAATCTATGTCTACAATTGAAACTTTGTAGCCTAGAGCAGAGCCAAGCCTTCTGCTTGCTCAGTGGCGACAGCCATTTCTGTTGGGACATTTACCTTCAATAATTTAAACTTTGTAGCCTAGAGTGGAGGCCTAGGCCAGTCAGGACTGCAGAAGCCTCTGCTCCCTAGCCTCTGCTCTCTCCAGCTCTGTCGCTGCTGCCATTTCTGTTTGGATTATGTATCTTTTATAATTGAAACTTTGTAGCATTGAGTGGAGGCAATAGCAGGTGGAAAGCTTGGCTTCCTCTGTTTCTGGGGAAACCCAAGCCTCCCTTCTGCTCTCAGTGGCAGCAGCCATCTTGGTTGGGGCTTATTTGCATATTTTGCTCCTGATTGGCTGGTGGGCGTGACTGTGGGCATGGCTTGATCAGAGGTAAAGTCATTTTACATGTTACTCTTTTATTAGATTGAATTTTTTTCACCTTTAATCTGTTAATGTTGGTAAATTACAGAGATTTTCTAACATTACACTACATTTGCTTTCTTCATGTAATCCAAACTTGGTGATATGTTTTTTTATACATCGCTGTATTTTGTTGATTAATACTTTATAATTCTTGTAAAATATTTATAAATGTGATGTAATTATCCTTTCACATGCTGTCCTTGTTTGGTCTTGATATCAAGGTAACTTCATAAAGTGATTTGAGGACTCCCTGGAGCTTCATCTTCTGAAGAATTTGTGCATTATCAGAATTATCTGGACCTTAAATATTTGGTAAAATTTGTCTGTAAACTCATCTGGACCTGTTGTCTTTGTCTTAGCCTTTAAAAAATACTGATTCAATTACCCTAATGGCTATGAAACTGTTTAGGTTTTTATTGTCTCCTTTCTTTCTCACTGATTTTGTCAACTGAATTTCTCTAACTTCCTATCAGTTTAGCTAATTAACTTTTTTATTTTATTTTCAATTGTGGCTTGCATTTAACATTATTTTATATTAGTTTCGGGAGTACAGCATGGCGGTTAGACTATCATATATGTTAAAAGTGCTCTCCCTGATATTTCCAGCACCCATCTGGGACTATACATAGTTGTAGTATATTCCCCTATATTACCTGTGCTGTACTTTACAACCCCAAGACTATTCTGTAACTACCAATCTGTATTTATCAATCCCTTCACCTTTTTAACCCAACCCCCCAACACTCTTCCCTCTGGCAACCATGAGTCTGTTTCTATTTTGTTTGTTCACTTACATTGCTCTTTAGATTCCACATAAAAGTAAAATTGTATGGTATTTGTCTTTTTCTGGTTTATTTTGCTAGCTAATTAATTTTGTTTGCTTATTTCAAGGTATTTACTCTGTCATATTATTAGACATGAAAGTATCAAATGCGATCTTTGTCTCTAGTTTTGACTCTTCTTTTCACTATCTATGGGTGCATACCACATGTATATGTATATCACACACAGGTGTATATATGTAACAGATATTGTACATGTGCACACACATTCAACAACCTACTGAAAGTTTTTTTTGTTTTATTTTATTGTTGACATAAAAATGTACAGTCTACATAATCACCATGATTTTAGATATATGATTATATGTAAAATGTTGGGGTCTTTAAAGCAAAGGTTGGGAGCCAGGGACTCTTAACTGGGATAGAATTCAGAGTGACTGTGAACTTGGCTAAGGGAAAAAAATACATCCTCATTTTCACTAACCTCTAACAGAAATTGTCTTCTTTTTTGTAGTATAATATACATAACATAAATTTTACCATTTTTAAATATTAGTTCAGTGGCACTAAGAACACTGTCATGGGTGTGCAACAGTCACCAGCATCCATCTCCAGACTGAAATGTGACACTTCCTTCAATTATGAATGTAGTAAAAGAACCACAGTAAAGTACCTGTACCTATAACTTTGTCACCAATACAAATCAAAGCTATTTTCATAGCATATTATAGTTGTTTGGGGTACACTGAACTATTTTTCACAACTTTGAAGTTAGGTCATTATAACTGCCACCAAGTCTTGCTGTTTAATGTAAAATTATATTGCAAATTTTTAAATAATATTTTGCTAACCACAAAGTTTTCCTTTGTCATCTTATGTATTTTATGCACTTAAAAAACAATATTCTGAGAAGGAACTTAGAGGTTTCACCAAACCACCAAAAGGGCTTCACAAATCAAAATCAATGTAGAAACCCTCAGCAGCTGTATTCCTGGCAGATGGAGTAATTAAAGCATTAGTTGCCCTCAACAAATAATAATGGGTTTACTGATGGGTGCCCAAATTCTTTACAACTGTCCTATTGGTGATGTCGCCTTGTAGAATATGACACCACATCCACCTGCATCTCCCAACATCCATTGTGCATGTAATAATCCCTTAGGATAATTCTGTTTGCATCTATGTTTTGGAAAACAATGTTGATGGGCCTCAAAAGATATTCATAGTTAAGGAGAAAGCTAATGATAGAAAGAGTATGAGAGGGGGTGGGATGAGGGCATGCGACAGGGCATAGGGGAGGCTGGGGAAAGGTCAATGGGGGAAAAGGAGATATGTGTACTACTATATATAATACTTTAAACAATTAAAAAGAATAAAAAAGTATGACAATAGCAGAGCAGACTTTAAGAGGGACAAGCACTTCAAAATGAATCCATTGTCCTACATGGGATGGAATATCCAATATGGTGACTATAGTTAACATATTGTGTTTCATATTTAAAATTTGCTAAGAGATATCTTAAAAGTCCTCATCACAAGAAAAAAATTGTAACTATGTATGGTGAAAGATGTTATCTAGACTTATTGTGGTGATTATTTCACTATGTATACAAATATTGTATCATTATGTTGCACCTGAAACTAATACCTCAAAAAACTTTTTGACTTTTTTTTTTTAATCTGGTAGGGTGTTGGGCACTGTACTCCCTGGGTTATAACCATCATTTAATGGGCATATAAGATTTTCTTTTCCACAAGTCCCATGTCTCCTATAATTTTCAAATGAAGGAGCTCTCTAATGTTGAAAAACATCTACATAACCTATATATAGGTGGCTTCTCTGATAGCCCCTACTTACCTCCACCACCACAAAAGAATCACAGTTTTGGATCCCAGCAGTCTCCCTATGAACCCAAATCACAATCACTGGCAATGGCTGACTGACCCAAGCCAAGCCAATCAGGTTCTCTCTCTTAGGAATTTGAAATTGAGACTCAGAGTTACCCCCTTGTACTTTCACTTGTAGGCATGTAAAGTTGAGGGCATACAACGCGCATGTCTGCTAATACGCATGCTAAGGCTGATGAGATGTGGATGTGCAGAGAGAGGCTGAGACATTTCAGGAAGCTCAGCTGCATCTTCTGCTGAGGTATATCCACAATACAGAAATCCCCTTTTGGTTAGACTTAGTCCGTGAGGGACCACAAATGCCAAATTTAGACTTGGCTCTATGGCCCCATACAAAGCAGCTTATGTTGGTTTTGGGCCCGCTATTCCCAAGTTTGCCTTCAGTGCCCTACCAGTCCCTTCCTCAGAAAAGCACAAAACAGCCACCAAACCAACATACCTCGGGTCTGCCGATGCTTCTGCGGACTCTTGCTCCAACCCCTTCTGACTGCTCCTGGCTGAGCACTGAGAGGGTGACTGTCTTGGAGGACACCATGTTGAAGTCCAAAAGGAACTGTTCTGATGCTGAACTGTAGAGGCTGAAGGGCAAAAAGGAGGGAGGGGGGCAAAAAAACATAGTCACTAAGTCCTAAGTCATAGCCAAGGACTACAAAGTAAAGGATATTAAAATCAATCGTGCCTAAAATACTAGCTTATTGGTTGCTTTTTACGTACGATATTTGGGTTAGGTGATTTAAACAGCAGTCATGTGATGGTGAACGAATGTGTTTGAATACTTACTTGGTTCCCAGCTACTAATTATTTACTACTGTTATCTCATGTGATCCTATAGCCATCTTCTACAAGGTTTAGCAATGTGGACACTTTATCTGCTTTACCTCACTGAAATTTCTCAGATTGCTCTCCCCTTTTCTCCCCCCCTCCCCACACACACACCCTGGCTGAGAGAGCTTTGCAAGGTGACTCAGGAACACAGAGAAAAAATAAGAGGTCTATGAATCTCTCCAGATGCTGAAGATTGTGGCATTGAAAGGGATCTTTGAGGGTCATCATAATTCAAATACCCATCTATCGCTAAAGTCCAGGACCAACATTTCTGGTGAGAAATCTTTGGGCTTTCTCATGAAGTCTTCAAGAGCACAGGAAATTCCTGGAGGAGCTACCCTTGACAATGTATCCAGGATTTCAAGACCGAGCACAGAACAAGTCCCTTTTCCTCTTCAAATGCTTGCAGATAGTAACCTCAATCCCTAAAGCTCTTCTTCAAAATAAATATAATCCATCCCTTCAGAGATTCCCAGGCAAATCAACTGGAGCCAGGCAGCCTGTGTTTGCATCCCAACTTCCCCCTGTACCATCTGTGTGGCCTGAGGTCAACTGCTAAGTCTCTCCTTCCTCAGTTTTTCCATCTGTAAAACAAGAGTGATGAGACTGCCTACCTCAAAGGAGTGCAGTCAGCGCTCTAAGCACTCTCTGTACTTGGCAATGCCCTCAAGGCCCACTAAGAGGAGCAGGTAATCAATCGATATTTATTGGGTGCTGGACTGTCAGACACAGAAATAAATTTTCATGCTTCAAAGCTTCACAGAAAGAACAGTCATCACCTACAAGCAATTCGAAAGTATTTTGACCCCATCTGTACTATTTCTGGGTCCTTCCAGGCTCCTACAATTCAGAAAGAAAAGCTGGCTACCATTTTCTCCAGCCTGCAAAGGAGTACAAAGCATCTCTAGTCATCTCCCTCCCTCGGAGACTCCCCTAGGCGGCAGAAGCGGGATGGGCAAGGCTGGGCGCTGCTCCCTGTTGCCCTGCATCCCCCACGAGGCCCACCACCCACCCAGTGAGCGCCCAGATACTCACATGGCAGAGTCTAGAGTCTGTGCAGCTATGTGTGCGCCCGCAGTGGGCTGGAGCGCAGGGAGGATGCGTGCAGGGCGCGCGGGGGGGGGGGGGGGGGGGGGGCGGGGGGGGGAACCCGTCATCTCACCATGACTCAGCACTTTGCCAGCTGCTATGGGGAGGCGGGAAGAGGGAGTTCAAGGGTCTCACAGGGCTGGGCAGGGGCGTATGTCTTGCGGAGGCTCTTGCTCCGCCCTTCCCTCTCCCCTGTCAGCTCTGATGCCCTTTGGCTTCTGTGCCCCGCCTGCCTGGGAGAGCTGCGCCCCTGAGCCAGGAAGCGGGTAGGGGAAGAACATTGGACCCTGGGAGGAATGTGTTGGCCTGACAAGTGCCCTGATTATGGTGAGGGTCGCAGCTGGACTCAATAGGAAACCTGTCTTTAGCTGGAATCTGCTTGCCACACAACCCACAGAGCTGGATTCTGCGGGGTTGAAGCATGCTCCACCACCTGTCAGCCTTGTGAACTTCTGCAGGTGGCTCAGGCTCTTTCATCTTTCAGCGTAAAATGGGGATGTTGATGACCGTACAATAGAACCCCTTACAATTGTGATGAAAATAAAATGAGCTTGGCAGGTCTCTAGCACTACGCAATCGTTTTTTACATAAATAAGTTGCCTGCTGTTTGCCACTTAGAAAGAGGTAGGCGAGGCATTGGAGAATTTTCCCAGGGGAAGCTGGAGTTACAGAAGCCAGCGAAAGGATTTAGTTCATTGCAAGGATTTATTTTTTACTCCATTTCTGGGATTATTTTTCCCCTTTGTTTTTATTATTGACACTATTACAGATGTCCCCCAAACCCCCACCTTTGCCTGCCTTCACCCAGCCCTGAACCCCCTTTCTCTTTAGCCATCACCACACTGTTGTCTGTGTCTCTGAGCTATGCATGTATGTTCTTTGCCTAATCTCTTTACCTTCTTTCATCCAGATCTCTCCCCTCTGACATTTGTCAGCCTGTTTCATGTATCCATGACTCTGTTACTATTTTGTTCATCAGTTTATTCTGTTCATTGGATTCTATATATAAGTGACATCACATTGCTAGGATTCTTAACCAGAGGTACCAGGTATGTTTCTGTCTTCTAAATACCAGAAATGAGTGGCTGTTTCAACGAAACCTTAATTATGGATACTGGAATTTAAATTTCATATTATTTTCACTTGTCGCGAAATATTATTCCTCTTTTGATTTTTTATTTCCACAACTTAAAAATGTAGACACCATTCTTAGCTCGCAGGCTAAAAAACTAGGCAGTGGGCCAGATGTGGCTGCAGACCTGGTTTGCAGATCGCTGCTCTAATAGAGGTTGGTAGTGGAACAAGGACCTTCCCCTGGACTTCTTACGTTAGTGGGGCCCAAAACCCCTCCCCACCTTACTTAGATGATTCAAGCTAAATGAAATAATACACATGAGCATTAAAAATGCCGTGAAATGAAATATTGTGCCTTATATGATCATTTACTTACTTCTGCAACTAGCTCCAAATAATATAGAAGCACAGGCTGTCTGACACTTTGCAATCTTTAGTTAAATGCTTCTACCTTCCTTATAAAAAAAAATAGTTCAACATTTAGCCAGTTGCCTGAGCCTGCAATACAAGTGTTCTCATTTTGTTTATCTTGAAATCCTATGAATTCTGCTCCCAATTTCTTAAATGCATATAGTCCTTCACAATTTGAGTGCTGTGGGTGTTTTTCTCTCTTTTCCACGTCCAGCGCAGAGAGATTGGGTCCCGTTCTCTGAGTAGAGGAGCTGGGGATTAAGAAATAAAAGTATAGAAGACAGAGGCACAGTAATAGGAAAAATAGCTGGGCCTGGGTGGGATGTCTGTTCTCTCTGATGGAGAGGCAGCATCTGACACCCAAACAGCAGCAGTTTATTTATATTCCAAAATACAAAGGTGCTGAAAACCAATCCCTGTCTAGCTAATAGAAAGATGTGCATAGGAGCCAGGGAGGCTGGTAAACAACCTGAATTGCCCTGAAAGGTCAGAACTGAAACATGTTAATTAAAGCAGCTTCCACCTCTATTTGGTTTTTGTATATTTCTGTTATTGGAAGCTCCTGGCTAAAGGCTATGAGCAGGATCCCATAGTCTTAACAAAAGGGATAGCCAGGCGGCTTGGATTTAGCCCACTAACAGTTAAGAAACACTCAAGGTGTCTTGCCTGGGCCGCCCCCAACAGACTGCCACCATCCATCTTCTCTATTAGCCACCGAAATCTTCCTGCCTTCGGGCCTACCACTGGCCAATCCATTCTCCAAGTCGAAGGGAAATGGAATAACTGCCTAAAACCTTCATTGTCCTCAAAAGAAAACCCTAGGATGTCATTAACCTGGCCTCACCCTCCAGACTTGTTCAAGGACTGACAAAGACAAGAGAGAAAGGGAGGGGGGGAGAAAGAGAGAGAGAGAGAGAGAGAGAGAGAGAGAGAGAGAGAGAGAGAGAGAGAGAGAGACCCTCTTTCCACCATGCTGAACTTCTTTTAGGTTTCAGAATGTGCATTCTCTCTCTTGTTGGCTTGCTGTGACTCTGGAACTTTCTCTCTACTGATCTGGCTTATCCCCATTCATCTTTAAGTTCTCAGTTGGGATATTACTCCCTCTGGGAAAACTTCCCTTTCTGTCCCTTCAAGTCTGGGTGAGATGATTGACACAGTAATTATCACACCTACCAATTGTTAACCAGGGTCACTGTTTATCATCCTTTGGAAAATTCTACTTTCCTAAGATGGCTCCAACAGTATTTCCCATCAGACCTGACTTTTTCTGCAATGTGACCGTGACAATCTCCCCCATCACAAGTGGAGCTTACCTCTCTTCCTCCTGAGTCTAGACAGGGCTTGTAGCTGTTTTACCAATGCAGTATGGTGGAAGTGACACTGTGCCAATTCCGGGTGTGGCTCTGAAATGGCCTGGCAGGTTCTGCTTCCTGCCTCTTGGAAACAAGCTATCGTGTAAGAAGAGCAATGTCTCTGAGACTGCCATTGTAAGAGAAGCCCATGCTGCATGAAGGAGAGGTCCTGGAGGGAGAAATGTCATGTGGAGAAAGAGACCGAGGCCAAGGACACGAAAGCCCAGATACATAGACAAAGAAACCCATTTGCAAGTGGATCCTCTTGCCCTAGCTGACCCAGCTGATGAAACATGAATACCCACTGTCCCTTCTCCACTTCCAGACCCACAGAATTTTGAGCCAATAAAAACTGTTACGTTAAGCCACTCCGTTTCCAGGTCATTTGTTTCGTGATAATTGGAAAATATGCTTTTATGTGACAGGAGAGATGAAGTGGATTTTCAAAGCTCTCTGGGCTAAAGTGAAACACAAATATTTACCCTATTAGAAAGTAGAGATGTCTAATTAAATGTTATTACCAAGGCAACTAGCAATCCAGCAAGATCTACAATTATTTTTAAATATATTTTTATTGATTTCAGAGAGGAAGGGAGAGGGAGAGATAGGAACATCAATGATAAGAGAGAATCATTGATCAGCTGCCTCCTGCATGCCTCCCCACTAGGAATGGAGCCCACAACCTAGGCATGTGCCCTGATCGGGAATTAAACCATGACCTTCTGGTTCATAGATGGATGATCAATCACTGAGCCACGTCGGCTGGGCAAAATCAACAGTTATTAAACTAGACTTGAGAGATTAAATGTTGAATCCCATAGGCAATAGCATTAACCTTGGAAGTTCAGGTGTCCTGAAAGGTTCCTCTGTTACAAGTAGCATTTACAACTTCATAATAAAAGAAAACCAGAGGGAATAACTTCACTGTACATTTTTACCCACTTCTATACTGGATGTGTGATACTCTTTGGGAGTTTTCAGCTTATCACCTTTTTAAAGCTTCCTCTGAGCCTCAGAATCCCCTCCACCTCCAAAACTATAATAGGAGTAAGAGCTTCCCTTTCTTCTCTTTGAGAATCCAATGACAGGTAGAACCCAAGTCAAAGGGCATGCATTCTCAGGCCTGAAAAGCTACAAGACTTAAAGTGGGGAGAAACAAAGTTAGGAGGTGACACATTTTTACAAATAGAATATGGGGCATGTGACACTTCACTAGAGCGGGGCTCACTTTTGAGCTGAGAAATGTGACATAGAGCTTTAAGCACTTTTCTCGCTGTCATTTGCCATCTAGACAGAGATGTGAAGCAGGCATCTGGATATATGAGTGGGTAAATAGACCGTCGAAGGTCTTGGGAACCCTGGGAAACAAAGAAAACTACATGCTGATATGACAATGAAGAGAGCTCTCCCTAAATAACTCCAAATAACAGCATTATAATCGTTAAAGATACTTATATAATCAACAGATTTTATTTGACCTTTTTTTTCTCTTTACTCAAAAATATGTTTTTCTCTTCTGTATGACTTATTGGCTTTCTTGTCAAAGATATATTTTATAGAAACATATGGACATCTTGTACACTTCATTATTTGCAACTTTTTTCTCCAAACAGTGAACTAAAAGATTCTTTCTTGCAGATTGATTAGGCTTTGGTGACACTGTAGCTACTGTTCATTGAATGACAAACATCTCTGGACAGTTCCATACTAGCTAGGGATGCAAACTCACCGAACCCAGGAAATCAGTTAACTCTAAGTTTGGGACTGAATATTTTGTAAACATTAGTTTATGAAGGCCATTAATGTGTTAGTGGTTGAGGACATCCAAATATATCCAGAAAAGATGGGGATATGTGACTCCCATTTCCACTCTTGTGAGAGCAATCTGCACAGACCTGGTTTGTTCCATCGACCATGGTTCTGGCTGCGAAGCTGCATGTAATCATCTGTTGTACGAAACTCATAACTGTGTCTCTGTCTTTCCCATGTGCTTTTGGCAGTGTGCCAGAAAAGGATGGCTTATGAGCCTTTCTTTTAAGCAACAGAAGTTTCCTAGAATTCATCACAAGCACAACGCTCTCAGCTCTGAAAGGCCGATTCATCTGTGACCCAGGGAAATAGAGAAATGTCGGTGAATGATTCCCTTGATACTTATCTCAGTGACCATTATAACCTTTCTCATTTTTCAGCTTTTATAAGGTTGTGTCTTCTGGCCAAATGAAAACTGCTTTCAAGATCATAGTATTGGAGCTAAAATAAAGGCTAATTTGAATTAACCACCTAGTTCATGTTCTGTACACTGTGGTGTTTATGGATGGAGTATACTGATGCCAGCAACTTACTTTGCACTAAAATTAACAATAGTAATAGTAGTAGTAGTAGTAGTAATGGTAGTAGTAGTAGTAGTAGTAGTAGTAGTAATAGTAACAGTAGTAGTAGTAATAGTAATAGTAGTAGTAGTAATAGTAACAGTAGTAGTAGTAGTAGTAGTAGTAATAGTAACAGTAGTAGTAGTAGTAATATGGATTAGGTGGACAGATGGATGGATAGAGAGGTGCATAAATAGCTAGATGACAAAGCACCTCCCTTTATCCAATGTTGAGTTGAAATTTTCATTGCTTATCCTCTGTACACTTTGGCGTTACCACATGGTTTCCTGACTCATGCGAGAGAAGTCAGAGTCAGAGCGGGGCTTTGCAGAAATATTTTCTTGTCCTTTCCAGCTCCAAGTTCTATAAACAAAGGCAGGGTTATCACATGTACCCAAGAGCTGCCTGGGAAAAGCAGGAGGCCTGGTTATCAAAGTTGGAACCTTTAAGAAATATGCTTTTGTGTCCGTCTTTGTTGCATTCAATCAGATCAACAAGTGTTGGCTAAGTGTTGAGCGCGGTTTCCTGTGGGATTGTGTAAGGCCTTGCAGGACAATAAAACCTTTGGGGGGCACTGAGTAATGTAGCCATTTCTGAGCCGGCAGCAGGGAAAATGTGAGACAATTTGCTGCTGCTGGAGGGAGGTCAGCTGAGGCTGTGTTCCTGCAAGATCACATTGACTTCACTGCGGTGGACCGGCCATCGGAACGAGACAAAATGGTGTGTTTCAGCGGCAAGTGGCTTTGCAATGTCATATCCTACAGGAACACAGGTTCGAATATGGGTGGTGTAGAGCTTGAAGTTCACAAAATTTGGGGAGCCAACTTTAAAAAGTACAAAAAATAGGAATTTGAAATGTCTGGGGTTCCTCTGGGACTTTAGATGGGACTGTGTAATTCTCTCCTTCTGTCCCTCCCCCTTACCCTGCCTTTCCCCGGCTCAGAATCTTGTTCAGGGAAGCTGTCAAGTTATGTGTATATCACCACTAGCTCCCTTTGGCTTTCTGTTATTTCCTCTGATTTTTCTCTTTGCTATTTTTCGGGCATCGCCTTTCTGTGACTTTTCATATTGGCTTCCTAACTGCTTCTGAAAGGCAAAGAAATGTCATTCCTTCCTTCTTTTTTCTTTCTTTGTTTTTCTGATTTTATTTCAGCTACAAATATTCATTCTTAGGTTCCCAAAGTCTCCCTAAATTAGAGACCAAGGGGTATTTTAGATGGAGATAAAAAGATGTGGGGGAGGTGAACCCAAGCTGATGAGGTGTACCTATATCCATATAGTTTTGAAATTTGTTGTGGACTGTGATGCTTTCACTGGATTTTTAAAAAATAGTACACTATAATGTGGTCTAGGACAGTGCTTTTCAAAATCTCCTATGCACACAGATCACCTGAGGGTCTCAGTAAAATTCATATTCTGATGTAGTAGGTCTGGGGTGGGAACTAAGACTCTGCATTTCTAAGAAGCTCTCAGGTGATGCTGACGCTGCTGGTCCAGGGGGTACATTTTAAGTAGCATCTTACATTGGTTTGTAAGAAATCTGGTGGCACAAATGCGCAGTCACTAAGGGGCTGGCTCAACCTGATTTTAAGGTCCAGTTCTAGGACTGAAGGCTTGTAACATACCTGCAGAGTAGGTGCTTATGGACTAGCGAATACCTGAGGACTCTTCCTGGCTCCCATTATCTCCTGTTCCCAGGAGCTTGGTGGTGAGGGTCATTTTGTTTTAAATTGTGGACCTTTTAAAAATTTGTCTATGGAGTGATAATGGGTTTCTGGAACATCTACTAGTGTGCTAGGCATCTTACCGACATTTTCTCTTGACTCCGCCTACCTCTTTGAGGTGGTTATTTTTTTCACTCCCTTTAAGAAGGGGAAGCTGAGGTTTAGCAAGGTTTAGTAACATGCCAGGTTGCATGGACACAGAGCAGGGATTTGAACCCATCAGAGCTAGGTGCTATTGCACATACCAACCTGTATTCCCTCAGCAGTGCTATGTGTTAAACGAATTCAGCATAAAGTATTAGGACATAGATCTATCACATTTGTTTTTCTGGTAAGTAATGTCCCCAGAGCAGTGCCCTGGTGAAGGGGAGGGAGCAGAAGGAAAGAGGTGGCTGAAAAGAAGGAAGGGCTTAGACATCAAATATGAATTTCATACCTAATGCAAATTTTAGCTCCAACAAAAATGGCATTGGAGAGTTCTCACCTTGTGCAAAAATGGACTTCCTAAAGTATCTGGTTTCATAAATTCATTTTGGAGCAATTAACGTATGGTGTTTCAAAATGCTGAGAACTTGCATGTCAATGTTAAAGGATTTCTAACTATATCGTGCCAAGACACTTGTAACTTTCTCTCTCCCACATCATATGAAAGAGTGATTTGGCAGGTTCAGTGGAGCTGGTATTTGTCTTTAGCCAGCATCTGAAAAGCTATACTTTGAACCAACTCACCTGATTCTGAGTTAAGCTTTTTGTGCCTGTTTAATGTACCATCATTTTTTGTTCAGTTATTAAGCAGGAAGGCAAGCAGGCCTTGCCTGGGGCAAATATTTAAAGATAAGCTTGTCACAGGGTCCTCAATTTCCCATGACTTCTTGGTTAAACCACTGAGCCTTGCCAGCCAGGCTGAAAGCATCTTTTTAAAATGCTTTAAGTAGTGCCTGCCACATGCTGAGTCCTCCTTTAATGTTAGCTAGGATTATTATTGCTGCAATCATGCATATCCTTCAAGGTCCAATTTTAATGTGCTCTATTCCATAACATCTTTCTTGATTATCTTAAGGGAATTTTTTTTCCTTGCTTGAGCTTTTCAGAGCAAAGACAACAGACTCCACTCTAGCACGTGAGTTGTTTCCTTCCACCTTCTTTTGAAATCATGATTTGGTGCCAAGAGTGTGCCTGGTATTTTCACCTAAGATTTCTCATTTAAGTTAAATAAAGTGAAAGAGCTGTTGCCCATCTCATTTTACAAATCCGAAAACTGACATCAGTAGCAAGAAAGAGGCTTTGTCAGGGTGACACAGCTCACAAATGACAGTACTGTCATCTCTTCCAAGCCTTCTGAGTCTACCACCCCATAGCAACTTTGCATCTTAACCATCTGTGAAACCTAGCTCTCAAACCTATTCATTGCCACTCCAAGCACATTGGATGCTCAAATTCAAGTGTGCTGAATAGACCTACAGAGTTGAGCTCCTTACTCTCATGATACCATTTCCTCATAAATACTAAATAACTAGAGTGATTCCAACTCATGTTAATTCAGCATGTATCTTTATTTATGTTATAGGGTATATAATGTTTGCTGGCTTTCTTACAGAAAATGCTATATTGATTTCTGTTAAGTTTTTTTTAATGTTACCACCCTTCCTGCACTTTAATCTCTTTCTAGTTTCATGTGCTTATGGAAATAGGTAGCTTGGGCTATTTGACATGGAAATTGACATGTCTATTTTATGTAGCTTATCATATGATTCCAGCCAAATCCTACTAGCTCCTCTATGGAAATAGATTTCTGGTTAATACAGACTAGCTTTAAGATCTAATCTTATCTTGAAAGTTTTTTTTTGTTTTGTTTTGTTTTTTTACCTTGCCAACTGAATTTCCCTTAAATAAGGATACACAGAGCTATGTTTGCTAGTCTTTGGACAGGCATTTGAATCAACAATGATACCTGAGCCCTGTTGACTTACTGTCTTAATACAAGTAAAGAGAGATTACATTTCTAAAAATTAGTCACCGCTCATTATCACCTCCTGAACCAAGGGAGACTGAAGAAATGTCTTCAATTTAAAATTTAAGCTAATAGAGAAGAACAGAGAAATACAAGAAAGAGACAAAAGCAAATAGAAGAAGAAAGGTAGGTCCAAACTTGAGCAGGAACCAGCAGGTATTGTCTTAGAGGAAACTGAGCTGGAGATGACAAAAGTATGAACCACCTAAACAGGATTCTTCAAGTTTTTTTTTTTAAGGAAGAATGAGAGTCCAGTTTCAGAAATGGAATTCTGAAGGACTTCAAAGTCAAGTGCTCGTTACATGAGAACAACAGATTACAGATCTATATATTAGTATACAGTATGGGAACTCATGGGTTTTTTTTATCCTTCCTTCCTCAAAGACATGTTTATTGATTTTCCTTTAAATAGAGGGAAAGGAGAGAGAGAGAGAGAGAGAGAGAGAGAGAGAGAGAGAGAGAGAGAGAGAGAGAACATAGACCAATTGCTTTTTGAACAAGCCACAACCAGGGATCAAACCCAAAACCTAAGTATGTGCCCTGACTGATAACCAAACTTGCACCTTACCTTCTTGGTGCATGGAATAATGCTCCAACCAACTGAGCTACTGGCTCATTCAGGTGTGAACTCATGTTTGAAAAACAAATACATGTGTGTATCTACTTGAAAAAAATCTAAAGGTATGTTTACCAAAATGTTGATAGTTTTTTTTTCCTTTTGCTTGTCTGTAGTTCTTGGCTTTGCAGAATAAACACATATCACACAATTTTTAAGTGAAAGCAACAAAAAAAATTCACAAAGGGCAGAATTTTAGAATGAGCGATTTTGTTGAAACCTGGCCAATTATATTGCTTTAGACAAAACAACATGTATAAATCCTTGGAGATTTATTCGAGAATGTGTTGTGGACTTGGTACCTTCCTTTTTACTCAGTGTTCTTCCCTTCAATAGACAGAAGCAACTTTGTGAATTTAATGTATCAGTGATTTCTGTGACTCACAATATTAATTTTATAGGTACAATTCCCCCCCCCAACACTATCTTTTCCCCCAACCCTATCTTTAATGTAATGAATGTGAAAGATCTATGAACAAAAAAAGTGCATCATCATGCAGTACTGGGGAAGACTGAGTACTACTTTGGACACTGGGATTTGCATTTTCAAAACCCTGTTCTTACTGTTACAAATTGATGCAGCATCTAAAAATTTTTGAAAAGTAACCTTTCTATTCTACTAACCAGACCTAGTTAACTAGCCCTCTGCTTTGAGGAGCATTAGCTGTGAGTATAAAAGACAACTGACAAGAATTTTCATAGTTTTCTCTTTTTGCATTTAGTCAATTTTTAAATGTAAAGGGCAAAGGTGCCTTACAAGTATGCTGAAAAGGGGACTTTAACTCACAGGAAGTAAGCCCTTCACATCTTCAATAAGTCTTCAAGCAAATTCTCTTTTGGACATGGACTCTGGGTGTAGAAAATAACCTTATCTGAACAGGCATATGTGTAGAGTTTCTAATAGAGACAAAGGTGAAAAGTAGACGTGGCATGACACATGTCAGGACAGAAGCTAGCTGGGCCTGACCATGGTTTGTTCAATGCCAAGTTGTGCTTCTTAGTCTTCCATTCTTCCCACCTCCCTGCCATCATGGACCCACCATATTCCTGGGCCAGTTAGAAGTTCCCATGAGTGACTGGACAGGTTCACTTGGCATCTGCCTCCATCCAGACAGAGCAGTGCCTATGTGGGTGCTTCCTGATCCAGAGGGATAAATAGGATGCAAATATCTTCCAATACATGGGCCTGGCATACCCAGAGGGGATATGAGGGATGGTGCCTCGGAGCTGGAACATTTTGCTTAGAGCTTCAGAGTTAAAGTTAAAACACACTTCAAGGCTCTCCAACATAAGGTGAGTAAAATTAATTACCTTCAGATTGTCAATAAAGAAAGATGGTAACTAGTGGACATGTGGCTGCTAATAATGATGTCATTTCACAAAGCAAAGAATACAAGAAAGTTTCTCTTGTGACCCACTGCTGACCAGTACTTTTCATGATCAGATTAATACATTTATTTCCTGAAAATATTTATGTTTTGCATGGTTTGGGAAGGAAAATGGTGCTTTTAGTTAATAAAGTACAATTTTTTTAGTTTTTTAAGTCTCTTTTGATATAATTTTAAGTGATTTATTCGCAGAAATAGCGAAAAGTAAACCCATGTCCTTTGTGTTAAAGATTTGATCATGATCAGAGTCTGTGGGTGTTATTTAAAACGATGTCAGAGTCTCACAGAACTTCGGATAATTTGGTCAAACAACTGGTCACTTTAATGGAGAGAAATTTCAATTGATCAATTACTTCAGATATGGTGAGCTGTGTGGAGTTCAAATTTTTCCAAGTTTGATTCTATACAATTCATTTCAACAAGTGCCTATAGAATGCTCAAGAAATAAGAATACTTTAAAATACATTTTTCATGGATTTTAGAGGAAGAGAGAGGGAGAGAGAGAGAAACATCAGTGATGCGAGAGAATCACTCATCCGCTGCCTCCCCCAACCTGGGCATGTGCCCTGACCGGGAATTGAACCATAACCTGCTATTCTATAGGTCAACACTCAGTCACTGAGCCATGCTGACTGGACAAGGAATAAGGAGAATTTTGATGAGGTGGTCTGGAGGATAGTATGAAGATGGTGAATGTCTGAAGAGTAAGATGAGTGGAATGCATAAAATGCTATAAAAATTAAGCATATTTATAAAAGTGAAAACCAAAGCTATAGGGAAAATGTGCAGGTGTTGTGTTCAGTTAAGAGCCTGCCTACTTACTTTTCCTCTATCAATTTAAATCTAACTTTAAAAATTGTATCATTTATATTATCTTTGAATGGAAAATAGTGGAATAAAACTGACGAAAGTAAAAGAGAACCTAGCTAGATGATGCAATTTTACTCATTTTAATTATTTTATTTAGGACGACGGTATGGATACAAAACCCATTCTAGAAGAACTTCTTCTCAAAAGGTCACAGCAAAAGAAGAAAATGTCACCAAATAATTACAAAGAGCGGCTTTTTGTTTTGACCAAAACAAACCTCTCCTACTATGAATACGACAAAATGGTGAGACCCTATTTATTCCATTGCTATTATGCTACTTATTTTTCTTAAGGCTCCACAAAGTGCTTAATTATAATGGAACCATATCAGGTTTCTTAGCTTACACAGTAAAGATCAACTTTCACTAAATTATCACATTTGTCCTTTCTTAACCAAGGTGTAATTAATTCAAGAAAAAAGGATTTTAAAACATTGGCTAACTTTGGGGGGTAAGAGGGAGAGAGCAACCAAAGGACTTGTATGATGCATATAAGCCTAACCAATGGACACAGACACCGGGGGGTGAGGGCATGAGTGGGAGGGTGGGGGGCAATGGGAGATAAGGACCCATATGTAATACCTTAATCAATAAAGAAAAAAGGAAGTCATAGAGAGACAGAGAAGCTTTTTAAAGGCAACCAACCTCTTATTTGTTTTCTGTAAAACAAACACACACACACACACACACACACACACACACACACACACACAAAAAAAACATTGGCAAACTTTATAAAAACAAATTGCAAATCACTTTAGAACAGTGTTTCTCAACTGAGAGTGATTTTGCCCCCCCCCCCCAGGGGACATTTAACAATGGTTGGGGACATTGTTGGTTGCCATAATTGGCAGGAATAGTGTGCTACTGACTTCTACTGGGTAGAGGCCAGGGATGCTGCAAAACATTTTATAATGCACTGAACAGCCTCTACCACACAGAATTATCTGGCCTTAAATAGTGCTGAAGGTGAAAAATCCTACGTAACACAATGCTGGAAATCAAGCTATTTCTATAAAGTAGAAAAACTGAAATACTGTCATAAAATTGAAACAAAATGAAGATGCTTGGTGGAGTTAAATATTTGTGTTATGTTATTTATTTATCTATACTTACATTTTATCTTATATTTATTTATCTTTATTGTTGAAAGTATTACAGACGTCCCTCTTTTTCCCCCATTGACCTCTTCCAGCATGCTCCCACCCCTCCCTTCCAGGTCCTCATCACCCCATTGTCTAATAGAGACAATGGTTATGCATATATGCATATAAGTTCATTGGTTGATATCTTCCCACCCACCCCCTCTGAGGAGATTAACCACATGGCAGGTGATTTGAAATGTGTTTCAAGATTATCAAACAAAATTATGAAGTGCTGCTTAAAGACTTGCTTTGGGAGGCATATATGAGTTTGTGTCCACTCTTGAAAATATATTCTGCTGTCATTGGATTTTGTCTATTCAGAAGAATTCAAATGAATCTCACATGTCCCGCCATTTCCTAATCTATCTTCCAAGCATAACCTTAAGTCTTCCAAGCATAACCTTAAGTTTATGCTTTTCTTTGTGCACCATTGTGTATCACTTGAGGCATCTTACATATTTTTTAATTCAGAAAAGAGGTAGCAGAAAAGGATCAATTGATATTAAGAACATCAGATGTGTGGAGAAAGTCAATCTCGAGGAGCAGACCCCTGTGGAGAGACAGTACCCATTTCAGGTAAGGGGAGAGGCAACATTCCATTGGATGGATGGCTCTTCTTTTAATATTTTCTATTATGAATTCAATATAGTGGGGATAAATAAAGATGCTGCAAAATGATTCACTAGGACAATGATAAGACTTGGAACAGTTCTAGATAGAAGTTGGGAGTGTGCCTACAGTACCCTTGGGAAGTGGCTTGAATTAAGTCAAGCCCTACTTTTATTACATCATGAATAGTTATCTTTCTTATGTAAAAGCAGATGGACTACCCTTCCATTGTCCAGACTACCCAGTGCTAGTATGAAAGAACTATGGCCAAAAATAAGATAAAATAATCTGATTGCTGAACAATTTGTACTTCCTGCTTTAAAAAAGATCATTACCCAATTGGGAGAAACCAGGGGAGTGTGTGTTCATGGAAGATGTTTCAAATTGGTATCACAGGGATATGAAGTACTTAAAGGACACGGGCTTTGGAGCTCCACAGGGATCCTAGCCACTGCTTATACTTGTGTAACCATGGACAACATACCGTTTCCGAGTTTATTTTTCACTTGAAGAAAATGGGCATAATTATATTTTTTTCACAAATTTTAAATAGGATTAAAATATTAAAACATCTAGGAAATATCTTCCAAACTAGTAGGTGTTTAACAAATCGTCTGTATTATTTCCCCCACAAAAGTGAATAAACTAGAGAAGGATCTGTAATCCTCAGACATTTAAACAAGGGTCTTAAGGAATGGGAAAATGACATGCTGAAGTTGTTAGAGTGGTACATCACTCAAAGATAAGTTCCAGGGAGACATGTTTTTATACTCACTATCAGCATAAATTATATAATGATCTATATGAAAATTGGTGAGGATGGCATAGTAGAAATGAAGGACATTCTATCCCTGAAAATATTTTAAAGAATACAGCAGATAAACATTTTCCAACTGGCTGTAAAGAGAGTCATGTACTGGGTAGGTGGGTAAATCAGAAAACTAAAACACCTGTTATATCTAACATTATATATATATATTTTTTAATTCTCTGCTGTGATTTTTCCAAAGTGTAGAGGTGTCTGGGATAAAACACATTGAAAGATGGAGGATAAAAATAACAAGATTTTTTTCTACCTAATTCCAGAGCTAATGGATATTATATAAGCAAACTCAAGATCTCTTTTGAATAACAGAAATTTTGCAGTTGCACCATAGTAAACTGTGATGCAATTATAGCTAAATCATTAAATCCTTTCCTTTCCAGATTGTCTATAAAGATGGGCTTCTCTATGTCTATGCATCAAATGAAGAGAGCCGAAGTCAATGGTTGACAGCATTACAAAATGGTAATTTTAAACAGTCATTAAAGGGATTCATCAATTGAGTTTTTTAAGGTTTGGTGGAAGAAACACATGACAGTAAAAGGACTCAATGCCAAGGCAGAATCTACTGATTTTCCTACCAACCTCAGAGAATATGCCATGCTTGTTCTCATTTTGCATTCTCATTGTTACATAGAGGAAGCCTGGGTATCAGATACCCTTCTTGCCCCTGCCCTGCCCCTGCACAGTGCTGGCTATTGTCCTTCCCAGCAGTTTGGAGGAAGCCAGGCCACCTGCTCCCCATCCACTTTGCTTGCCTTTCCAGGGCAAAGTCTAATCTAGGTCCTTTTGGGGTTGTGTCAGGTCCTATAGTTACTGTACTTTGGATGTTTAGAGCTAACACTTACTAAACACTTATCATTTGCCAGCTACTGTATCAAGTACTTGGAAAACATTTTTCTTGACAACTCTGTGGAAATGGGTCATTCTACTCTCCATTTTTCCTGCTAAGTGAAGTTAAAGAGACATGGCCAATGTCACATACCTAACAATGGAAAACTCATAATTCAATTACTCAAATCCAACTTTTAAACCAATACAGTATATGTGTTAGGCTTCTGGAAAATCTCAAGATCAAAAACTAATGTTTTATAAAAACTCCTTTTGTTTGCTGTGGTTTCTATATTAACTTATTTTTAATTCTCATTAGCACTTAGCGACGTTTCTTTTTTAAAATATATTTTTACTGATTTCAGAGAGGAAGGGAAAGGGAGAGAGAGAAACATCCATGATAAGAAAGAACCTTGGACCGGGTGCCTCCTCCACGCCCCCTCCTGGGGATCAAGCCCGCAACCCGGGCATGTGCCCTGACCAGAAATCGAACCTGTGACCTCCTGGTTCATAGGTGAATGCTCAACCACTGGGCCACGCCAGGCAGGCAATGATGTTTCTTTTAGTGCCAGCCTCTTCAGGTAAGCTGAGCTGAGTTAAACTAAGAGAATACTACTACCAAAGCCCACTGTGTATTGAACACCTACTCCGAGCCAAACACTGTGCTGGATGTGTTATATACATTTTCTCAATAACCCAGCTAAGTGGTTATTATTCTCTCCATACACTTCCTTGAGTCAGGGTTGTAAAGGAGGAGTCGAATTCCCTTGGGATCAAAATAAGAAGTCCTTAAGATGAATAAAAAAGCAAGATGGAAAGAGTTCAAGCCACATGTAGAACCAACCCTCTCCATCTCGACTTTCTTTTTGACCTATTCTCTATTAAGACCTTGTAGATGTCTCTGCTGTTTTGAGAGACACTCGCTTGCTGTAGACACCGTATTGCACTCTTACAACTTCATTTCTTTGGATTTCTTTGTCCTGTTTCCATGGGTTTTAAAATATGCACATATTCGTAGAAAAGGAGCCCCATGAACCATTAATGTCTTCGTTGAAACAGTTTAAAGTCGTGAATGATAAAATGAGAAACTGTTCTATCTCAAGGGAAACTAGATAACTAAATGCCATGACTCTGGATTGGATCCTCGATCAGAAGAAAATGAATGATTATAAAGGATATTATTGGGACAATGAGAAAAAAATTGAATATGAAATATGTATTAAGTAATAGTATTGTCTATGTGTTAAACTTCCTGAATTTGATAATTTCATTGTGGTTATATAAAGGCATGTCCTTGTTAACAGAAGTTACATGCTGAAGGATTTGTTAGTGACATTACTAAGATCATATCTGTACTTGCCCTCAAACGGTCAAGCAAATATAACAATGATTTAAAAACTAAATATAATGAGCCGGGGGGTGGGGACGGCTAGGGAGAAGTCAATGGGGAAAAAAGGAGACTTATATAATATTTTTAACAATATAAAGAATTTATATATTTATGTATATCTATCTATCTATCTATATGAGAGAGAGAGAGAGGGAGAGAGAGAGAGAGAGAATATAAATATATATATTAGAGAGAGAGCGTGCAAATGTGGCAAATGGTTAAATATTGAATCTGGGTAAAGGGTATATGAACATTCATTGTACTATTCTTGCTATTTTTCTGTATGTTTGAAATGTTTCAAAATAAAAAGTGAGGGGAATGTATATGCTTATTACACCCTTTTTTTTTCTTTTCCTTAATATCTAGTCCTGCCCTCCAGCCTTTTTCTGCTACAAGAGCACAACATGCATATGCCATAACACGCTTACTTCCTTTATGGATGTATTTTTAAAATTCTACACCAAGCTGATCTTGTATCAATATACATTTGATGCTAGTTTTTTAAAAATATATTTTGTTGATTTTTTACAAAGAGGAAGGGAGAGGAATAGAAAGTTACAAACATTGATGAGAGAAAAACATCAGTCAGCTGCCTCCTGCACACTCCCCACTGGGGATGTGCTCGCAACCAAGGTACATGCCCTTGACCAGAATCGAACCTGGGACCTTTCAGTCCACAGGCCAGCGCTCTATCCACCAAGCCAAACTGGTTAGGGCTAGTTTTGTTTTGGTTTGGTTTTGTTTTCATAAGGCTGATATAGTTATGTGTTGTTCTTACTATATACATGGTTAGATTTTTCTTTTGGGCTTTTTAACTTCTAAGTGAAAAACGTATCCTTTGGGAGCCATTTGCTTTTACCCTGGTTGCTGGCAAAAGTGATGTTTTCATTGTTCTTTGCTAACAGCACTTACTGAATGTGTTTTCTTCCTGCCTGCTCCCCAGAGATAAGGGGCAACCCCCACCTGCTGATCAAGTACCACAGTGGGTTCTTCGTGGACGGGAAGTTCCTGTGCTGCCAGCAGAGTTGCAAAGCGGCCCCGGGATGTACTCTCTGGGAAGCATGTAAGCTGACCCCTCTATTGGGTGGACCCTGGGTAGATAGTGCCCCATTAGGCAAATCTGCCACATGTCAAAACAGCTCGCCAGTTCAGGAAAACAAGGTGTGCCAGATTGGTTGGCATCATGAAATTTCAGCCTCACAGATGTTATCTGAAAAATGAAGTCTAATTCTAGGGCCAGTTGAGTAATGTTTATTAAAATAATAACAATATTAACATCTGTCATTCTTTTACTCCATGAGAAACATTTTTCAAATTTGAATTCTAACTCAAGCAAGGAGCTGTTTATTCTCCCTTATAATTCTTTTGGGTTTAAGATAAACTCCAAATAGGTAGAACATGGTGAACATATCACCATGGTTCATAAATTAAATCATAAACTGAAACAAACATTATTTTTAAAAATATGGATAAAATTTAAGTAAAACTTTTAATCACCATATATGAAAAAATGATGGGTGGCCAAGTTTGAATATATATTTTAAAGTGATTTGTCATCCTCTACATGTTTGTTGATTTTTTAAAAAATATATTTTATTGATTTTTTTAGAGAGGAAGGGAGAGGGATAGAGAGTTAGAAACATCGATGAGAGAGAAACATCGATCAGCCGCCTCCTGCACACCCTCTACTGGAGATGTGCCCGCAGCCAAGGTACATGCCCTTGACCAGAATCGAACCCGGGACCCTTCAGTCCGCAGGCTGACGCTCTATCCACTGAGCCAAACCGGTTTTGGCTGTTTGTTGATTTCTTAATAACATCAGAAGAGGTAGTAAAGGGTTCTATTCCTAGAGAAATCTACCCGAGACTTTATCTGGGGATAGAAAAGAAAGCTCATGGAATGGTTTTGAAGGGATAATTGAGGGAGAGAATTATGCTATTTTCTTCTTGTGCCCTAGAGCCCCATTCCTTCACCAGGGTATTTACATGAGACAGTGTTATATATTTTAGTTTACCACTGTTTAATGACATGAAGTTGTCAATAAATAAAAACAGTTTTAGCAGCCTGAACAAAATTTGCTTGGATTACAATGACTTTAAAGAATTGAATGAGATCAACTGTGTGATAAAACTTCATAAATTATAACACAGAGAGACATATGGAATGTTATCCACATTCACTTCATAACAGTATTGACACCTGACAATTATGTTAATGTTACTGCTGGTCATTTTACAACAAAATCAACAAATAAATATGCATTGTATTTTCTGTTTCAATTAGACTGCACAATGAATACTTATTCATCTTAATGGGATCACATTGCCCTTTATGCTCTTGAATTACAGTGATTTAATGAATTATTCAGAATTTACTGTATATGGATTTTTTTCTCCACTATGAGGGACTAAAGAATAATGTCTCCTTACAGCATTAATCATTTCCCCCAATTATTCTGTCCATGGTCTGATATCATTAACCAGCAGGACCAATTCCAATTCTGCCTTGCCCTAACTCCCAGGGGAAGTTCAGGAGAAAGGCGAGAGAAAGCATTGCCTTTGGATTATCTTCCTAGGCTCCAACTGGATGCCACCTGCCATGCGTTCTAGGTGCCACAGGCTCTTTCCCAGCCTCTGAAGAAACTACAGAATATAGAAGTATTCTGTCTCACAAGCAGCTGTAATATTGTCTATCTGCCCAAGAATAATTTACTCTCTTGACTCCTTTGCTGAGTTATAGGAAAGCCCCATGGGCACAGAAAGGAAGCGGTTGGGTGTCTTTGCTTCCTTCTGTCTCCAAAATGCCCTGGACCACCCTCTTTCCAGGGCATGTGTCCTGGGAAAAAGTTGACTATACACCCCAGTATGTTTGGGACAGTCTCATTTTGTACTGGTGACCTGGTATAATTATATCAAAAGCCTACCTATCACAGTCAGGAATGTTCCGGTTTGGTCAATAAACCACAGGGCCACCCCATTTATAAGGCATATAATGGTTTCACACTCACCGCCTGGATATCTACCTTTATGTCAGGGTAGAAAGAGAAACCAATGATTATCATAAGAACAGAAAAATGAATAAATCAGCTATTTAGAAGCATCTTGTGTGAGTCAATTAAAGATGAATCAGACGTGAATTCTGAATCCTAGGGTCATAGGTCCTTTCTAAGCAATTAGATATATGCTATTCAAATACAAGGTGGAAATTTAGTATAAATAAATAGTTTTTCAGATTTAGAGGAGCTTGACTCTTACCTATTTTGGGAGGATACTGATAATGGTGGAGGAGTGGTGTTTTATTTGTGTGTTATATAGGAAAACAACAATAACTCAAGATTTTGTGTCAAAATTTATTTAATCTCCAGTATTTCTTACATAAGCTAGTTCTTTTGAATCATAACATTAGATGTTTTGCTTTGTTTTATTTAAAGTTACTTCTGATATTACTTGATTCTATTTTTTTTAGATGCCGATCTGCATATTGCAACAAAGGAAGATAAACTAAGAGTTCCCACTTTCCCAGACAGAATGGTAAGTCAACATTTAATTTTTTCCAGGATCAGGATATCCTATCTAATAAAAGAGTAATATGCAAATTTGACCATACCTTCACCACACCCACAAGCCATGCCCACAGCCACTCCCACCAGCCAATCAGGAGATTATGCAAATAAATCCCAACCAAGATGGTTGTCACCACTGAGAGCAAGAGGAAGGCCTGGGTTTCCCCAGCAACAGAGGAAGCCAAGCTTTCTGCCTGCCATTGCCTGTCTAGGCCTGCACTCAATGCTACAAAGTGTCAATTATAAAAGATACAGAAATGGCGGCAGCCACTAAGCTGGAGAGAACAGAGGCTTGGGTTTCCCTGACAACAGAGGAAGCTAAGCTTTCAGCCTGCCGTTGCTGGCCTAGGCCTCCACTCTAGGCTACAAAGTTTCAAACAGAAATGGCTGCTGCCATGGAGCAAGCAGAAGGCTTGGCTCCACTCCAGGCTACAAAGTTTCAATTGTAGACATAGATTAATCCCAGATACCAGGGCTTCCACTTGGGTTTCTGGGGGGGGCGTGGCCAGCCTGCAAACTCCACAGGCCCCTCGCCTAAGCCGCCCCTCACCCCAAGGGAACCCCCACCCTGATCTGGGACACTCTTCAGGGCAAACCAGCTGGCCCACACCCATGCACCAGGCTTCTGTCCTATCTAATAAAAGAGTAATTTGCAGATTGACCATAACTCCAACACACAAGAGGGCTGCCCCCATGTGATCAAAGATTCTGCCCCCATGTGGACACAGGATGGCCACCACAAGATGGCCAGCAGGGAAGGGCCATTGGGAGGTTCCAGGCCCTGCAAGGGAGGGCAGTTGTGGGCGATCAGGCCAGCAGAGGAGGGCAGTTGGGAGGGACCAAGCCTGCATGGGAGGGCAGTTAGGGATGACTAGGCTGACAGAGGAGGAAAGTTGGGGGCAAACAGGATGGCAGCGGAGCAGTTAGACATCAATTAGGCTGGCAGGGTAGTGGTTAGGGGGTGATTAGGCTGGCAGGCAGAAGCGGTTAGGGGCAATCAGGGAGGCAGGCAGGTGAGCAGTTTGGAGCCAGCAGTCCTGGATTGTGAGAAGGATGTCTGACTGCCCTCGAGAGGTCCCAGTTGGAGAGGGTGTAGGCTGGGCTAAGGGACATCCCCCACCCCCTATGCACGAATTTCATGCACCAGGCTTCTAGTAGTAAATAAATCAAGAGTTGCCAGATTCAAGACTAAAAAATATGGACTTCTTTGAAACTGCCAACAAAGAGAGAGAAACTGAGCCATCATCAATAACAATGGCAATATCAAATAATAAATTCAAATACAGAACCATTTACCATTTTTATATTTAATAACAGGGCCTTTTTCTAACCTGTAAGCATATAAATAGTCACTAAAATGTTGCATATGGGAGATAGCATCACATATAACAGGCAGATGTTACTAGCTATCATTCCTCAACTACCATTAGCATGGCCAAGACTGCCTCATGCAATTCTGGTGAAGGAATGGGACCACATAGAGCACTAACAGAAAAAACATAATTCTTTCTCTCCATTTTCCTCTCAAAGCCACTCAGTGGGTTTTCTTCTAGTCACTCTCAGGTAACATAAATTTTCCCAATTACTAGTAGTCATGAGAACAGCGTCTAATTGTCCCATCCAAAGCTATAATCACACAACTTGGACTATCTTTCCAAGTTAAAACTTCTCCTTCACCTAGCTCAAGTTTGCATCAGAGAACAGCCTGCTTTAGGGAAAGGCTCATGGAGAGGCTGAATTTTCTGACCTTTTCAGGGTTGGGGCCCAGAAAGAGCAGGGCTACTGAAAAAGAGAGTCCTGTCTGATTGGTCCCAACAATTTTGGGTAGCGGTGGCCTTTCCAATGTTGATTATCATATTGAAGACTTATGGATTTCCCACTGGAAATATGTAGTTTTATGACAGAGGAAATGTCTTGACCCTTACCTCTTGGGATTTTAGCCCCCAACTTTTCTTCTGGGTCAATTCACCAATTTTGAGCAGAGTTTTCAAGATGGCTTACAGCCAGCCCTCTCCCACGGGTGAAGTTGGCCTCCAGAAAAACAAACAAAACCTTGGATGCTTTACTTAGTGAAATTGTATGCAGCTTGCTCTCGCAATACAGGTTGCTGCTCTCTTTTGTGCTCTGCTTTCTTGAGTTCATAGCCATAGTATCCTGCTTTTAGTTTTCCCAGACGGACATCAGCCTCTTCAAATGCCAAGAGAGACTTAAATTGGCCTCCCAGTGATTCTCTGGAAGCTCATCTGAAATTGAGGGAGCATCTCCATCCACCTATCAGCTATATGTTGTCTTGGAGACTTATTTTCAGTTGCATACATTCACACACCCTACTTGTATCTTTCTAAGTAAAAACTATAATTTTTTGTGTGAACCAACATGAAGGCCAAAAAAAATTGAATTAGGTCCCCCAAATTTCATGTTCACCCAGAATTTCAGACTGTGATCTAATCAGGTTATTTGCAGATGTCATGAGTTAAGGACCAAGCAGAGATCATACCGGCTACGGATGGTCTATAAATTCAAGGGCTGTTACCTTTACAAGATGAGAGGACACAGAGAAGGCAGCCATTTAAAGACCTAGGAAGATACTGGAGGCATGCTGCCACAAGGCAAAGAATGTCTAGAACCACCAGAAGCTGAAAGAGGCAAGCAAAGATTCTCTCCTAGAGTTTTTCAAGGGAGCATGGGCATGCTGAAGCCTTGGTTTTGGACTTCTAACCTTCAGAATTGTGACTGACTGTTGCTTTAACCCACCATATAGGTACTAGTTTGTTAGAGCAGTCCTCAGGAAACTAATACACTTATTAAGGTTTAGGTGCGTGTGTTTTATTGTTGTTGTCAGTGATATTGCTGTTTTGTCTTGGATGCATGCTCCAGTCCTGAAGCTTAAAACTATGGCCTTATGAAACACTAAGAGCAATGTCCAGACTAAGCAAGTTTATGGGGACAGAAGGTAAATTAGTGGCTGCCTGAGACCAGGATGGGAATAGGGATTGCCTATAAACGGACAAATGGGATTTTACGGGGTGATAGTAATGTGCTCAGACTGGGCTGTAGTAATAGTTGCCCAACTGAATAAATTTACTAAAAGTCACTAAATTCTACACTTATAAAAAGTGAATTTTATGGTATGTAAATTATACTCCAACAAAGTTTGTTTTATACACAACTAAGAGCAGAGTATAATTTAGGAGCCAGACACAACTGCATCTAGTCTAGGGCAAGGAATTCTTTGGGAAACATGTTGAAAATTATCAGGCAAATCAGTAACCAACGTTTATTTTGATTATAAGCTTCCCTAGGGATCAGGAATCAGAGTATTGTGAAAGTATGTTTTCCTTTGTTTCATTGTTATCAGAGTATTCAGTAGAGGACTTACTGAGCTGACAAAAATTAAAATTTGCTTTCTAGCTATTCTGTTTAGATTTCTGATTAGGGAACTTTCCACTGCATTTATCTTCAAAGGTAACTACCCCAAGCTCATAAATTGCAGTGTCCTGCCTAACTAAAATTTCCAGGCTGTTACGCCCTGGAAAAAAAGTAAAATACAGTGTGGAAAAATAAAAATTCAGTGTATATATGTAAAATGTAAATTTCTAAATGAAGTATAACATGCACTTAAAAAGTATACAAGTCCTAAATATGTTCAGTTTGATAAAAGTTTTACAAACTGAACACATCTTTATAACCCACATTCACATTAAGAAACAGAACATCACAGAACCTTAGGGGAACCCTTATGCTTCCTTTCAGTTACTACATTCCACCAACAGTAATCACTAGCCTGATTTATAGCATTATAGATCATTTGCCTGCTTAGAACCTTTATGTAAGTGGAATCATATAGTCACTTATTGATGTCTTCTTTTGTTCAATTTATGAGATTTTCTCATTTTTTATTATGTGGTTATACTTTATTCTCATTCCCATATAGAATTCCAGTGTGTGAATATGTCACTATATTAATTTCTTCTTGTTGTTGTTGTTAATCCTCACCTGAGGATGTTTTTCCCACTGCTTTTCAGAGAGAGTGGGAAGGAGGGAAAGGAGGGAAGGAGGGAGGGAGGGAGGAAGGGAGGAAGGGAGGGAGGGAGAGAGAGAGAGGGAGAGAGAGAGATATGGAGTTAAGAGAGACACATAGATCAGTTGCCTTTCAAGTGAGCCCTGACCTGGGGGAGGGGCGTGGTGAGCAATCCTGCAGCCCAGATATGTGCACTTGACTGGGAATCAAACCTACAACCCTTTGTTGCATGGGCCAACACTCTAACCACTGAGAACACTGGCCAGAACTCACTGTATTAGTTTCCTATTGCTGTTGTAACAAATTACCACAGATTTAGTGACTTTAAGCAACACAAAATTATGCTTTTGTAGTTCTGAAGATCAGAAGTCTAAAGTGCGTCCACATAGCTGTGTTCCTTCTGGAGGTTTTAGGGGAAAATCTATTCCAGCTTCTAGCGGCTACCTGTGTTTCTTGGTTCCTGAACTGTTCTTCCATCTTCAATGCCAGTAGGGCAGCATCTTTCCTTTCTGATCTCAGCTTCCATACACATATTTTCTCTTAATCTCTCACTTTGTCTTTCTCTTATAAGGGCCCTTTTGATTATATTAGACCTACCCCAATAATCCAGGATACTCTCCCCACTACAAGATCCCTAAATCAATCACACCTACATAGTCCCTCTTACCATGTAAGGTAACATTCACAGATTACAGGGACCAGGACATGAACATCTTTGGGAGAACATTATTTAGCCTACTACAACCACAATATCTTTAATATTTTATCCTGATAAAATTTAGGTAATTTCCAGTTTTATCTAACTTAAATAATTATACTATAAGCATTCTTTTACATGTCTTTTGATTTCCTTGCTGGGTGTGTATATAGACTTTCTAGATCATAGGGCATGTGCACGTCCAGCTTTAGTAGATTCTGTAAACAGCTTTTCAATGTGGTTCTACCACTTCAAACTCCAACCAGCAAAGTTGACAGTTTCTGTTATATTACTTCCTTCATTCCTCTTTTTTTCTTTCACTCTACTTCTTTCTCTCTCTTATTTTCTCTTTTCCCCTTCCCTCCCTTCCTTCCTCTCTCCCTCCTCCCTGCCTCCCTTCACTTTTAACTTCCTTCCTTTTTAATTTAAAATCCAATCTATACTTGGGTTGTTAGTTCCTTGTACATGAATCTGTGTGCTTCACTGTGATCTACTAATATATATTATCCTCCAAAGCTGAAGATTCCTCGAGCAGTTCCTATTTTCAAAATGGATGAACCGTCTTCAAGTACGACTCTAGTCCAGTATAACAGTGACTCAAAGAAAAACTATGACTCCCAGCCAAACGTCAACATGCAGTATGTTCCAAGGGAAGATTGCCCTGACTGGTGGCAAGTAAGAAAACTGAAAAGGTAAACCTCGGCTCTTAGTCTGGTTGCCCAGAAGGTAGAACAAACATTACACCACTGCCTTGGACCTCAGTCTCAAAGGACCACACAGGCCTTAGCTGAGATCGGGTTGTCTTGTTACAAAATGTGCAGTTTTGAGCCAGAAGCAGTGGTCCCGCTGGGACTGAGCAGCACAATATTTCCATTTAATCTATCTAATCTAATGATCTAAGTAATACTTGAGCATTTTATTCCAACGTCTTTCTTTCCCCTTCCCTCCTAATAACCCCACATTCCAGAACTCAGAATATTTAAATGACGTCCTTTATATGAAGAGAGTTGAGAGTGGGTTGACTCGTAAAGTGCTTGGGCATCACTGGCCAAAGGACAAGTAGAATTTCAAGCTTGCCTCCTGAGGATGTGATTAGTCTCCTCATGTTTTTTTTTAAATAAATCTTTATTGTTCAGATTACAATTGTTCCTCTTTTTGTCCCCATAGCTTGCCTCCACCGTTTCCCACCCCACCCTATGCCTTTACCCACCCCCCATTGTCCTCATCCATAGGTGTAAGATTTTTGTCCAATCTCTTCCCGCACTCCCCACACCCTCTTCCCCCTGAGAACTATCAGTCCACTTCTTTTCTATGCCCCTGATTCTATTATATTCACTAGTTTATTCTGTTCTTCTGATTTTTTATTCACTTGATTTTTAGATTCACTTGCTGATAAATATGTATTTGTTGTCACTTTGTTGTTCATAATTTTTTATCTTTACCTTTTTCTTCCTCTTCTTAGAGAATATCCTTCAGCATTTCATATAATACTAGTTTGGTGGTGATGGAACTCCTTTAGTTTATTCTTGTCTGTGAAGCTCTTTATCTGACTTTTAATTCTGAGTGATAACTTTGCTGAGTAGAGTAATCTTGATTGCAGGTTCTTGCTATTCATCACTTTGTATATTTCTTGCCACTCCCTTCTGGCCTGCATAGTTTCTGTCGAGAAATCAGCTGACAGTAGTATGGGTACTCCCTTGTAGGTAACCAGCTGTTTTTCTCTTGCTGCTTTTAAGATTCTCTGTCTTTTGCCCTTGGCATTTTAATTATGATGTGGTCCTCTTTAGATTCCTTTTGTTTGGGGTTCTCTGTGCTTCTTGGACTTGTAAGTCTATTTCTTTCACCAGGAAGGGGAAGTTTTCTGGCATTATTTCTTCAAATAGGTTTTTAATATCTTGCTCTCTCTCTTCTTCTGGAATCCCCATAATTCAGATATTGGTATGCTTGAAGTTGTTCCAGAGGCTCCCTACACTATCTTCATACTTTGGATACTTTTTGCTTTTCTGGTTGGGTATTTTTTGCTTCTTATTTCAAATCTTTGACTTGATTCTTGGGATCCTCTAATCTGCTGTTGAATCTCTGTATATTATTCTTTATTTCAGTCAGTGTTTAATTTCTGATTGGTCCTTTTTTATTTCTTTGAGGGTCTCACTAAATTACTCAGAGGTTTCTAGAAGATTCTTGAGTAACCTTATAACCCTGGTTTTGACCTCTATATCTAGTATTTTACTTTCATTTGTGATTTGTTTCTTTGTTTCTGCATTTTGGCTGCTTCCCTGTGTTTGTTTCTATGTGGTGGGTAGCTGGCTAAGTATCCTTGAGTTGATAGAGTGGCCTTGTGTGGTTGGTATCCTATAGGGCTCGGCTCAGTGTCTCAGCCTCCCCAGTCACCTGAGGTGAACACTCTTGGTGCACCCATTTGTGGGCTGTTTGCACAGTCTTGTTGTAGTTAACCCTTGATTGCTGTTGATATTACTGGGAGGAATTGACCCCCAGGCAAATTAGCTGTGATGACCAGCTGTGTCTACACTGGAAGATCTGTTGGGCAGGATCCACCCTTATGGGGCAGGACTTGCTTCAGTGGGGCTTTGGTGCTTACTGAGTCTGCCCCTTGAGTGTGTCTCTTATGGATGTGGAGAGTTGTAATCCACTCTGACCACTGGGTACACTGGCTCTTGGATCTCCAAGGAGGTGCAAGATCAGCCACTGTCTGAGGCCACCAAGCAGGAGCTACAGAGAGATCTGCAGATCCCTCCTCTTTGTATGGGGTTTGGAAGTGCCCGCTAAGGCCCAGCTGTAAAGCAAGGCAGCTGCTGCTGCCAGGTAATGGGCCTTCTTTTGGAATCTCTGGGGCTCTCTGACCCAGCTGCAGTTTGTTTTGGGTGAAAGAACAGGCCATTCATATGCAAAAGCATTAGGTGTGGTTGTAAATTGGGTGGAGCAGGGCCTCTGGGAATCACCAGGGTTGAGCAAACAGCAATGGCTGCACTGAACTGGAGAAGTCCCTGGTTCTCTGAGTCCAATGCCCCTGTGCAGAAACAATGATATCTGCAAGCACCTCTCAGAGTAAGCCACCTTCGATGCCAGACAGTCCAGTTTCTCCCAGAATGTGTCTTGATCCCCCAGAGTCTCACCTGAAACTGGATTTCAGAGCATGCCTGAGCTTGTATCTCCCTCCTGGTTTAAAAGCAAGCATATCCAGGTGCAGTACTTTCTGCCCCTCCACACCTCTTAGTGGTCTCAGTGAGCTTTCTTCACCTCTCTAGTTGTGGAATTTTCTCTCAGCCAGCTTTCCCATGGTTCTGGGTGGTAGTTGTGGTTTTGATGTGGTTGTGAGAGGCAGCAAGTATAGGTAATTACCTATGCCACCATCTTGGTTTCTCTCAGTCTCCTGTTTTTAAGCCAAAATTGAAACTACCTTGAAGAGAATACCTAAACTGTATATATCACTGAGGTTTAGAACCAAGTCAGCCCCACACTTGCTGCTCACTAAATATAAAATTGAATTGTAAGATGACAATAGAGAAAGGGTCAATTGACTACCCTTCCTTATGTGCTGCCTTATACTTCTTCCCCATCATGCTATTCACTGTCTGACATGCTGACACCCAGTTATTAGCATCTCTCCAGCATACTGATGTTTGTGTTTCTCCACACAGCATTCAGAGAATCTCTCTGACTCACCATGTATCTCTTTTGTTTTCTCCTTTGTCCTTTTATTATTTTATTCTTTCCATCTTCATCATTTTTTACCTAAAGAAAATGCCTCATTGTACCAATGTACAGCTGTAGGGGCTCTATGGAACTTGAAAGGACATAAATGTATTCTTGCTATTGTCTTCAGTATAACAAGTCATGGTAGCTTTCATTCCAAAGTAGAGATAGAATCCAAGTGTATTAATCTATAGCTGGTGTCTGAGGACAGGAGTTACATTTATTTTCCTAATGCCTAGTGTTCTTGGAAGGAGACAATAAGCCCAGTTTCAAGGAGAATGAATGTCTTGTCAACTTTGTGCCAGGTCCCCTCCCTACCAGAGGCCCAAGTGATTCATCAAGGGAGGTGTGCAGTAAAACTGACTGACCAGTATTCAAATAAGTAGTCAGCACTATTGATTCACATGAGGTTGCTGCAGAGCTACTGACTCATAGATTGCCAGATCTTAGCTTTGTTTAAAATGTTGATATTTTGTTCATCATAGATTTTGCATTAATTTTTATTTTAAAAATATTTTATTACTGAGTGTTTTGACACCACCCTTAGCTTTTGCACCCAAGATATAGTCCCAACCCTAGGTTTTTCCCTAGAACTTCAGGAAACTAGTTGTCTGAACAAAGGATTGATTAATTACTTTTTAGCATGAATAGCATTGCATCCCCTATGAATGAATTACAATAATTATTAAATGCTCTTGATGGAACTTGAATTGTAAAAATACAATCATGATTCTCAACTCATACAAGTACATCTGACTGTCATTCACACTATCTTAGCCTGAGCTGCTTTTTACTCTTTATTTTTCTGAGTAGTAAAATAATCCATGCTCTAATTAAAGCATTCAAACATTGTAGACTCTTCGATGTATATTCCCCTAAAATGTTTTTGATGCGTGTTGCCATATATATAGAATTAAAAAATCAGGTTCTTAACCATAAAGTTTTCTTTGCCACTTGCTCTATTTACCTAACATCTTAGACATTTTTCTTATTTGCATGCATGAAGATATACTTAATTTTTAATTTAAAAAAACATAATTGTGGTACAACATAACAAATTTTACCATTTTAGTCATTATTAAGTGTATACAGTACATTAGTGTTGCTGTACAACCTACCTCACTATTTTGAATGTCTACATAGTGGTCCATTATATGGACAAACGTTTTAATTTAAAATTTTTAGTTGAAATTTTTAACTATATGTTTAGCATGTTTCAATATGGATTTTCTGCTGAAGAGACGGAGTGAAAAAGCTGTGCTAGTGAGCAAGGGTGTTTGGGAAGGTGGAGAGGGAGGCACTCCTGGAAATGGAGTCAGAGGAGCATTTCCTCGTTAAGAAAACTTGTCAGTTATGAAGTGTGACTTTTGAATAAGAGCCTGGGCTATGAAGGCAAGCAGGAAATAGGTATCACATTCCAAGTAAAACAAGACTTTGAACTTGGAGAAGTCCCTCATGTTCTGCTCAACACCCAAAACGAAAGAGAAAAGGATGGATGACAGAGGATGATAAAAATGTTGATCCATTGTGTCCACATGGACTTAAAAGTTCGGTGTTTTCAAGACTTTTAATTCCAATTACAACAGCAAAGAAAAAAATAACCTTTTAAACATGCTTGCGTACATGTATAAGAAAAGCAGGGCAAAACCAGGAAAGATGATTTGCCAAGCCAAATTTTCTGTTGTTTGGCGCTATTATGAGCCTTTATTAACAATTTGCTTTTGTCTATGAATACTGTCAAACTAATGCTTTTTATTGGAGACCCCTCAAGGACAGAAATGTGGAAATGACTCATCAGCTTATATTTCCAAAGCAAGGGAAGCGTATGGGTCGCAATGTTTAATAAAGTTCAAGCACATCTAACAAAATTACTTTTGTCATTTAACATTTAGCAATAAATATAAATTTATGACATGTATTTCCTTTGTTATAGCAGTGAAGATTTTACATGCAGCAACCAAAGAGAAAAAAATGTGAATCACAGCACCTCAAAGATGGCATGGTATGTCAAACTTAGTCCTTCACACTCGGGGATATGCTTTCATTTGCAAGAAAATTAACCAAATTGGCAATCATTTTGCAACTAGACTTTACATTTAATCCCCCCCCAAAAAAAATCTATGTAGTTTGTTTCTCTGGGCTCTTAAATTGGTCTGAATTGATAACTTGTGGGTTACCATTACCCTCACTCTGATTTCTCACTTCCGTCATTGGTGATACACACTGATGTTAACACGAACACTAGTATACCTGGCTCAGACATCTCTAGCAGGAAGAAAAATAACCTATAGTTGAATAACTGTTCTTTAAGAATAGTTCTATACACAACCTGAGATTGTTTTAACTTTATACTACAGCTGTCCCTGAAGGCATACTCATCTATTTCATGAGCCCACTTTTCTGAAAGGCTCAACGAAATTCATATTCCTGGAGACTTCTTGTATCAAACAGCTGTTTTCTCATTAAAATGAGCATGAACTCAGGTTTTGAGTCCACTCTCTCTTCACTTTGCTGATACCTTCCCAAGTGCAAAAACGGAAGCCTAATTACATTTCGTTTACATGGATGAACACAGGGTGGGATTTGCTATTGTACTGCTAGATACTCAGGTTATTTCTTGGTATTTTTTTTAAAAATTCATTTTGGTTCCTCTCTTCTTAAGGGGATTCACTGAGTCAAGTTCATCTGAAGAAGAAGAAAACCTGGATGACTATGAGTAAGTTTTGAAATTTCTCTGTGTATCTCTAAAACTAGACAGAGATGTTTCTTTTTAAAAAAAAATATTTGATTGATTTTTCACAAAGAGGAAGGGAGAGGTACAGAGAGTCAGAAACATCGATGGGAGAGAAACATTGATCAGCTGCCTCCTGCACACCTCCAACTGGGGATGTGCCAGCAGACAAGGTACATGCCTTGACCGGAATCGAACCAGGGACCTTTCAGTCCGCAGGCCGACGCTCTATCCACTGAGCCAAACTGGTTCAGCTAGACAGAGATGTTTTTATTGTATTTCAGAGATCACCTAGAAGGAGGCCAAAGGTTCTTAAATGCCAACCCACTTGAAATTAAGGATATGCAGGTCCTACCCAGAATCATAATTGGGGAGTGAAGATTCAGGAATCTATATTTCTGAAAAGTTCCTCAGGTGATTCTCTGGAGCAGCCACGTTTGGAAATCCCTGATCTAGGCCAATGTCTCAATTTACAGATTAGAAAGCTAGATGACAAACTATGCAATTAAACATGACTAACGGTCAAATATTGAACTCTTTCCTATTGCAGCTGGTTTGCAGGTAATATCTCCAGGTCACAAGCTGAACAGTTACTGAGACAAAAGGTAAATAATCTGGTCTTGAAAACAGCACCTCAGAATGTCTTTCTATTGTTGGGTAATGCACTTCTTATAGAAACTTTAGTGCCAATTAGGCATCACATCATCATAGTGTTGGTTGTCCAGCCTATAGGTTACCATGCCCTTCACATATAGCCACTTCCCCTGTTCCCATTATATATTTCTGTGTAATAAACCACTGCAAAATGTAATGGCTTGAAACAACAACATTTATGATTTCTCGCAATTCTGTAAGTGATTCAGCTGGGTCAGCAGTTTTTATGCAGGTTTGGTATAGATTCTCTCATGTGGATGCAGTCACTGGTGGGAGGGAGGTTGGGGTAAACTGAGGCAATCAACCTGGATGCCATAGTTCGTCTCGATGTGGCTAAATTGGGCATCCTTATAGCATGGTAATCTCAAGGCAATGGTTGAAGAGGATGAACCCTACAGTTCAGTGCAAGCACTATCAAGTCTCTGGGTTTTGTTTTGTTTTTTTCATGTTTGCTAATGTCCCATCAGCCAAAACAAGTCACAAGGCCCAGCCAAGAGTCAATGTGGGAGGGGACTTCACTAACTTGGTATTTTGACACATTCTTAGTTTTTTATCTCCTCTTTCTGAATGTGGATTTGTTTAGAATTAACACGAGTTTTTAAGAAAGACAAGTTGAGCATGGAACTAAAAGATTTGTTCTACACCTTTGGTTTTCTAAAACTTTCAAGAGTATGACATGATGACATGTGCGTTTAAATTTTATTTCTGAAATATTAAAACATTAGGCTTACAGAAATACAAAACAGAGAAAATTACCAGGGAGTATTCAAAGTTAACTGGTAAGAAAGAATTGAAGCACATAGGGTAGATCTGGCAAGAAACTGAGAAAAGAAAGAAGCTACATTGTGACTCCCCTTCTGCACCAACTGTTGAATAATATGTGTCATCAGTGAGATTTAAAGTGAATCTATAGCTGAAACTGGTTTGGCTCAGTGGATAGAGCGTTGGACTGTGGACTGAAAGGTCCCAGGTTCGATTCTGGTCAAGGGCATGTACCTTGGCTGCAGGCACATCCCCAGTAGGGGATGTGCAAGAGGCAGCTGATTGATGTTTCTCTCTCATCGATGTTTCTGACTTTCTATCCCTCTCCCTTCTGCTCTGTAAAAAAATCAATAAAATATATTTTTTAAAAAATAAAGTGAATCTATAAGAAGGCTCTCTTACATTTGCAACAGCATGGATGGACCTGGAGAGTATCATGCTAATCAAAATAAGCCAGTCAGAGAAAGATAAGTAACATAGGATCTCAATCATATGTGGAATCTAATGAGCAAAATAAACTGATGAACAAAATAAAGTGATTAACAACATAGATCCAGAGACATAGAACCATGGAACAGACTGGTGAATTTTAGAGGGAATGTGGGGCTGAGGAAGTGGGGGTGGGGAGAGATTAACTAGGGAATTTATATACATATATGCATAGCCCATGGACACAGACAATAGGATGGTGAAAGTTTGGGAGGGGTGGGTGTGGGGCGGAGAGAGTCAATGGGGGGAAAACAAACAAAGGGGACATCTGTAATACTTTCAACAATAAAGAAAATATTTTCTAAAAAATAAAGATACAAAATAAAAAAAATAAAGTGAATCTAAAAGATCTAGTTTCCTACTGCCTACCAGAAAAAAATCATTTTCAAGGACAACAAAAATGTTTTCTGTTTCTTTTTATTTTCCTTCCTTTTCAGGGAAAAGAAGGAGCATTTATGGTTAGAAATTCCAGTCAGGTGGGAATGTACACAGTGTCTTTATTTAGCAAGGCTGTGAAGTAAGTATGACATGGATTTGCTTTTTTATTTTCTTGTGTATTCTTTGACTATGCTGGTCATTTAGTTATCATATTTAAGCTCTGGAATTTTAGATCGAAGTATTTATATTCAATGAGACTATTTGTAGTGGCCTTTCTCCCAGCTACTTCCAAGAGGCTGTTCTCAAGGGATCCTTTCCTGCCTATCCCAGATGGCAGCAAAGTGCCCAGTGCACAGCACGTGTCAGTAAATATTTGTTAAAGGAATCCTGGGTTGCTCGTCTCGATTCAGTCCCAAGCCTAGAAATAGTTAAATCGCATTGGAGCCTCTACATTGTTGGTCCTGGCCACACGCTGGACTGAGAAACCTACTCCAAAATCTGAAGTTAGTAAGTTTTTACAGTGGGTGCACAGTCAGCAAAAGGTTGAATCAGTGTAGCTGTGTTCCCCAGATAGTTTCTTTCTAAGATGCTGGCCTCTCCATGCGGTTATGAGTTCTGATTTGAAGCCACTCCTCAGGTTCCAAATCCTGACTCTACCACTTATAAACCTTTCTGGCATTGAGCGAGTTTCTCAAACTCTGTGCCTCAACTTCCTTATCTGAAAATGAAACATCATAATACTACGTTCCATGAATAAAATAATTTTGTGTATCAGATCAGAACAGTGTCTGGCATATAGAAAACACTCAATAAACTAATAACAATTACTATTATTATTGTTGGGAAAGAGTAATCCTACCTGCTCCACCACCTCCATCCCCACACCTAGGCATAAAAGACCTCCACAGTCATCTCATGCAGGTCATCCTTACCAACATCAGGGTCCCACTTGGGTCTCACAAGCCACTTTCCCAGTGGTTGTTAGCTCTTCTTTTCCTTCTAATCATATTGTGAAGCAAATAGGAAAGCTGTTTTCATTTGCACCATTTTGCAGATGAAAGGACTGAGGTTCAAAGACCCATCCACATGATTAATAAATGTCAACTTGAAGCTGTGTCTTTAACAGCCCAAAGTTCATGTTCCTTCAACCACACTTGTTTCTACACTGAAACTCCTAATGTTCTGAAATAATAACATGGACAAAACTTGATTAGAAGCATTTGAACTTTTTTTTTCTGTGTGCACAATCCTCTTTTAATGGTGGGATTGAATGACCGTCTGCCTTGGTGCCTTCTCCCTGTGTCCTGCCCTGTGGTGTATATATGTATTTTTGCAATAATTAAGTGGTTAAAAAGTTATTTTATTTTTAGAGGCTTTTTACAGAATTTCTATCTCTAATTTGAGAGAATAGGATGTATTTTAAGCAGTCATCTGGAATTTTCCAATGCCGGAATTCCCCGAGGCACCTCATGTACTAGGACAGTGGTCGGCAAACTCATTAGTCATCAGAGCCAAATATCAACAGTACAATGATTGAAATTTCTTTTGAGAACCAAATTTTTTAAACATAAACTTATTCTAATGTCACTTCTTCAAAATAGACTTGCCCAGGCTGTGGTATTTTGTGGAAGAGCCACACTCAAGGGGCCAAAGAGCTACATGTGGTTTGTGAGCCGCAGTTTGCCGACCACGGTACTAGGCTGCACATCTGGATGCTGGCTGAAGCCAACTCAGTAAGAACTGGTAGAAGACTTGGTTCACTGAATATCAAAAGCTCCATGGCCCTCTGGTCCTGCAGTTTTAGCCAAACCTGGTATCAGAAGTCTTTCTAGTCAAGTTTCTTGACACCAGATTTATTTTTTAAAGTGACCAGGTAGAAAAAAATCAGCAAATGGATAAGGAATCAAATTAAAATAATCCAAATCAATAAATACAGAAGCCTTTTTTTTACTAAACACCATCAATGGACTTGAATGAGTTTCATACTGACACTAACAGCTGGTTAGCCATTTGCAACAAGAAAGTATCCTTTCTCCTTTTATAATTACAGTTTTAACTAGGCCGGCATTGCAACAACTACAATTTATTAGCAGTGTCTTATGTGCCAACCATAAAGCAAATTGGTATGTATATAATCTCCCCAATCTTTATAACCAACAGATAAGGTAGCCAGCAAACAGAACTGGACGTCCAGTTCTTCTTAACCATTCTACAATCCTCTCAAATCTAAGACAGATATTATTCCTGGTTAGCCTAAGTCAGTTCGCCTAACTTACCACTGTCTTCTAAGAGTAGAGCAAAAGTCAAAACTGGTTTGGCTCAGTGGATAGAGCACCGGGCTACGGACAGAAAGGTCCAAAGGTCCCAGGTTCAATTCCCGTCAAGGGCATGTACCTTGGTTGCGGGCACATCCCCAGGAGGGGGTGTGTGCAAGAGGCAGCTGATCGATGGTTTCTCATCGATGTTTCTGACTCTGTCTCTCTCCCTTCCTCTCTGAAAAATCAATAAAATATATTTTAAAAAATAAAAAAATAAAAGTAGAGCAAAAGAAAAATGTTTTATGTACAAATGGTACAAGTTTACATGTAGAATTAAAGGACACTCCCACCCACTCTATCCTGCCTGTTCCACTCCCCCAGAGAGCCTCCTAGCCATACTCCAGGAAAGAATACCACAGCCTAATCACCATTGCCTGCCACATTTTAATTTTCATTATTACCATTAAAAAGAATTACCGTTTAGAATAATGATCCTGAAGAATTGCAGGTTTTTCAATCATCAAGATTCCAGCTTTATAATTACTAAGGGAGGAACAGTCTAGAAAGTTGGAATTTTATTATACATGAATTCTGTATGTACACAAAGGATGTGTTGAGTTCAGAGAAGAGCCCTCTTTTATAATTAGTAATTGTCATGAATACTTCCAGAAAAGTGCCAGATATCAAGATTGGGACACCCTCTCTAATTTCCCTCTCCAAAATTTGCAAATACACCTAATATAATTAACCATCATGTAATGAAGCTTCCGTTGTTTATTAAAAATGTTCTAAGAGTCTTTCTTGCTTACTAGTGATAAGAAAGGAACCGTCAAACATTACCATGTGCATACAAATGCTGAGAACAAATTGTACCTGGCAGAAAACTACTGCTTTGATTCCATTCCAAAGCTTATTCACTATCATCAACACAATTCAGCAGGTAATTTATTTCCGTTTTTCTTTTATGGGTCCTTGTTGATAAATATTCGTTTTCTTGAATGCTACTGGTCCTCCTAATATTTTCAATTATATAGGGAACCATGAAAGTAAGAAAAAAAATGTTCTCAAGCTCTATGCCTGCTGTGATTTTTAACCCATATTTCCTGGAATATAGCATTACACACTCTGTAATGCATTACACACTCTGTAGCGCCAGAAAATTTAAGTTGAGGGAGCTGAATGACTTAAACCTAGAGATTGTCTATATAAAAATATTTGTAGTTTTTTCTGCCTATGGAAGTTGACTGCAAAATTCAAACATTATAGATATGTCCATGTAGATTGTAATCTCTCCAAGGATACACAAGTTGGTGTCTGTTCTGAAAGAATTTTTTTCTATGCTGGTACTACCACTTATTATTCATTATTTGTACGTATGTATATGCATAAATAGATACATTATATTTCTACTGAGATGAGATCATTCTGCACATGCCACTTTCCAGCTGCTTTCTTTATTCAACATGTCTTGGAGGCCTTGCATGCAGATACATATAGTTTACTTTGGTCTATTTAATAGCTATAGAGAAATCTATTAATAGCTATAGAGAAATCTATTATAGATTTACTTCATAAGATATTCACCTAACCCTATATTGATTAACAGTTGGATCATAGGCACTATTTTCCCATTACAATTAATATTTCAGTGCAGTCCTGCCAACATAGCTTAGTGCAACTATGTGAGTGTTTCTGTAGCCAAATTTCTATATATATAAAAGACTAAGTGACATGACTATCTCACTAGCTGGTATGTATGACACACACTGCTGAGCTGCGGCGACTTGGCACCAGCGGTTCTCTGGTGATGCAACAAGAACCAGAGAGGAGGGAGCCCGATTCTGGGGAGCATCAACCGAGAACAGCCCTCTTGCGATCCAGGACCCCTCAGGGGATATCAGAGAGCTGGTTTTGGCCTGATCCCCGAGGGACCCTGCCTGATGGAGGGACCACACTCACTCTGCAGATGCCTTTCAAGCTGCAGCACCAACCCATTGTGCCTGGCCTGGAAGGGACAGTGGGAGTTTGACTCCAGGGCATGTCTGGCCCATCTTACCCAGTCATGCCTCACTGGCCACCTTCTAATTAATTTCCTTTCAATGTGCACAAATCCGTGCACCAGGGCACTAGTTAAGAACATTTAAAATTTACAGAATTGTCAAATGCTTTTTAGAAATGTACACTCCCACCAACAGCAAGAGCCTTCATCTTCACCAACACACCTTCATCAAATCTTGCCTGATTTCCTGGCAAAACTGTATATAGCAAACTCTCCTGGTGGAAGTGTTTACTAATGTTTACTAAGTGTTTACCTAGTTGTGGTAAACATTTCACAATACATACATGTACCACATCATCACATTATACACATTACAGTTATATATGTTATATGTAACATCTCAATAAATGTAGAAAAATAAGTTTAAAAAAAGAAATTCCCTCTAAATCTCTTTTCAAGAGGCAGTGCTTACATGAATTTCCAACAGCGAGTAATAATAAGCTGTGGGCTCAGAGTCTAATCATGCAACTATACCTAACCTGATTACATGCACATTAAGTGAATTGGTCTCACTCCTCGCTTTAATTTTGGTTCCTACTTGAATTTTTCTTTTGTCCCAATTTTTATTGTTTATTTTAACCTGTAGTGCCTCAAAAGGACCCTTGGCAAGGGATTATTTGGACATCTCCAAGTGTAATGATTCCTCTCCAGAGCATGCACAAGCCACCCCACAGGGTATAAGGAAAAAAAAAACACAGTAAAATGTTTATTTAGATTGGTTTTTAAGATCTCATTCTATTAACTTTACTATTTGTGAGAACACTTTATGATTCACATTAATGTATCAATACAGCCTCAACGTGTATATGCATATTTGGGAGGAGTGCAATTAAAGGTTGTAAGATTTAAAATATTTGAGGACCACTCATATAAAAAGTAAATAAATACAGAGAAAGGAAGGAGAGGAAAAAGAACACCTGTGATAGTTTCTAGGACTTGGAAAGCCTCACATAATTAGAGCAACAAACATATATTTTTAAATGAGTTCTCTCAAGCCACTATAAATACTATGATTATTTTAACCCAGCTTTATCATAATTTGATGTAAACAACTAAAATGACTTGACAGTTTAATTTTTTAAAAGTCAAGTGGTTTACTTTTTATTTTGTACCCCTCTGCACTTTGAATTTTTTTAACCAAATGTGTATACTATGTTTATATATATTTAAATATAGGACTATAAAAAGATAGCAACATATAAATGGGAATTTTTGGAAATGAAAATCTCTATCAAGCCATTCACTTTGATGGGATTTTCAAGATGACAAAGTAGTTTTATTTTTTTAATTTCTTTATTGATTAAGGTATTACATGTGTCCTCATCACCCATTACCCCTTCTAATCCCCCCCATCACCACTTATGCCCTCATCCCCCTGGTGTCTGTGTCCATTGGTTAGGCTTATACGCATGCATACAAGTCCTTTGGTTGATCTCTTCCCCCTACCTCCACCCTCCCCTACCTTCCCTCTGAGGTTTGACAGTCAATGTTTCTCTGTCTCTGGATCTGTTTCTGTTAATCAGTTTATGTTGTTCATTATATTCCATAAATGAGTGAGATCATGTGATATTTGTCTTTCTCTGACTGGCTTGTTTCACTTAGCATAATGCTCTCCAGTTCCATCCATGCTCTAATTTGAAGCAGCCACCTTTTCCTCCTTTTTCTTCTTCTTCCTCTTCTTAAAGAATACCTTTCAGTATTTCATATAATACTGGCTTGGTGTTGATGAACTCCTTTAGCTTCTTCTTATCTGTGAAGCTCTTTATCTGACCTTCAATTCTGAATGATAGCTTTCCTGTAGAGTAATCTTGGTTGCATGTTCTTGCTATTCATCAGTATCTTGCTCTCTTTCTTCTTCTTCCACCCCCATAATTCTGATGTTGGTACACTTGAAGTTGTCCCAGAGGCTTCTTACACTATCCTCAAATTATTGGATTCTTTTTGCTTTTTGCTTTTCCACTTGAGTGTTTTTGGCCTCTTGGTATTTCAAATCTTTGACTTGATTCTTGCATTCCTCTAGTCTGCTGTTGGGTTTCTATAAAATATTTTTTTATTTCAGTCAGTGTATGTTTAATTTCTAGTTGGTCCTTTTTCATATCCTCGAGGGTCTCGCTAAACTTATCAGCCTTTTCTAGGAACCTCTTGAAAAACCTTATAACTCTATATCCAGTCGTTTGTTTTCCTCCATTTCTTTCATTTGTGATCTATTTTTTTCTCTCCACATTTTCACTGCTTCCCTGAGTTGGTAGGGTAGCTTTGTGTGCTAGGTATCTCGGCCTCCCCTGTTACCTGAGGTGGACATGCTTGGTGCACCCCTTTGTGGACTGTGTGTACAGCCTTGCTGCAGATAAGTCTTGATTGTTGTTGGTATCACTGGGAGGAATTGACCTCCAGGCCAACTGGCTGTTAGGATCAGCTATGTCTATGCTGGGCAACAGCCTTATGCTGACAAAGTAGTTTTATTCTTTTAATTTTTGGTTTACATTGAACTAATTAGTCAAGTCAAGCAAACTTGGATACCACTAAGGATGACTATGATCAGAAGGGATTCATCCTCTTCATATCACCATCCTGAACTCTGCTTTTCCAGCAGCTCTGGAGAGAGTATAAGCAGAAGTGTAAACTGATGTGATGCGAACTGATGTGATATGATGTGATGTGATAATGTTATGCTGATTCTGTTGCAGGCATGATCACACGACTCCGCCACCCTGTGTCAACCAAGGCCAACAAGGTCCCTACCTCTGTGTCTTTGGGAAGTGGTATGGACATACATTTTGGCTCTTACACTTCATTTTCTACCTTTTTTAAAATTAAAATATACATATAGCCATAGTGGGTTGTGCTCAGTGGATAGAGCAAAACTGAAGGGTCCTAGGCTTCATTCCAGTCAAGGACACAAGACTGGGTTGTGGGCTCGGTCCACCGTGCAGGAGGCAGCCGATCAATAATTCCCTCTCATTGATGTTTCTGATATTTCTCTCTCTCTCTTCCTCTCCCTTCCTCTCTAAAATCAACTATATATATATATATATATATATATATATATATATATATATATATTTAATTTACTGAAAAAATAGGGAAGACAGGAAGGCTGTCCTTGTCCGATTGTGCCAGGGAGGGCTTCAGTTCTTATATATTTGTTCATTTTCTAAAAAAATAAAAATAAACAAATAATTTTTCTGTCCTCCCAACCTAACTCTGTAATCTGTTCAGCATTTGACAAAAAGACTGTCAAAATTTTTCTCTTATTAGATCCAATCATCAGCTTCTAGAACTCCATTGCCTGTCAGTTCTTCTTCTAGGATTTTGTGCCTGGAAGAAAGGGAACCAGTTTTCACCCTTGTGTATTTAGGATATGACATCCACCCAGGTCACATATTTAAGAAAATATGATATTTTACCAAGCTAAGAGCATCAGCACATTTTGACACTGAGTCTTTGCCTCTGGTGGGCAAAGTGGTTTTACTGTAAGCTTTCTTTTCAATGATTATAGCTGCTTTAAGAAATATATTGTCCTATTGGTATTACCATGTGGCCTAATAGATTATAAGGCCACATTACTAAGGGTTTTTTTATGTGGTCAACTAAAAATTCTTGCTTTTCTTCATATTGCCAGTATGAAACTGTTACTGGAAAAGAAATTGTTTGGGAAGTTGTTAGCCCCAAAGCTTTGTATTCTCATCCTAAAGAGTGCCTGTCTTACCTTATTAGGAATCTGGGAACTGAAAAGAGAAGAGATTACCCTGCTGAAAGAGCTGGGAAGTGGACAGTTCGGAGTGGTCCACTTGGGCAAGTGGAAGGGGCAGTATGATGTTGCCATTAAGATGATCAAGGAGGGATCCATGTCAGAAGATGAATTCTTCCAGGAGGCTCAAACCATGATGTAAGTTACTTCCGAGGAAAGGCAGTTTAGCCCTCACTGTGGGAGGACACTCATTCTAACAGGCCTGACTCCAATATTTGCAAGGCCTAGAGCAAGTGGGCACATATCATAGGAATAAATGCTCAAAGGTTAAAAATCAAGCTAATACACTTAAATAAAATCGACTGTGCTCCTCTTTTGACAAGTATGCCTTCCTGACAGCCTGAAAGGCCATATTCAAATTTAGAATTCTGAGGACTCTTTAGAAGAACCAACCTCTGGCCCATGGTCCCCACAAATACCCTCCTCCCCTTTCTCCTCCCAATCTCTGCTCTGTCCTGTACTATATTCAGCACTTGTGTTCAAGCATAGCATTTGTATAGCCAAGATCCCTCTGTGTGTCCCACAAACAACTATTGGCTAATTATCTTGGTTAAGTGGCTTACTCCTGGGAGGGAAGAGCCTAAAAGAGTCTGCACAAATCCTAGAAGAGGCCCAGGACTTTGTGGAGAAGGGATTATAGTCCTAGTACACCAACTGTGATGGAAAAGGGATGCATGGGTTCTGAGAAAGTGTGTCTCCTTGGCCCTTTGGCCTCCTTGCCCTGTGGAGAGGTACATGGTGGAATGCAGAATACAATGGGTCACTATAAAGCACATGCCTGAGGGCAGGAGCATCTAGTGGCCAGGACTAAGACAATACTGAAAACGAATGCCCTATAGGCCATATCCTTTTGCTTCTTGGTGCCTTCAATACAATCTGATAAATCCCTTTCTTACCCTATTCTTTCCTCACTGATAATGAACAAATCCTTCCCAATGGGCTTCAACTCCAAGCACTACATATGTATGTATATGTGTTCTGTTCTCTTTCTCTCTCTGTTTTAATTCAGTCTCTCTCTCTCTCTCTCTCTCTCTCTCTCTCTCTCTCTCTCTCTCTCTCTCTCTCCTATGCAAGTACAAAGAATTAATTTAATGATTCTACCTCTTCTTGTCAATATGATGAATCAGACTTTGAAGGGTATCTAACCATACAGCTTTGTCTGAGACTTCCCTGAATATAAATATTTTCTAGGGCTGGCTGCATGGGCATGTAACCCACCCTTAGTTTAATGCAGTTCTGTCACCATCTGAAATTCTTTCTTTTTTCCAGATTTTTTAAAATCTTTATTGTTCAGTTTATTAATTACATTGTTCCCCCCTTTTTTTCCACTCTATAGTTCCCCTCCACCTGGTACCCATCCCACCCTCCGCCCTCACCCCCCTCCACTGTCCTCTCCCATAGTTGCATGATTTTTGTCCAGTCTCTTGATGCACTTCCCACACCCCCTTTTTCCCCAAGAGTTGTCAGTCCATTCCCTCTCTATGTCCGGGATTCTGTTACATTCACCAGTTTATCCTGTTCATCAGCTTATTAATTCACTTGATTTTTAGATTCATTTGTTGATAGATGTGTATTTGTTGTTCCTAATTTACACTTTTATCTTTTTCTTCTTCCTCTTCTTAAAGAATATCTTTCAGCATTTCATATAATATTGGTTTGGTGGTGATGAACTCCTTTAGCTTTTTCTTGTCTGCGAAGCACTTTATCTGACCTTCAATTCTGCATAATAGCTTTGCTGGATAGAGTAATCTTGGTCGTAGATTCTTGCTGTTCATCACTTTGAATATTTCTTGCCATTCCCATCTGGCCTGCATCGTTTCTGTTGAGAAATCTGCTGACAATCGTATGGGTGCTCCCTTATAGGTAACCATCTGTTTTTCTCTTGCTGCTTTTAATATTCTCTCTTTGTCTTTTGCTCTTGGCATTTTAATTATGATGTGCCTTGGTGTGGTCCTCTTAGGGTTCCTATATATTGGGGTTCGGTGCACTTCTTGGACTCCTAAGTCAATTTCTTTCACCAGGTGTGGGAAGTTTTCGGTCACTATTTCTTCGAATAGGTTTTCATTGTCTTGCTCTCTCTCTTTTTCTGGCACCCCTATAATTCGGATGTTGGTATGCTTGAGGTTGTCCCAGAGGCCACTTACACTTCAATTTTTTGGTTTCTTGCTTTTTCAGCTGAGTGGATTTTACCTCTTTGTATTTTAAATCTTTAACTTGGTTCTTGGGGTGATCCAGAGCACTTTTAGGTCTTTGTATAATATTTTTTATTTCAGTCAGTGTATACTTAATTTCTGGTTGGTCCTTTTTCATATCCTTGAGAGTCTCCTTTATATCCTTGAGGGTCTCCTTCATTTCCTTGTAGGACTCATTCATTTCCTTTGCGGTCTTGCTTAATTCCTTATAGGCCTCGACCTTTTGTTGGAGCCTCTTGAAAAACCCTATAACCGTGGTTTTGAATTCCATGTCCAGTCGTTTTTTTTCCTCCATTTCTTTCACATCTGATTTCTTTCCATGTCTCTGCATGGTGGCTGCTTCCCTGAGTTGTTCAATTAGCTTTGTGTGGTAGACTTCCTACTAGGGATAGTGGCTCAGGCTCCCCAGTTACCTGAGGTGGATATGGGCTGCACAGTCTTGCTGAAGTTAAGCTCAGGTTAATCATTGTTAGCACTTGGAGGGGTTGACCTCTAGGCCAATTGTCTGTGAAGTTCAGCTGTGCTCAGGTTGGATGGGCGGAGTCTCCGGGCCAAGCAGACAGCGTTAGCTCCGCCCTATGCAGCCCCAGGGACTCTGTGTTGGTGGCAATGGCTGCCAGCACCTCTGAGAGAGAGCCGCTGCCAAGCTCCACTGGCTGCGGGGAATTCAGACTCTCCCCAAATGACTCTGCACACCCAATGTCTCACCCAGGGTTGTAAAACAAAGCAGACTGACGGTTTCCCAAATGAGAGGGCAAGTCGCAGAGCGCTCTCTGCGTGGTCACGCAGCTGAGCTGTTCGCGCAAACTGCCTTCTCCACAAGCCAGGAGACCCCTGCAGCACCCGAGCTTCGGCGTGCCCTCCCACTGTCCAGTTTTCACCTCGTATGATAGTGGGTTCCCTGGACTTCACCCAAAGCTGGAGAATCAGTCTAGTGGGACGTCTTTGTCTCCCTGTTCGAGAAAACTGGCCAGTTTTCAGCCGCCCGCCCTCTCCACTGGTGTGTGCTCCAAACCTCTCTCCGCGCAAATCTTTCAACGCTGTCTGCAGCCACTCTTCCAAGTCACAGTGTCTTATTTTCACTTTTATTTGTGGAATTTTCACTCAGCCAGCTTTCTGGTGATTCTGGAAGGTGTTTGTTCTTTTGTTAAGTTGTAGTATTAAAATTGCTGAGCATTACGGCAAGATAGATGTTTTACCTATGCCGCCATCTTGGTTCCCCTTGAAATTCTTAATAATCTATATGTATAAAAGCCCAGCGACCATTACAGTGGAACGACCAGAACAACCAGAGTGACTGGTCGCTATGATGTGCACTGACCACCAAGGGCAGATGCTCAATGCAGGAGCTGCCCCCTGGTGGTCAGTATGCTCCCACAGAAGCTGGGCTTATGGCTGGCAAGTGCAGGTGGGTGGTTAGGAGCGAGCAGGTGGGTGGTTAGGAGCGAGCAGGCGGGAAGTAAGGAGCAAGGACTGCGGATTGTGAGAGGGATGTCTGACTGACGATTTAAGCCCGATTAGGCCTAAACTGGCAGTCAGACATCCCCCGAGGAATCCCAGATTGTGAGAGGGTACAGGCCAGGCTGAGAAACACCCCTGATCCCATGCATGAATTTCATGTATCAGGTCTCTAGTTCTTAAATAAACAGCCCTGTATTTTCATTTTGCTCCAGTTCCTGCAAATTATGTAGCTCATTCTGCTTTTGGCAATTGGACTGTCATAAAACTGGGGAGGGAGCCCTGATGTCTTCCTTTTGTAGGATAGAAAAATCTCAAATAAACTCCCTTAGGCTCATGGTGTAACCCTCCCACCCCCATGTCCTGGTATAACTTTAAAACATACTTTTTGCTATTAGAAAGCTGGTAATCAAGCAGAATCATAAAAAGTTACTAACCAATCACCTAGTTACAAAAAAGAGGTCAAACTATACCATAGGGTAAATATTAAATCCCACATGTAATGATCAACTGAGGCTTATCAAGTGAGGGATACCAGTTGACATGGTGTTCCCACCATGTGCCCAATGGTTAGTGACAGAATTTGCTCAAGTAAGAGCTTTTATTGAGTGACAGACCTTTGTCCTGCTACAAGCCTTCCCTCTGAAGAGAGAATTCATGAGTACCAGGCCTCCACAGTTGCTGAAAGATGCATAACTGGGCTCATCACCCCGAGTAATATGATAAGGCATGTCCCTACAGTGAAATCAAGAAAATAACTAAATATTTAATAATTTTTCAATTATTAAAACATTTAAAAGTTGACATATTTAAGTTTAGGCTTACTTTACACATTTGAAGATTAAAGAATCATTCTTTAAATTGATAAGAATAGATTACATAAGGACAAGTTGATGAACATCATAACAGATGAGTGTCTATTCATCATAACCTACTAGAAGTGCTATGTCATGTTTTTACTATTTTCTAAATTTATTATTGAAAAAATAATGTAACAATGTACTGAGTTTTTTAAAAAAGAAAAATTATGCCTAGTCTTATTTCCCTAACATAGTGACTATTTTCATTTTATCTGTGCCATTCATATCTTGATACAATTTTTTTAGAACGAAATATTTAGACATGAAAGTTAGATGCTTTAAAATGGAAATGTGTGATTTTAGGGTGTGGATTCATCCAAATCAGTCATGGAAGTCCTTGAGATGCCACTAGTCTACACAGGATTTCCAAGGCACCAGACCATTGCTCCCCTGCTTCTCTGTATGAAAGTTGAGCACAGTATCCATAACCACTAAATTGCTGATGCGGTTATCAATGTCCAATGTAAGACAGCATTTTTTTCCTTCAAAGATTAATAAGATCCAAAATAAGATTTAAAACTTTTTCTTCTTTCCCTGTTCAAGGAGAAGGGGTGAGGGGGGAATTCAAACAAACCAGTATCTGAGAGTGATACTTTTTCAGGACATCCGGAAAGTGGAGTGTGGAAATTCAGTACTTAACTTTGAAAATCTGTTTCCAGGAAACTCAAGCATCCCAAGCTGGTGAAATTCTACGGAGTGTGCTCAAAGAGATACCCTATATACATAGTGACTGAATATATAACCAATGGCTGCTTGCTTAATTATCTGAAGAGTCATGGAAAAGGACTTGAAACCTACCAGCTCTTAGAAATGTGCTATGATGTTTGTGAAGGCATGGCCTTCTTGGAGAGCCACCAGTTCATACATCGGGACTTGGTAAGCAAAGCCATTGGAAACCCAATGAAAGGCAAGAAAGCAATCCACAGTTCCCACCCCCAGCAGTGGGGCCAGTGGGAGGAACGCAAGGAGGCCGCCTTAGCTTTTACTTTGCTCACATGTGACTTGCTTAAGCACACATGACACTTCCATGATTTAAAAAGAAATCACAATTTCAAAATAAAATATTTGAAGTCCAGAAAGAATGGAGTAAAAGAAGGCATCAAGATCTTTGTAATTGTGTGTCGTTTGAAGGAAAAGGGATGGAAATGAAAGTATTTGGTCAGTTTAGTGTTTCTAGGAACCATTGAGCCCAAATTGACCCTTACTTGAAGAAGGGCTTAGTGCTAAAGCAGTCATTTAATACAATAACTTAAAATATAAAAGCAAACAAAAACCAGAGAGAAATGACACTTGTGTATGGGTTGGAGTCAGAAGGGAAGGGGAAAGTGTTCTGCGTGGTATGCAGGGGTATTTATCTTTAGAGATTTTCTTGTGTTGGACAGAAACATGCCATGCACACTAGGCAAGTGCATTTTGAGTCTCTGCTGCAGCACTTACACCGTAAGAGTGCATGTTGCTGCACAGTATCCTTGAAGAAGCCACTCAAACTGAGTTTGTCTTCTCATTGAGGAGCTCGGGTTCTGTATTTAATGTGTTTTTGTGTTTGACAAGGATGAATGCGTGGGTGAAAATACTTATGAGGTCACGTTTTTATTTCGTAAAATCAAAAATTGCAAAGGGAAAAAAGACAACTCCCCAACATTTGGGGTTTTGCTAGGAAATCTTAGATTTTGCTGGGGATTTTGCCAAAGAGAAGAAAAATGACAGAAGATTCATGGTCACCTTTACTACTTGGTGATTTTGTGTTGTTGGGTTTTTTTTTGTTTGTTTTGTTTTGTTTTTCCCCTCCAAAGGCTGCTCGGAACTGCTTGGTGGACAGTGATCTCTCTGTGAAAGTATCTGACTTTGGAATGACAAGGTAAGCCAGTTCCACAGGGGCAACCAATGAAAGGGGGATTTCCATTCTCAACTCAATGCCATCATAATTAAAGGCTCTTTGGGGATACAGAATGTGAGCTGAATTGGGGGCTTAGAAACCTGGATTCCCTTCCCCATACTATCTTTGCCTACCTATGAAACACATTTCGTCACCTGTAAGGTGAAGTTGCACTTTAGAAATTATACAAAGTCCCTTTTAGTTCTTTCAACATCCTGATAAATATTTTCTAAACTTATAAATTCCACACAAGATCCTAAATATTTAAATATAACATGTAACAGTCAGATGATTTGGATAAATAATATTCGGATGGATAGATAGATGATAGATGACAGATAGATAGATAGATAGATAGATAGATAGATAGATAGATAGAGTCCATAAAGGCTCCTTTAGCTCTATTTGGGGGTTTTCTTAATATACTGTATATCCAAATAGGTAGAGCATTAGCACCAGGAAAATTTTGTTGTCATGTCATTAAATTATCTTTATCATGAAGTAAGGCATGAAAGTAGACTCTGAGATTCTCTTGATGGGTGTTCTATTACCACTTCATCATTTGGAGAATCATTTGGATTCTGATAGCACTTTAAAAGTCTTCCATTCCCTAATTCTGAATTCTCATACTACTTGCTCCTTAAGGTCAATTTTCATGATTTTACATAGGAAATGAAAACATACATGCTGGCCTTGTCATTGAACAAGCATTTATCAAGTTCCTACTAGACTCCTTTGACTTATGGGGCATACTGATATGAATGGGCTAGTCCCTGCCCTCAAAATGCCAACAGTTGGTCTAAAGGGCAAGTAGATGTTACTGACACTGAGACAAAACACAGCTGTAAAACTGTGCTGACTCAACAGAAACTCACATAATGCTGAGGAGGAATAATGCAGTCTCGAACAGATCTGACGAGTTTACCAAGGCCAGCTCTGTATTTAGCTAACATAGCCCTAAAACACCATGGGAAGATCTGTCTCTAAGTTTTCTCAAAATTCTGTATTAGGAAGTGCTCCTCTTCTGGGTTCCCTCAGTATTGCAAGGCACCCTTTAGCTGTGCTACCTGCCATCACTCCAAACACGCTATACTGAGTCTCCTGCATTGACATTCCATATGTGTACCTCTCTCAGATGCAAAAGAAAAAAGCTGCTCTTTGCTCCTGAGAAGCAGGGAGAAGCTCCTAGAACAGGGTTGATGACCACATTGTTCTTAAAGTAGGAATATTGGCTGTTGTGCCAATGTACAGGGAATGTACCTCAAGTCCTTTATTTCTTAGAAAAATGGAAACACAAGTCTTACTTTGAGTAAGGGATGTTGGGGACCATGCACCAGGCCCTTTCTGTCACAGAGCTATGTGTCACATCATTCAGATGCCTGTGACTTAACTTGGTCCTAATGATTTGAAGAAAAGGTTAAACAATTACCAGTTGGGGGTGCCAGTATAATTTCTGGGTGTCTTGTGGTGTCTGCGGAGCTGAAGAGGCCCAGGGAGGAAAGTATGGAAGGTGCTATATGTAACCCTATGAAGTTGTTATTCATTGTTACTATTATTTGCATAAAATGACTTGCCAACCCAGCAATTTCTGATGTTTTAAATTATGGTAAATACCTCTAACACATTCTGTTGTGTATAGTTTTCTTATAAATTGTATCTAAAATTTCAGTTTCCATAATTTTTATTTTCTTATTGGCCTATTTATGAGTCATTATTTGTTTTTTTGCGGGCAAATATATTGGGTTCCCCTATATTAATTATATAAATAGTATGTGCTTATTGTGAGAAACATAACAATGGTGTATAAAGCCAAAAGTAGAATTTGACCCTTTACCCCGATCTCAGCACTAGTGGTAATTATTGCTAACACATTTGGTGGATGTCCTTCCATACCTGATTCCTAGGTATACCCAATCATGTACACAAATAAGTACATTTACTGTTTGTTTCCATAAAGGTGGGAATCACATTATAAATACTTGCTTTTACATATAACCATATATCCACAGCCTCTTTTTCTTATGGTAATTATAGAGTTATCTTATTTTTAATAGCTGCTTATTATTCTATGGTATTAATATACCATATTATATTTAATCACTCCTCAACATGTGGACATTAAGATTGTTTTCATTATCATTATTATAAGCCACAGTATAGTGAATATCCTTGAACATATATTTTTTGGTCTTAATAACTCCATAGGATATTTTTGTTCATCATTGTTTATAACAGCAAAATATTAGAAGCCATTTACATGGTTAAACAAATTATGTTAATTCTTAGGAGAGCATTCAGCCATTAAACATGATGATGAAGAAAATGTAACCATATGAACAACATGACAGAAACCCAATTTTTTTTCATGTTATATACAGAAAAAAAGATTGGAAACTATAAGCAACAATGTATCTTGAGTGGGAGAATTGCAGGTTATCTTTGGGGTGGGATTCTGAGTGACTTTATGTTTACATCTTTGTGTTTTTCTATATTTACCAAACATTTTACATTCATATTTTGGTGTTTTCAAAGTTAGGTATCATTTTTTCAAGCCTACAAGTCATAAGCAGGCTCTAGCTAAGTATACACGTTGAAAGGAAGCGAAAGATCCAGAACATCAAGGCATCCGGTTAACTGGCTGCCTGTACAGCCTAACACCAGGCAGTGGTGGCCAGCAGAGGTCTTTCCATTCTGCACAGCCAAGCAGCTTAAGGTCTGTATTGATGTCCTCCCCCTCCCACACAGGTATGTGCTTGATGACCAGTATGTCAGCTCAGTAGGAACCAAGTTTCCCGTCAAGTGGTCAGCCCCAGAAGTGTTTCACTACTTCAAATACAGCAGCAAGTCCGACGTATGGGCATTCGGTAAGAATGTGGCCACACAGGCCTCAGCCCCATTTCACAAGCCAGCTTCCCCAACAGGAAACCACAAGGGGAACAACAGCCATTTTTTAGCAAAAACCCAGAGCACTTACATAATTACCTGTAGGCAAGCAAGAGATAGAAAATGATCTTTCCTTGAGTTGGTGCTATGATGTCTGCACATATTCTATACTTTGCATTCCCGCTACCACCTTCTCATAAAAGCTGGTCTACTGAAGATGTCAAGCAATTTTTAAAATTGAGTCATTGAAAATGAAAACCAAGTTTGCATGAAGTCCAAAACACTGAAGTATTTACAATGCAATCATCTGTTTTGGGCATGAAAGCAGCTGTGATAAACATTCCTTTCTGAATTGACCCATTTGGGGGACATGCCTGATGTAAAGAAACAAATATGACTCAGTGTTCTCTTTGGCCCATACCAATTTCAGCTAGTGTCCTCATTAAAATTCCTAATTTAAATCAGGGATGAGCAAGCCACAGCCCAGGGCCAAATCCAATGACCTGTTTCTGTAATTAAAATTTTATTGGAACCAGGCCATGCCCATTTGTTTTAGTATTGCCTTTGGCTGATTTTGTGCAGCACTAGCAGAGTAGAGTACCGTATTTTCCGGCATATAAGACGACTGGAACTGATGATGACAGGAGGAAGACAACAAACAATAGAGAGACAGCAAGTGCCAGGCAAGTCCCTGGCGAGTTAGCAACGCCCATCAGAACTGCAAGCTATGGTATTTTTACACCCGGCATATAAAATGACCCACGACTTTTGAGAAGATTTCCTGGATTAAAAAGTCGTCTTATACGCTGGAAAATATGGTAGTTGCCATTGATGCATGACAAAAAACAAACAAACAAACACACACACACACACACACACACACACAAAAAAAAAAAAAAACAACAACACTAAAATAGTCCCTATGTGACTCTTTACAGAAAAAGTTTTCTGGCCTCTATTTTATTAAAAGATCTATATTGAAGTTCAATAACGATAATCAGAAAACTGAAATAATTCTTAAATTGTCATTTTGCAGATTTTCTGATATTTTTCTACATTGTGAGGGATGTCAGACCTGTTTATAATCACCATCAGATGCATCTAGGATAAATAATCCAAATTATTACCAAGCTATAGAATGTATTTAATTCGACTAAAACCTATTTCATGCTTGTCTTGATCCATAAGCATAATCTGACTTTCTACATGACATCTATAAGACTGCCTTTAAAAAGAAAAATTTAGTCATGGACACAGACAATAGTGTGGTGCTTGTGGGGCGGGAGGGGGTGGATGGGAGTGGAAAAGAAGATAGGGGGGATAAATGGTGATGGAAAATAAAATAGAAAAAAATTAAAAGCAAATTATAGGCATTTACTTTTTATATAACATGATTTTTTATAAAAAATAATTATTCCTTTAGTAAAAGAGTCATTGTTCATTGTAAAAAATAATTATCTGTGTATATAAAAAAGGAAGAACCACAAAGATAACATTTTGTGAATACTTGACAGTATTTTATGCTGATTAACTTGTCAAAATTTGTTTCAATCTCCTTGTTCCAGTTAATATGCCTCACGAAAGATATTTTTAAAAACAGTATGCTTACTTAATTGTTCTACCTTGCTTTTTTACCAAAAAAAAATGAATTATCCAGATTAAGAACACATCTTTGCACCAGAACTTGGTTCCTGGAATTTTGTGGCTGTTTTCAAAAACTAAACCCATTCTTAAACAATTTGTCCCCAATAAAGATATTCAAAATGAACCAGAGCCTCTGAAAGCAATTCTCAAAAAGGAGTTGCACAGATATTTTTAATCATGAAATTATTCTTGAGATAAGATGCTATCCTTCCAAAGAAGGGTCTTGTGAGGGAGCAACATGCTTTGGATAGTTGTTTCAGAATGTTTTTTTGAACGCAGCCACACCAACTTGTAGTATTATCCTGTTGTAAATATTTCACATGAAATTTGTAGTCCTAAAAGTCAGAGAAGTTTTTGAAGGTAGCACTTCAGTTATGGTTCTAGAACAATTTTCTTCCTCCTCACATATTTCTGATTTTCTACGGTTTTGATGCTGGCTGACTATTGAAATTCTCTTACTTGGCTATGAGAATGATGGCAAATAGTCACCATTTAGAGAGCATTTAAAATGTCCGGTGCTCTTTAAAGTGTTCTGTATGGGAATTCCCCCTCCCCTATTTAATAGGGAAAAATATCTGTATATTATAGTCAGAGAACCTGACTGAGAAGGGTAAGAAATTGCTCAGCCTGTAAGTGGCAGAACTGGGCCTCAAAGGCTACATCTGACTGACCCCAACTGCCAGCCTGTTGACCACAATAACCAGAACTCAGTTTCTTAACCTGGAGTTCATGATGCCCTGGTTGGGGAACTATGAGCATCCAGAAACCAAACACAGAAATGCTGTGCATTCATTTTCCCAAGGGAGAGCCAATGGCTTTTATCAGATTCTCAAAAGGATACCAGACCCACAGAATACAATGACCCACTGTGGCAAAAAGAAAAGCAGCAACACTTTGAATGATTTTATCTTTACACTAGAGGCCTGGTGCATGAAATTCATGCACCTGGGAGGGGTGGGAGTCCCTCAGCCCAGCTTATGCCCTTTTGCAGTTCAGGAGCCCTTGAGGAGGATGTCCGACTGCCTCAGAGGTGGGAGAGGCTCCTGCCATCTTGGCTGTGCTCACCAGCTAGCTGTGAGCCTGGCTTCTGGTTGAGCAGCACTCCCCCTGTGGGAGCGCACTGACCACCAGAGGGCAGCTTCTGCATTGAGCATCTGCTCCCTGGTGGTCAGCACACGTCATAGTGACTGGTTATTCGGCTGTCCAGTCGATTTGCATATTATAGCCTTTTATTTTATAGGATTTCCTCTGAAAGGTCATTTGTTCAATGAAATTGTTTCACACAACTGCCAAGGCAGAGAGAAAGGAAAAGTGATGACTCTGATCAATAACTCCTAAGACCTGGAGCTGGGTAGTTTGTGGGTTTACCCAAGACCCCAGTTGCTTCTCTGGAGCAGCCCAAGAATGTTGGCCCTAAGTAGTCGCCCCTGCAGCTGTCCTTGACTACAACTCAGAAAACATGGAGGAGAGATCCCAGGCTCCAGAAGTGATGACCCACCCTTCATACCCTGTCCTTTCCGCAAGGACTCATTTCCCAGGGCTCCCTCACTCCGACCCATAGCCTTCCTGACCCGGCATGTGAAGCTCATTCAACAAACTGTGTATCCTCTGATGTTGGCTCTCTTTCCTTGTTGTCTGCCGGCCACCCCTTGCCCCTCGGCGTGGTGCAGGGATCCTGATGTGGGAAGTGTTCAGCCTGGGGAAACAGCCCTACGACTTGTACGACAACTCCCAGGTGGTTGTGAAGGTCTCCCAGGGCCACAGGCTCTACCGGCCCAAACTGGCATCGGACACCGTCTACCAGATCATGTACAGCTGCTGGCATGAGGCAAGTGCACCACCATGTCACCCCTTGGTAAAGCATTGTTGAGGGGGAGGCACCAGCTTCACATTAGGTGGAAATGGCCGGGAACCTCTGCCCTCAAGTGATTGTAATTAAAAACAAGAAATGCAGGTGCCAACATTTAACAACTTATACCCAACACTGTTCCACAAACTTTATAAATATTAGCTTATTTATTCCTCAGTAAACACACTGATATCATGGCTAAAGCTAACAGAAGAGGAAACAGACCCAAAGACATTTAACTGACTTGCCCAAGGTCATACAGCCACTAAGACGCTGACTGGCTGGTCTTAGAGTCCCTGCTCTTAACCACATTATGGGGTCTCTCCTTGAGTAGAAAATGTGTAACAGAGAACTTATAACCATGTGTAGACAGTACATAATGGACATGACCCCATCCTCACTTCCCACACTTACCAAATGCTGAGTAAAAGCACTCCATGCCGATGAGGAATAAGAATATGTTTTGAGACAGACATGGAGCTGAAATTGCAGATTGATTGCCCTCACAGAACTCAGTCCACACACACACACACACACACACACACACACACACACACGTGTACTTACACTGTGGAACTGAAAACACCAAGCGGTTTATAACTCTACCCATTATACACGTACAATATACACAGAAACAAGTACAGGACTTACTGCCATCACTGGTCAGTTGAAGAAGAGGAGCAAACAAGGAGGTTTGAGTTGAAGCCAGACCTCCTTGACCCTCGCCACTGGAGCTCCAGACACTAGGACTGCACCATCATTTGGACAGGGAGCCTTCAACAAGAAGGAATTGCCTTCTTTCCACAGCTGCTCCACATAAGTGTGTGGATTATGGTAGGATCCATTGAGAGGGGTTTTCAGAGACAATACCTGATTAAGGTTCCGCATCTAGTGAACATTTTAGTCTCCCTTCAATTATGTTTTTGTTAATCCTCACCTGAGGATATTTTTTACATTGATTTTCAGAGAGAGTGGAAGGGAGGAGTAGAAACAGAAAGATTGATGTGAGAGAGACACATCAATGGGTTGCCTCCCACACATGCCCCAAACTTGAAACTGAGGAATGTGTCCTTGACCTGTGGGCCAAACCAGCCAGGGCTCTCCCCTCAACTTTATATTTTATTGCAAAACGTTCACAATTTTCATTAGATTCCAATTTAACTGAATTTCTGCCCATCTGATATGTGAGAAGTGGCAGGTAGGGCAGCTTTCGTATGTCCCTATTCATTATAAATGAAGTATATTTTTAAGGGCATTTGTATATATTCCTGAGAATTATATGTCATGTCTTTGCTTTGGGGGTCTCTCAACTGATCAATAACTCCTAAGAGCTGGAGCTGGGTAGTTTGTAGGTTTACCCAAGACCCCAGTTGCTTCTCTGGAGCAGCCCAAGAATGTTGGCCCTGCCTCAAGTTTTAAAATCCCTTTATAAAGTGAGAGTATTTCGTTTATATTTTAACTTAGCAAATTTGACACCTTTATGATATTGATTTGTTGATTTGTGATGCTCAATAACAAGCAATGTTTTTTCTATGTGTTGAAATCTCAGTTTATGCTTTTTAGCAGTGTTTAAAAGTTTTCTTGATTTGGATGTACATTTTTGTTAGGATTTTATTTTGGTGTTGTTGCTACTGTAAATGGGTTTTCTCATTATATCATCTAATTGGTTATTGCACATATATGTGAAGGCTATTGATTTTGTATGTTAGTTTTATATACCGTTCTGATGAATTCCTTTATTATATGGGTTGGTTTTATCATGGATTCTCTTCATTTTTTCCAATCATATCTTATGTAAACAAAGATACTTTTTTTCTCTTTTCAATTTGTAGGACTATAAATTGTTGTCTATTTAGTAAAAATGTCTGTAGTGTTTTCACATTTAAATGTTGCAAGCTTTAGGACTGAGGTATACTATTTTATATATTTTATTTCTAATCACAACCATCATAAACTAAACCAATTTTCTTCTTTTATTTAGCTTCCAGAAAAGCGTCCCACATTTCAGCAACTTCTGGCTTCCATTGAACCACTTCGGGAAAAAGACAAGCCTTAAAGAAGAAACTAGTAGATCTGATAAGAATGGATATAAATATTATCCAACATCTTCATTCTTTTTAAGGAATGTAGCAAGGCACAGAATACCTAATTTAGTGAGTTCTTCTTAATGGAATTCTGTGTGCTATTTGTCTGATATATTATCTAGAAATTAACAAGGTAGGAAGGAAAAGATTTCCTTGAAATTTAGGTCAAATTAATAATTTTGTTTATGCTGCTCTTAATAGTATACTTCCAAGCCTATAGCAGAAGCACATTTCCTGATTGCAGTAAAGAAGGCATATACCACATGTAAAGATTGAACAGAACTGAAAAATTATTTGTTCCACATTTGTCCTTTTCTTTATATCATCACTCCCATGATAATTAAATATACTATTAATAAGTACAAAAATGTGGACATTTGCCTTCATGTTTCAATGTTCTCAATCTTTAACATGCATGCGAATCAAATGGAGAGTTTATTAAAACACAGATTCCTAGGAACTACCCCAGGTTCTGGTAGAGCATGCCTGAGTGCAGCCAGAGAATCTGCATTTTAAAAAAGTGTCCAGATGTCCCTGTGCAGACAGAACTATCCTAGGAGACATCAGTATATGGTGGGCTTCACTAGGTGGCCCACAACTTAACCCAAATAACATAATTCTCATCACAGACCATTGTCAAGCTTTGCTTGAAGCTTAGATTAGAACAATGACTTTATATCACCATGTAGACAAATAGAAAACTAAAGTTCAACAATATTATCCTATCTAATAAAAGAGTAATATGCAAATTGACCATACCTCTGATCAAGCCACACCCACACCTATGCCCATCAGCCAATCAGCAGCAAATTTTGCAAATAAACCCCAACCAAGATGGCTGCAGCCACTGAGAGCAGGAGAGGTAATTGGGTTTCCCCAGCAACAGAGGGAGCCAAGCTTTCCGCCTGCCCTTGCTGGCCTAGGCCTCCACTCAATGCTACAAAGTTACAATTGTAGAAGATATATCCCAACAGAAATGGCAGCAGCCACGGAGCTGGAGAGAGAATAGGCTACAGTTTCCCAGGAGATGGAGGAAGCCAAACTTCTGTAGCCCTAGAGCCTAGGCCTCCACTCTAGGCTACAAAGTTTCAATTATAGAATTTTTAAAAACCCAAACAGAAATGGCTGTTGTCAAAGAGCGAGCAGAAGGCTTGGCTCCCCTCCAGGATACAAAGTTTCAATTATAGAACATAAATTAATCCCAGATCCCAAGGCCTTCGCTTGGGTCGCTGGGGGTGGGAGTGACCAGCCTGCAAACTACAACAGGCCCCTCGCCCAGGCTGCCCCTCACCCCAAGGGGTCCCCCACCCTAATCTGGGACACTTTTCAGGGCAAACCAGCTGGCTCCCACCCATACACCAGGCCTCTATCCTATCTAATAATAGAGTAATTTGCAGATTGACCATCACTCCAACACACAAGAGGGTTTGCCCCCATGTGGTCAAAGATCCTGCCCCCATGTGGACACAAGATGGCCACCACAAGATGGCCAGCAGGGAGGGCAGTTGGGAGGTTCCAGGCCTGCAAGGGAGGGCAGTTGTGGGTGATCAGGCCAGCAGGGGAGGGCAGTTGGGAGGGACCAGGTGTGCAAGGGAGAGCAGTTGGGGGCGATCAAGCCTGCAGGGGAGAGCAGTTAGGGGTGACCAGGTCAACAGAGGAGGGAAGTCGGGGGCAAACAGGCTGTCAGGGGAGCAGTTAGACATCAATCAGGCTGGCAGGGTAGTGGTTAGGGGAGGATCAGGCTGGCAGGCAGAAGCAGTTAGGGGCAATCAGGGAGGCAGGCAGGTGAGCAGTTTGGAGCCAGCAGTCCTGGATTGTGAGAAGGATGTCCGACTGCCCGTTTAGGCTCGATCCTACCAGGATCAGGCCTAAACGGGCAGTCGGACATCCCTCGAGGGGTCCAGATTGGAGAGGGTGCAGGCTGGGCTGAGGGACATCTCCCGCCTTCCATGCATGAATTTCATGCACTGGGCCTCTAGTCTATACTAATAAAAGGGTAATATGCTAATTACACCAGGTTGACTGGACATCTTCTGGGTTGTCCTGCCTTCTTCCTGGACAAAGGCATGGTGGCAGGGGCCAAGACATATGTGGTTAGGGGTGATCAGGCCAACAGGTGAGAGCAGTTAGGGGCAATCAGGCCAGCAGGGGAGGGCACTAAGGGGTAATCAGGCAGGCAGGCAGAGGGGTTAGGGAACATCAGACAGGCAGGCAGGTGAGTGATTAGGAGCCAGTGTTCCCAGATTGCAAGAGGGATGTCCTGGATTGGAGAGGGTGCAGGCTGGGCTGAGGGATTCCCCACCCCCATGCATGAATTTCATGCACCAGGCCTCTAGTTCTATAATACATTAACTATGTTTCACATAGAGCAAATTTTAAAAGGTGCTAAAGTATAACTGTGCCATTTTCCTTACCCTTAACCATTATCAACTTAAGTATAACCAAGATCTTAAATCTAGAATTGATAAGATTGTTGCTTTCTAGTCATTTTAAATCCTTGAGTTTGGGGCCCTAGGGCTTCTGACCAGTTTGACAACTGAAGTTTCTATTTCAGTCTTCCTTCTTCACACAAAGATGCAGAAGTATGAGTTTAGTTTCTCATGGCTATTATTAAAATACTAGAGGTCTGGTGCACGAAATTCATGCATGGGGGGTGTCCCTTAGCCCAGCCTGCACCCTCTCCAATCTGGGAGCACTCAAGGGATATCCAACTGCCTTTTTAGGCCCAATCCTACCAGGATCAGGCCTAAACAGGCAGTCAGACATCCTTCCCAAAATCCAGGACTGCTGGCTCCAAACTGCTCACCTGCCTGCCTCCCTGATTGCCCCTACCTAACCACTTCTGTCTGCCAGCCTGATCACCTGCTAACCACTACCCTGCCAGCCTAATTGATGTCTAACTGCTCCCCTGCCAACATGTTTGCCCCTAACTTCCCTCCTCTGCTGGCCTGGTAACCCCTAACTGCCCTCCCCTGCAGGGTTGATCACCCCCAACTGCCCTCCCTTGCAGGCCTGGTCCCTCCCAACTGCCCTCCTCTGCTGGCCTGATCGCCCACAACTGTCCTCCCTTGCAGGGCCTGGAACCTCCCAAAGGCCCGCCCCAGCTGGCCATCTTGTGGTAGCCATCTTGTGTCCATATGGGGGCAGGATCTTTGACCACATGGGGGCAACCCTCTTGTGTGTTGGAATGATAGTCAATCTGCAAATTACTTTTTTATTAGATAGGATAGAGGCTTGGTTCATGGGTGCGGGCCAGCTGGTTTGTCCTGAAGAGTGTCCCAGATCAGGGTGGGGGTTCCCTTGGGGTGAGGGGCAGCCTGGGCGAGGGGCCTGTGGAGGTTTGCAGGCCAGCCACGCCCCCCAGCAACCCAAGCAGAGGCCCTGGTATCTCGGATTAATCAATGTCTACAACTGAAACTTTGTATCCTGGAGCGGAGCCAAGCCTTCTGCTTGCTCCATGGAGGCAGCCATTTCTGTTGGAAACATTGTAGCCTAGAGTGGAGGCCTAGGCCAGCAACAGCAGGCTGAAATCTTGGCTTCCTCCATTGCCAGGGAAACCCAAGCCTCTGTTCTCTCCAGCTCAGTGACTGCAGCCATTTCTGTATCTTTTATCATTGAAACTTTGTAACATTGAGTGGAGGCTTAGGTAGGCAACAGCAGGGGGAAAGCTTGGCTTCCTCTGTTGCCGGGGAAGCCCAAGCCTCCCTCTTGCTCTCAGTGGTGGCAGCCATCTTGGTTGGGGTTTATTTGCATAATCTGCTCCTGATTGGCTGGTGGGCATGGCTGTGGGCGTGGATTGTGGGTGTGGCAAAGGTACGGTCAAATTTGATATTACTCTTTTATTAGATAGGACTAGAGGCCCGGTGCACAAAATTCATGCACAGTGGGGGGGGGGTCCCTCAGCCCAGCCTGCATCCTCTCCAATATAGGATTCCTAGAGCAATGTTGGACATATTTCTCACAATCCAGGACTTCTGGCTCCCAGCTGCTCACCTGCTTGCCTTCCTGATTGCCCCTAACCACTTTTGCCTGCCAGCTTGATTACTCCCTAACCAATCCACTTCCAGCCTGATTGATGCCTAACTGCTCCTTTGCCAGCCTGTTTTCTCCTAATTGCTCTCTCCTACAGGGGGTCACCCTTAACTGCCTACCCTGCAGGCCTTATACCCCCTAACTGCTCTCCCCTGCAGGCCTGGGTCCCCCACAACTGCCCTCCCCTGCTGGCCATCTTGTGGTGGCCATCTTGTGTCCACATGGGGGCAGGATCTTTGACTACATGGGGGCAGCCCTCTTGTGTGTTGGAGTGACGGTCAATCTGCATATTACTCTTTTATTAGATAGGATAGAGGCCTGGTGCATGGGTAGTGGCTGGCTGGTTTGCCCTGAAGGGTGTCCCAGATCAGGGTGGGGGTTCCCTAGGCATGGGTCGGCCTGGGAGAGGGGCCTGTGGTGGTTTGCAGGCCGGCCATACCCCCTGGCAACCCAAGCAGAGGCCCTGGTATCTGAGATTGGTTTATCTTTTGCAATTGAAACTTTGTAGCCTGCAGCAGAGCCAAGCCTTCTCCTCGCTTAGTGGCTGCTGCCATTTCTGTTGGGATTCCATAATTGAAACTTTGTAGCCTTAAGCAGAGGCCTGGGCCAGCAAGGGTAGGTGGAAAGCTTGGCTTCTTCCATTGCCAGGGAAACCCAAACCTCCCTCCTACTCTCTGTCGCTGCAGCCCTCTTGATTGGGTTTATTTACATATTTGCTCCTGATTGGCTGGTGGGCGTGGCTTGTGGACATAGCTTGTGGGTGTAGTGGAGGTACAGTCAATTTGCATCTTACTCTTTTATTAGATAGGATACTTTAGCTTTAAAACTTCCTGAGAATTCCCTCCTTCACAGCCTGCTGCTGAACCCATAGGTTTTGATCTCTATGTCAAGAAGGGAAAGACAGGTTCTTCTGAGGGCACTATTACAATGAAAATACACCCTAATTAAGCCCTGCTACTATTTTCTAGCTATCCTATCTAATAAAAGAGTACTATGCAGATTGATCATCATTCCAACACACAAAATGGCTGTACCCATATGGTCAAAGATCCTGCTCCCATGTGGACACAAGATGGCCACCACAAGATGTCCAGCAGGGAGGGCAGTTGAAAGGAACTAGGCCTGCAAGGGAGGGCAGTAGGGGACGATCAAGCCTGCAGGGGAGGGTAGTTAGGGGTGATCAGGCAAGCAGAGGAGGGAGGTTGGGGGCAAACAGGCTGGCAGGGGAGCAGTTAGACATCAATCAGGCTGGCAGGGTAGTGGTTATGGGTCATCAGGCTGGCAGGCAGAAGCAGTTAGGGGCAATCAGGAAGGCAGGCAGGCAAGCAGTTGGGAGAGGGACCTGAGATTGGAGAGGGTGCAGGCTGGGCTGAGGGACAGCCCCCCGCCATGCACGAATTTCATGCACTGGACCTCTAGTAAGTTAATAATCTCCCTCAAGAGACATTCATATTCTTTCTTGTCCCACTTATTCCCTCACCCCCCAGCTATTTCAAATTATCCCCATTAGTTATGTATTTCTTGACATTTAATGATTCCATTCTTTTCAGCACAATTTACTGATAATAGTTTTTTTTACAGAAGTACATAAATCTCAATTTGTAATGAAATGAAACTTTAAAAAGACTTACTAGGGCATTTATACATGCATCATGCATTTATTTAGCATGTGCTCAGTGCCAGGTTCAGTGGGACACAGTCAGGTGGGAGTGGCAGCCATGCTGTGCTCTCAGATTCTGTCTGCAAGACACTACAACACAGACTGTGACCCCGAGAGGAAGCTTTTCGCGGCCCAAACTAGGTCTTTCTGCCCTATCCCCCTTGGCAGTTGTCCTCCCTTTTTCTTCTTATCTTTATGTATTGGATTGAAAAATAATCACCCTTATAAAGTAATACATGTTTATTACAAAAATTCAAGCAATACAGAATTGTCTACTATGAAAAAAATGCCAAAGCTTGGCTCCAAAAATCAAGTCAAGGAAGATTTTAATGTGGAGCTTTATCAGAAAGTAAGTCCAGTGATGCTAGGGGGAGCTGGGTAATGGAACAATAGACTATTGAAAACATGCATAATAATTTTAAATGCTGTTTAACTTGTTTAGTGTGATGCGTGGCATTTATTGCTGTTGTTTTAAACCAGGGAGCTGCTTAGACTTCTTGGAAGTGAAGAAAATGTTTATCCTCCCCTGACTTGGCTAACTGACCCATGTCTCTATAGAATTTATTGAGAACAAAGTTATCTAACTTTATACTGATTACCACACAGAGTGAATTGATAGATAGAGTTTTGATACTTTCATTCTATTTAAATCCATCTTTATGCATGTAGTGGATGCTGTGCTCAGAACTGGGCTAGGGGCTCTGAGATATATATATAAAAGCACATCAAGTTTGTGGTTCCTAACCTAAGGGAATATATCATGTTAACTCAACTTTTTTAGACTGAATGTTCAGTTGCTTCATACAATAAATTTTAAAATCGGAATATATTCTAAGACATTTGAGAGGTCAAAGTTCCCAAACATTCAAACAGAAACCCAGTCCCTGGAAGCAGACAGAGTCCACAGAAGCCCCAGTACATAAGTACCCATGAGACCACAGGAGTGTGCAAATCTAGTATTTATTGAGTATATGCTTTGTGCTCAGGGCTACTTAGACATCGTGGGTAAAAACAAAAGATTTAAGAGATTAGGTGCCCACTTCATAGGGTGACATGCAGTTGGATTTCCATTCACTCCACAGTTAAACAATGGAAGTGACTTTCTAGCAGGTGTGCTAGATGGGGGCCGTGTGGTGGAGGCCCCCGGGGCTGCTTTACTATTGGCAGGGACATGATGATCAAGTAGCTTGGAAGCGAGAAGGCAACGTCTCCTGACACTCTCCGGATTCTTCTCTCTTCTTTAGACTTGTCACCCTTCGAAACACATGGTCTAGTCAAAGCATCACTGGGCAGATTGCTATTGTACTTAGATTTAATAGGAAGATAACATGTCATACTCTACACGCCAATTAAAATAAAGCCAACAATGTGTGTCATTCTCAATCTCTGCGGCTCCATCAGTTTACATGCACTGTTCTTAAAAGCCATCCATCCAGACTCCATATAAGGCTCTTATACTGAATCCTCCCACCATGTATGCTTTATTCCCCAACCCCAGCAACACATCAAACATTTGGATTTCCATTACCCCGGAACAGCCTGGAAGACCAAACACACACTTTCTCACATTGTGATGCTGGAGTAAACACTGAAAGCACTGCAAGAGGCCCTCCAGGCCTCGGCATGTCTTCCCTGGACAATTTTCCCGAACAGAGCAATGGCTTTGATGTTTAATGACATCTTTATAATCTCATATTTTCTTTAGTGTGAAATTAACATTTATGTGCAATAAAATCACCTCAAGAGGAAGTAAAATGGATTTGTCTAAAATGAAGTTTGAACATCATCACCACTTTGGAATCCTGGATTATTTTCTCCTTTACTCAAATTCACAGAAGAATAAGGATTTTCTTCATTTCCTGCTTGGTTTTTCCTGTTAAATAAAATGAAGTCACCTTAAAATAATGATGTTAGAATGACACTGCCTCGCTTGGGCCCTATTTGGCGCAGGCATCTTTTACATCTCAACATCTAGTCGCTGGTATATTTGTTTGCATATCAGTCCCCTATTAATAGACTATAAACACTTGCGGTGCATTGGGTTCACTTTTATGCTCCAAGATTGTCACCCTGGCTGGCAGAGCATAAGAGACAAGTTAGGGTGTGAGCTCTGGAGTCAGAGAAAGGGGAGCCCTGTGCCTCAGTTTGCCTATTCAGAAAATGATGGCAAAACTATGTAAAGATAATGAAATAATGCTTGGAGAGCATTATTACTGGCAGGGCACTGACAATACCTAGCATATAACTCTCAATAAATATTTATTATTATTATTATTATTATTATTATTATTATTATTATTATTAACTCAGTGGTCATTTAGCCAATCAACTCATATTAGAGAGCTTCCCTACTATATTAGCAACTTCCAAAGTATAAAGATCAGGGTAGGACAGTTTTGTGGTACAACAACCAGCTTTGGAGACTGGGTATAAATCCCAATGTGTTACTCATTAGCTGTGTAAACTTGAGAAAGTTAATTAGCCCCTCTGAATCTCAGTTTTACATATGAATGAATATAATTACACATTTATACCATAGGTTTTCTGAAAACATTAATGTGTGAAAGGACTGAGCAGGGTTGCCAGTGTTATTTTTCTGTGTACCTTCTATTTACACAGAAGGATAGGTGTGGCATGAAGGACAGGTGTCCCCAAATAACGTATTTATTGAATTAACTTTGGAATAGTATCTCATATGCAAATTTTTAGTATGTAGAAGAAGAGTGTTTCTCAAACTGTAATGTGAACACAGATTATTTGAGAGGACTTACTAAAATGAAGATTCTAATACAACAGGTCTCCAAGAAATTGATAATTTTGGTTGGCTTTATGAAGGGAAGTTGGAGGCAAAGAGGACTAAGTATCCTTTTGTATTTCTAAAATTTTAACCATATAGATAGATTCTATTTAATAGTTATTTTTTAAAATGAAGCTACTTTGGAAAACTAAAAAAAAAAAAACTCTCTAGTGGGGAAAATTGAGCAAAATTGACGAATGCATGTAAAAATTCCATCAATGATGTGTTTAAACAGCCCAAAGTGTAATTACATAAGCCAAACAAAAGCAAATGATTTCTCAAGACCAGGAAAAAATAATCTAGTGGCAGAGCAAGACCATAAACCAGGTCTTTAGTGATTTAAATCCTCAATGAACTTGGACCTTCAACTCAAGAACAAATTAAAGGGTCGCTGACTCATGAATTAAGGGGGTGATAGTGAATCTGCGCTAACCGATAAAAAATGAGGATTAAAGAGTAGCAGTTTGAAGCAAAGCTCAGAGCTCATTCTTGAGTGTTTCACAGTTCAAACCTATGAAAAACCCAGCATGGACCATGGAGGACTCCTCAGTAAGGATAATCCCTTGAGCCAGCCCACTACTGAGTTTTCAGTGCCTCTTGCCAGTACGAAAATGATGCTGTGGCCAGGATTGGGTTTACCAAGGAATGCTAGTAAACCTCAGACGGGGCCTCTACTGTGTGGTAGGGCTTACTGGGTAGGCGAAGTGCTGATGAAATGTGGCAATTATCCTGTACAACCTACCACTTACTGCAAATTTTCCAATTAGTTTTTCCTAAACCTTTCTGTTTTAGGATAAGTCTAGGAGAGGTCACTTACTTCTTTCGGTCTCTGATCCCAGTGAAGATGAGCACGCCGATACCAATGACTACCACTCCCATCACAACTCCAAAAACAATCAGCCATATGGTGACAGGTGGTTGGTAAGGGGGTCCTAGTGTAGGTTGAATACCCAGAAACTCCAGGCTGTTGTCATCCAGGCGAAAAGCATCATTGATACGACTCCGGGACATCCTATCCCCAAAAGTAAAACACATAGGCAAAAGGAACATTTAGGCAAAAGAAAATGGTGTGCAATTATTTACTCCTTATATCATTGTTCCTGAAAGGATTTGATAAGGCCTATCCTAATTAAGGCACACCTTAAATAGCAATGACATCAAAGTATATCAGTAGGTGCAAGGAATGATATGTTTTAACAATTATGCACCTTTAATATCTTGCAATCTGGATTAGGTTTGGCAACAGCTTCGTTGGATAATTGGTTGCAAGTGTGGAAACATACAAATGGCTGGCATTTGTTCACTTGTGAAGATTATGTTTCAAAGGCAAAGTTAGTATATTTAGCAAGAACTTCCCTCCTATCAGAGTGTATCTACAATGACTTTATGTCAAACAATGAAGAAGGACAATTTGAAAGCACCTCTTCTAGAAATGAATGAGGTCCTGTACCCAGTTGTATTTTCCAAATAAAAGGTGTTGACATTTGGAAGAGGCACTGGGCAGGCACACCGGAAAAGGGCCTTTGCCAATTTCACCAGCACAAGAATGGGATATGGCTCAATTTTATAGATTTTTTTAAAAAAAAGGATGAAAATTCTTTTAAAAGCAAAATAATGAAATGGATAATGGATAATATTCTGGATCAAAAACCAAAGTGTCTGGCATCCCATTGTCCCACCCCTGAGGACAGTGCAGGTCAGGAGGTCAGAGCCCACCCAGGGAAATACAGTACTCAAATCAGAATTAGTCGGTAACCCTTGGCAACCTTAGCCTGAAAGTATCTCAAGTCATTCTGGAAATAGGGAGTTTGAGGTCCCCTGCAGCTTACAGGGGGGCTGGGCTCTTTCATGGAGGCAGTGAGTGTCTGGGTCTGGTTAGGTTGTACACCCACCTAAGCCAGATTTTCTCTGCACATACACTGCCCAGCAGGTCTTGGTTCTGCTTCCAAAATGAACAGCAGCTCAAGAGGGCCATCTAGTGTGCTTCTCCCTAGCAGGCTATCTTAAGCCTTTTATTAAAAAATTTTTTTATTTTATTGTTTAAAGTATTACAAATAGTAGTACATATGTCTCCTTTCTCCCCCATTGACCTTCCTCCGGCCTCCCCTACCCCAGGTACATGCCCATTACCCCCATCCCCACAGTGTCTTGTGTCCATTGGTTATGCTTATATGCATACAAGTCCTTCCGTTGATCTCTTACCCCCCTCCAACACTCCCCAGCATTATGCTAAGTGAAATAAGCCAGGCAGTGAAAGAAAAATACCACATGATCTCACTCATTTATGGATAATAAAGAACAGTATAACCTAATGAACAAAAAGATAGATACAGAGGCAGAGAAGCATCAAACAGACTGTCAAATATCCTAAGCCTTTGAATACAACGGGAACCATCTGCCATCTACCCATTGTTCACTTTTGCTGTTTTGGGAAACAGCTGAGGCAATTGGGCAAGCTGTTCCTTCAAAATACTCACTGCCCACAGCCAGCCCCTCTCCTTGTGTGGAGGCTAACCATGTCTAAGGAAATCTATGCTTGCCTACTTTGTTTCAGACTTTGAGTTAAATCAAGTCCCCATAGCAAATGATGACAATACCTGTCCATGTCCCTTCCACACTGAAACCATTTTCCATGAGTGCTGGTTAGACTTTCTTCATCTAGAACCTGCTGCCTTTGTGAGAGCATTCTCAGGCCAGAGATGCTGGGCAATTTGTCGCCTGTGAGCAGTTCTCAACCAATAACTGATGGGAGGTGGTGAATAAACACCCCAGGTCTGCTGGAACAATTTAGGTGCATATTCTATATGGTATCCCAGAATTCCCCAGCAAAATTGGAGCTCTATTCCTTCCATTCTCTGTCTCCTGTGCACAGTTCTCTATCAGTGCTTCTTGAGATCACCTCTCAAATAAACTGGTTACACTCAAGTCCCTAAGGGCCTGAATCTGGAGGAACTCAAATCAAGACCATTCCCTTGCTATGAGATCCTTCTGGAATAAAACTCCCAAGTTTTTAAGATGAAATAAAACAGCTGATGGGGCTCAGTCATTTAGCATCAGCCCGTGAATAAAGAGGTCCCCCCATTTGATTCCCAGTCAGGGCACATTCCCAGGTTGTGGGCTCAATCCTCAGTGGGGAGGGCATTCAGGAGGCAGCCGATCAATGTTTCTATCTCTGCATCCCTCTCCCTCCCTCTCTCTCTCAAATCAGTAAAAACACATTTCTTAAAAAGATGAGACAAAATATGTCAGTGACTCAGACCAGTGCCTGGCACACAGTAAGAGCACACTCAATGTTAGTTATGGTTATTGTTGCATTTGTTAACCCCCTCGACCTTATCGTTTGAAAGTAAAATATCACCTGATGGCTTCTTCAACTTCACTTCTAGGAATGATGTCAGACATATTTGTAGGTGAAGTGACAATGAAGTTGAAGGAGACTCTTGGTTTTCTATCATGCACCTTCACGTCCTCTGCCCTGTGGAGAGACAAAAGGAACGTCTTCCTTTCTAACACAGAGAACACAATGAATGGAATGGAGACTTCCACCGGTGAAAAGGAGATCGGTAGAAGACCACAGGGTGAAGTAGAGAAATATGGATCAGGGCAACCAATAGGACAAGCGCGCGCGCGTGCACACACACACACACACACACACACACACACACACCAGTACTCCCTACCCAAAAAAGCTTAACACTGCCCAAAGCACATGCACTCAGCTACATACGTTGTGATAGCAGGTCTTTGCACTATTTGTTCTGCCACCATATAAAAATCACATTCTTTTCCATGATAGAAAAATCCAAACTAAAAGCACCAGAAGAATCCGTCTGGAATCATTAGTGACTTGGGATTATTATGAATAATATGGTCGGCAGTGACAGCTTAGTAACATGGAGAGAGGTGGTGTGTTTACACCATTGCAATCTTGCCCCACTCAACAAAACTGTCATGTTACACCTACAGATGTGGGTGAGGCATGGGGTTTACAGTACAATGTGTTCTCACAGCGGCGAGGGTGATCCTAATAAAATCTGAAGTGGACCATGTAGTTTATTGGCCTTCTAACTCAGAATAAAAGCCGAAGTCCTTAGAATGGCTTGTGTGGCCCACATGAACTTTGTTCTTCCCTTCCAACCCACATGTCCCAATACCACCCTAACCACAGTGCCTCCTACTTGTCTTCTATTAGCTCACTCTGCTCCAGTCATATTGGACTCCTTCAGGTGAAGGAGATTCATTTCTCAGGATCTTTCCAAATCTTACTTTCCCCAAATGAAACATTGTCTGTATAACTGGCTCTCTCTCTCCTACTTCACATGTTTGCGCAAATGTTAATGAGGCCTTTTCTGGCCATTTTACATAAAATTAAACTATATACACTCACACATATACACGCCACACTCCCTACTCCCTTCCTGTTGTAATTTTCTCCCTAGCACTTATCATTATCTAATACTATTTTATTTCTCTTATATATTTTGTTGATTGTCTATAACACACACACACACACACACACACACACACACACACACACACACATAATACAAGCCATTAAAATACAAGCTCTGTGAAGAGAGGTTTATGCCTTTTGCTTTCAGTGTTGAGGGTACATGAGAGCATTTGGGGGAGGGAAGAGGAGAGGGAAAAAGAAGAGAGGAGGGAAGGGGAGGGAATTGGAAGGGAGAGGGGAACAATACTTTTGCAAACTACAAGTCAAACAAGTCACAGTTTCATAAATAGAATGCCCCCACATTCTAGGATATAAAAGAAGTTTAAAAGTTGTTCGGAGGATTTTCTTAATTTCACTTGAATAAAAGGTTAAACCAAATTATCTCCTCAGACCCAAGAATGAGGGAAGTACTAGTCGGAATAACTTGAAAGCACAGCAAATGAACTCACCTAAAAGGTATCGTTTGGTTGTGCATTTTTAGAAAATACTCTCTCATGGCATATGCGATCGATGACTGGAACAAGTACATTTCATTGTCATTCCACTCATACTGCAAAATCAAAAGCAAACACCGCTCAGCAGGGATCACAGCATACATGAAAGACTTGGTAGCCCACTAGCATTATTTTTAAAGTGTCTAATATCCCAAAGATTCTTGCTATTCATTAAGTCAGTGACCTTTCACTTGAGTGCGTCAGCATCATCTGGAGTCCTTGTGAAAAAATTGCATACCGAGCCCCACCCTCAGAACTGTATCTCTAACACGTTCCCGGATGTTACTGACGCTGCTGGTCAGGCAACCGCACTTTAAGAACCACCAGGTTCGCTGATTTTTTAACGTCAGTTTCCGTAACGTGAAATAAACACTCTGAAGGTAGGCTTACAGGCAGGAGTCATGCAAGCCGTGGGTTTTGGTTAAATGTCCGTACATTGTAGACAAGTATGCTGAGGTTTACTATGTTATAGTAAGTTCTCGAATATGTATAATGTAAAAAAAAATCCTTGAGATTCACAGGAACGATAATTTTATAAATAAGGTAATTTGTTCTTTTCAGTGCTAAACAAATATCTTTTTGCATAGTCTATGAAAAACTAATTACAACAGAAAAAAGTATTCACTCTTTCTTCCAGTAGGTGGCAGTAGAGATCCATGGATGGCACAAATTTTGTATCTGTCCTTTCTCTTTTGAGAAAAACAAAGTTCTGGAAAAAGTTGCCTTAATAGTAATAACATTATTAATATTTACTACTAACAATATCTGGTTACTAAATATTTTTTTAATTTATTTTTGTTGCCGAGGCCGGTTTGGCTCAGTGGATAGAGCGTCAGCCTGCGGACTGAAGGGTCCCAGGTTCGATTCAGGTCAAGGGCATGTACTGTGGCTGAGGGCACGTCCCCAGTGGGAGGTGTGCAGGAGGCAGCTGATCGATGTTTCTCTCTCATCAATGTTTCTGACTTTCTATCCCTCTCTCTTCCTCTCTGTGAAAAATCAATAAAATATATTTTTTAAAAAGATGTGTGTATTTTTAAAAATTATTTTTATTGATAAAAATATGACAGTTATCCCCTTCCCCATCTGCCCCCACTGACTTCTCCACCCTGCTTTGGCCCCCTCCCCAGGCCTTCATCCCACAATTTTGTCTATGTGTGTGGATTATCGATGTATGCATATAAGTTATTTGGTTAAAAAGGATGATTTCTTGCCAAAACCGGTTTGGCTCCGTGGATAGAGTGTCAGCCTGCAGACTGAAAGGTCCCAGGTTCGATTCCAGTCAAGGGCATGTACTTCGGCTGCAGGCACATCCCCAGTGGGTGGGTGTGCAGGAGGCAGCTGATCCATGTTTCTCTCTCATCGATGTTTCTGGCTTTCTTATCCCTCTCCCTTCCTCTCTGTGAAAAATCAATAAAATGTATATATTTTTTTAAAAAGGATGATTTCTCAAAAGATCAATTAAACTTTGCCAGGAAATAGCTTGAGCTGGACAGACATTCTAGCCCTGATGTGCAGTAGAGTGGATGTGCTAGAAATATAATTCTGGTCTCAACAGAAGAGCTGTTTGCTCCGTGAATCAGCCTCGAAATGTCCACACCTTTTGAAGGCAATACTCTTCAGTATTTACCAATCCCTCAATGCATGGAAAGAGCACATGAGACAAATGTTTTAAAAAAAAAGATAATTGAAAAGGAACCTGATCTGTAGGATAGTTTAAAGTAATTAAAATTTATGAGGTCAATGGAGAGCTAATAATGCAAGGCAGAGAAAGAACCCCAATGATAAGAAATGGGAAGTGTATCTTTTAGGGCTTGGGAAGTGATGCATCTCCATTTTTATTATTTCCTTTTTAAAATGTTCAGTTTCACTCCTACTATGTTACTTATATTCGGATATCTTATTTATGAAAATTATTGTACAACAAATGTGAAGTCTTTGATAATATTTAACTTCCCAGGAAAAGTAAGGGAATAGAAATGCAATCTTTGGATCTATCCAGTGCAAATAACAATTTACGATAGCAGCTCGGATTGTTTTATCCGATAGTCCTAGATTATTCTCTAATCCTGCAGAACCTTCAGGGTGCCATGCCCCCCACCCAGTCCTTTGATTCCCATCTGCCTGAGACAACATTCTCCTCTTCCCCAGTCAAAGCCACTACTTCTTCAGACTGGATAACCTGAAGCAGTGTTGGGAAGAAACCACTCGCTGATTAAAGTAATTCACAGAGGGTGTAAGTAATGTGATTTTCTGTAAAACACTTTGTTATCCCCAAATACATCTCTACATCAGTGGTTCTCCAGCTTTGCTGTTCTCAAAACCACCTGGGGGAGCTTTGAAAACACTGATGCCCAACTCTTGATGCCACACCCCAGAGCAATTAAGTCAGAATCTCTGGGAGCAGGACTCAAGCATTAATATTTTTAAGACATTCCATGTGACTCCAGTGTACAGCCACGTTGGAGAAACAGTGTTCTAAATCAGAGCGTCCCGGTCTTTATTGTGTGTACAAATGAGCTGGAGTTTGCTCAAATGCAGGTTCTGAATAGTCAGGTCCAGGCCTGGGACCTAAGATTCTGCATTTTTCACACACCTCCAGGATACAGATGATTGAATAAAACAAAGCAAAGCAAAGCTCCCTGCATTACTTCTAAAAAACAAACACTCTCTCAAAATATATGTTCTCTTCCTCCAATACAAGTAACGATGATAACAGTGAATTGTAAGGGTGGGTATTTGATAATCAAGTTTAAGTTCTCATGGGTCTTCATAACACCTTCAAGGTAACAAGCAAAAAAAAATAGACATAGCCAATCCAATAAGGAACGTGTCCCTGCAAGTGAAGAAACAAAAGCCAAAGGCCAACATTGGGGACGTGTAGTTCCTAGGAGAACCCTGTGGGCTCTCTTCTTTCAGACCCCGCTGGCACGGGCTTATTGTGTTACCGTGTCCCGCTTAAGGGAGTACACCAAAAGGTCATGGATGCACTGGCCAGAATACTCACTGCTTTTTCTCCAAGAGCTGACATTAGGCTTATCCTCACTTTAATGCTTTGCTCAGCATCTGATTAAAGAGAAACCACAGCTGTTATTACATATGACAGGTTGACCATGTGTGTTTATTTCCTTCCCCTCCTAAAATCCCATTAAAATGATAGTAAATGAATTTTAAAAGAGATATAAACACACTTTTGGAAAATGAGAGGTAATGGAGGAGTGGTAAGTGCTTTCTCAAGGGTCAGGAAGCCATGGCCTAATTTGGACACAGAGGCAGTGCAGACCTCAAAAGTCCCAGAGGATCCCAGAGACTTGGGATTCAGGTATAGCTGGGGGTGGAGAGAAGATACAAACTATTTCAATATATCAAATATTCTTTTCAATTTCATCCCTGGGTTGCTTTTCTGGGTTGAATGCACTGCTTCCTGGATTCTGTCTTCTTTCTTGAGTTAACTTTTTTTCTGGCAATTACTTTTATCTTCCTAAACAATTTATTTATCTTATTCTTTCTCTACTGGCCAGTTTTAGACATGCACTTCTGCCTACTCTTCCACCTCCTTTTATCATCCAAAGCCACAAAATGAAAGATAGAAAATAGTATATTACTTGGCTCTGCAGACATAATGATATAAATATTGATAATTTCTTTATTAAAAGTCATTATTAAGCTTTTATTGTCTTTGAAGAGTAGGATTTGAGTACAGTGGGTTTGGGGCTATTATAATCTTTTACTTTAAATTTCAGATGCAAGATTTTTTTTTGAAGAAAAGAAACAGGGGAGAGTAATTGATATAGAGGCAGGGAGGCATTGAACAGGCTGTCAAGCTACAGGGGGAGGGCTGGGGAGGGTGGAGGCGGGTGCTGGGGGAGGTCCACCGAGGGACTTGTATGCGTACGTATGAGCATAACCAATGAATGAAAGACACTGGGGTGGAAGGTGGGGGAGGCTGGGGGAGGATATTGAGGGGAAAAGAAGGAAAACATATGTACTACTATTAAATCTAAGTTATACTGCAAAAAAAATTAAATTTAATTTTAAAAAAATAAATTTCAGGCTAACAAACCAGGAGGAGGGGTAGTTTGTGGCCAGAGAAAACTAGGGGAAGCAGAGAGGGAAGGATTTGAAATGTGTCAACTCAGTAAACTCACATGGACTCCAGTCAGAGGACCATCCCACAAAATTCTTAGAGGACCAGCCACCAGAATTACCATTCTGCTCTTTCAGCCAGGTAAACAGAGGCTCAAAGTAGTTGAGCAGTGGTTTTGCATCCATTTTCTTTGTCCCTGCAATCTTTTCCAGTGCTACAGTCCAGGGTTCTGATTTTCCAAGTTTTAGCATTTCACTACATGAAAAAAAGGGGGACAGGGTAAGTTCAGAGCCTTTTGAGGGATTTCAGGTATACATAGATTTACATGTATGATCGATGGTTTCTCCTCTTTGGCTTGGATAAGTTTGCTTCTGGCAGATAAGAAAATAAGGCATGTTAATAGGTGTATTTATCCTTCAATCTCATCTCCTTTCCAATCACTACAAAGGGAACTCCATAGTACTGACATAGAGAAAGGAGGTGGCCTGTCCAGCCATCACATGGTCTAGGTTCCCGTATGACCACAAAATAAACATTTAATTAGTGGATGAGTAAATTTTGAGGCCCAAATTTTTCTTTTTAGATAAAAAAAAATCAAAGTTAAACATAGGTATAGGTGTTGAAATGAGTAATGTTGGATAGTAGGAAAGGTTCAATATTTTGAAGCATTTCTTACAGTAGCTTATTCCCAGCCTCCGTGGAATTTGAGATGTCACATTTATGCAGGGGACCTTCATGTTTAGCTATTCGACAGAGGGCTTCTTGAAACTGGAATTCAAAAATGGTCCTTGTGAAATAACTGTAAAAGAGACAAAGAAAACAAGCAAGCCCATGTTTAGTTACTAGGATAAAGTCATATTGAGGCATATATTTAAGTTCTGAGGCCCTAGTAATCAAAGAGATACTTATCAAACCTCTTTCCCCAGGAAAACCCAAACATGAACCCTTGGAGACTCATCAGAACCCACATGCGTTTCTGTATCAGCTGATAAAAGGGCGGTATTATTTTGTTAAATGCTAGCTCACATTTGTACTGTGTTTTACAGAGAAACAGCTCTTTCTCATATAAATGATACCAATCAGCCCTTATGGCAGGTCAAGAATATTATTTCCTCTGAAGAAATAAAGGAACTGGGGCTCAGCAAATTCAAGTCTGGAGCTAATAGTTGAAGAAGATAGGTTTTTGCACTTCATGTTAAAAATGGTCTTTCTATTACAATCACTCTGAACTCTGCCAGTAAGAACAGACAAAAATACTTTTTCGTTTTTATCTCCAGGTACCATCAATACCTTGATAGAAGAGAAAAGATTTCACACAGTTTTATTTAACCCAATAAATTGTGTCGATTTAAATTGAATGGAAATTCATCATCTATTTTGAGGTTTGGGGTGGAGGTGGCAGGAAGTGGGTGGAGATAGAAAGAAAAATTATAGCCTTTGCTTAATAGATCCCTATTTAACTGCCCATTAGCACAGCTGTCCACAAACCCTACTTAGTTAAACAGTGAGGAGAAAGTATACTTTACCGGATAAATGAGTAATCATTAGCAACATGGAACAGAGATGCGGGGTCACAGTATGTTTCATCATGGGGCAGAGGTTCAACCACTCCGACTATTTCTCGCCTTTTGGGGAGGGGAAGAAGATATATTAGCTGTGGCTCACTCACTATGAGGAGGTACAGTTGGGTGCAGTTAGTGCAGTTTCATCAGCCAATGGTATTTATACTATAATTGGTTGTAAGGTGAAATAGAAACCATGCCAAAAATGACAGACTACAGCCTATTATGTAGTTATCTCTTCCTTTTTTTTAATTCATCTAGACTATATCATTAGAAAATAACTATGTCTTCAAAATATTGATTTGATAAAGGGCATTGCATGGCCTAAAACAAACAGTGAAATTCCTAATAATTCCCCTCTGGCATCACAGTTTATGGGCAGACAGAACTGTATAAAGTTGAAATCTTACTTATTCTTCAAGGCTAGTTCAAATGGCCCTTTCTGAGAGGCCTGCCCCATGTTTCCTCCATCCGACTGGCAGCACAATGAACCTTCTTTTCCTCTTTCCTTCCTCCTGCCCTTCCCTCCTTCCTTCCCTCCCTCCTTTCCTTTCTGTCTTTTTTGGTAATTTTTTATCCAAAACCCATTCACCAAACCAGAGAAGATGGACTATAAAGAACTATTTGACATTGAAACTGAGACTCAAACATTTTTGTTCTTATACATTTATTTCTAGTATGCAGAGGCAAGATGTTTTTGAAGAAAAGAAACAGGGGCGAGTGATTGATATAGAGGCAGGGAGGCATTGAACAGGCTGTCAAGCTACAGGGGGAAGGCTGGGGAGGGTGGGGGGCGGATGCTGGGGGAGATCAATTGAAGGACTTGTATGCATGCATATGAGCATAACCAATGAATGAAAGACACTGGGGTGGGGGGGGCAGGTGGGGACATGTGCTGGGGGGTAGGGGAGGCTGGGGGGAGGATAGTGGGGGGGGAGGAAAACATATGTACTACTATTAAATCTAAGTTATACTGCAAAAAAAATAAAGTAAAAAGAACACATTTATTTCATATCTGCATGTGCCGGGCGCTATGCAAAGCACTTGAGAAACAGTGATAAGTAATGTAGTGCTGAAACTATTGAAAGGAATCATTATCTGTTGCCCGAATGTGCCAGGCTCTCTTTAGCTTGGAATTCTTTCTGTTTCCCTGTACATATACATGATTAACTCCTGCACCTTTCTCAGAGCTCAATTTGGATGCCCCTCCTCCTTTGACCTATCAGACTGGCTGCTCAAGGAGCCCCATTTCTTCCCATCGCAATACAACATGTTGCAGTAGTTTCATTTCCCACATCTCTTCATAAACTACAGTTCTTTGAAGTCAAGAATAATTATCTGGAATGATCAGTACTAGATCCCCGGGGCTTTGCCTAAAATGAAGAATTCATCTTTTTGCTTAAAAGAATACATAGAATGAATACATTGATCACTTCCTAAATAACATCACAGTTTAATAGGTGACCAAACACTGAAGAAGACAGTGCAAGAAGCTGTATCACCTGGTCCTGCCTGGGTGGGAGGCAGAGGCAAAACACATTTCTCTGAGGGCACCCAAATAAAGACTTAAAAATAGAAGATGTTCATGTGCTGTGGTAGTAGTGATGTGTTTGTGTGTGTGTGTGTGTGTGTGTGTGTGTGTGTGTGTGTGTGTGTGTGTTGTGTCTAGTGATGGCATTCCCTAGCTCAGTCGTCGGCAAACTCATTAGTTAACAGAGCCAAATATTAACAGTTCAATGATTGAAATTTCTTTGGAGAGCCAATTTTTTAAACTTAAATTTCTTCTGACACCACTTCTTCAAAATAGACTCACCCAGACTGTGGTACTTTGTGGAAGAGCCACATTCAAGGGGCCAAAGAGCCACATGTGGCTCATGAGCCACAGTTTGCCAACCACGGGCCTAGCCCAAATGCACTTCTCTCTCATTTTCACATATTTAGCCCCACCTCAGCATATTTCAAGACTTAACTATTGAAATCCAAGTTATTCTGAACCCCAATCCTAGCTGTTTTAGAGTGCATTATCACAGAAGCAGACCTTGAGACAGGGTTCTAAGAAACATTGACAAAGGAGTGAGGAAGTGAGATAGGGAAAGAAAAGCCACCCTTAAAAGATGTATTATCAAGCAAGTTACCAATAGAACGCTTTTAAATAAACAGCAAACTCATAAGAAACCATTTTCCTGATTGCCCATTCATTGACTTACTTCATCTCCCACCACTTTTTCATCCACTGCTCTTTAGGAATTTCACCCTTAAAAACCAGCCACCTCCACTTTTCTAACATGTAAGTGAACGGCAGAGTCCCAACAATAGTAAGAGCTTGTTTGAGCAGGAAGTTTATTTCCGTTTCTGAAAGTAAAATGGAAAAGGGTCAATATTAAAGTGAGGATGACAGTAGACGTTTTGTGTTGGCTAATTTCCTAACCTCAAGATAGTCCTCAAGATTCACTTACTATAAGGATGATTACATGAGAAATGTTAACAGTGGACATAATATGTATATATTCATTTTCTCACCTAAGGGATTTGGAGTGAAGTCTTGGATAGAACAGACAAGGTAAACCCACAAGTAACCCCTAATCCTCATTTTTTATTAGTGTCAATTGCCTTCTTTAAATACCTGTTATCATCGATAAAACGATTGCATTTATTTTCCCAGTCGCGCTGTTTATTTTTTGTAAGTCCCATGAAAGCAGTGACTGGTGCTGTTTCATTCAAGACTGTATATCAGGGGTGATGAATCTTTTTCTGCCAAGGGGCATTTGGATATTTATAACATCATTCGCTTAATATAATTCACTTAATATAAATTTATGTTGCCATGAAAAGAAAAAAAAAAACTCCTAGATTTATTGACTTTTGAGTCCACCTACGGATGCCCTGGCAGGGCCAGGCCAGATTTTGAAGGCCTTACACAGAACTCGGGCTGGATGTTCCTAAACCCGGCATCTAGCCTGGTGTTGGCTACATGATGCACTCTGTATCTTTGTTAAATGAACAAATAATAAATAAAGGAGGCCGAAAGCCAGTAAGCCAGGCAGGAAAACAAACAAGCAAACAAGAACCTCCCTTAGCCGTCTATGGGAGAATCAGAAGTACAATATTCTTTAAGTGTACTGACATTTTCCTTACCTGAGCTTTAAACGCTTTAAGGAATTGTTATTTCGTTTCTCCTTTATTAGTGATATAAAAAGGCAGTAGAGCTCACTCCAGTGTACAAATGAAGCTTACTGAAATGTAGCCAGGGCAATATTATCTATTTGTCACACCAGTCTATCTCTAATGTCTAGAAATATGCCTTGTACACAGTATGTACGCAATTAATATTTTTGGAAGAAGTGGAGGGGAAGAGAATAAAGGAACGTACTTGTTTAACATCATTCACCAATCAGGGCAGAACCAAGAAAAGAAGAGTTTTTCAAACAAGTAGCTTAACCATGCTTAGTTAGTACTGTTTTTGTGATGCAGCTATCTTTTGCTGCTGTCAGGGAATATTTTTTTAATGATAAAACAAATAATTGTCTATTAGTTGACTTGAGAATGATATTTTAAAATTAGCAAACAGGTGTGGTTATTGTGAACTCCCTTTCGTTTGTTGTTCCCTCCATGGGAGGATGCTGCTACTCGTCTGCTACCCACTGGGCCTGCTGCTGGTAACTTTTTCAGACATGCTGATGGCTTTACACTGACCTACTCCCAGGTTCTCGTGAGATCGGTAAGGTCTAGAGCTGGAAATCAAGGCAAAGTGAATTGCCCACACAAGAATGGAGCTTGTGACCTTGATGTTGTTGACCAAACTGTCTAACCAGGAGAGCTCATATTTCTGTATCAAATAACTAAGAGGACAGAAATACTCAAAAGAGAATATATTTGGCACTAAGTGTCCTTCTTTTACAAAGAAGAATAAAAATCCATGGCATCCTCGCTGAAGAATCTGGATATTGTGAACATTTGTCGTGTTCTATCAAGTCTAAGCCAACATAACACAAACAGGCTACCTTAAGCAAAGATGTTTAAAAAGAGCGTGGATCTGAAGGGATGTTACAGGGGCAAATTTATGCTTCCTGCAGATAAACAAAACATTCCAGTCCTTTCCAACCATGATATTCCACCACTTGTTCTTTAAGAACTCCCAAATTTCAAGTTATCATTTACTTTGCATAATGCAATGGGGAAAGCTTTGGATTAGGGCTCTGAGTCTGATTTAGACATGCTGCTTTTCGACCTTGGGCTGGTTACTTTCCCTCTCATCTTCACTTTGCTTCTTCTGCAAAATGGTTTTTAGAATTGGTTCCCTGTAACATTTTGGGAAGTTTTTACCTAGAACCAGAAGGATCTAGTCAGAACTCTAACCCCAATTAGCTAGGTGGCCTTGGATAAGTTATTCTGTTCTGTGGGCCTGTTTTAAATGTTTAAAAATATCTTGTTAGATGTTTCTTAGAGTCCCAAGACCATTTGTTCAGTTACCTCTCTTATGCCCTCTTCAAAGATACAAAACCACAAATTGGCATGTCGTGATAAATACCTATTTTTTTTACACGTAGCAATTTCTAGTTACCCATAAATACCTTATACATTATGTGGAAAAGTTAAACACATCCTATGCATGATAATAAATCTCTTTCCCCACATCAAACTGAAGAACCCACCAAACAAGCCACGAAAAAAATGTCTGTACCATCGTCTTCAGAAAAATCAGACGGCAGAAGACCCATGCCTTTCAAATGCTTGGGTGTAGCTACAGAAAGTGACATGACTTCCCCAACAGCTTCATGAAATCCTTCATTAGCTCCATTTCTTAGTAGGTAGGGTTGTGAGGCATATGCCATGTCATACTGGATGTGTCCCATCTCATGATGGGCTGTCAGGAAGTCATCCATTGTCACCTTTGTGCACATCTTGATCCTGCACATAAATGGACAAGATTAAAATGAATCTCATTGAGTTTTATTTAATCATCACAGTAGAGTTGTATAGGATTTCGGTAGCCTGGATCATCTTTCCAATATTCATTCACCAATGAATCTTGAGGACCTACCTTTTAGGTCATAGAAACTATGCTAAGTGCTGAATATAAAGTGATGGGCAGGACTGAATTCTGTTCTCCTGGTCACAGGCTAACAGAAAGAAAAATAAACAGAGTCCTCTACTACAAAAACTCTGAGACAAGTACTCTGTACGTGGTCAGTAGGCGCAGTTTGGGACATAACAGTGAGTGAATACAGACACGGTGTTCTAGAAGTACCAAGAAGGGCATTCCATGAGGATATCATTGTATGGTATCAATGAGGATACAATGAACACTCTGGACCTTGATCAGCATGCAGAAGTTTGCAGGTCGATGGCAGGGAGGGACAAAGAGGTTGACATTCTTCGAGGTGCTCAGTAAGAAAGGCTTAAGAAAAAAATGCCAGTCGGGACACTGCGAGCAGGTTGGTACAGTCAGAATAGTGAAGTAGTAGGAGAAGGGGCTGGAAATTGTTAGTTTGGAATAATTAGCTTGTAAGTCCAGGAAGCAGGTACAAGTAGACTGGCAAGAAAAGGAGGGCCAAAGACAAAGTCCTAGGAGGTCCCAGTATGTAGAGTGGGGAGATGAAGATTCCTCAAGGGAGTTAGGGTTCAGAAGAGGCTGACAATGCAGAGGCCAATGAAAACCAGCATTTCAAAGACAATTTGTAAATGTTATCTAATGCTGTTGTGGCCCGATGAAATAAGGACTGCATGTGGCAATTATGTAGTGGTTCTTTGCAACTTGGCAACAGCAATTTCATTCAGGGGAATGTAGGGGGGGTCATATTTCAGTAGGTTCCAAAATTAATTTTCCTTCTACCATTCTGTCCATATCATCTCCCTGATAAATACCCTTTGGACTCCCCAATGCTTTAAGAATACACTCACCCTTCTTTATATACCCCAACATAACCTAATTTTCTAACTTGGTTATTTTGCATTCTCTTGTAAAACATAAGAATTGCTACTATATATAATGTCTACTGTATGTAAGAGCCTGTGCTAGAAAATTATGTATACTTATATTAAGCCTCATTCTAGTACTGGAGCCAGTAAATTATGGTCCGAGGCTGAACACCTGTTTTGATAAAAAGGTTTTATTGGCACGCAGCCACACTAGTTACCTAGAGCTATTGTCATGCTAAGTAGTTGCAACAGAGACCTGCAAAATGTAAACTATTTACTATTTAAGCCTTTATAGAAAAGGATTGTCAACTGCCACTCTAGTGGATTCTGCTGGGTTCCTGCCCAGATCTATTTTATCACACACATCCACCATCTTCCAATTGCCTGAGGCATAGATAGCACTGAACAGCCTACAGCTGCTTTCCTCTTCGCTGTTTTTGGCTAAATGTGAGTTGCCTCAGCCAGGAGGTTATGTCCCCCTCCCCCATTCAGGCAGTCCACAGTCAATGTGTTATTAATATGAGAGTACATATTTGTTCATTACATACACCTTGTCTCAAGGTGTGACCAACTCAGATACAAATCATGCTCCAGAGAGCCTTGTGGGATGAGGCTGAGGTAAGGCTCCAGCTGAGACCACAACTTTACTTAAGTCCTTCTCCAGCCCCCCACTCAACTTCCTTCACTCCCCTTTGCCTGAGAGCTTTCCCTCAAAGCAGCAGTTGTACAGGAATCTTCAATCAAGCTAGGGAATCCAGCCTAAGACACTCACAAACCTGCAAACTGTGAGTTACTGTTCCATTTTATACATAAGGAAAATGAAACCCAAGAAGGTTACTTTGCAGAAGGTTGCCCAGCCATTAAGTGGCATTTGGGAGTCAAAAGCCTGTGCTCATTCTGTCTTATCCCACAGAACCTTCTTCACAGGCCCTTTATTCTAGTCGAATTTGCTGATTTCAGGACACAATGCCAGGTCCTGCCACTCTGCCTTTAATCCTGCTATTCTGCCAGCCCACTGTACTCCTCCCAGCTCTGTCCGTCTGAACACTGTCTGTCTTTCAAGCCACCTGAGAAGCCCTATCTGATCCTACATGCTATTCCAGGTGTGGTCAGTTCTCTTCCAACTCCCCCATTGAGTGGTCTCGGTTTCTCTTAAGACATATACCACTTTCTTTTATTCTAGCTTATTTATTCACCTGTCCTGTCTCACTAACATGGAGGGGAAGACCAATTCCTGATTCACACCCCCACCTTCCATCAATCTCCAAAACTTTTATAATGGTGGTACCACTATACCCCTATCCATAAATCTCCAAAACGTTTATAATGGCGGTACCACTATACCCATAACCATGCAACTCGAATGGGTGCATTATCATTTCAAATGAGGCAAATTTGTCTAAAGGTTCAGGTTAGGGCCTCTGACAATCCCCTTTTCCTGGAAAAGCTCAGATGTACTCTCATGGACTCCAGCTTTCATTAGGGAAGGGAAGTGCATTCATCTCTTCTGTGCTCAGAAAAGCAAAGCAGGACTCTAAATCATCTTTTTCCAGGCCTCCATTGTCTCCCAGTTTAGTGTCAGCTGTACATCAGCCTCCCTACCTGAAGTCGCCCTTCCCCAGATCCCAAGCTGTGGGGTGGCACACCACTTTCCGGCCATTGCCTGGCTCAGTTAGCATGGAGTTATTCCAGAACCCTGGAGTCATTGCAGGGAGTCCAACAGACATATAGAACTTCTCAGCCTCCTTGAATATCTTCTCTGCATCCCAGGACTGGGGGGAAAAAAAAGAGAACAGCATTTAATTCTAGCATTAAAACAACAGCATTCTTTCTGTTGGGTATGTAACATAGGCATAACCTTTCCGGAGGGCAATTTGGCATCATGCAATTTTCAAAGTATTTATACTCCTTGTCTCAGTAATCTTGTCTCTAGAGAGTGAACCTAGGAATGTCTCAGAAATGAGGTCAAAGAATTAGATTTAAACTGATTTTTTTTTGTTTATCGTTGTTTTAAACTGAAAAATAGTTGACATAGAACGTTGTGTAAATTTAAGGTGTACATGTAAAATGGTTTTTAATAAGGAAAAATGGAAATGGCCACTAGAATGGTTAAATAAATAATTATGACATTGTGAAATGGAAAACAAAATAAATTGGTAAGTGAAAAGTAGAATATGTAAACTACTTATATAGTACATAATCTTAATGATTATGAGGAAATGCACAAAGATATTCATAGACTGGGTGACATTATGTGTGATGCATTTTTGTCTTTATTCTTTATATTCCAAGTATAACAGAAACAACAACGACCTCTTTGATAAAAACTATTTAACTCAAGCCAACAATCACTGATTGAGCTCCTTCAAGGAGTAAGGCCTTGGTATTAGGCTCAGTGAAAGACATAAACAGTAAGGTGGACATGAAGTCAGGGGCCCACCAAAAAGATCCACATGTGACCCAATAGCCGATGTGTAGTTGGGCACTGGCTGTATGGGAATCTAAACTTTAGAATATTCTGGAATCAGACACAGACAGCAGTAGATATCTCCCATCCAACAAACTCTTCTGGGAACCAGTTTCCCCGGAGCTAACGCTTCTTTGGAGATTAGGCGCACAACAGGCAAACTAAGTTTGTGTCATCGGCATACGCTTCATTAATCACGTCTAGTGACATAGAAAATTTCCTCTGATCTCAAAGACCAGTCAAGTCTGGTTTTTCTCCGATGTCAGCTCTGGGGATATGAAACAGGATATGACACTATGGCTTTTTAAAATTACTGACCTATAAAGACTTAATATCAGCCAATACTGGTTTTGAGCAAGGCATTCTTGAACAGAATGAATGTATACCAAAACAGTGTAGAACAATTAACATCTGTTAAATAGAGAATGAATAAATAGAAAACTATACTGCAAATATTAGAAGCTCTGACTTCATACCTTAGTTGCCACTGACTGTCTTTTTTACTTTGTCAAGTCATTTACCTGAGCCTCCATTTTCTCAGCTACCATACGGAACTATCACAATACCTGTTCTGATCATCCCAGAGGTTTACTGTAAATGTAACATTAGGAGATATGGTGGGTGTAAAAACACTGTAGACAAGCTCAGGGGTAACATAAATTAGGCCTCTGCTACTGCTCAACTATAAAATAGGGCTAGACCAGCTGCAAGAGTCCGGAGACCCTGATAGCTTCATGTTGTTATTCAGCTGTGGGCTTTTAGCAGGAGTATGGGGGTATGTTATACACGTGAAAATGTTCATTGGTTATAGATTTTCTTACAGATTTAAAATTATTAATAAGCAAAAAAGTCCAGCAATACCTAAAATGTAAATTATGGTGCAACTATCTGAAGAAATTTTACACAGCCAATAGAAGTATGACTATGAATTCTACCCAGAAATGTAGACTATTATTTGAATTTAATAATATATTATAATGTCATCAATATAAGGGAACACAAAGAATTTAAACAATTATACCAAAAATGGCAACAGAAAGGTAATTTAAAAATCATTTTAAAGACTGTTGTAATATTTTAATAATAAATTTTAAATATGCAAAAATTATCTAATGATGTCCTTTTTTCATTATTCACAGAGATTACTGACTGATTGCTTAGCAATGACTAACTTTGGAAAGAGTGTGGCCAGCCAGTTGATAATTCCACATTTCATTGTTTAATGGAAAACTTAGGTCCTCTTCGTTTTTTATCTCTCTCAGTAAGATCAATACCCTACCTGTTATTCAAGGTACTTCATGTCACTGAAATGGTAAACCATTTTTCCATGAAGAGATAGCTACATGGGGAACACATTTAATTAGATTGAAATTTTTTTATTTATATAGTTTCATATAACAATTAACATCTGTTAGCTAGAAGAGAAAGATAGCCTAAAAAGAAATGAAGTTAAGGATTTAGATTTTATTTTCAATGCCTCTTCCTACCTGTTCCTTCATTGCATCAGTAACATCTATGTTTGGTTTCTGTTCAAATGGGACTGTCAGATCGTACAGATTTGTCCAAAATCTTCCCCACATATCACCTATTTTTAAAAAAGATTTTGTTAATACACAAAAAGGAGAGCAGAAGTATAGAACTGATATTTACACAGTGCATGAGGTAAGATTGATAAACAGGCCACGTAGTACTCTACATTTAATCTAATTTCTGTGCTTCCTTTTCACTATCTTTTTTTTCTCTTCTTTTATTTTAGTTTCAAAACTCCCATATTTTTCTATCTCCTCTAAAAGGTTAAAATGGCAGAAGATTTTGTAGTTATGCAAAACTTGTTAGGGAATCATCCCAGTTTCTCCCATTTAAGGTTTAAAAAGCACAATTTATTAAATATGTGGAACATCATAGTTAATTTAGATTAGAAACATATTTATTGAATTCACCATCCAAGGAGAAAAATACTACAAATTAAACTATTAGTAATCCCTAATTTTGAATTCAAGAGAGATCACATAGGATCATCACTCAGCGACCTCTAGTAATTAGTGACTATGTTTCACTTTTATTCCTATAATATAGTAATACACTTAACTGGGTAATTTTTCAAACATCTCAAATAAATGTTAGAATGAATTTCAAGGCCAGGCTCTAAAAGGGAAGATGGATGTAGAAAAAGTCAATCTAATAGCAGGACCAGAATCCTGACATCAAAAGATAGGGCAACTTAACTCTACAAAGAATGATCCAATGAAGTCATGCTTTAAAGAAAGGTATATCTATTCACTGTGGAAATATGTGATATGTGACATAATGCTGAGACACAGGCCAAAAGGGACCCAACAAACAGCATGACATCGCTTCCAAAACCCAAACCATTATGTAAATGAATAGAATCTAAGTATCTAGAACAAAGGAAGCCACAGTTCCATTTTTATTCTATGTTGGTTATATCTCATTAAAATAACTGTTCGGTTTTGAGCATGATATTTGAAGAGTGACATCAACAAAGGATGGCTCATCCAAAGAAGAACAATTAGAAAAGTAGCATTTTAAAAAAATGGTGTAAAAATTCTGGGTAGAACATTTAACTTAAAATAAGAAAATAGTGTATGCATGATGATAACAATAATGCTCACAAAAGTATAACTGAGTACATATTCTTGTGCCAGAGACTGTTATGGCTTCTCAGATGGTTATTTGCAAATATCTTAAAGGCCATCTTATAAAAGAAGAATGGATATACCCTAGGTAACCTCATAACACGGAATTAGGTGCAATGAATGTAAAGCAAAAGGGGGTGTTACTTCAGTTCCACACAAAGTAGAAATTTCTTATAATTAGTTCCATGAAGCAATAGAATAGTCTGCCTTGGAAGGAAAAAAAAGCTACATCACACCAGGTAGATTTAAGCAGAAACTGAATTACTGGAGAATGCCTGGCAAAGACATTGTAGAGAGTATTTATATATATTGATTTAGAGTAAAAAGTCTCTACAAGTCCTTTGTCCATATTCTCTTCTGCTGAACGAGGCTTGGCCTTGGAGAAGAATTGGCTGCCAGTAATTTAGCTTGACTGTAGTAGTAATACTATGTCTTCATGACATGAATTTTTCAGCTTCTGGGGTGACGGAGAGGGAAGTGGAGGACAGTCACTCTCTGGAGGGGAATTAGCAGGTTCAATAAAGGGCCCTAGGTCTTGCATGGTTTACAAAGGCTCTGTGGCAGGATCCAAGGTTTTTGGAAGATTGATTTTTCTCCTAAGCTAGGCACCTCCCTTCATGATAAAGACTTCACACATACTCATATGATTCCAAACCAAGTACTTTTCAGCAAAAATAATTGCTACAGTTAAGAATGAACTTATGAAGCTTTAACTCAGGCTATACTTTAATTCTAGAAGCCTTTCTCTCATGGCTATCCCCAGCCTACCAAGCTTCATTCTTCTGAAAATATGATACTAAGATCCTAAATTCACCTCAAGAGCTTAGCCAACCAACTTGAATAATAATTTTCCCCATTTACACTCTCATTTGAACTTGACGTTCCTTCTCTAGTTGTCTTAATCACCCCTTTATCCTTTGAATTGTAACCAATGTAATAACTGTTTATGTACAAAATAAAGTAATGCAATAGAGAATGATTTTAAAATGACTTTTCCCTTGAAGACAGTTTTCAAAATATAATTTCTATGATGTTATTAATTCCATTCACAGAATTTTCCAAAAGTTTTATGTTAGGCCTCACTCCATAAAAGAACTTTATTAGTGGAAATAACATAGAGCAAAGTATACAAGGAAGTTGTGGAGTTTCTTACCAAGCAAATGGGCAGGGAGATATCCTGTTGGACTGATATGGGAAGGATAGGCATCCATCAACTTTGCCCTGACATAAGCATGAAGTTGTTCATATAATGGTTTAATCTGAAAAGCCCAGGAAGAAAGTTTAAGTCCAAGAGAAATTGGTTCCTATTTCCAATCCTCAACACTAAAAATAGAAGCTTCTTTACACAAGTAGAATGTCCCTAAAGTGCCATTTCTTTCCCTCTCAAATGTTATGGAGAGTTTGAAAGTATTCCTTCTTTCCAGATGCTGGTGATAACTAGCTCCATTGCATAAAGCAATAAACACACCTGGAGAAATACAGGCTCCAAAATAAAAGCAGATGCAAAAATATTCATTTCTAAGATGCTACCTACTTCCTTTGCTTTTAAAATTGAAATGTCATTTACACAGCATAAAATTTACCCATCTTTAAGTATATAGCTTCATGAGTTTTAGAAATTTTATATTGTTGAGCAACCATTACCACCACCCAGTTTAAAAATATTTCCTTACCCCCATTTGCAGTTTATTCCACTCCTACCCTCAGCCCTAGGTAACTGAACTGATTTCTGTCTCTGTAGTTTTCCCTGTTCTAGACTTTTCATAGAAATGAAATTATATATGTGACCTTTTGTGTCTGCCTTCTTTCACTTAACAATATTTTTGAGGTTCAGCCATGTTGTTGCACGCATCAGTAGTACATGCCTTTTTATTACTGACTAGCATTTCATTGTATGAATACACTAGAGTCTGCTTCATTTAATATCTCATGATAAAATTCGCCAGTTATGGGGTGACTATGTTTGTTTCCAGTTTAGGGCTATTAGGAATAATGCTTCCATGAACCTTCATGTATAAGTCTTTGGATGGATATACATTTTCATTTCTCTCATATAGACACCTAAGAGTAGAATAATAGTCATATGGTAAGTGTATGTTTAACATTTAAGTTGTCAAACTATTTTTCAAAGTGACTGTACCATTTGACATCTCTGTCAGCAGAGTATGAGAGCTCCAGTATCTTCATATCCTCACCAATACTTGGTATTATCAGTCTTTTTTAAAATATATGTTTTATTGATTTCAGAGAGGAAGGGGGTGAGAGAGAGAGAGAAACATCAATGATGAGAGAAAATCATTGCTCGGCTGCCTCCTGCACGCCCCACACTGGGGATGGAGCCTACAACCCAGGCATGTGCCCTGACTGAGTATCAAACAGTGACCTCCTGGTTCATAGGTCGACGCTCAACCACTGAGCCGTGTCGGCCAGGCTGTCAGTCTTTTTTAATTACAGCTACTCTCATGGGTGTGTAGTAGTTTTTAATTATAGTTTTAATTTTCCTAATAATCCTTTACTTGCTTATTTGCCATTTCTTTGTTGATGTACTTATGAAGATATTTTGCCCACTTCTCTTTATTTGGGGGGCGGGATATTTGTCCTGCTTTCATTTTTTTATAGCTCTGCCCAACTATGGATAGACAGAGTAACTACACATAAGAAGTTTGAAGGCACAGAAATAAGGAGGAGATGTGGGGATCAAAATGAAGGAAGAGAGAGACATTAAGAAGTGTCCATGGGATACTTCAACTCATAGACTTTCTCTTTCCTATAAAGATAAGAAACAATAGTGCCAATTGTCCTGAGAAAGGCTCTGCTAACTGAGGATGACAATGCTGGCCCTAGGTAGCTCACAAAGGCCATTCCTTCTCATAATCTAAAAGACTGCTCCTTCCTGTCATCTTTCTTTCTTATAATCTTGCTGTTGGTCATTTCTGGTTAGTGGCTGAAAAGTGGGGAGGGTGATAGTAGAGCAATACTTATCATCTGGAGGAATTGTCCTATTATTCTTTAAAATATTTTCAAGATCTAATATTACATAACTATGAGGCCTGGGAATGACTGCCCAGTGTAGTGTGTTAGAACAACCCAGAATGCCTTTTGTCACTATCCCTTCTTCCTGTGCACTGCCCTACAGCCGTCTCTGGGTACAATTCCTTAGTTACCTCTGAAAAGATATTATCCACATCTTCAATCAACTGGTTTCGGCTATAGTTGGTGCCATTTGTCCCCTCTGTTTCATAATCTCCTCTCCAATAATCCCCGTAGTCCTCATAATCTGTTTAGAAGAACACAGGGGAAAGAAAGAGTTAAAGCACAATGTATATATGTATTAGCCTTGCCCGGAGGCTAAAAAAAATCCAAAGGTATGTCACATTTTTTACTGCCCTTCTACATATCAACTGAAAGAAATGCAAATGAATAATGACACTGGCTCATGTCTGTTGAGCACTTGCTCTGTGTCAGAAATTTAACTGCATTATCTCCTCTAATAAACTCAAACACTCTACAAGATTGACATTAATATAATCCCCACTGGGCAGATTAATAGCCTGCTTTTAGATGATTAAATCATTTGTCCAAGGTTGCACACAACCAGTAAGGCACAGGGGCACACTCCTACTTTCCTAACCCTCGGTCTCTACTCTCTCCATAGATCAGTTTACATCTTTAGCTTTAAAATATGTTATTGCATCTGCATTTTTAAATTCCCATTTTGTTCAGGGCCATATATTTTATTTTATTTTATTTTATTTTAAAAATATATTTTATTGATTTTTTACAGAGATGAAGGGAGAGGGATAGAAAGCCAGAAACATCGATGAGAGAGAAACATCGATCAGCTGCCTCCTGCACACCCCCTACTGGGGATGTGCCTGCAACCAAGGTACATGCCCTTGAATGGAATCGAACCTGGGACCTTTTAGTCCGCAGGCCAACGCTCTATCCACTGAGCCAAACCGGTTTCGGCAAGGGCCATATATTTTAGAATCCAACCCAACTCATCTTAGACATTGCCACAGCAAGCCTATATTTATTTGGAAATCATATGTATAAATAGTACATCTCTTTACATTTTATGTAGTATCTCATCATCAGGAAACATGAGCTTGTGTTAGGTTACTGGCTAATAAAGTTTGCAAATGTATATTAATAATTTTTATTTTTACGGGCACATTGGCAATGAATGATCAGGAATATGAGGAAAGAAAGAAATATTTGGATGGAAGGATATGGTGATGAGTTCCTGTCTCCAGCTTACCTATAGCTTGAGAATATGAGTTTCTGTATCAGTGAGAAATATCTGGAAACCACAGATGACAAAATTCTTCCTTGCTCAACCCCAATAAAGTTACCCATAATGCCATGGCTTCAGCTCATTACCCAGGCAGTAGAGTAAGTTAAGAAAGATGGGAGTTCCTCCCCATGTTAAGACTTTGATGACCACATGATTTGAGTTATGATTACAACTGCAGAAAGTAAGGAGTTTCTAGCCTAAACTAATCTGTTTTTTTTTTTTCTTTCGGTGACGCCACCCTGAAGTAAACACACAAATGGCTTTTGAGAATGAACTGTAGCTGGATGGGAGCTTAGGCGAGAGACTGCCTCTGTTTCTCATTCTTTCTGAGAAACAGAGTTCCTACTTAACCCCCCAGACAACCTCAGGAACTTTGGAGGCCTGAGACCTTCCCAGACAACTGATTTGTTTGAGGCCCTGTAGTTGAGCTCTTTAACTGGAGAATGTCAATTCACCTGTCTTTATTCCCTAGTAGTTTCTTCTTTGAAACAGGCAACACGAATTATTCAGCAGAGGATCATCAATTTAGGGATATGCCTTACATCAAAGGGCAGGAAGCCTTGGTAATCCGTGGATCCATTGGGGGTGGGGGGAACCATGGCCTCAAAGATCTCTACAGACCAGCAAACTTACTGTTTCCTCTTGCCATCTCATTTTTCAGGTCCACATACTCTTCATATAATGGCCTCAGCTGTTTGCCGATCCCAGACCTCCAGCCTTCCCAAACCCAGAGCCTTTGATGATAATCTTTGCTCTTCTCCATGATCTCTTCCAAACCTGTTATTGCAAAGCACCCAAAGGGAAATGAACTTGCATTTGTAAAATTTTTATTTGTAAACAATGACATGAACTTTCAAGAATTAAAAGTAAGGCTGGCAGACATATGGTCATAAAGTTATAAAATGAAATGCCATGATTCATTAATTTCCTCATCCTTATTATAGTTCCAAAATATTTGAGGAGAAAATAAACCATTGACATCATTTAACTGCTAACTTAATTTACTTGAATACGACAGACTTTACAAAGGTAGTTTTGTTAAATGCTAAGTTTGTCTATGTGCTGAATCACGTATTTGGAATCTTCTCACCTTTGGATCATCCAGGTGAAAGGCACAATGCCATTATCAAACATCAATTTCATTTTCAAAACTTGGGGGGAAAGTGAATATCATAATCACTGCTCAAAATTAATAGCTTACCTGAAAGTGTGTAGCACTCCTGTGGATTATTTGGGTTACAAACTTGTCCAGTACTGTAGATGGTGCTCATTCTAGTTAGAATTGTGCTCAACTGCAAATGAAAGATAGTAACACTGTTAAAAATGAGAAATATGGAAAAGAAAATGCTATTGTGAAGATGTCCTTTTAGCCATTTGATTTTTTTTTTATGAATTCAAATACTTCTTTGCCAAGTATCTTCCTTTATGTAGGGCAGGAATCTCTCAGTTAAATCTCCTCACACTCAGTTATCAATAGAGCCTTAAAAACTTGTAATAAATATATATGAAGTGATTAAAATAAACAGATGTACTAAAATCCCAGAAACATTTCTCACCTTCGCATGCACAAAGTGCAATTGTTGTTACATTGCGCAATTCACTGAGTGCACATTTATTGACCATCTACTATGTTCTATACTCTGACAGTTCTGACATGAACAAGTCACTGGTCCTCAAGGACCCCACAGTCATGGGACAATGAAGGAGCCATGACATTAATAATTACATAACAAAGTCATATGGGCTATAACTGTCACCAAAAAATAATGTGAGAATATGAGGAGAAGGTTCGGGAACGGCTTCAAAAAGGAAGGCAAATTAGAGCTATGTCTTAGAAGGGAAGCAGAATTTGGTCAAATAGAAAAGAGAGATGGAGGGCAGAGCCTAAAAGATGGAAGGAGGTTGGGAAAGACATGGCCTTTTCAGGGAGTGATGACATGTTGAAGGAAACTAGAATAGTAGTGCTGGTTGAAGGACGTGGGAATGGAAAGATAAGCAGGAGCCAGATTATTAGGAACCTTTGATGTCATACTGAAAAGTTTAAACTGTACCCTGTAGTTAGAGTTTAAAGGGGAGTAGACATAATAGAGTAAAGCAGTGCTGCTCAAAATATGGTCCATGAATCAATGCAAGTCAGCAAATGGTTTGTTTCCGTTATGTTCTAAGTACAGTAACTGAGAGAATAAATGTTTATAAACTTTTGGGACTATTTAATGTTTCCATGACATCTAGGCATGCGATAGATTGGTAATAAAAGAAGAGGAGAAAGGGAGGGAGAAAAGAGGGAGGACTGGTTCTCTCCCACAGATGACTTAAGAAATACCAGATGAAATACCCTGCTTCCCTTTTCCTATTTCCCGCTTCCATTATTCTTTCATTCTGCTGCAAGAGTTGCTATCCTAAGACATAAAATAGATTCCATGTTTAAAACTTCAACCAGATCCCATAGTCTAAAGGAATCAACCCAAATTTCTTACCATGGCACAAAAAACCCTCAGGGTCTCTCTATTTGCCTGCTTTTGCAACCTCTCCCTTCTGCCTTTCCATTGAATTCATGCATCTTTGAGTCTTCCCCTTTTCCCAAACACTTCAAGCTCTTACATGCATTTCATGCTTTTCAATCCTGGATGCACATTAGAAGTATCTGGATCTTTTAAAAATAGAATGTCCGGTTCCAACTATGATAGACCAGATCAATGGGCAAAGTTTCACATGGTATCTTTGTGGGAAAGATGGGGAAGCATGGAATGGACAAGATAATGTGGATTAACACCTGTAAATTAAATCCAAAGAATGCAAAATAATAAATATCAACTTGTAAGAAGATATGGGCCATATGGTTTCATCTTTCTTTTTCTCATGCATTTTTTTCTTTTTATAGATGCAGATTAGAACACAGAGTTCCAGAGGAAAAGCAACTAAGAAATAAGACTTTGATGTTAAATAGCCAAATATTTCAATAGATTAGATGAAGGGTCTTAAACTATTATCTGCAGACCAAATCCTATCTGCTTCCTGTTTTTGTAAAGTTTTATTGGAACACAGCCACACCTACTTGTTTATGCATTCGCTATGGCTGATTTCCCACTACAACAGCAGAGGTGACTTATTGTGACAGAGTCAATACAGCCCACAGAACCTAAAATATTTGCTCTCCTTACCTTTGTATAAAAGTTTGTTGACTCCTGGGCAAGAGAGATGGAATGAAACAGGGGCAAATATAGACTTTCTCAAATTTGCACAAACTAGCCACCTAAGAATAGAATTTTAAAAGGTATTCCTTCAGAACATTTGGAGACTTCATTGACAGTGACATTGACATGGGTCAACCATGGAACTTGTCACACACCAAAACACACACACACACACACACACACACACACACACACACACACACACACGATCAAACAATAAGACCTAATATTAGTATAGTCCTAGATTGTCTTCGTAGACATAGAGCACAAGGTGCAGAATGTTACACTACTGCTCACCTCTATGTTTAGCCTAGAGAGAAGAGGACTCAACTAGTTTAAAGATATTAGCAGCCTTCATTTATTTAAAGACTGTTATAGGAAAGAGCAATTTGACTTTTGATGGCAGAACAGAGTGTAGGTAAATCCCCTACCACTCAATGGAGTATCTTTCCATCAATTAGAGGAAACCATATGTGAAACTGATGTCTTGGAAAGAGGTGAATCACTCACCCCTAAAGAAGTTTGAGGTGAGGTGCTTAGCTACTTGTTAAAGAGGTTGCAGAGGAGAGTCAAGAATGAAAAGAGGAAAGGATTAGACTACAATATGAGGCTTCTCAAGCTTGGCACTATTGACATTTTAGACCGGATAATTCTTTGTTGTTTGGGGATGTCTTGTGCATTGCAGATTGTTTAGCAGCATCCCTACCCACTGGATGCCAATATCACCTCTCCCAAATTGTGACCCCCCAAAAAAATGTCTACAGACATTTTTAAATGTCCCCGGGAGGCAAAAATCACCCCAATAGTGAACCATGGACATAGACTAAGTGTATTATTCAGGCTGCCTGGTCCTCAGGAAGATAACCTCTGTCTAGGTGTCCGTATACACTACAGTGCCCAAACAATCCCAGTTTAACTCTGTGTGCTAACACCATTATTACATGTCTTCTTTCACTCTCCAAGAGATTCTAGTTTGGATGATCAATTATGTGGTCACCGCACCTAAGCCCAGAGCTCTTTTTAATGTCAGCATGCCACTCTTTGCAGATAAAGGAAGCAGCCACGGGTGCTATGAATGCTTACTATTCCCCACCATTTCAACTCTTGAGATCAACGCTAGAATGTTCACATACTCGTTTGCTCTTGTCTTCTGTGAGCACTGATGACCCATTTTGCTGAAGGACCTGCAACTGACGCTTGATTGCAGGATTCTGAATTTCTTGTAGTGGATAAGTTTGGGCAAGCTTGGACTGTTTTTCATAAAAGGCAGACCACTTGCTGTCAGCTTCATTCTGAAATGACAAAAATATAAAATATAAAATTAAAGTGAGAATGACACTACTTGCACAGATAGAATAGAAGATATGGTCCAAAAAACATTTGGTGGAACATCTAATATTTCCTAAGTGTTTTAGTTCTCTACTTCGCCGAAGGTCAAGGCTTAGGTTAAGAGTGACCAGGCCACTCTTGGTCACTCTCTCTCTCTCTCTCTCTGGCCCACTGCCTAGTTTTCCCAAGAGTCCTGTCCCTAGAACTGGAAGTAAATTCTCACAGATGATTCATAATGTAAGACCCTGGAGTTTATAGCCTTAGCACTGTGATGTGTGAGTTGATCAGGATTCAAGGGGGAGTGTTCAAAAAGTAGAGCTTAGCATGGACTGAATGTGAACACAGACTCTCATGACTATGGGAACCATGAGAAATGAGCACCGGTTTGCAGTAAGCTCCATAGTGCCATGACTTAACAGATATTTTGATCTTAAATTATGTCCCCAAAGAAAGCTGTCCAGAATATGGCCATTTGGTACCCAGGTTGACTTTTTACCATCAAAAGAAACTAACAAGCACGTGATGATGCCAGGACTCACTTCTCCCCCATCTTGAACATCAGCAGGCACATGGACACCTACAGACTTCTCTAGGACAGTCTTCCCTCAAGGCACAAATTTCCATTTATCAGACTACAGTGAGCAGTTACTTTGTACATTGTACTTCTCTACACCATATAAAAGTGGCTGCATATGACGCAAGTAAGAAAGAGCTCCATTCCTGGAGTCAAACACCTCCCACTAGCTGTGTGACCTTGGGCAGATTACTTAGCTTCTCTGAGCTACAGTTACCTTATCTGTAAAATTAGAGTAATAATAAAAGTTACTTCAAAGGATTGTTTTAAGGGTAAGAAGAATGAACAAATGAGAAAATGCTTAGGAGAGTGCCCAATGCATCCTATGAATTAAAAAAAAAGTGTGTTATTTTTTCTCTCTTTGTTGATTAAGGAAAGTTTGCTCTTTTAATACTTAATAGGAAAACATCCTTGTTCTTACATTGCTTGGAGTTTTATCTGACGGATAAGAAATGCATCAGGAATTTTCCGTTAATGAGACATAAGAGCATATGATAATATATATAAACTATGAGTAAGTCAAGCAGTTTCAGTTATAGGAAAAGAGAGATGCATTCAGACAACTAGACCTGGCCAAGCCCTCATGGGGAAAGTGGGACCTAAGACAGACCTTAAAGTAGGTAGGAGTTGGATGTATATAAAGTACTTTGAAAAATAATTTACCTCGGTTGATCTTCTTAACAATCCCATTAGATAGAAGACCATTTTGTATCCATTTTTCATGTGTGCATTTAGTGTCTGAGAGAAATAAGAGTGGAGTTGGCAATTATCTGCCAGCACCTGGATCTTGGATCCTGTGGTGGGCAGACTCACTCTAAGATAATTCCCATGATCCCTACTTCCTGGTGGTACACATTTGTGTGATCCCCTCCCCTTGAGGGTGAGCAGTACCCACTTCTAAGCGGTAGCATATACCCAAGAAGACAGAATGTACATGTTTATGTTATATAAGATTGTAATTTTTATCTTGCTGGAGGACTCTGTGTCCCTTGCTGACTTTGATGCAGCAAGACGCCATGTTGTGAACTATCCTGTGGAAATCAGCACATGGCAAGGACTTAAGGATGGCCTCTGGCTGACATCCTGCAAGAAAATAAGGACCTCAGTTCAGCAGCATGCAGGGATCTGAATGCTACCCCTAACCATATTAGCTTGGAAGTGGTTCATCCCCTGTCAAGCCGCAGGTGAGACCGCAGCCCTAACCAGGACCTTGATGGCAACTAGAGACTCGGGAGCAGAAGACAGAGCTAAGCTTTTCCTGGGTTTAGGACTAACAGAAGCTGTGAGTTAATAGATGTGTGTGGTAATTCCTTACACAATAGATAACTAATACAGAGTCCAGGCATGACTGCACTTTTCAGATCGAGAACTTTCACTTCTCTCTTGTGAATACCAGGGAGTCACTGAGGGGTTCCAAACAGGCACCTGACATGATGGAAGTGGTGCATGGAAGTGAGAACAGTGGATCAGGCAAGAGGTGAAAAAGTGGCAGGAGAAACGGAGCTCTTTATTGAGCCCAAACAACCCCTCAGAAACTGCTTCTCAATTGTCACAAGCAATATTGTGAGGTAGTTATAATGATCTCCATTTCACAAATGAAGAAAATGAGGTACAGAGTGGAAAAATAGCTTTACCTAGGTCACACAACTAGTAATTGGAAGAAGCAAGATGCCAACCCAGATATATTTACCTCCAAAGCTAATACTCTCTAACCACTGACTTAGATTGCATTAGACACATTCTAGTCTTCTGTCTAACATGCATGAGTTGGAAGGAGTGAGCTACAGAAAGAATAATTTTGTCTACAGCACAGATTCATTGATGCAACACAATACTCAATTCTCAATCCCTACCCTTATTCACCCAATCCAGAATGACTTATTGTCAAGCAAAATTTCTGATAAAATGTTTATACTAAATAATAGGAATAATTTTATTCTCAATTAACTTTGAAAACAACTCCCAATTTCCTGCACTATGCTAGTAGTGTAAACTCAAGTTCTACACTTGGTAAATAACATAGGTGAAACCTGAGTCTGATCAGGTATCTACACGAGGACTCTGACCACCATCTATTTTATAAATAAAAAGTTTACTGTCACATATTCTGGCTATGGATGAAGGTGGGAGAGCCAAGAAAGCCTGAAACATTTACTATCTGGACTGTTCCAGAAAAAGTGTTCTGATCTTTGACTTTGATCTATACACTCACAGGAAATACAGGGGACAAAGGAGCATGTAAAGAAACACTAAGAGTGCACAATCAGCAAATCCAGAAAGTGGAAGTTTCTTTAGGACCAGCAATTCAATTTCTCCACAAATAAATTGAGGGGGGGTGGAATGAGAGAGGGACTCTGTAGATTAAAAAAAGCTTGAAGTACTTTCATCAAAACTACTGAAAGGAAATAACCTTGTTGGATTCTGATTCAAATAAGCTAGCTGAAAAAAATGTTTAAAGGTCTAAGTAGGGAACATTTGACTATTGACAAAATATATGATGATACTGAGGAATCATTGTTAAGTTTTGGACATGGTAGTATTATTAAGGCTGTTGTAAAAATTCTTTGAGAGTCCCAAGTTGAAATACACATAAAATATATGATGTTTTGGATTTCTTTCAAATAATTCAATAAATGTGGATCAGGGAGAAAAATAAAACAAGATTGGCCAAAGTGTTGATTGGTAATTGGTGAAGTTAGGTGATGATTACTAGGAGATTCAATATACTAGTCTTTCTTCTTTCACATGTTTCAAAAATGTTATAATAAAATGTAAATAAAAATACATACAATGGAATACTATTTGGCAATAAAATAAAAAGTAATATTATATGCTACAACATGCAAAGTAAAAGAAACCAGTCACAAAGACCACCTATTATATGAGTGCATTGATAGGAAGTGTTCAGAGTAGGTAAACCTGCAGAAACAGAAAGATTAGTGGTTGCTTAGGGCTGGGGGGAGGGGACAAAGAGTGCTACTGGGCAAGTGGTTTCTCTCTGGAATAGCTAAAATGTTCTAAAAGTAGAGATGGTAATGATCATGCAATTCTGTAAATATACTAAAAAGCATTGAATTGTATGCTTTAAATTTGTGAACTTTATGAAGCATAAGTTTAATTCCAATTAAGTTGTTGTCACAGCCTGCAATAGTAAAAGCAAAGAAAATAATCACCTCATTCTCTAAGTCCTATAACGAGATCTGAAATCCCCATGGAACTGCTCTAAACCAAAGGATTTAGACAAATTAATGTAAGGTTCTTTTACCCAGGTACCTGGTGCATACTGAGAGGCAGCAGCAGTCACTCACCACCAGACTACCCTCCCCAGGTGCAGCTGGTGGTTGCCTGGCATCCAGTCAGAGTGCTTACTTCGATCAATGAATAATTGTGCTAACTTTGGGTGTATTTAACCATACCATGTGGAGTTGCTCAATCTTAATTTCACCAAAATTATATCACTGAACTGGGACATTATCAAGTTTTCATGACAAGAGGAAACTAGTAAGAGCAAGGCCTCTAATACACTTCACCAATGTTAATTGTCTACAGGAGGAATTTATCCATTCAAAAATTGTTATCTACTGAATTATCTTTCACATCTACACCTTTCCATTTCAAGAGACAAAGAAGTAAGTGACTCTACCAAGGTTATCAACAGCCATCTCAGAAGGGTCACGAGAGCATCAGATTTCCTGAATTCCATTGTATTTCCAGCACAATGAGCTTTTCCCAATGAGTGCCTGTGTGTACGCATTTGTGTGTGTCAGGGAGGGTGGAACAGACTCATTGAAGACAGATATGAAGTCGACATTCTTCTCTTGGGCACATAATAGCAGTTTAAAATTCCCCTGTTCTAAGTTCACTGTGACTCCAGCCCTTAAAGGCATAGGAATCGAGGTTTAGGAATCAGAAATGCCAGATGCAAGATTTTTTAAAGAAAAGAAATGGGGGGAAAGAATGGATACAGAGACAAAGTATCATTGAACAGACTGTCAAACTACAGTGGGAAGGCAGGGGAGAGTGGGGGCAGGGGCTGTAAGAGATCAACTGAAGGACTTGTGTGCATGAATATAAGTATAACCAATGGACACAAGACACTGGGGGGGGGCAGGTGAGGGCATGTGCTGGAGGGTAGGGGAAGCTGGGGGAGGTCCATGGGGGGGGGAAAGGAAACATGTGTACTACTATTTGTAATACTTTAAACAATAAAAAAATATATATTAAAAAAAAAGAAATGCCAGAGAACTCTAGGGGACCCCAGAAACAAAGGGCTGAAGAAGTGCCAGAGAGTATCCAAAGGCTAACTATGGGCATCCTGCTCTCTCTTTACAGATTCTTATAACTCTCCAAGAAATGTTTATTAAGGGTTCTTTGAGACCTCTGAGGCTCCAAGAGGGCATTCTTCAACACCCACTGCAGCTGCATGGGGCAGCCTTAGTAGTTACCGACAATCACTGGAACAATGAACCAGGATGTCTCTGCCACAATAGGACCCTTTTGCTCTCTTCCAGAAATAAAACTGTCCAGGAGACAGTCCCTATCTGAAAAAATAAATCCTTTTCATTTTATATGGATCCTATTTCAAAAATCAAGCCAACAATAAATTGATTAAAAAAAAGGGACAGCGTTAAAAAAGAACTATTATTTTACTCAGAAAATAATTACAGTTTAATTGTGAATTCTCAGTCTCAAACATGAACACTGTATTTGCTATAAAGGGGGCAATTGATTATATTGTACAAGTGTTTGATGATTTATTTTTACTGAATTTCTGAACTATTTGGAAACCTGTTTTGAACCAAGCTATTCTCCTTATCTCTATCTGATGGAACTCTCCTAAGTTGAGAGCATTTGGGATACCATACTGATCAAGTTTTGATGCTTTCTATTATTTTAAGGTATGTTCACATAACTTGATCTAAAAATCAACATGCTAAGTCCAATTCATAGACTGACAAACCCAATATTTTGACTCTGAAATATGGCCCAAATTTCCCTTACCATAGTATCTATTGCTACAATAATACTATACAACAAAAAACAAAAACAAAAATCTTTAACGGTATAAGTATATTTTTTAAAAATATATTTTATGGATTTTTTTTTTACAGAAAAGAAGGGAGAAGGATAGAGTGTTAGAAATATCAATGAGAGAGAAACATTAATCAGCTGCCTCCTGCACACCTCTTATTGGGGATGTGCCTGCAACCAAGGTACATGCCCTTGACCAGAATCGAACCTGGGACCCTTCAGTCTGCAGGCTGATGCTCTATCTACTGAGCCAAAGTGGTCAGGGCATAAGTGTATTTTTTTATGTGCCTGGGATCATAGAGGTTGCCAGGCAGCTCTGCTGATATTGACTTGATTAGCTTACCACTTTGGGGGGGAGGGGGGCGCGGGTTGGTTTCTACTGGGATGACTACTTCATTTGTATCTCAATTTTCTGGCTAGCCCAGGCATGTTTTCATAGCAAAAGCAAAGGAGCACAAGACAAGCCCCACCGTTCAAGTTCATTCGAAGCCTCCACTTGCATCATGTCTGCTAACATCCCATTGATCTAATTAAATGACATGATGAACACATTTACATCATTTTCAGTGGAATGACACTACAAAGTGTCATACCCTTGGGCATTGCTATAGAAAAGGGTAAAGAACTGGGTCCCTCAATGTACTTGACCATACCTCCTTACCCGGAGTGGATCTACAATCTTTACATTTGCTTAAATACTTCAAGAACCTATTTATAGTTTTCAATGTCTTGCTTTTCTACATTAAAGAATAGCCTAGTTTTCATATTACTTGGCCAAAAAAAAAAAGAAACTTTGCCATTCTCAATAATATGAATGGACTGGACTAGAGGATAGTGAGTGAAATAAGTCAGACAGAGAAAGAAAAACACTGTATGATTTTACTTGTATGTCAAATCTAAACAAAACAAAATAAAAACAGACTCGACTCATAGATACAGAGAACAAGCTGATGTTTGCCGAAGGGGAGGGAGGTGGCCGAGTGGGGGGGGGGGGGGTTGAAAAAAATGAATGGCCTAGTTTTACAAGTCTTACCAGTTTTACCACCTGTGGTGTAAATAGCACCTCCTTCTATTTGTTATAAATTTATCTCTTTTGAGTTTTCAAAAGTACCATATTTCAAGCATGAAGAGATTTGGTCAATACAATTATGAGCATGCTATCCTTTCTTGTTTCTCCTTAGACTATTTTTGTTTCTTTGTGAGTCAGACTTTGTATAGCTAATTCTACTTTCCCCCCTAATTCTTTCTGATCTCCTTAAATCATTCCAGTTGCTCTCTTTGGGGGAAAATTCTTCATTTCTTAAATGGCCACCAGCAACATTTCTAAGCATCCTGCTCATCTTGGTACCTCTCGTAGCACCTGCCGTAGTGCCTGTTTCATTAGGGCATATCAATATATATGTGATAAGACCGTAGTCGGCAAACTGCAGTTCTTTGACCCCTTGAGTGTGGCTCTTGTACAAAATACCATGGCCTGGGCGAGTCTATTTTGAAGAAGTGGCGTTAGAAGAAGTTTAAGTTTTAAAAATTTGGCTCTCAAAAGAAATTTCAATTGTTGCACTGTTGATATATGGCTCTGTTGACTAATGAGTTTGCCGACCACTGTCAGCAAATTTATCTGTATCAGATAAGAGAATAGAAGAAAGGGTCATTTTCCTCCCTGCCTATTGCTCCCTTCCCCAGGCAAACTCACACAGGTGCACCTAAGTGCACCCTTCACAACTGCTTGAGGAAGGAGAAATTGAGCCCCTGCTTGCTTCTTGCATTCAAATAGTTTCACTCTCCTTTAAGAGGCCCAAACTTTCTGCAGTTTGACCACACTTCATGTTTATGTTCTTTGTGCCCTTTGCTCTGATCAATAGGTGCAATTCAAAAGGAATAGCACTTGGTGATCCAGAGATGATTTCAGTAAACATCACTACATATCACTCTATAACAGGCCTTCTCAGCCTCTGGGCATTCAACAGAAGTGTTACAAGTCTCTTCAGCGATTCTAACTCCCTCTCACATTCATGACAGTGGTATCTTATTATTTTTCCATGCTCACAAGCATCAAGTCCTATTCTGGTGGTTTTGTGTACTAATGCAGTCTTCACAATGACCTTATATGGCAAACATGAAAATTATGTTATTTTTTTTTACAGACAAAAAAACCTAAGGTGCAGAGAGGTTAATGAACTAGTTCAAGTTCACTCCGCTAGAAAGTGGTGGAGCCAGGATCTGGCATTTGACATTCTGGTTCTAGAGCTCTTAGGCATGATGCTGGTACACTTTCATCACCACCTACAGGACCATTCAGCTGAACATGAAAACAAATACACAACACACTACAAGCACCTCCAACAGAGATCAAATAAAAAGTATGAAAAGAGCAACAATGAAGAGATAAAAAAGACGTATGACAAAAACATGAGAAGAAAAACATGAGACAAGAAAAACATGATCTTCTCTGACAACACCCAGCTGTCAAAATCTCCTGGGTTTCTTTGAGCTTTAGAAAAAGAAGAAGAAAAAAAAAACTCTGTTTACAGATTTCAAATAAAATAGTGGGTGTTAAGAGTTATTTTGTCCAGTGAATGACACTTATTTCATTTAAGCATACAAACTTACTAATCATTCAAAAAATAAACTTCTGAACTACACTTCTGAAGGAATTTATTGCCATCCAAGTGCCACAAGAATTATTTCTTAAATAACGTTGCTCAATATCCAGCACTAACTGTGGAAGGATTCTTCTTTGGGATCTGCAAGAGAAGAACCCTCCAACCCGTATATTCGTCTAACAAAACATGTTGCTTTCCAGAACATTCTGAGATTTGTCAGAACTGTTTTAATTGTATTTTTTTCTTGGAGGGCTCTGGGCGGATTCCGTGACTTTTGCACATCCCTCGGAGAGAGCTCTGTGACAGCGAAGAAAGGAATTCCTAAGTCCAGCCTCACCCAACCAATTGTCAGATAATTACTATCTAGCTCTTTCACCAAGCCTCCAGGTGCATTTTTCTGCTAACATCTTATTTTAGAGAGGCTTTAGATATTCCTGTTCCCATCACTCACGTTTGGCATTTCCATGAAATGCTTTGAAACCCTGACGATGATGACAATCATGGTGGCAGCCTTATGAGGCATGTTCACTGTTTTCCAGGAATCTGAACGGAGACCAGTGAACTATTTTGTAACAACTGTCCAAAATGAATCCCAAGTTCAATTAGGTTCAGTCATCTGGGACTTCAGAATCAGAAATACTGAGGCAAATATCCAGATTCCCAGCTCAGAGTATTTCTTTGATTTTCCTTTTCAGTTGTACGGACAGTAATCTAACCTGTAAGAAGCAACAAAATACTCATAGGAAGCCATGCGCACTCACCATTTTTTGGGCATTCTCGTCGGTAATATTGGTGTTGTAATTCCAAGAAGCAAGCGCACTTTCATGAGACAGGTCTTCAGCTTCAGAGTTAAAACTCTCCAAAAATTTTGTGGCCTTTTCTTCAGTTGGGGATTGAGCAGCAGTCACAGCCACAAGGCTGAGAAAGAGCCAGGAAGAGCCATACATCTTTCCCTGTGCGCCAAGATCCCATCCACTGAACGACTTTCCCCAGAGTAAAACCTCCTCATGAGTTTTTCTCTCTCATCAGCCTTTGAACTTGGGTTGGGCACTGAGCAGGGAAGACAGAAAAAAAAAAGGAAGAAGAAACAGTAAACAATCTGATGAACCAATAGAAAGTTCACCCTGGAGAGGACAGATATGTGCGCATATTTTAAAATGATTTTTAAAGCAAATCAAATAAACAAATGTTATTCATTAATCCCAGAGAATCATCGCTTTCCTAGCTTTTATGGCCAAACCAAAACTTGTACATTTGGTTAATAAGTTCCTAAAAAGCTGTTAAAAACACACTGAAGGTGTTATAATTTTACAGTGACCAAAGAAGGCTCGAATTAAGGATCATGTAAGCAATGTTGCTATTTATCTGTTTTTCAGACAATTCCGTTAACAGTGAGTTATCCCTACTTTTTTAAAAATATATGTTTTATTGATTTTTTTTACAGAGAGGAAGGGAGAGGGATAGAAAGTCAGAAACATTGATGAGAGAGAAACATCAATCAGCTGCCTCCTGCACACTCCCTTCTGGGGATGTGCCCGTAGCCAAGGTACATGCCCTTGACCAGAATCAAACCTGGGACCTTTCAGTCCGCAGGCTGATGCTCTAGCCACTGAGCCAAACCGGTCTCGGCCCTACTTTCTTTTTATTTCAAGCTTATATTCACAGAAACTATCTTCCTGGGTAACATTTTCTCTCCCTAAATAAATTACTTAGCCCTTGTATTTATGAAATTCATTTCTTTCTGATACATTTTAAAGTTCACCCAATTATTTTTTAATTTTATTTATAATATAACTTATATTTAATAGTAGTACATATGTTTTCCTCCCCCCCAATATCCTCCCCCCAGCCTCCCTTACCCCCCAGCACATGTCCCCACCTGCCCCCCTCCCCGACCCAATTATTTTTTTTAAATAATAAGACTACCCTCCACTCCACAGATTAACTTTTCTGATCTAGCTTGGAAACTCTTAAAAAGGTTCCGTTTCTATTTCTGAGATTGCTCTGGTGCACACCGGCTCTATGGCTGACTTCACTGTGTGCCTCCTTTCCTTTCACTTACCTGTTCAAACCTCAGGCAAGGTCACCAGGAAACGAGAATGCCTCTGCAAGGTATAAAATTCAAGGAGTATCCATGTCAAGCTCTGGTTATCTTTAGCCATAGGATCGTGGCAATATAGAGTTCCAAGAAACTTCAGCGGTTGTCCTGGCGAATCTTCAGGAGTTGGATCAGTGTCCTCATTCAGAAGGTGTAGGTATTCATGCCACAGATAAAAGAGAGGAGCCTCTTTAAATGGCAAGGCTCACGGGTTTGGGTGACTGTGATTATGAAACCTTCACACAGGGGAAACATTTCTTCACCTAGAAAAACAAGTCTTCCAGGTCCAGGTGAAATTACAGTAATTAAGCCTGTAAAAAAAAAAGTTTTCACCTCTTCCCCTTACAGCTGTGTATATATATTACTGTAGAATAGGAAAAATAATTATATGCAAGTGTTTTGTTCCCATTCTAGTGTGTCATTTAGGCATCACAACCAATCTAGAGGGAAATAGTTTATCACCATTATACAGATTATGAAACTGAGACCCAGAGAAGTTAAACAAATTGTCAAACTTCACTCCATCGGTGAGTGATAGAACCTGGACACAAATACAAGCAGCTTGATTCTAGAGTACAGGTCTTCCAGTTACAGTCAGTCCAAGAGCAGTGATGGGGTGTAGAGCAAGACCAGCAGAGCGACAGTGCTGATGCTGTCTGCCTGTGAAAATCATGGATTTTGGTCCTGCCACACTGAAAAGAGGTAGATTCTTACTGCCACTGTTGTGGCTCATCAGACACGAATCTTTTAAGAAGTAGTTGATAAATGTAAGTAATTACAATAACAAACTTTAAAGACAGTAACATGGGAGGCGGGCAATCAGTGAAATTTCTAATGCCAACTCCTCCCACGTTTGAGGAGTTGGCATTAGAAGACTAACCAGTCAAGAAAAGGGAGAACGTGGCATAAGGCTCTGAACAAAGAGCTACAATCTCCCTTAATAAAAGCTGAAACAAAACTCTACTGAGGTCGCTTCCTGAATGAAGCTTGGGTTCAGGGGGAAAAAAAATGGGAGTAGTCCAACTCCAATTCACTAAGGCAGAAAATAAGATTAATGTGTTCAAATTAAAATGGAGAAAGCAGGATGTAAACTTTGAAGCTAAAAACAGTGTCAAACAACATGAGATAGTGAGGCATGAAAATTCGGGAAGCCACGAAATTTTGAGAAGCAAGGGAAGTAGGTAAATTGTCCACAATAATTCTGTAGGAAAATCAACTTAGTGATGGCCAACTGCATGTAGTGACTGTATCGATGGAATTTTTTCACTCTGCAATGAGAAGATGTCGCTGTCCTGACACCTATCCAGAAGCATTCGGCCCATTATAAAAAATGCAAATAAATCCACTAAATGAAATCCCACCTCAGTTCCAGGGGGTGGGACCCATATGAACAACTGGCCTAAAGGAAGGATTGTCATTGAGAAAGAATGAAGCCAGAGAACACTCAGAGATGCAGAAAACCTATTCTACTTCTAAAAAGGCTGGAGGGTGAATTTTATAAAGGCATAAAGGGTAGAAGGAAGAGCTCTTGATCTTGAAACCTCACAAAACTATTCTATCTAATGAAAGAGTAACATGCAAATGTGACCATACCTCGGCTCCTGATTGGCTATGCTACCAGCCAATCAGGAGCGGGGGGCAGGGCCAAGCCGTGCAATGCCTGGCTCTGGGGGTGGAGACAAAGCTGTGGCCGCAGTGGCAGCGAGCACCTGGCCTCTGGGCTCAGAGACCAGGCGGAGGCGAGCACCTGCCCACCCTCGGGGGCAGAGATGAGGCAAGGCAGCGTGGCACTCCAGCCAGAGCAGAGAAGACTGAAGGCTCTGCCAAAGCAAAAATGGAAGGCAACAGCCAGAGGGAAGGCCTGGGTCCCAGGTTCCAGAGGAAACTCATCCTGGCAGCCAGGGGAAGGAAAGCCTATTGCATGAATCTTCATGCAACAGGCCTCTAGTCCTATATAATAAAAGCCTAATATGCAAATCAACCAAATGGCAGAACAACTGGTGGAATGAGCAGTTGCTATGACACGCACTGAGCACCATGGGGAAGATGCTCAATGCAACAGCTGCCCCCAGCCTGCAGGCCCCAGGCCAGCCAAGGGGCGGGGAACCAGCAGGGGTTCCCCCCACCATCACCCCGCTGGTCATCCCACAGATCAGCCAAGCCTAGGAACCCTACCCATGCATGAATTTCGTGCACTGGGTCTCTAATAAAATATAACTTATAGAATGTGATTTGCACTTGGAAAATATATATCTCTGGCCCTAAATATACTGTATAGAGGCTCAGCATGGGTGGGGTTCTGCCAGCTTGCCCCATCTAGCCATGGGCCAGCCAGCTGCTGGGAGGGGGCCCAGGAGATTGGCAGACTGGCCCCGCCCCTTGTTCAAACTCGTGGTTGAACTCCCAGTTGAGGGGATAATTTGCATATTAACCTTTTATTATATAGGAGACCTAAGGATTCACTAGGAACAAGTCAAATGCTGCCTGCCTCATTTCCTTCCCGATAAAAGAATAGAAGAGTAAACAAACAAACACAGTGTATCTTCCATTTCAATAAAAGAGTCAACAAAGTGTAAAGTTCTACCAGACAGATCTAAATGTCCCAGAAACAACCACACACTGTCGGATTAAGCATTGCTCTGATCAACAATAGTTCTTGTCCAAAACAACAAGAATTTTGATTCGATAATGATTTATTGTCTACCTGCTATGGACGAAAGGGGCCACACGCTGACCTGACCAGCTCAGGGGACGCCTGCATGGCAGTCTTGCAAGCTCAGAGTCCTAAAGGGACCACAAAGGATGGTCTGAAATTAAACTTTAACTAAAAGCAGTGATGGTGGGCAGTATCTTCACTGACAAGGTCAACCTTTACCTTGTCTTTTTGCATCTATGATAACATACCCTTGAAATGTCTAGGCAACTTGTAATTTCCATTTTACTGGACCCCTTTGGGGCACAACCAAATGTGGTGAGCGCCAGGACAGATGCCACAAATTCCTTCATTATCATGTTCATTGTTCCTGCTCCCACCTAAGCATGTGTCCATCATTTTACTTTTTATCCAATCCCAGGGGTTTCCTCCACTTTGCTTTCTCCCTCCTCTCTAGTCTATCACCAATGGATTTCATGTAACCCACCTATGTCCCTCCTTTGATTGCAATGTATAAATGCAAATGTAACCCGCCATTCTCCAGAGCATTATCTCAATTTGTTGAGGTTCTGCTTCCTGGCATATGTCAACATATGTCAACCAGTTTGGCTCAGATAAACTCACAAAAATCCTTTACAGGTTTCAATGTGGATTTTTTTATGTTAACACTACTATATGCCAAGCACTATTCTATATGTTGGATATACTAGTACACTAATAAATAAGGCAGGAAATGTTCCTGTAGCTATCATATTATATGACATGGGATAGAGGGAAGAAACAAATAGCTAGCTGATGATAAATGCTATGACTTTGCAATAAGCAAAGGAGGATGGCAAATGATGGGGATGAGAAGGGTGACATTTGAACAAAGACCTGAAGGAAGGGATGAAAGCTGTGTGGATATCTAGGGGAAGACTGTTCTAGGCAGAGGAAACAGCAAGTGCAAAGAGTAATAGGCAAATCTCAAGAACATGAGAGGCCTTCGTGGCCAGAGCTCAGGCTGGGGGCCACACCAGGAGGGCTTTACAGACAATTGTAGGACTTTGGCTTTCACGCTGAGTAACGTGGGAAGACACTGGAGGGCTTTCAGCAGAGACGTGATCTGGCAAAAGTTTTAACAGGAAAACTCTCACTGCGGATTAGCAAGGAGACACTGAGGGAGAAGAGTGGATGCAGGCAGATCAGCCAGGGAGCTACTACAGCAACCCAGTCAAGCAGGTTGAATAAAAGCTTAATATGAGCTGTAAATCCAACTTGGCTGCCCAACAAAAGGCCAATCCATCTTAGACTCTCTTAGACTTTGTTAATGCAAGTATTAGATGCAAATCAATTTAGAGCATCATGCTCATTTCTGATAACCACAATTTTCAGAGTCAAGGAGAGCATCCAGAGGGGGGGAAAAATGGATCTGAAATAATGTCATCTGAAGCACAGTTCAGACATGGAAAAGAAGACTTAGGGTAGACAGTTCTCCAGCATGGGGCCATCATTTAGAAGAGTTAAGTAGCATAACAAATTTACTCTGCCACTTATTGCTTGTGTGATTTTAGGAAGGTAATGTTCCCCTGTACCTAATTTCCTTATTTCAAAGCTGACAACAATCTCATAGGGATAGTGTAAGTACTATATGAATCAATACTTGAGAACGCAGAGAAGAATGCTGTGAGCCTAATAATAAAAGCCACTCGAAATGAGAGGAGTTTTGTCATAATTAGGGAACTTTCAGAAATGAGGGGCCGAAACTGGTTTGGCTCAGTGGATAGAGCATCAGCCTGCAGACTAAAAGGTCCTGGGTTTGATTCCGATCAAGGGCATGTATTTTGGCTGCGGGCACATCCCCAGTGAGAGGTGTGCAGGAGGCAGCTGATTGCTGTTTCTCTCTCATCGATGTTTCTAACTTTCCACCCTTCTCCTTTCCTCTCTGAAAAAATAAATAATAAAAAAATAAGGGAAATGGGAGAATTGTCCATAGTAGTTCTGTAGGAAACTGGTATAGTCCAAGAATAAACAGGCTCACATAAAACTAAAATGTACTGATTGGGTTATATCAGTTTTATGTTTTTAAGCCATTTAAGGTAGAAATGTTTCTAAAATATATTCCATCCTAATCAGGATGTTGCCTGTACATTATTTTGTTATCTCTCGATCTTTTTTTTTTCTTCACAATGACTCACTGTCATCAACTTGAAAATTATTTACTGAGTAAGCTGTAATGTGACAATGTCTTCAAGGCTTTACATTAAATGGCTCCAAACAGCTTTATTGCTCTTAATTCTGCTATCTCTGTAGGCTCTGAATTCACTGTCACCTCTTAAAGAATCTACTTCTAGTAACCCTGCCCACCATAAATCCCCTCCCTGTTTCTGATATGCTACCAGCTAAAACCTAAATGGAAACTAGATAACCCCAGAGTTCAGTCAGAGAGCTCCCTCTGCGTAGGCTCAGATCTGAGGGTGGGTCTCCACTCTGCTGGAGCAAAGTGCATAGACTTTGAGATTCATAGTGCCCTTATTGCTCATACTTTTTACATGCTTCCAATAGTCATAAATGGTGAGGTTGCCAAATAGCTCTAGCAAAAACTTCTTCAAATTCCCCAAGTTGAGAGGATAACCTCGGTAAACTTTAGAGGGAAAAAAATGATGCTTTGGGCAATTTCTTATCTTAAAATTGATAGGATAATGCTTCTGACAGGATTAAGAAAGCATATGGTGGATATAAAGCATATAGAGTTTAAAACTTACATGGCCAATAATTATTTGCATTTAGTAAAATTTGTTTTGACCACATATTTATTATACAAAATGAATTTATAACTACTTTAGAGAAAGTAAATAAGTTGGCTTTTTAGCCCAAATGAAAAGCTAAAGCTCTTTCCTGTTTACATTTCTAGTTACATAGCGGTCATTTTTTCCCTATAGATGGAGCAAATATAACCTTCAGTAGCCAAATTGAGAAATCTTTCCAACAAAGTTCAAACTTGGGAGGACAAACTGGATTTCAGGGAGTTTGTACTGATTATTCCTGATCTGAATTTATGATAATACAGTGCTTGCCATGTAACCCTAATTTATTTTTCATACCCAGACTGCAAAATATCAGGCAACACTAGAGCCACCAACATAGATTTACAACCAGAGCCATAGGAGAAAAACTTGAGCCTTTATCCTAAGAAAAATTATAATCCATGGCAGAGTTTGAATGGAGGAATGACATATCTCACTTACCTTTGAAAAGAATCACTCTGCCTGCTGTGTGGAGAACAGACTATGTAGGGGCAAGACTATTATAGGCAGGAAGGAGACTATTGAAATAATCCAGGTGAATTATAATGGTGGCTTGATGGTAGCAGTAAAATTTGTGAGAAATAGCTAGATCTTGAATACATTTCGACAGTAAAACCAACAGGACTTACTGGTGAATTGGATGTGGGATGTGAAAGAAAAAGAGAATCAAAGATTACTACAGGATTTTTAGACAGAAAAAGTAGGACAAGATTGACATCGATTTGAGAGAAAGTTGCAGGTAAAACAGTTTGAAGGGAAGAGTAAGAGTCCAGTCAAGTTTGTGATATATGTTAAAGGTCAAAGCGAGGGTGTTGAGAAGGCAGTTAAATAAATAAATCTTCAGTTTGGTGGAAAGATCAGGGGTGGGGATAAAAATTTGAGAATTGTCAGCTAGAGATAGTTAAGACCAAAAGGAAACAATATTAATTTTTCAGACTCCCAATGTGCTGAAACCTATTACTTAGTCCAGACCTTGAGAGGAAATTTAGATGGATAAATAAGAAAAAAGGTTACTTGAAACAACCCCCAGGCCCAAGGAGACATCTGTGAACTAAATAGGGAGGTTCATGAATTTGGCCAAAGCATCACATTTTTTCATTGGTTTATAGCAAAGTAGACACATCTCAGGAGGACAAGAAGGTTGAGTTGGACCAAGGTACAGATTCAGGGAAGGCAGCTGACATAAGAAATGGTCAAAGTCAAGTAGCTTAAAACCAATTCAGGTCAAGGCCAAGTGGGCATTTAAAGCATAGAAAACTCCTTTTGGAACCAGCATCTGCCTCCCAGCTAGAGTATGAGGTGACTAAAGACTTTTATGCTTTGGCTAACTGGTTAATAGTTCTCAATTGGCTCTGAATATCTTAGAACAGTGATCGGCAAACCATGGCTCATGAGCCACGTGTGGCTCTTTGGCCCCTTGAGTGTGGCTCTTCCACAAAATACCACGTGCGAGCGCGCACTTACAGTGCGATTGAAAGTTCGTGGCCCATGCGCAGAAGTCAGTTTTCGGCTCTCAAAAGAAATTCCAATCATTGTACTGTTGATATTTGGCTCTGTTGACTAATGAATTTGCCGACCACTGTATTAGAATAAGCCTGCATCCCTATTGGCCTCTACCTCAGACTTCAGAATGAGGCACTGAACATATTTATCAACCAAAGAAGATGCCTGACAAGACTGAAGACAGGTGGGCAAATATCAGGAGAGTCTTTAATTACAAAGAATGAAGTAATAGTGAGGCTGATCCATTATAATTTCAATTGAATGTATTCATGTGAACATGGGATTAAAGGTTTTACCCTTCAATTTTTTTATTTTTTAAAATATATTTTTATTGATTTCAGAGAAGAAGATAGAAGGAGAGAGAGATAGAAACATCAGTGATGAGAATCATTGATCGGCTGCCTTCTGCACAGCCCCTGCTGGGGATAAAGCCCGAAACTCAGGCATGTGCCCTGACCAGGAATCCAACTATGATCTCCTGGTTTATAGGTCAGTGCTCAACCACTGAGCCATACCGGCTGGGCTACCCTTCAATTTTTTACTTCCAGATTGATCCTCCTTGAAGTTCAGATGTTAGGCACTCAGGATTTATAACTTGAGAAAACACTTTGAGGAGCTCTTATACTGAATGTCTTTCTCTTCTCAGCCTTTTCACTGGGTTTTGTGATTGGTGTTACCCAAAGTTTTGTGTGTTTTTTTTCCCTATTACAACACTGGAATCTCCCTAAAATTAACTGGGAGCAGGAGTTAGTTACAGCTCACTGGGTAGCTTGATAATATTAGCAAATAATTCACCAACCCCTCTGAATTTATTTGGTCAAGAAGTCCTTAGGCCCAAGTTTTATACAAGTTCAATATGAACCGGACATTCAGAAATAACTCCAATACTTCAATTAGATGGTGATGAAAAACCTATGATGCTTAAGAGCACAGACACTCTAGAGACAGTTTTGGTAGTCTGGATCTATGCCTCCAGTTTACTAACACTCTCCTTAGTAAAGTGGAGAAACAGTGGTGGAGGAAAAAAATCTCCATCTATTACTCAGTTGGAATTTCAACCTGGGACTCCTCTAAGGAGAAAGAAGAGAAAGCTACTGGTAATAAAAATTCAGAGTTTTCAAGGTTCAGGACAAGGCAAAGTATTAGACCAGGCCCCAAGGCACTCATCAGTGAGCATTAGGCATTCGGCATTCCAGTACCTTGAAGCTCTATATTGAGGCCACAGAGCTTCTAACATGTATGGAGATGCTGTGGCCAAGTGTCAACTAGAATAGTAATGGGGTGATGAGTAAAGGCAGAATGGATAAAAAAAATTACCTAAGTTTTGTTTAACAAAGAGAGGAGGAGAGAATGAGAAAGAGAATTCTAGGGCATTAATTAGAGTATGCAACTGTCTTTATAGATTACAGATAGTGGTTGGTATTAATATGCTATGAACTGTGTTAAACAATTTATAAGCATTATCTTCTTGAATCCTCACTGTCACCCTATGAGTAAGGAATTATTATAATTTCCATTTAATAATAGTATACACGAAGACTTAAAGAGGCTAACTAAACAGCCCAAGTATAACTAAAAGGTGGAGGTGGCCACATTTAATTCATTTATTCATCATAATGCTCCACTCATTAGGGAGAGGGCTCTGCCAATATTTACTATGGGATATCTGTAGTAGTTTATAAAACTACTTCTCCACGTCTCCTTGTATCAACACCATTTACAATGTGACTTTGCAGCATCTCCCATCAAGAGATGTAATGTATTTCCTTTCTTTTTGAATCTGCTTTGGCCAACAGAATGTAGCCTAAAGTAATAGTATGCCAATTCTGAAGCTAGGCCTCAAGAACCATTCTCTCTCTCTCTCTCTCTCTCTCTCTCTCTCTCTCTCTCTCTCTCTCCCTCCCTCCCTATTTCCCCCCCTCTCTCTCTCCCCTCTCCTCTCTCTTCTCTCCCCTCTCTCCTCTCTCTGTATCTCTGTCTCTCTCTGTGTGTCTCTATTCCTGAGGGCCAAATAGCCACACACTGAACAAGCCTGAGCTAAACTCCTGGAGAGTGAGAAGCCAGAAATGAGACAATCAAACTGAGGCCATTGTATATCAGCGAGCCTCCAGTTTCTCTGGCAGCTGACTTCAGATGTATGAATGACAGCAGCTGAGACCAGAACTTCCTGGGTGAGCACTGACAAAATTGTCAACCCATGGAACTGTGAACTAAATAAATGGCTGTTGTTTTAAGCCATGGATTTGGGGGGTGGCTTTCGATGTAGCAAAAGCTAATTGATACGTTCTCTTAAATTCTCCAAGGTCTTTCCAAATTATCTATTCAGTCATGATGCTTTGGGGCTGCAAGTAAAAAGCAACTCTTACTCAACTGCTTAAACAATAAGGAAAACATATCAACATACACATAAAAGACTATGACAAGTTAAATCCAGAGTGGGTTAATTTAGTGGCTTAATGATATCATCAAAGACCTCGGTTTCTTTCATCTTTCCACACTATCACCCTCAGCATGTTGACCTCTGTTCTGATTAAAGCTTGTGGTCAGTCACAAGATGGCTACATTCATTTCTTGCATCACATCTGAAAACAACAATGTAGGAAAAAAGAAATTGCTTCTTCCCGTGAATATCTCTTTTATAATAAATTTTTATTTTTTAATATTTTTATTCATTTCAGAGAGGAAGGGAAAGGGAGAGAGAGATGGAAACATCAGTGATGAGAGAGAAACATTGATGGCCTGCCTCCTGCAAGCTACCTTTTGTGTATTGAGCCCACAACCCAGGAACTAAACTGTGACCTCCTAGTTCATGGGTTGACGCTCAACTACTGAGCCATACTGGTTGGCTTCACTGAATTTCTATAATAACAAGGGAAACTTTCCCAGGGGACTTAGATAAAGGGATTAGACTAATAAAGATATACATCTGGTTTATGTTGGAAAATGGTAGACATCTAACTAAACTTGGCTCTGCCTTAAGGAAGTAAGAAGGGATGTCTTTCATATGGGTAATACAGGTAGTGCTTTTCTACCCACTGTAGAGGGGTTGTTTCTGGGGCTATTTTCTGTTAAAAAAATTTTATTCCAGCCCTAACTGGTTTGACTCAGTAGATAGAGCATCAGCCTCCAGACTGAAAGGTCCCAGGTTTGATTCTGATCAAGGGCATATACCTTGGTTGTGGGCACATCCCCAGTAGGGTGTGCAGGAGGCAGCTGATCGGTGTTTCTCTCTCATCGATGTTTCTAACTCTCCCTCTCCCTTCCTCTCTGTAAAAAATCAATGAAATACATATTTTTAAAAATGAATTTTATTCCAACCATAAGTTTGGGTTCTTATGAATTTCAGGCACAGAAGACAGAACATGTAAGATCTTCCTGAACTGTACCTTGGTCTGGAGGGAGTTTCCATCTTAGTATCAGTATCACGCTGATGCCTCTATCCACTGACTGACTATGTACGATATCCTATCTAATAAAATAGTAATATGCAAATTGATCATCACTCCAACACACAAGATGGCTGCCCCAATGTAGTCAAAGATGCCTGCCCCCATGTGGACACATGATGACCGCCACAAGATGGCCAGCAGGGGAGGGCAGTTGGGAGGGACCAGGCCTGCAAGGGAGGGCAGTTGGGAGCAATCAAGCCTACAGGGGAGGGCAGTTAGGGGTGACCAGGCCTTCAGGGGAGGGCAGTTAGGGGCAATCAGGCTGACAGAGGAGCAATTAGGCATCAATCAGGCTGGCAGGGGAGTGGTTAGAGGGTTATTAGGCTGGCAGGCAGAAGAAGTTAGGGGCAATCAGGGAGGCAGGCAGGCGAGCAATTGGGAGCCAGCAGTCCTGGATTCTGAGAGGGATGTTCGACTGCCCGTTTAGGCCCGATCCTACTGGAATCGGGCCTAAACAGGCAGTCGGACATCCCTTGAGGGGTCCCAGGTTGGAGAGGGTGCAGGTTGGGCTGATGGATACACACCACTCCCCATGCATGAATTTTGTGCACCAAGCCTTTAGTGTGTGTGTGTATGTGTGTGTGTGTGTGTGTGTGTGTGTGTGTGTGTGTGTGTGTGTGTAAAGCCAGTGTCTGTGACAACCAGGATGACCAAACGACTGGTCACCAGGAGGTGCATTGAGCACTTCTCGGTCCCTCTCCCATGGCCTACAGGCTCTGATCGCAGCAAGGCAGGTGGCGGGTGGGCAGGGCAGTGAGCATGACGAGCAACAGTGGGTGGGTGGGCAGGGCAGCAAGCAGTGGCGGGCTACCACATGCGATTTCACGTGCTGGGCCTCTAGTAACCGGATAAGAGCGGGCAGTGTTAACTCCTTACCCAATAAATGATATGTACGAGAGAATACAAACCATGTGACACATAAGCTCCGGCTCATACAACCTGTGTTGTTGGAAAAGTTTTACTCTGATGACACCCACAAAAGATGATGTGAATAAACTCTAATTTGTAAGATTAACAAGTTGTCATGATTTCAGAGAATTAGAAGGTCAGCGTGGGCCCTAGAAATTAGGTAAGCTTCCTGAAGAAGAGGAGACTCTGAATCATAAAGACTAATACTACTAATCACAGGAACAATAATACTATTGAAACTTTGTTGAGCGCGTATCATGTGCCAGGCAGAGTTTAACTGCTGTACTAGTACACGTGTTCCCTCATTTAACCCCCACAACAACTCTATGCAGTGAGCAACAGCACCATTCTCGTTTCTAGGTGAAGAAATTGAGGCACAGAATGAAGATCACAAAGCTGGAAAGCAATGAACCGGCATTCAAACCTCAGCAGTCTGGCTTCAAGTCCATACTCTTTGTGGCCAGAAAGGGATTTTTGGAAACAATTCTTATTGTGGATATGGAAGAGAGGGATAGTCAAGGCATGAAGATGCATAAAAGCCGTGGAGAAACAGTTCAAAAAATGGATGACATCAAACTTGCATTAGCTACCAACACAGTTTCTCTCCTTGCACTTCTTATATTGCACTTATCATGATTTTCACTGAGGGTACAACATTGGGGCTCTACCCTACCTTGGTAAAAAAAAAAAACAAACCTTTTCTCAGTAAGGTGAGAATGTTCAGTAATAGGGAGTTATTAGAGATCATAGATTCCCAGATGACGACGTCAGATGGCATGGCAATAATTTTGTTACCCTTAAAGCAAATCCCTATCAGTGGTATACAGCAGTGGTTCTCAAGCAGGGTGATTTTGCTTCCCAGAGGGTAATGTGTGGAAACATTTTTGGTTTTCACAACTTGGGGGAGGGTGCTACTACATCTAGGGATGCTGCTAGACATTGTACAATGCACCAGACAGAGCCCCACAAACAAGAATTATTTGAGCCCAAATTTCAAGTGCTGAGGTTAAGGGACCCTGGTCTAGATAGTGCTATAATCACAGTACTCTCAAGAACTAACAACATGTGTGCATGATTCTATCTCAGTCAGGGCCAAGCACAATAGTAAAGTACCTATTCCCAATAGTAAATCTGCCAAGGTATGTATGTGTGTGTGTAAATATATATATATATATATATATATATATATATATATATATATATATATAATATAGTGTCCCCAAAAATGTGTAGACACTTTGAATAATTATAAAGACAATTTTTATTAAAATATATTTCATTTTCAAAATGTAAGAGCTATCAGCTGTTAAAGTGTGTAAACATTTTTGGGACACCCTATATGTATGTATATGCACTGGTCTCATTACATACTGGGGGGTGTAATGTGCAGCATAGAGAATAGAGTCAATAACATTGTAATAACTATGGGGACAGGTGGTTACTAGATCACTTTGTAAGGTATGTTGAATCACACGGTTCATTTTGTTCACTATTTTTACAGATTTTTATTATTTATTTCATTCAATATCAAGGTTTACTAATCCTACTTAAAAGAAACAGAGGCTAAGCCAATTTAAATGTCTTGCCCAAATGACACAGTATTTTAAAATGCTCATACATTGTGTTAAAGAATTCATAGCAATTGATTCTTTCAGTTGCCATGTTTTAATTATTATTATCATTTAATTATCATTTGACTTTTAGCTCATTTCCATTTTTAAAAATGCTTTGTCATCGACTCCTCTCCTGGAATAAGTTGCGCATGTCATCTATGCTGTGCCAGGTGTGTACTCAATGGAGGACAAGAACTGATATTGAGGTGCCTGAAACTCCATGCCTGAGTAATGTGCAGTGTGATTGCTAGGATTATTCTTTGTCCATCCTGAATACAGAACTATGGGCAGTGGCATGGAAAGAATCAGAATCTTAAATAGGTTGGATATATTTCACAACTAGAAATTTTTAAAAATTGGGATATTTTTGCTTCACTATTTAGCACTTTCAATTTGTTGGCCATTTCTGTGCTATACTTGATTTAGATCACTTGCTATTTATGCTTTGCTTATGGGTAATACAGGGCACATTTTAGAGGCTACAGTAATAAGAACTGCAACTTTCCTTTTAAAGAATATTTATTTTCAATTATAATTGATATATGTAAGGCACGTATTTGGATTCTCAACACAAAGAAAAAAAGAAGTAGGAAATTATGAGGAAAACTGCCAAGTACTCTAATTTCTAGCCCCGACAACACCTCAATCCCCTCCCCTCAAGGACTCTGGTAAAATCCTTGGGGAGGTTTTGTAAATGACATTTTATTTGCTCATCTATTGCAATGTGCTGTGTCAAAGCATTATGTTTGAAACTATAAACCTGAGGTTTTCTGCAATCACTGTACAATGAAAATGAACCTTGGTATTTCCCTGTATGGCTAAGCAGATGATAATCTAGCAAGCAAATACCATAACATGTGATGGGAATTCACATGAGCCTCAATTAACCTTAAATAATGGCAAAGAAATTAACATTGGCAAGCTTCTGTCGCTTGTTGAGCAAGCAGATTTGAGTTCTTACATTCATTAATTTAAATTTTCTTTAGTTCTTCAAAGAACATGTTAGATTGTCCATGGAATTGCACTAAATAAAGGCCAAAGGCTTATCATATGAATGGTTCCACTGCTGGCTGTGGCCCCATCCTCCCAGGGACTTTGAATCTGCTTGTAAGAGCTCCAGGAAATGCAAAAACAGAGTTGGTGACTCATCCCCACGAACCTGGCAGATAAGTCACAGGCTCCAATCTCAATGTAAGAGAATCTAAATATCATTAGAATTTGACTACATACACAAGGTCCTACCATACTGACTAATTAATTCAACAAAACAGCTTGTCCATCAGTCAGATTTTTTCAACTGGATTGGTACACTAGTTGATTTAATAAATGTCAACTGATTCAATGATACTCAAAGAAAAAAAATAATAATCATTTAACAACATGATAATCATCACCTAATTGAGTTAAAGTTAATTTTGGGATAATTAGCTGAGTTGCCACAAGTTTGTCTCTGTCTCTCTTTAGGGATTATATAGGATGATATCCTCTGGGGGAAGTTATGTTATTATTAGGGTTAGAGGTGATGTGTACTTGAAAGATTTTTCTTAGAGTTTTTGATTTTTTTTTCTTTCTTTGTGTTGAAAATGCCTACCCTCTGTCTCCCCACCAGATCTACATGTGGTTGTGTCTTTCTAGATGGATATTTATGCTATTTATGCTTTGCTTGTGGGTAACGTAGGGCACAGTTCTGAGATTCAGTCATTATATATCCTAATATATAAAAAGCCAGGGGCCGTCATGACCGAAACAACCTGATGGATGACTGAACAACAGGTTGTATGGGGGCAACCAGGCCAGCGGCGGGGGGGGGGGGGTGCGGGGGGGTAGTTGGGGGCGACCAGGAGGGCAGGGGGGAGCAGTTGTTGGTGACCAGGCTGGTAGAAGGGTGCAGTTGGGGGAGACCAGGATGGCAGAGGAGGCAGTAAGGGGCAACCAGGCTGGTGAGGAGGCAGTTAGGGGTGGCCAGGCCAACACAGGGGCAGTAAGGGGCAACCAGTCCAGCAGGGAGAGCAGTAAGGAGCCAGTGGTCCCGGATTGTGAGAGGGATGTCCTGGATTGGAGAGGGTGCAAGCTGGGCTGAGGGGACCCTCCACCCCCGTGCACGAATTTTATACACCATGCCTCTAATATGAATATATAATTATATAGTAAAATAATTCCCTTAAATGAACCCTTTTATTTTTCTTTGTGGTCTCAAGTTGAGTAGTCTCAATACCAATTTTATTCTATTTTTAATATATTTTTATTGATGTCAGAGAGGAAGGGAGAGATATATATATGTATGTAATAATCAATGATGAGAGAGAATTATTGATCTGCTGCCTCCTACACACCCCCACTGCAGATCAAGCTGCAACCCGGGCATGTGTCCTGACCAGGAATGAACCGTGACCTCCTGGTTCATAGGTTGATGCTCAACCACTGAGTCACGCCAGTCAGGCTCAAAACAAATTTTAATAAAAAGGGTATTCACAAAGCACATTTTCTTTATTAATTTTGCTTTTTCATTATTTATTTCATTCTATTCTCACAATAACACTGGGAAAATAGGGCAAGTATTAGTTTCTTTTTAAAGCTAGTCTATTTATAGCAAATGGAGACAAGCTATTTCGCTGGATTGCCTTCTCTCCACTTTTATGAATTCCTGCTCCCCTGGGACCACCTAATTAGTAAGTGGTGGTGTTAGAATTAGAACTCAGGCTATATTGGTGGTATTGTGCATATGCCATATATTATTCTACTCCCAGTAGAATCTTATTGCCAAACAACTTAAATATTTCTGCATTCAATAATATAGAGCACAATAGATAAACATCATATGGATCTCCATATCTATTCAGGTCAAGTGTTGCTGCCAAGCAGTTTTCATAGGTTTTGGGATTTTGGAGTTGCAGATAAGGAATTATGACATGTATTCTTCTAGCCCCGGTGCTCTCTATCACTATGTGAAGCAACTAATCATTTAATAAACAATGACTACTTGCACATCTTTTTCTCCTACTCCAAGGCTTCTCTGGATGGAAACCTATTGATGATCATCCGAAATAATAATTAACCCCAAGTATTTTCTCCACTGCCTTAATTATGCACAAGATCCAACTCTCTTCTTTCTTTTCACTATTGAGAACTGCACTACCCTTGACACAAACATCACTCAATTTTTTTCACCCCCGTTTCTTTCTTTCTCTTTCAGCTTCTCTATATCACAGACAATTCGAGAAGGGAGAGTGTGTCAAAGGGAAGGATGTAGGACGCCCCTATACTGTAAAATGATTCAGAGAGGTTCAGGAGGATGAAGCCTGATGATCTGTCACCCTGACAACCAGAAATTCACCAGTGACCTTTGAGAAAGCAGTTTCCTCAGGGTTATGGGAATGGAAGCCAGAATGCAAAAGTTGGGGAGCAAGTGGATGATGATGAAGCCACGACAGTGACTGTAAACACAGTTGTCATTTCTTTACTGGCCAAACTAATGTCCGGCAATACCACAGAGACTTAGACCAACTACTACTACTACTACTATTACTGCTGCTGCTGCTTCTGCTACTATTGCTACCCTAACACTGTGACCACTGTGTTAGACTAAAGAGGAAACTAATACTATGCTTTATAACTTGGTTCTTATTCTGCACCCATAACCTATAAAAATATTTTTAAACAATACTATGAAAATAAAGAGCAAAATAACTCAATAAATAACTAGAAATTACTCACTCGCTCATTTGTTCATTCATCTAGTCAAGCCAAAATTTCCAGGTGAGAATGGTATTCTTAGTAATAAATTTGATTGTGTCATAAATAATAAATAGGTCCTTCCCAGGACATTCTTTCTCAGTTTGTTCCCTGATCCTTACATGTTATCTTACATAGAGTGGACATTTCAGGAAATTCTTGAGGCAGGAAAGAAGGAAAGAAGAAATGAAAGGACAAAAAAAAAGGAATAGTAGGAAAGAAGAAAACTTCCATACGTTTGTTTATGTAATTGAGGAAACTAGATAATGTGACACTTTATTGCAGGAAAACAAGATGTAAAATGGTAAATAAAATATTATGTTAAGAAGCCCCATGAATGTGAAATAAGGACTGGGGATTTGGACTCTAAGAGATGTTTTCTTGCCCTAGCTGGTTTGGCTCAGTGTTTAGAGCGTTGGCCTGAGGACCGAAGGGTCCCCGGTTCGGTTCTGGTCAGGGGCACAGGCCAGGGTTGCGGGCTCGGTCCCCAGTGTGGGGCTTGCGGGAGGCAGTTGACCAATGATACTCTCTCATCACTGATGTCTCTCTCTCTCCCTCTCTCTTCCTCTCTGAAATCAATACAAATTTTAAAAACAGAAATGTTTTACTATTTTTGATTCTTAACCTGTGTTCTCCTATTCCTTGTTCCTTATCCAGTAATCATAAATGTGCATATTTCGCTTGGTGACATTCACATTTGAAATATGATCATGTATCATCTAAATTCAAGAACTCACTGCATTATTTTATATAGTGATGTTTTGTATTGGTTAGTCCTGATGAACAATGTGGAAAACTACACCCCCGAAAAGTTTTGCATTTACAATACTTCTATGAAACAAGTACAGATATCACCATGCCAGCTAATTTTTTTCTGTGACTTGGTTTTCAGACACTTCCATCTTCCCAGTTTCACTGTAGCTTTTGTTAAGGGCTTGGGGACTTGAATGACAGCGATATTTCCAATTGCTTTACAACATTTTATTTCCAGTACATATCACCTCGCAATGTGTTCCCTTGTGGCACATAGCAGGATCAGTACATTAAAAATGGAAGGTGTAGTTGATGATTGCTACTCTTTAATTACCCAGAGTGTTTGTCAAAGGCAATAGGCAGGACACATAAGCTCCATTTCACTGTTATATTGACTGTCAGCTTTACAGCACATCTCTGCTAGCATAGAAGACTTACCCAATAAGCGTATTTAGTGGGACAGACCTTTTTTTGCAACTGGAATAAATCCCCCTTGGCATGAGAATAAACACAGTGAAGAAAATGATTTAGTGATCCAATTGGTTTATCTGCGCCTTAAAAATAATAAGCCTATCTAAAATCAGTGTTTCTCAAACTTTTTCCTCATTATTGAGACATTTTAGACATATTTTCCTGATAGCTTACCCGTGAAATTTTAATGCCATAGATATACTTTGTATCTGTTTATGTACTGTTTCCCTTTGGGGGAATAGAAACCGTTGTAATATCTAAACTTTTTTCTCCCTACCAAGAACAATCTCCATCTTCATGACAATACGTGTTAGGTTTTGCTTGCTAGTACACACTGATTGAATTCAGAAGATGTTTCATCAGTTTTATATGCAAAGATACCCTATTCTGGTGCATACAACTCAAAAGGATGTAAATAGAAAATGGTTCTTTAGTAAATCATACGTTGCCAATGAGATCAAAACTCATTCCTCTCCAAAAAATAAGGAAGCTCTAATAATAATAATAAAGAGCATATGGTTCCCAAGTAAAAATGGTGTCCAAGTCAAAAACTTTGCACCCACTAATTCTGGCTTTGCTCTCAGAAGGGATAAGACTATGAGCTTGCAACAACTATAATTTCACATGCTTGTCTATAAGCTCACATTTATTGAGCTCTGACTATGCAGATTTTTAGCTCTATGAGGGCAGGGGGACTGGGTACAGTTTGGCTTACCATCGCAGAATAAATGAAAGAAAAAAGGGAGAAAGGAAGGGAAGAGGAAAACAAGGCAGTATGCTGATTTGAAAACTGCCTCTAAGAATATTATATTTAGGGTGAAGATAGATATGTAAACAAATAAAATGAAATATTATAATCATTACAGTTAAAAATTTATATAGATATGGTAAGCTTACAACCAATAATTAATTCCATCAAATTAGAGGTGGGAGCAAACTAAAGTGGGTTATGAAAATGTTTAGAGAGACAGGCTATATTAGGGTTTTTGAGGGGCCCTAGGGCACTCTTGGTTTGTGGTCCCCTTTTTCCATAAAACACATTTAAATATAAAGTACAAGATAAGCATAATTATCTGAGCACTCTAAAAGCACGAAGCCAGGACATCCAGCAAAGACCTCTAGGAAGACAAGATGTTGAAGTGAGACAGACCCTAAGGATAAGCTGGAAGAGGAGCTGAGAGATACAGAGGAGTGTTCTAGGTAGAGGGTACCCCTTGTTCAAAGACCTAGACATGAGGGAACTATTGTGATTGATGGAAGAAAGGTAAAGAGATAGAAAAGGAAGAAAGGGTGAGAGATGAAGTTAGAGAGGAAAGTAATGGTAAAACTACAGTTGGCCCAGTGTTCAGAAGTCTGGCTTTATCCTAAAGAAAACAAGATGCCATTTAGTGAGCATACCACAGAGTATACAGATGTTAAATTATAAGATGTACAACTGAAAATTATATGATGTCATTATCAACCAATGTCACCTCCAATAATTTTTAAAATAAATAAAAATAAAAGCTTCTACGTTAGAAACCAACAGGATTAGGTTGCCATTTTGGATATTCATGCAAGCTACGCTGCAGCCAATGGACTGGAAAGGGGGCGGTGGACATTCTGGGGGTCCACAAGACCTCTTCAGGGCCCATATACATGTATCCTCAGCTTCTGAAAATATTGGCTTTTAAAAGTCTCACAACTGAGTCCCCCAATGGGAATTGTCTCCAGCCACAGGGAGCTATCTTTCCCAAGGGCAGACCCTCTCCCAGACACACCCATGGCCATAAGTGACTAATGAAACAAAAGACCCATCCATCTTACCTCACTCAGTCAGAGACAATCTCAGCTCCTAACCCCCCTGAAGAATCAGCTAAGGCTACTGTTGTAACCATGTTGCTGATCACTTCTTCCTCTGCCCAATCCTACTTTGTTAGTGTCCTATTGGTGCATAACACATGACCTCAAACTCAGTGCCTTCGAAAACATAGGGATCATCTCACAATGCCCACGGGTCAGCGTAAATGGGTCCTCTGCTCAGGATGCAAAGGGTTGGCCAGACTGCATTCCTATCTAGAGACTTGACTCCAGTTGTTAACAGAATCAATTTCCTTGTGTTTGTAGGACTGAGGACCCCAGATCCTTGCTGGCTATTGGTTGATTAGAGGCTGCCTTTAGTGCCAGCAGCAATTCCTAGAGGCTGCTCAGTTTCTTTCATATGGGCTTCCCCAACGGCCACTATACTTAAGCCATCAAGGCGAGTCTCTAGAACAAGTCTGCTTAGCCATAATATAAAGTGATGGCTCATCACCTTCGCTGTATTCTATTCATTAGAAGCAAGTCACAGGACCCATCCGCACTCAAGGAGTGCAGGTTGCACGGAGGTGTAAACACCAGGAGATGGTAGGTATCTTAGTCTGTCTGCCACACTCGTGCCTTCCTCACTTCTTACAGGTGTATTTCCCAAGAGCAGACCTCAATAAACCTTCATGCAAGTATTCATCTTAGAGTCTATACCGAGGGAGCAGTACTGGAGGCAGGAAAGTGAGCTACAGACTGTTGCTGTAACATTAACTATGAGTGACAGCAGTGGGAGACTGAGCAGTAAATTTTCTTTCTATTAATAAATGTATAAATGTATGATAATTATTAGCATTTAGAATCACATGGCCTATCTGAAAGGAAAACCCAATTCTAAAAAGTACAAGATGTCTTCAAGGAAGGATACACACAACAAAAATAATTCATGTCTAGGTCCGTAGAACAGATTAAATATAATAAAAATTAGGCTGTTTCACAGTGTAAAAATAAACCTCAGACTACAGTCACATAATCAAAAATAATTAGCACTTTATTTAGTATAGATTGTACTTCTACAAATTGCAGAAAAAGTCAAGAGCTGCACTAGTAGAGATTGACAGAAAATACACAAGCAACGGTTGTTATGATAACAGGATCAAATTCTACCTTATCAATACTTCCATTTTTACCCATCCCATGTACAATAATTACTTTTATGCATGCTTAGTCATATACAGAATGATATAAGTAATATTCATAATTATTTCCACACCATATTATATCATGGATTCTCCACTGGAAAACTATTTTTCCTTAGGTCTCCAGAGTTTAAAATATATATAGTCCTTATTTTTGAAAATGCTTAAATACTGATGGACTTCTAAATCAATAATTATAAACACCAAATAACTACACTTATGCATTGTGCTGTCAGGGACATACTTTAGAACATTGGGAATAGTCGACAGCTTATGATTCCGATGGTCTTCACAGGTATTACTGATTGCCTTTCGCTTTCATGCACATTCAGATTTCCTTACAAAAGAGGAATGGTGAAACAAAATATGAAATCTGCCCTTAATAATCTGTGGTGCTCAACAGTTGCACAGAAACGTGTGCCGAGTTTCTTGGGAAGCAGAATAGCAGCCCTTCAAAGAGGGGTGAGCCGCTCATCCTCTGTCATGAGAGTGTCATTAATATGCCATCCCCCCTTCGTATCTAGGGGGTCACAGGGGATGCCATTTTCAATTGTGACCGTGTTTTCACTCTTATCTTCAGTGTCATCTACTTCAGGTGGTCCTTCGTTCTTCCTAAATGCACATAAAGAGAATTATTGGGATCTAGGAGGAGAAAGCATGGTCTTTTACACAAATAGGGAAAGTAGGGAAAGGAAAGAGGAAACTTAGAATGATGAAAAATTTATGCTATTTATATATATATATATATATATATATATATATATATAATCCTAATACACAAATAGACCTAATGGCGAGCAACCAAACAATTGGTCGCTATGATGTGCACTGACCACCATGGAACATGGTGGGTGTTGGCCACCGTGGGATGGTGGAGCAGGTGAGCAGAGGTACCAGACCAAGATGGGATACCAGTTGGTGTTATCAGGGCAAACCTCTGGTGGTTACTGAAAATTCTTTGCTCCCACGCACCACAGTCCTGCCCAGTGTTTGAACCCGCTGCCAGTGCCAGAGCCACTGCTCACACCTGCTGCTGGTGCCCGGCACCGGTCCCAATCACTCAGCACCAGCAGCTGCCACCCCTGATTGCCCTTAAGGGGTTCAGCACCTCCTCCTGCTCCTGAGGGGCAATTGGGGCAGCAGCTGCCACTCACACCTGCTGATGGCAAAAGCCCCACTAGCACGCACTGCTGGCACCAGCTCCAATCACTCCACACCATCAATAGGTGCAAGTAGGGTTGGCTCCATCAGCATGTAGGAGCAACAACGGGGAAAGGGGAAGTAAGACTGCTGGCAGACAGGGGACCAGGGGCCTCAGTGGGAGGGCCTGGGCAGGGGTGTGGAGGATGGGCCAATGGTGTCCACTGCAGCCTCGCAGCCCATAGTTCCTTTCAAGGTGCACAAATTTGTGCACTGAGACCTTAGTTTTCAAATAAGTTTCAAAGATCATAAAAGAACTGATGTGGTGAAAAGATGATATCAAGATAAAAAAAAGTCTTCATGGATGACATTACATATTGATCAAAACGAATGACCTTTCTTGGAATACATACATACATATATATATACACACACACACACATGAATACATATGTATATTTATACAAATGCTTATATTTGCATACACACATATATACATTACATTTACACATAAATTGAATGTAGAAATATGAGGAAAATGTATGGTAAATTGGTAAGTTAAAAATGTTGGCTCTAGGAGAACTTCACAAAAATTGAATTTAAAAGAGTAATAAATTCCTCTCACAGGATTTGACAAATTAATGGTCTACAAATGTTGAGTGAAAAATCAAATTGAAAAAAAAAGAAAAATCAAATTGAAATGGCTTATGAAGAAGCAAACTCAAATTGCTTTAGAGAAAGAAAGTAAACAATATAAATTGTAAGTATCACTGCTTGGCTCTACTCATTACAAAACAATTGCTTTTATTTGTAAGCCATGTTTTTGGAACTCAAAACACATTTTACTGATTACCTTACGACTTGTAGCTATAATTCAATGTCATTTAAAAAATACTACATGACAGGATAAATTTTGAGTTTCCATTCTCAGACCCTTTGTAGACACTGCTACCCCAACCCAGTCCCTTAATATTTCCTTGGCGTGTGGAAAGCTATAGCCTTTAATTCAAAGGTTCTTCCTGTCTTTTGTGAAAGACCAAAACAGTTGGTCTTGATATCATAGAGGTAAGGGTGGGGGGAAAGAGAGGTTGGTACCTCTAGGCAATCACAGGGAGGAGTTTCCCCTGAGGGTTATCCCAAGTTAAATGTTGGGGCACCATGGAAACATGATGTTAAGCACAAAGCTTCCAGACTTAACCAAGATTCTATTGTCCCTGGAAGCTAAGGAAACTCCAGAGATGCAGACCTGAACAATCACATCTGGGATGACAGGCATTGCTGTGGTGACCGACCTGAACAATCACATCTGGGATGACAGGCATTGCTGTGGTGACCGGGACAGACTCCCACCACTATGCAAGTGCCTTAGAACCTTAGCGACTCTGGAAGGTGAGGAGGAGGTGAAGATGCTCCGGTGATGACTGAGGTAGAGTTCCCTATGAGTCCTATATGAAGGCCCACTTCAATACGCTTTAAATAATATGGGGTAGGAAGAGAGAGAAAAGGGAGAGCTTGTGTTTATGAAAGAATGGTAGCTGATATAGGAGTAACAGAAAATCACCACTAAAATAATTTATTCTAATGAGGCTCATCAATGGATACTAAACCACTGAGTGTTGAAATGGTTAGGGAACAAGATATTTACATGGTCTCAATATATCACCCCCACAAGCCATGTACTAATTATAAAGAGACATTTGTACTTTGTCAAGGGAGGAATTTGGTGAAGATCACCAACAAATGAGACAAATTCACAAGTGCCTCCAGATGTGACACACTAAAGTTACATATTATATATGTAATTCTGTGTTCCTGCCCTACCCCATCACCAATTTTTTAACCTTAATCTCTCAGGAGGAAGTAATCATAGTAAACAAAGTCCAAATAAATTTAAAGATATTTTGTAAAACAGCTAATCTGGACTCAGCACAGAGTGGGCTTAGAATTGGATGAACAGACACATAGGTGGCTAGCTAGATAGCTATACAGAGGGTAAATAGATGGATAAATGAATGTATAGCAATGACTGATTGGCTGGATAAAAAGTTGATGGATGGATAGATGGATGGACTAAGTTATTCAGACAGTACCCGAAGGTATATCTTGAATGGGATCCACTGAAAAGAAAGAGAGACGGGGGGGGGGGGGTAGATGGAGGAAGGAAGGAAGTTAACATACATAACGTATTATTTCCTATATCTCTTATTATTTTTTCAAATGGATGGAAGAAAATATTCATTATCCTACCTTAGGAATTAGGAGTTAGTATAGATTTTGCCAGGCTTTGTTGGTGGTTTATTAGATAATTTCAAATAGCTACAGTTCATAATGGAAGTAGCATCCAATACTGTAGATCCCACTGTCATCACTTGAAAGTATTGTGCCATTTTATATGCCTCTGTCGAATGTGTCCCTATAAGACCCAATGCTGCATTGAAAGTTGGGGGCTATAGTCCCCGAGACCTAGGAAAGGATAGGTTTCTGTGTTTCTCCATCCTCAAAGTGAGGCATTACAATGGCTACTCCAGGCCCCAGCAATCAGTGATTGACACAGGCTGGGGTGGGCATAGAGTTTCATGGGACGAGAAGGTAGGTAGGTCCTCCTGCCAGCTGATGTCACCTACCAGAGGATTAGAATACTCTGGCCCCTCCTCTTCTGGACAGGAGTATTGTTACTTTCCATGTCCTCCAGAACAAAAAACAAAAAAAAAAACAAAACTGACATTCTATCATGATCAATCTCATCATTTCACTCATAGTACCCAACATTCATTCAATAACTGCCTACTATATGTTGGAAGAGACACACAGTCCATGCCCTAAAGTGAAAAGAATCGGTTCAATAAAAGGCAAAAACTCCCACCTTCACTCACGCTCCCTCCCTCCATTTTTTCATGGATTATAAAAGAGAGGAGTGATATTTCAGTAGGCAAGAAGCCCTGGAAACAAATGTATGTTTCTAAATTATCACTAAAAATGCCTAGCTCAATCAATGTTCCCCCAATTTTCCAAGATTGGGCTTGGAGGGAATAATAATATCCATAACAATTAAGGAGATTTTAAACAGTGCAATCTTTGCCTAAAATTTCAGTGTTAGGTAGGAAAGCCATCTTACAAAAAATCTTAGCGGATGGAGCAGTCTGAAGCAGGTGGCCGTGCGACACAGTGTGGGAAATAAACAGCCGCCAGTGTTTATTTACCAGTTTCTTCACTTTCAAAATGTTTTTACGGAATTAGAAGAAAAATTGCAGATAGCTGAATCCAGGCAGATCCCTGCAAGGAATCTTGCCTCCCGCGCCTCAACCACAAAGGCAAAACAATCCCTCCGTTATCACAAAGGAATGGGGAGCAGCTACAAAGGAAGATGCCAACAGCTGAGGACACGCTTCTGTTTTTTAGGAGAAGGATTTCTCAACCAAGAAAGATTCCGAGTGGAACTGCTGTGGAAGTGTAGCAAACTGAGCTGTGTCCGTGGCACAGGAGGCACATCTTGTTCCTTTGTGACCTTAGAGTCAGTTGTACAGAGTGTCTTGACATTGCTGGGTTTCCCAAACTGCAGCGTCAGTAACAGTGTGGCCGGTGGCGATGATAAGCAGTTCAAAGGTGCTCTGACAGTAGTAATACAGCGCTTTGTCACGTTTCATGGTGTGTGCTGTAATAAACTGATTCACCGCCCGTGCACTGCTTCCACTAAGAATAATAAAACTTAACTATCTTTCTGAATCATCCCGATTTGTTGTTCTGGGGGAAAAAAATCGTGACAAATAAAATGAAGTGTTAAGTGACTTCTGCTGTTCCTGCAATGTCAGGTAGTTCAGGAAGAGGATAATAAAAAAAAGTGACTGGCCCAGCTGGCAGGGCTCAATGGTTGAGTGGCGACCTATGAACCAGGAGGTCATGGTTGGATTGCTGGTCAGGGCATGTGCCCGGTGATGGGCTTGACCCACAGTGTGGGGTGTGTAGGGAGCAGCTAATGAATGAGTCTCACACATCATTGATGTTTCTCTCTCTCCCCGTCCCTTCTTCTCTGAAATCAGTAATATATAGATATATAGATATTTTTAAGCGACTAAAATATCTGAAACTAGCCCCCAGGAGCCTTGAGAGGGACTGATCTCCCACAGATCCAGAGAGGAGAGGGAACAAAAGAAGTATCGCGTGTCCTTCAGAACTAGGGGGTGTTAATGAATAGGAATGGCTCAAGATAAAGTAGTGGTGGAGTCCTTCTGTCTTCCTTCAGGAAGATAGGGCTGAAGAGACAAGGCCCGAGAATAGCCATTAAAACAACAAGAGATAGACAAATATGATTTTAAACACATAATAAGCTATTAGAGAATGGAGGCTGTCCTCATCATCGATATGGATGATTCCTGGGGGAAATCGTGTTGCTGGAACAATTTCAGTGGGCATTGCAGCACAGTGACATTGGTGGGCTTTGGGATCACGCCTGCCTTGTTTTAAACAATGGCACCAGTACTTTCTAACCATATATCTGTAGGCAGGGCGCTTTCTATCTGCCATGTGATACCCATAACACTAATTAGTATCTATCACATGGCAGAAACCAGTGCTTTGCATACATCATTTTCTTTCATTCCCATTGCAATATTATGAAGAATGTATTGGTATTCCTACTTTTCATATTTGAGCTAAGATTCAAATATGTAGAGTAAGTTGTCTTTCAGAATGCAACAAGATTGGTGAAAGCAGTGGACTGAGAACTCTATTTAGTCTCACAGGCTTCACTCAAAACACATGTCTGATTCCTATTGAGTATGCACATTGAAGAACAGCAAAGAAAAAAAACACAATTATTAGCTCTAAAATGTCTACAACAATGAGGGAGCTAGGTGAAAAATATTATTCTCATTTTCCTTTTGCGACGTACTCAAGCTCACTCAGCTAATAAATGCCAGGGCCTGAGACAGGAGCCCAAAACCAATAGTATTGATCCAGTGCTCTTTCTGCTAAAACATACAGCACGTCATCGACATCATCACCATTACCATGATCACATCACCCTCACTATAACCGTCAATGTCAACATCATCATCCACCATCACTATCATCATTGTTACTACCAATACCATCATCATCATCACCATCATCATCAAAAGGCTGACAAGAGAACTAAAACATCTATATATCTGGGCTGGGGCTAGTCATAGATCTAGTGCAGACATCATTGTGAAGTAAATGCAGTTCATCTTGTCTCCCTCAAAACTAAATGCTTTAGGGACAGATCATATCTTTTCCATGATTAGAAAAGGCTTTCATCACAAGTATTAGGGCTCTCCCCACTTCAAACCATACCCTCTCCTCACTTTGAAATAATACTTTGCACAAGAAAAACCCACCAGATTATAGCAAACTCAAAACATAACAAATCAATTTATCTTCAGAACGTTGTCATAATTGTCCTGACTATATTTGCTAGTTATTGATGCTCTCCAGGTTTACAAAGAGATTTGTCCATCTGTTTTCCTAGTTTGAACATGAAATGAATTTGTGGAGGCAAAGCTGTGACTACAGCCTCACTTCTCCCAGGCAACAGATTATGATGCTACACACCCAATTATTATATTACTGTAGACTCTACTCAGAAGGAAAGCGCTGATCCCAGCACAAACTAGCTGAAAGGCCAGCAAATGGCAGGATAATAAAATAATAGTAACAGCTAACACTTATTGAGCGCTCACTGTATGCCAGGCACCACTCTAAGCACTTTACTGCATTAATTCTTTTTACCCCACCAGGTTAATGATTTCTAGTATACCTAACTGTTGCTCTAGCAAAGTTATCTACACACAGAGGGAAAAAAATTAATCAACATGATTCTAGCACCAACCATATTCTCCCGAGCTTGATTTCCCTGACTCATTGCCTGTGCTTCCTGATATCCATACAGTTAATGGATTATATATAAGAGCAGAATCAGGTGATAAATACTTGGAATCTAAGCAGTTTATCTCCAGAGTCCATTTTTTAAACTCCTATACTATATTGGGAAACAAGGAGATAAAGTCAATCCATAAAGGTTACAATCAATAGAAGCCATAGGATTATAGCATTTTAGGATTTTTTTTTATAATTCATTTTTTGCAGTATAACTTAGATTTAATAGTAGTACATATGTTTTCCTTTTATCCCTCATTATCCTCCCCCCAGCCTCGCCTACCTCCCAGCACATGTCCCCACCTGCCCCCCTTCCTGCCCCAGTGTCTTTAATTCATTGGTTATGCTCATATGCATGCATACAAGTCCTTTGGTTGATCTCCCCCAGCATCTGCCCCCCACCCCCCCCCCAGCCTTCCCCCTGTAGCTTGACAGCCTGTTCAATGCCTCCCTGCCTCTATATCAATCACTCTCCCCTGTTTCTTTTCTTCAAAAATATCTTGCCTCTGCATACTAGAAATAAATGTATAAGAACAAAAAATGTTTGAGTCTCAGTTTCAATGTCCAACTGTTCTGAGTCCCAGTTTCAATGTCAAATAGTTCTTTATGTGTACATGTCAGCAATGGTGCCTTTTAGGGTTAATGCAAAACTGTAAACTATTCAATGTAAGTATTCAAATATTACAGATAATATTTCTTAATATTCAAAAAAAACATAACAACTTGTACCAAGTTTCTTTGTATTGCATATCATGCCAAGCTCAAGAAAATCAAGCAAGCACAACTTGATCTCAATCTCTGAGTTTAATTTGGGACTAGACATAAATCACATTTATTCCATGGCATTTCACCTATCATTTGTGAAAAATTATAAAGCCCATGATTTAAAATGATTCCTTTGTGTTAGTAACTAAGATGAAACATACAGAAAGTAGCAAGCCTCAGGAGAAACATTGAGTTGAACACACACTTGGCCAAACAGATCTTACATGACCTATCTGAGCATCAACCCTTTTGAAAACAATGCATGTCCCACTTATCAGAATTTTCCTTTCTCAGTATCAGAAAAAAGGGGGGGGGTTAGAAGCATCAAGTGTCTAGTGGAGAGTTGAGGCCTCCCTCCACTTCCCCTCTGTATCAGAGGCACTTGTAAACAAAGTTTTGTCCCTTCATCAAGCTGAGATATCCTGTCTTCTCACCCTGCCCCACAACCTTACCACTCTGCCACTAGTCTGAAGTTCTCTCTTGAAGTAATATCAATCATTCAGACAGCAAAATTTGCAAGTGTCCCAGCATCCACGCAAATAAACTCAAGGAGTGAAAATCTATTCATAAGGTGCTAACTTGGAAGCTTTCAAAATAAGTTAATTAATGTAACCTGAATATTTATTAAAACGCGTCCCACTCAGAGATTCTAATTTAGTGGGTCTGTGATAAATCCAAGGAACCTACATTTGAAAGAAGTGTTCCAGATGAGTCCGATTCACGGAGTTTGTTCAAAGGCCACTTTGAAGAATGCAGTTCTATATCATACCATAATAAGCACTAGAGGGAAGAGAAGCCTTCAAAGGGAGGAAGTACAAAACAGCCAAAAAAAAATATGGGACAAGATGGCGGCTACGGGCACTGGGTCAAGAAGAGGTAGGCCAAGGTGGGGAGGAAATAAATGGAACCCCTGGCATTTGGAGGTGGATGACTACCAAAGACTAACTCTGCCCACTCAACAAGTCTTAGCTTTGCATATCTAGCTTATAAAATCATAACATAGATTTAAAATTGACTCGGGATATGTAACATTCATATAGTGTGAATACAGAGAATTATAGTAATGGAAAGAAGCATCCGATATCCTACTATATAATAAAAGGTTAATATGCAAATCGACCAGTGGACCTACTGGTTGCTATGATATGCACTGACCACAGGCACTGCCCCCTGGTGGTCAGTGTGTGAAGTTGGGCTCACAGCTAACAAGTCCAGCTATGGTGATGGGAGCCTCCCGCCTCCACAGCAGTAGCTCCTGGACTGCGAGAGGGTGTAGGCCAGGCTGAGGAACAGCCTCCCCCCCCCCCAAGTGCACAAATTTCGTGTACTGGGCCTCTAGTAATTAAATAAGGGACATCTCCAAAAATCCTCTAAATACAAGAGCATCGGTGATATTTTTTTAAAATCACCATTTTTTTTCAACGTTTCAGATATAAGGCATTATCTTCAGCTAGCAACAAATCCTCTCCTTATTTTTCCAAGTCACGAGCAAACAGGAAAACACTCTTTAATCATCCCTTTCAATATCTTACCTTCTACGTTGCCGGATTCCTGATAAAACCAATAGGGTGATTGCAATTATGACGATACAAAACACCACACCGAATATAATAATCCAGATGGGCACAGATGGCTCAGTGGGTGGTGCAAGGGTGGAAGGAATTTTTAAAAATTCCAGAGTCTGGTCATTCAAAGAGAAGGCATTGTTGATCCGGTTCCTATTCATTCTAAAATGCAATGACAATGAAAACAAACAAAACAAGACAGGAAAAAAATTAAGAACAGAAAATGTAGACCTATCTCTCCATGATTAGACAGTTTGACAAGGGCATTCATGCTGGGGTATTCTTTTCACAAGTTGCTATGCTCACTGCCATAAAGGTGCTCTTCTATGCACTACTACTCTCCCTTGTTGCAAATGTTCTAGAAGTAACCAGAAGTCCTGAACTTTGAGTTCTGCCCACCATGTTTTATTTCCTAAGAGGGTAGCATCTAGATTAAAATGACAAGAATCTGTTTAAGGTGATTTGCATAAATGCCAACAGCCCCAAAAGATAAAATTATATGTTAACAAGTGGCTGATGAACATGAGAACAAAAGGAAACATTAATCCAGGAGCAGTTGCAAACCCATCAGTTTGATCTTCTCCCCCCATTAATGCAACAAATATTTGTGAAAATTTTACTAAGTACCAAATACTGTGCTAGATGCTGTAGATACAATGTGAAATAAAAATACTAAAAGACCTCCGGTCTAGAAGGGTGACAGATCAGCCCCTCTACAATCACAGTGCAATGCGAAATGTTCTGTGAAAAATACCAATGTGGGTACAGTTAGGGAGCCCAGCAGAGGGATAAATAGATTATAGTGAGCGGTCAAGACTGCTTTCCTGAGAAGGTAACTTTTGAACTGTGTTTTGAGGAACAGGTAGGAGTTCTTTAGACCAAACTGTGTGGTGAGCACAGGGATGGAGACATGGTACAGTATGATTTTCTCAGTAAACTGCAAGTAGTTCTATATGACTAAAGGAAATGGTGCTTTAGGAGTTCAAAAGTCTAGAAAGCATAAAGGTAAATGTGCTACTTTTCCTGGGGGAAAATCTGCATTTTTGGCGGTGGCACCAGTTAGGGTGGCATGGAAGCATGCCTTAGGGAAGGGTTGGTTATAAAGACTTCTTTGTCTGAAACCAAAAAAGTGAATTTCTGACTGGAATTTGAAAACTAGATGAGATTTCTTGGGAGATATGGTATGGCCTTTACTGAATTCATACTAGACAAGCTGACTTCATCTCCCCCTAGATCAGCCCTGAAAAATAGAAATAGGATGTGAGTCTTACGTGTGACTTAAAAATTTTTTAGGAGCTGCATTTTTTGAAAAAGTAAAAACAAGCAAGTGAAGTTAATTTTAATAATATATTTTTCCCGATACGTGTAAGAAAATATAATTTCAACATGTAATCAATATTGCCTTGGTTCCCATCTTATTTTGTATTAAGCATTTGAAATTCAGTGTGTTCTTTACAAGTAGAGCATATCTAACGTTGGACTAGCTACATTTCAAGTGCTCAATAGTCACATACGGCTGGTGACTACTGTCTTATGCGGTGCCGGTAGTGAACTTGACAGTGATAGCTTGAGAATCTCTGCAGATCCGCACCAAGCTATCAGGAAAGACCTCCTTTAGCGAATAAAAATCTACGCTGAGTCACGATTATTCATCAATATAAAGGATAATCCCAACCAGATAATCTACAGCCAGGGATAATGTCAATGTCATTTTTGCCAAACTGTAAAATGTTTTCTTTTTTCACAACCTAATATTGATAATCCAGGAACCCAAATATTTCCACAAAATAATGAACTCTAAGGTCTAAGTCAGAGTAAATGAAAAATTGCTCTGCATTCTCATCCTATCTGGTTGGTTAACACTTTGCTATTCTTTCACCTTTCGGGCTGATTAGAAGTTCCAATTCAGTACAGACTAAACCTCAGTCCACCACTGAAATCCCCAATAGGTATCAATCAACAAGAATCTTTCAGCCAAGACTGGCTTTGAATACGGGCAGACCCTCACAAAACAGCTAAAACAGCCGTCTTAGAACTGGCCAGCCATTCCCTCACCTTATTCTATAGGTGTAAACACTCTAGAAGAGAGAAAAAAGTCACCGGACTTAGTGGCAGCATGCCCGGGTTCGAGTCCTCACTGTTTATTTTTCTAGCATGGTGGCCTTAGCAAATCAATTAATCTCCCTGAATCTCAATTTCCTCATTTATAAATGTGGAATAAGAATAATGACTCAAAAATGACTTGCATTGGTATTAAATGCCACAGATGCATAAAAACATGCCTGTGAACCAAAAACTGTTAGCCAAATCAGGTATAACTACTATTATTTTGCCCAACTACGTATATCCTTCAGACTTGAAATCTCTCTTGCCTGCACACTAAGTACCACATCCTTCTTTTCACTCTATCCTTCCCTCTTGGTATTATTTCCTTTATTTTTAAAAAAATTTATTTTATTGTTTAAAGTATTACAAATAGTAGTACATGTTTCCTTTTTCCCCCCATTGACCTTCCCCCGGCCTCCACTACCCTCTGTGACATGCCCTTACCCCGCATCCCCCTCCCCAGTGTCTTGTGTCCATTGATTAAGCTTATATGCATGCATACAAGTCCTTCAGTTGATTTCTCACCTCCCCCACAATCCTCCCCAGTCTTCCTACTTTAGTTTGACAGTCTGCTCTATGCTTCTCTGCCTCTGTATCTATTTTTGTTCATCAGTTTATAATATTCTCTATTACCCATAAATTTCACTTAGCATAATACTCTCCAGTTCCATCCATGCTGTTGCAAATGGTAAGAATTCCTTCTTTTTTACAGCAGCATAGTATTCTATTGCATATATGTACCAGTTTTCTAATCCATTTATCTGCTGATGGGCATTTAGGCTGTTTCCAGATTTAGCTATGGTGAATTGTGCTGCTTGAACATAGGCATGCATATATCCTTTCTGAGTGGTGTTTCTGTTTTCTTGGGATATATTCCTAGAAGTGGTATTACTGGGTCAAATGGCAGTTGCATTTTTAATTTTTTAAGGAAACAAGCATACTGTTTTCCATAGTGGCTGCACCCGTCTGCATTCCCACCAGCAGTACACAGGGTTCCTTTTTCTCTGCATCCTCTCCAGCACTTGTCGTTTGTTGATTTGTGGATGATTGCCATTCTGACAGGTGTGAGATGGTACCGCATTGTCGTTTTGATTTGCATCTCTCGGATGATTACTGACTTTGAGCATGTTTTCATATGTCTATTGGCTTTCTGTATGTCCTCTTTCAAAAAGTGTGTATTTTGGTCCTTTGCCCATTTTTTGATTGGATTGTTTATCTTCCTTTTGTTAGGTTGTATGAGTTCCCTATAAATGTTGGAGATTAAACCCTTACTGGAGATAACACTGGCAAATATGTTCTCCCATCAGTGGGCTTTCTTGTTATTTTGTTGATGGTTTCTTTTGCTGTGCAGAAGCTTTTCATTTTGATGCAGTCCCATTTGTTTATTTTCTTAACCATTGCCCTAGGACAGTGGTTGGCAAACTGTGGCTCGTGAGCCACATGCGGCTCGTGAGCCACGGTTTGCCAACCACTGCCCTAGGAGCTGTATCGGTAAAGATATTGCTACAACAAATATCTGCTATTTTGCTGCCTATGGTTTCTTCTACAACTTTTATGGTTTTCCATCTTATGTTTAAGTCCTTTATCCATTTTGAGTTTATTTTTGTGTATGGTGTAAGCTGGTGGTCTAGTTTCATTTTTTTGCATGTATTTGTCCTATTTTCCCAACACCATTTATTGAAGAGACTGTCTTGTCTCCATTGTATGCTCTTGCCTCCTTTATCAAATATTAATTGAGCATACTGGCTTGTGTCGATTTCTGGGTTCTCTGTTCTGTTTCACTGGTCTATATGTCTGTTCTTGTGCCAGTACCAGGCAGTTTTGAGAACTGTGGCTTTGTAGTATAGCTTGATATCCGGTATTGTGATCCCTCCAACATTGTTCTTCTTTCTCAAGATTGCTGCGGCTATTTGGTGTCTTTTTTTTAAATTTCAGATGAATTTTTGGAGAATTTGTTCTAGGTCTTTGAAATATGCCACTGGTATTTTAATGGGGATTGCACTGAATTTATAGATTACTTTGGGTGGTTGACATTTTAATGATGTTGACTTTACCAATCCATGAACATGGTATATTCTTCCACTTGTTCATGTCTTCCTCTAGCTCTTTTTTTTAGCATCCTAAAATTGTCCTTCATTTTCATAAAATCCTGTTGAGCCCTATCCATTCCCTGACATAAATTTCCATTCTATTAGCCATCCTCACCCCCTGAATAGCTTCTCCTCCTATTTGAAATAAACATTTTGTTGTGAACATTTTCATCTACATATCTACCTTCACCCCAAACACTCTTCTTCCTTACATGAACTGAGGCCTGGTTTAGCCACGGTGCCTTCCTTTTCTTTGCAGCCTTCCCACATCACAGGGCTTGAAATAAATCCCTTTTCATGTGAAATACTAATACAATATCCCTAGTTCTTACTACCTAAGTGGTGGATCTTACCAGTATTTTTAGTAGCAAAAGTGTAGGAACAATTTGGTTCAAATCATCATTTTAAGCAGATTAAATCATCTCCCATTGGTATAAATCAGGAGTGGGGACCATCTGGCCCGCATGCCAAATAAGGCCCTTGAAATCATTTGGTCTGGCCCTGCCAAAGCATTAGTGGTGAGTTAATGAAATGTTTGACCAAATATGGCAGGCTCATTTTTTAAGTTCAACATTTTGTATGGCCTACGAATAATGTTATAAATATCCAAATGGCCCTTGGCAGATAAAATGTTCCCTACCCCTGGCATCAATAACTTTGCTTCAGCAAGGGAAATAGATGATTGATCACACAAAACCTTTGGCATTTGATCATGTGCTCATTATCTTAAATGTTAGTATTTTACATAAAGCAAATGAGTTCTTTCACTAGATATTTCTCCTTGGTAAAGATAATAATGTGCACCTTAGTAACCTATAAATCCATAGTAAAGAGAGTTATTTACTTTGTTTCATTTTTCTTTTTTTTTTTTTTTGGAAAATACAGGGTGTCCCAAAAAATGTATACACACTTTGAATGATTTTTAATTCCAATGGGTTAAATCTTAAAAGAAACATCAATTGAGCTATCAGCTGTGAAACTGTATGGACATTTCTGGGGTACCCCACAGTTTGTATCTCCCAATATACCTTTGCCCAACATCAATCATGTGTGGGATCTGAAGTTTTGACACATAAAATGTGCACAGTAATTGAAATAAAAACAAATTGCATCCTTCTGTTTCTATGAGACTACCTTTCCCTTTTCAAAGTCTGTTATGATCACAAGGAGAGGAAGAGAGGAACCATTGGGGAAAACTGTAAATCTTGAAATGGGTAAAAAAAATATCACTGAATATTTGGCTAGAACACCTTTCTGGATAATGTCTGCCTTTTATTGTTTATGAGTTATTTTGCAAATCTGTAAGTTGTATATAAAACTAACATAATGTAAATGATTCCTATCCACAGAAAATCAGGTGAACTGTGTCTGGTGGACCACGATTGATGACTGTTTGATAAATAAAATGGTGCATCTTTTTTTAATGAATATCACCATTCCTCGAGTCCTATGTATGCATGCTTCCTTGAAATCTCCTTTGAACTAGTTTTAATATTCTACTAGTTTCCTCATTAATGAATGAAATAATAAAGTATTTGATAGAATTTATTTATTTGTATGAATCCTAATTTTATCTCTTTTTAAACAAGGTATCTTTTACAAATTGGCAGTCACAAAGTAGTCATGTGGATGCAAAGTACAACGCAAGGAATATAGTCAATAATATTGTAATAACTATGTATAGTAGCAGATATGTACTTGAAATATAGAGGGAACGCTTTGTAAAGTATCTGACTGTCTAACTTGAAATACTGTATAGTTGAAACCAATATGAAATAATATTAAGTGCAAACTGTAATTGAAAAATTACAAAATAAGATTAAAAGGTATCTTTTAAAGATAAAGACTGTACATTGACTAGGGAAGGGAAGTTCTTAGAGACCCAAGAAATCTGAGCTAGGGGTACCATATTATTCTTGTTTCATCAGTGCAAAAAGGAAAGCAAAAGAGAAGTAATTTGTCTATATTTCAATAATTAGGAAGAAGCAAAACCAGAATTAACAACCTAAACATTTGGCCTCCAGAATATTTAAACCAGAGTCTCTCAATAGCATGATTGACATTTGGGGTCTAATGATTGTTGTGAGATACTGTCCTGGGCATAGTAGGATGTTTAGCAGCATCCCTAACTTCTGCCTGGTGACAAACTCCCCTCTGTCCCGTGCTATGACAGCAAAAATATCTGAAGACATGGCCAAATGTCTCTTGGAGGGAAAAGTACCCCTTAATGAGAACCACTGATCTATAATCTCTCATACAAACTAGCAAAATAAAATCCTTGACATCTTAATAAATATTGTGAAACAGAAGTAAACGTTTTAATGCCTATGAAAAGAGATGAATTAATCAACAGGTTGATTGACTGGCAAAAGGCCTACTACACAGTGATTACCTTATGGCTGACTGTATCTCATCAGCAGGGAGTGTGTAGTTTCTCGTAGGATCCGTAACCACAAACCAGAATGACACCCTCCGGGTTACATTGCAAAGCAAGACGTGGGAGATTCTGCACACGATGGGGAGAAAAACAACAACACTGTAAGCAAATTACGCCACACTTCATTGGACTATCCACTCTGGTGTCATCTTCAGAGATGTCTTAGCTACTGATGAAAAGTAACGTCTACCATTATGAAGAGAGGTATTATTGGGAATAAAATTACGTAGGAAATCTCTTTTGTTTCAAAATCATATACTTGAGGACCATTCCTTAAATAAGGACTCTACCAAAAAATAAAATCAAGGAGAATTATTTAGTAGAGAGCTTTGGAGACCTCACTCTCCATCACCTGTTAGCTGGCAGCACCCCAGCCTTCTAAACACTGGGCCTCTGAACCACTGAAGCTTCTCAGATCCAGATGAATCCATTGCCCAGTCTTGATCCAATAGTTGCTCTAATGGACACTATATTTTTATTGTTTAAAGTGTTACAAATAGTAGTACCTATGTCTCCTTTTTCCCCCCACTGATCTCCCCTGCCCTGGCCTCCCCTATCCCCCAGCACATGCCCTCACCTGCCCCCCTCAGTGTCTTGTATCCATTGGTTATGCTTTTATGCGTGCATACAAGTCCTTCGGTTGATCTCTTGCAGCACCCCCCACACACACACAACCTCCCCTGCCTTCCTGCTGTAGTTTGATGGCCACTATTTTTGTGCCTCTCCCACTCCAGTATTGGGGCTGGACCAATAACAGACCTGCAAACTGAAGTGCTATGATCAGTTGACCATAAAGCTTTGAACACTGTTTCTGCAGTTACCTGCTTTCCAACTGTAAATTGGAAAGGTGCTTCCCTCTATTCCTACACATGTATCCTGCCACCCAAGGGCACCCTGACCCCTGTGCCAAGGAGACAGTACTGAGGCCTCTCAGCCAATGCAAGAAAGGAAAAAAAGAAGTTTGACAGACAACTCTAATTGGGGACCCAGACACCAAGAGGAGGCCTCGCCTAGAGCACAAGCCATTGGCCTTCAAGCCCGTATGGAGAAACAGTTTTCTCTGTGCCCAGGCCTGAGACTCTGCTCCTGGTGCAATAGGTTGACAGGAAGAGTCCATTTGTAAAGCCAACAGCAGGACACCCAGGAAAAAACACACATGGTGTCAAAATAAGCCAAAGGAAAATCATTTAGGCAAAAATAAAAAGAATCCCAAGTCTATTTTGCAGAGAGGATCCCTTTGTTAACTTTTGGTCGAGAATGTGTTTGTGTGTTTGCAGAGAACAACTCCAAGACCATGTGGGTTCCTGCGACAGTGAGGAACTGACGGGTCTGTTCCAGTCACGAGGATGGTCCAGAGATGGGGGACGCTGACGACACCTTGCCATGCTAGCAGTCGGCAGCTGTGCGGGGCTGCAGGCGGCCCAGGAGCATACCAGAGAGGATGGATCTTGCATTGCCACGATATGTCCACCATCTGGATACCATTGCTGACATGTACACATGAAGAACTATTTGACATTGAAACTGGTTCTCAGAACAGTTGGACATTGAAACTGACACTCAAATATGTTTTGTTCTTATACATTTATTTCTAGTATGCAGAGGCAAGATATTTTTGAAGAAAAGAAACAGGGGAGAGTGATTGATATAGAGGCAGGGTGGCCTTGAACAGGCTGTCAAGCTACAGGGGGAAGGCTGGGGTGGATGGGAGGCGGATGCTGGGGGAGATCAACCAAAGGACTTGTATGCATGCATATGAGCATAACCAATGAATGAAAGACTCTGGGGTGGGGAGGGGGCAGCTAGGGACATGTGCTGGGGGGTAGGGGAGGCTGGGGGAAAGATAATGAGGGGGGAAAGGAAAACATATGTACTACTATTAAATATAAGTTATACTGCAAAAAAATCAATTTAAAATATTTTTTTAAAAAGAAAGGAAGACATCACTACCCTCCCTAAGCCTTTCCTGTCTTCCTCCACCCTGATGCAAGGACACCCCCGGCACAGGTCACAGTCACGGCTGGGGACTGAGAGAGAACTGGAAGCGTGTGGTCATGCTGGTGTCCTATTACCGGAGGCCCTGCCACCACCAACTCCTAAAATTCAACCCCCAGTTCTTTCACCCTGGCGGGTACTACTCTGGCCCTGCATGAGTCAAGGAGACTGACTACCGGATCACCCACCACCATCCCAGCTGGCAGGTCTGCCATGCCCCAGGCCCCTACCCGCCCACCCCGCCTGCCTTTTCCTAGGAACATACTAACGAGGAAGGCATTTTTCGCCCCTGCTTGTCCAGTGTGCATACTAAAAAGTTTGTTCTTATTTTAAACATTAAGTATAGGCATCGTTATTATCTTGGAGATTGTCATAGTCTTTCAAAGATTCATACAATAGGATTCTTCCACACCAGTTTCTCCAGCTTGGCACTGGAACATTTGGGGCCAGACAATCCCCTCTTGCTTGTTGGGTGCTGTCCTCTGTACTGCAGGGTTTCAACAGAGTCCCGGGTCTCTAACCTCTAGGTGCCGGCAGCATACCCACATGGTGAAAATGTCATTGCCAAATATTCCAGGATGTGGGGAGGCTTGGAAGGAGGGGTGTGTGTGTGTGTGTGTGTGTGTGTGTGTGTGTGTGTGTGTGTGTATGAGAGAGAGACAGAGAGAGAGAGAGAGAGAGAGAAAGAGAGAGAGAGGCAGAGAGAGAGAGAGAGAGAGAGAGAGAGAGAGAGAGAGAGACAGAAAGACAGAGACAGAGAGTCGCCCTAGTGGAGAATCCCTGAGAGACAGTGCCCTCTACCGGCAGGAACTGTTAAGCTTGTTCTCCCAAAATGTGTGAGTTTAAAACATGTTCAAAATACAGAGAGAGGAACAAAATTAAGTGCATGCTTAGCAAAAGTATTGTCCCCGGTTTTGTAGAATGCTGTAGCATGGGAATTATTCATGGTTTTGCCCTTGTTTTTTTTAATATATTTTATTGATTTTTTACAGAGCGGAAGGGAGAGGGATAGAAAGTCAGAAGAAACATTGATGAGAGAGAGACATTAATCAGCTGCCTCTTGCACGCCCCCTGCTGGGGATGTGCCTGCAGCCAAGGTCCATGCCCTTGCCGGAATCGAACCTGGGACCCTTCAGTCCGCAGTCCGACGCTCTATCCACTGAGCCAAACCAGTCTCGGCAGTTTTGCCCTTATTAATAATAATCAGACAATGTAAAGATTTTTTTAAATGAGCTACTCATTTAAGCTCTTCAGGTTGCTAAAAATTAAAAAGTAAGATAGCAGCAAATGCTGGTAAAGACACAGAGAACTGGAATCCCAGACAGTGCAGGGGGGGGGTGTCCTTGGGTTCAGCCATTCTGGAAGTGTTTCCTAGAACAGAGTGCAGCTACCAGCAGTAGAGAGAGAAGGGGCCAGCAGTAGAGAGGGGGGGGGAGGGAGGGGGGAGGGAGGGACGGAGGGACGGAGGGAGGGAGATCAGTGAGACAGTTCTCTGTCAAACTCTGTCAGAACAACCTCAATGTCCATCAGGAGGGGAATGGATCATGTAAATCTGGTCCGTGCTATCAAGCGAGTCCACAGATTCAAAGAAAGAAGAGCCCAGGGCATCTGGACTATTGAGCCAGATAATTCTGTGTCGGGAGCTGAGCTGTGCATTGCAGGATGTTTAGCAGCACCCCTGGCCTCTCTCAAGTAGCTGTCATTAGGCCCTTTTCACTAGTGACAATCAAAAACGTCTCCAGCCATTGCCAAACGTCTCCTGAAGGACAAAGCTCACCTCCAGTGGAAAGCTACTGAACTGGAGCTACACTTTTACAAATAAAAGGACAAATCTCAAAAATCCACTTATTGAATGAAAAAGGTAGGAGGTGTAAGTAATGTTATATGTAGCACATAGCATTTTTGTAAATTAAACAAACACCAAGTAATGCTGCTGGCAGACGAGGAGGCCAGGAGCCCAGGAAGTGGTCATTTGAACACTTGCCTGTGATGGTCTTTCCACGTAAATCTCTAAATACTGCTCAAACATGAATTTTGTGGTATTTGCCTTTAGAGGCAGAAACTAGGTTTATTCTCCCTTGGAGCTTGATTTCTAAAGGGCGGAGACAGAAGAGAACCAGGTAAATAAATGTACGCGCTGCCAGGTGGGAGGAGGGCTGTAAGAAAAATAAATCAGGAAGAGGCATGCGTGCACTCCATCAGTTCTTCCCTGTGTCCCCTCACCATGGAGCTGCACTGTCTCTTACTATGAATTCAAGTTATGTATTCGGTATTTCTTTGGGGTGCCAACTCATGCTTTAATACAGCACCTTGGCAAATAAAGTAAAAACATTTGAAATAAGAATTTCCAAAAGATTAAAATGACGACTCACAGAGTAAATCCAACATTTGCAACGAAGACAGTTACTGTTGGATACAAAACAAACCTGGGACTGAAACTCTACAAATGGCGCTTCTCTTTCGAAGATTACTTCCTGTCATTGGCTAGACTTTTCACTCTACGTGCCTAGAAAGGGCTTGAGATCTTAGCGTGTCAATGAGATCACTGCTGGCATTTTGGGTAGGAAATTCCTCATTATGTGGCAATGTCCTCACATGGGTACCAAAATGGTTGTCTCTCACCCCCACCCTCTAAATGCCACAACAATGTCCAGGAATACATATAACCCAACAGCCGAAACCGGTTTGGCTCAGTGGATGGAACGTCGGCCTGCGGACTGAAGGGTCCCAGGTTGGATTCTGGTCAAGGGCATGTACCTTGGCTGCGGGCACATCCCCAGTGGGGGGTGTGCAAGAGGCAGCTGATCGATGTTTCTCTCTCACCGATGTTTCTGGCTTTCTCTCCCTTCGTTCTCCCTTCCTCTCTGTAAAAAAATCAGTAAAATATATTTTTTTAAAAAGATATAACCCAACAACACACCATTTCTATATGCAACCTTGACATGCTACATGGCTGGAATCAGTACTACACCCAGGTGAAAAACACTTAAAAATCTCTTCGGACAAGTCAAGGTCATGAAAAACAAGGGAAGATGGAGAAACTCTTAGATTGGGCCAGCCTAAAGAGGAATAGATTCTAGAACAGAAACAGGACATTAGTCTAAAAGGGGGAAATCTGAAAAATGCCACAGCTTAATAACATAGAGCCAATGTTAGCTTCTTAATTTTGATATATCTATCACAGTTATTTAACACTGGAGGCCCGGTGCACAAAATTCACATACGGGTAGGGTCCCTAGGCCTGCCAGTGATCGATCGGGAAGCCTTCCAACTGATGGCTGGGGCTTTTCTTCATTCTGCACTGCCCCCTGGTGGTCAATGCACGTCACAACGAGCAATCAAACTCCTGGTGTCCCAGTCAAACTCCCAAGAGGATACTGCATATTAGCCTTTTGTATATATAGATAATAACATTAGGAAAATGGATGAAGGGTCTACAGTAGAAATTCTGAACTTCAGTGCTACTGCATTTTAGGCTGGCTAATTCTTGGTGAGAAGTCGTCTATTCTTTTGAAGGATTTTTGCAGCATGCCTAGGCTCTACATACCAGATGCCAAGAACACTTATCAAATTGTGAAAAACAAAATGCCTCCAGACATTTCCAAATATACTCAGGAGCAGTGGAGGACCAAAATAGCCTCAGGTTGAAGACTATTGGGACACAGAATCTTCCTGCATTACCTCTGCAACTCTCTTATAAATATACCCTTTTTCACATTAAATACAAACAACATATACAAATACAGGGGCAAAGTAGTTATTTTTAAAGTCCTCAAGGCACGTTAAAATGCTATACAAGAATAAAATAAGGCAATGGATTAATAATAGTCCTTACCTGCTTCATGGATAAAGCGATAACAGATACACATGTACTTAGAAAATCAGGAAGAGCTGTGTTCAAATGCAAGATAATGGCATCTGACAGCATAAGCGTGCTTTTAATACTTACGCAAAATTTTAAAAATGTGTTCTGTTGTACATTAAATTTCATCGAGTATTTATTAGTATGCCCCTCCCCCCACTGTACTAGTGTCTTAGGAAGCACAATTTCCATAATTTACCCAAGACTGATACTACCAAAAAAAGGCAATACTTTTAGCTGCATATGGTCTTCTTCAACAGAATACTAAGTAGCCCTCCTGCATGGCGCCTCCTTGAAGAATACTAAGACTAAGACATTAAACAAAAAAAAGTCAAGTGTGGGGAGCCCTGGACTGAAGGTGATTCTCCAAGAATTGGCTGCATTGCCATTTCTCATCAATGGCGCCAGACAGGGCCAACTGCATCCAAGAGGTCTAAGAATGGGGCTCTTGTTTCTGGAAATCAAAAGGACTAAATAGGCGCTGGGATGCTGTTTTACAAGCACAAGACTGTTAATCCCCTTACCATGGATACCACAGCACGTTGTTCCTTTCTCAGATCACATGACTTTTCCTTGAATAGGCTGAGGAGGAGACCCATTTTGTGCCCTACACCGTTAACTCAGAAAATGCCATGCCTGAGTTAGACATCTGCCGCTCTTGCTGAAAATGACAGATTATCTTAAAAGCCAATATTTGCGTAAAATTTTAAATTTAGATTATATTTTCCATAGAAATGATTTTCAACATTTCAAAGTTCCTGGTTGTCATCTTCGATCAAAGTCCCAACAAAACTTCAAGTAACCTGGAATAATGAAATCAGAATTTTCTATCATTTTAGATTTTTCTATCCATCTTCCATTCTACTATTACAAAAATCAAAAAAAAGAGAAAACTACTTGATATCAAGGATTGTAACAAAATACTATGAGCAGTAGGATGAGGGTGGGCTATAAGGGTTAAGTGGGAGAAAAAGGAGGGCATAGGTAATACTTGCAACAATAAGAATTAAAAAAAAAACATTTGTCAGGCCGAAACCGGTTTGGCTCAGTGGTAGAGCGTTGGCCTTTGGACTGAAAGGTCCCAGGTTTGATTCTGGTCAAGGGCATGTACCTTGGTTGCGGGCACATCCCCAGCAGGGGGTGTGCAGGAGGCAGCTGATCGATGTTTCTCATCAATGTTTCTGGCTTTCTATCCCTCTCCCTTCCTCTCTGTAAAAAATCAATAAAATATATTTTTTTAAAAAGTAAAGCTATTAAAATTGTACTAAAGCCTTTAAGAAAATAAACAAGGTACTATGATATAGATACCAGCAAACGTATACAAATTTAAGTTATTTTCAAAATGAGTATTATGGACTTATTTGCCCCCCTCCCTCCAAATTCATATCTTGAAGTCCAAACCCCAAATATAACTGTATTCGGAGATAGGGCCTATAGAAGATCATTATGGCTAAAGTAGGTCACAGGTGGATCCCTAATATAGGATTAGTGTCCTCATAAGAAAAGATACCAAAGCCCTAACTGGTTTGGCTCAGTGGGTAGAGCGTCAGCCTGTGGACGGAAGGGTCCCGGGTTCGATTTGGGTCAAGGGCATGTACCTGGGTTGCGGGCACATCCCCAGCAGGGGGTGTGCAGGAGGCAGCTGATCGATGTTTCTCTCTCCTCAATGTTTCTAACGCTCTAACCCTCTCTCTTGCTCTCTGTAAAAAATAAAAACAAAAATCAATAAAATATATTTTAAAGAAAGAAAGAAAAGATACCAGAGAGCTCAATCTTTCCCCTTCCACTTCCCCTTTACTGAAGAGGTCACGTGAGCACACAATGATCTGGTGCACCTGCAAGCCAAAAGAAGACCCTCAGAATGAACCCTACCTGGGCAGCACCTTCAATTTGGACTTTCCGACCTACAGAGCCTGAGGAATGAAGTCCTGCTGTGTAAGCCACCCAGCGTGTGCTATTTTGTTACAGGAGCCGCGCTGACTAATACAATGAGAGCAGAGCTCTTGTTTTTTTATGTTTCAATTCCCTTACTTCTGATCTTCATTTTTTAACTCCTTTATTCATTCAGGTATTACACAGGTGTCCTTATCTCTCCAGTGGAAGCAGAGTTCTTATCTGTGCTATCTATCTATTCATTAGCAAGAGAAACACGTATACAACAGAAACGCAGAAAGCTTTTGTAAAAGTTAAACAAAAAATGCGGTCCCCTTCAAAAGAGATTGATAATTTTTGTTTTCAAAATCAAGTTTTACACCATTACACGCTCACAAGTAATCCTGCAAGTCATCGATGGAGATTTCCCCCTGGTTACTTACTCTGTCGTTTCTCTGTTGGGAACCTTCCTCATGGAGAAAGCCACCAACGCTTTAAAGAGATATTCTTCATTGGTGTCCCAGGCGTACTGAAGAGAAGTAAAACAGAAATGAAAAGGGAAGAGGCAGGAGGTAAAATACAGTGCAGTGGACTGCCCTGGCCTGTGTTGCTAAGTGGTTAGACTGGGTTGGAGGTTCGATCCCCGCCCCCAGTCAGGGTGTGTACGAGAGACAACCAATCAATGTGTTTCTCTCACATCACATGGACGTTTCTCTTCCTCCCTCCTTCCTCCCCTCTCTTCCCCTCTCTCTGAAAAGCAATGGAAAAAATATCCTCAGGTGAGGATTAACAGCAACAAAAATGGTGCACTGGATTATGCTAGAGCGTATCACCATAATGTTCAGGATAGAATTTCTTGTACATTCTATCATTCCAAGTGTGGCATGTTTTCCATTGCGTTATCTTCTTCAGATCTGCAGTAGTAATAGCCAACAAATAGGACATTTGGACATCTCATAATGTACAAATACAGTCAGTTCCCTTCCTCCTTTCTTCTTTCCCACAGAACCTGACTCCCCCTCTCAGCTTCCTTCCTTTATAAGCATCGGTACTCGTTTTCTTAGCTTGAAACCTGCGTGTATGCGCATGTGATGGGCTGAATTGGGCCGCCGCCCCCAGAGAAACATTAATTTTTATGTCCTATCCTAGTACCTCAGAGTGTAATCATATTTGGAGATTGTATCTTTATGAAGGTGATTAGGTTAAAATTAGATCAATAAAGTAGGCCCTAATCCAATATGGCTGGTGTACTTACAAGAAGAGGAAATTTGGACACACACACACACACACACACACACACACGCACATGCACACACTGAAAGAAGACATGTGAAGATATAGGGAGAGGACAACCATCTGCAAGCTAAGAAGAGAGGCCTGGAATTACTCCATCCCTCACAGAACTCAGAAGGAACCAACCCTGATGACATCTTGTCTTGGTTTCTAGCCTCCAGAACTGAAAGAACATAAACTGCTGTGTTTAAGTGGCCCAGGCTTTGTTACAGCGGCACTAGGAAGCTAATGCAGCCTACCTCATGATACAGTGAGCGACCAAGGATTGCTGGAGAACATCACAAGACAGGGTTTGTTGGTTACTCTAAACCCATGGTGACCGACTCCCACACTGCCTTAGGTTTCCCCACCAGTCTTCTCTCTCTCGTGGTTCACAATGACTATCCCAAGCCCTCTTCAGGCGCCACAAATCTCAGTGCTATCCCTCACATCTCACTAGATGCTCTTGTTTCATAATTTACAGAGACATCGCAAGTTATCAACGTCAAGTCCCCCAGCCTCCTGTCACCAAATACAAAACTTCCTCCAGAGACACACATTCTACTCATATCCTCTCGATGGGTGGATGTGGCATTTCTCCTCCTGTCCGTGGCTGTTCCGCCCACCCCTATTAGGACCGCTTCCCTTCTGCCCTTCTCCGGCTCTAAACAACATGTTTCCCCTCCTGTTGTTCAGTGCTGACTTGAGCCCATCACCTGACCTTTGTAAAGATATATATTTTATTGATTTTTACAGAGAGGAAGGGAGAGGGATAGAAAGTCAGAAACATCGATCAGCTGCCTCTTGCACACCCCCTACTGGAGAGGTTCTTAGGGGATGTGCCCATAGGGGATGTACCCGAAACCGAGGCACATGCCCCTGACCGGAATCGAACTTGGGACCCCTCATTCCGCAGGCTGACGCTCCATCCACTGAGCCAAACCGGTTTGGGCCTATCATTTGACTTTTAACCACACTCAAGTCTTTCCCACTAAAACAACAGCAAAACCAAATCACTTTGCTCAGTCTTCCTTCTTCCACATATTTAAGTCTCTCTCGGTCCTTCACAGCCAAAATACTTGAAGGAGTTGTCCATACTTCTCTCATTATATGTTCAATGACCACTTCTTCTTAAACCTCTTCATTACCTGCCTTCTAGTTCTGCCACTCTAAAAACACAGCTCTCTCTAAAGTTACCAGTTAGCTCCACAAGCATTCTTCATTCTCATCTTGCTTGGCCTCTCCACAGCATTTGCTGCTCTTGAAAACTCCCTTCATCTTGAAGCACTCTCTTCCCAATTGTGATACAAGAGTGTATTCGTTTTCCTCTTGCCCCCTTTGCAGACTCACTGTCTTCCTCAAGGACTTCACGTTTTAGAGAAACTCAAAGCTCTCGCTCCTCTTGGACCTCTGTACTTTTCTCCTGGGCATTGTCATTAACTCCAGCTTTCCATTTTCATCTTAGAGCAAATGACTCAGGAACGTATATCTCAAGCCAGCTCTGTCCTTGCCTGTTTATCAATAATAGCTCAAACCACAAGTTCAAAATTAAAGTCTGTTATTGTCTTTTCTTGGTTGCCTAACTCATAAATAGGACATCACCTATCCAGTTGCATAATTAGAAACAAAAGCTTCATCCTTAACTCCTGGTCCCTTCCTTGTCATACCATCCCTATGGCTCTCGAATCCCTTCACTACTCGCTCCACCAACACACTGTATTTCAAATGAACATCACCTCCCACCTCTGCTATGCCAATCACCCCCCAGTTGGTGCCGCCTTTCTACCCTAGTGCCCTCCACTCTGTCTTCCACACTATTGTTAAACTGTCTTCCAAACACAAATTCTATCATGACATTAAAGATAATATCAAAACTCCCGAACACAGCCCTAGCCGGTTTGGCTCAGTGGATAGAGCGTCGGCCTGTGGACTAAAGGGTCCCAGGTTTGATTCCGGTCAAGGGCATGTACCTTGATTGTGGGCAAATACCCAGTAGGGGGTGTGCAGGAGGCAGCTGATCGATGTTTTTCTCTCACTGATGTTTCTAACTCTCTATCCTGCTCCCTTCCTCTCTGTAAAAAAAAAAAATCAATAAAACGTATTAAAAAACAACAACTTCCAAACACAGTCCACATATTCTTTGGCCTGACGCCTCCTTTCTCTCTAAGCTCATCATGTGCCACGCTCCCCCTCCCTGCTCCACTTCCAGACAACTCAAGTCTTCCTTCAACCCTTCACCCTCACCAAGAGTTCCTTCGTGAAGAATCCTTTGCACATGCTGTTTCCTCTGCCCCCTTTCCTTTCATCCCTTAGTTCACTTCTACTCATGCTTCAGACCTCACAACAAACGCCAGGTATGGAGGCCCACGCAGAAGCCAAAAACCCACTTGTACTTCTCCTTCCTGTAATATTTGTCCAGACTGCACATTAGCATTTGGCCCACTGACTACTTAATGGACAACCAGTTCTCCGAATTACTGTACTTCCACAAGGTCAGGGACAAGTCTGATTTCAGCTGCTCTGCATCCCTAGAACCCAGCATGGTGCCCGCTCTCGGAGGATCCTGGGAGAAACAGTGTATAGCACTGGGAGAGAGAGTGCATCCTGCAGCCAGACTTGTCTGGGTTCCATCTTGCCTCTGCCACCTGCTGACTGGAGATCTTGAGCAGATCATTTCACTTCTTTGCACATCTCATCCATTTGACGAGAATAGGAATGCCTGTACTACATTCCTCAAAGGGTTATTGTGACAGCTACGTGAGCGGATGTGAGCAAAGTGCTCTCGAAGGGGCCTAGCTAGAAAGTAAACTAGGTTCTCAATAACTGTTGGCTGCCACAATGATTACTCATTGGGTGAGTAAAATAAAACACAGCCTCTAAACAGAATACCTCTAAGTTTCTTCAGCGGTTCTCTGCTGTTTACAGCCTAAGCATCTTAATATCATCTTCCATTGGGAAAAATGTTCACAGACCATACTGGAAAGTTGAAACTAAAATTACAAAACGCCATCTTATTAGAGTATCGAATTGTGCAAAATACCATCTTATCAATTCGATACTCAGTAAAGAGTATCGAATTGATAAGATGGTGTTTTGTAATCTCTGGTGAACTCATGAGCACCATAAGCATTAAGTTTCAATGTTATAACAATACATTTCATGTGATTAATTTGATATTTAGGAAGAATTAAGGAAACTTCAAGTTAGAACGTGAAAATTTTGTGCTACGAAAACTCTTATGCGGATGAAATAGGCCCTCTTTTCAATGTCTACAAAACTGAGGCTAACAGCATTCAAATGACCACAATAGTGAAGCATAGAACCCGACTAAGACTTAACTACCAGATTCAGGCCGCTTTGCTGCACTAGGCTGGGCTGAAATGTGCAAGGGTACAAAATGGTTTTTGTATAATACAAACCTTCACATACTGTCTAGCATAAACCATATAAAAAGTACTTGAGGCAAAATCACTTTATTAACAATTTCTATTTTACTATATTTTTCATTGTAAGAAAATACTGGATTTGAGGTCTTGAGAAACAATCTATACAACTCTAAAATAACCAGGCTCTTTATTAGAGGAGGCACAATGTCATCAGCACACAAAATTTAAAATGAACACGCAGGTTCTCCACTTACTGCTTCATCTCCCAGAGCCGTTCTGATACTAAGTCTCACTTTGAAAGCATTTTCTGCATCTGCCGGAAAGAAAAAAAAGAGCGGGGTATGATCAAATCTGCCCAAACTGAGCCCGACAGATCCTAATATCGAATGCACATCAAATCAGCGGAACACAGGACTGCAAATAAGCTGCTCTCCCAACTCCTGAAAGTTGAACTGTAACCCCCTCAGATGGTTTAAATATTTCTTTCGAACTCAGAAGACAGCTCAACTTTCAAGCCACGACATGTCTATAGATTTTGAAGAGTCTGGGAAGTGTTTCGATCAAAGACTTACCCCACATGAAAAACTATTCGTCTCCCTTTTGGTCTCATGGCTACATACCTGGTTGACAGAGTTCGCCATGAATAGCGGGCACCAGAGAAAAGAGCAGCCACAGCATTCTTCCAGAGAGGAAAACACCAGACAAACCGAGGGGGGAATAATCCACCCGCCACTTAAAGCGGCCTTAGCCATTCTGTGACCCGGATTAGAATCACAGGAACAGGCAAGCCAGCAGCGGGCAGGTTTAATGATTAATCCCCATCACTTGGGTTAATACTTTGACAGAAGCAGCCCATCTCCTGTCAGTTATTTACGAAAACCTGTTTGGAAAACAGGTTAGCTGTGCTTTGCAAACTCTAGCTTGAAAGAATGTTTCCCCTGCTGACTCAGAGTCAGGATTCTCCTCCCCACCCCTCCCCTTTGTTGTCCGGTTCAGCGCAGGATGGAGAGAACTGAGTCCTCAGTGGAGGCCTCTCCTGGTGAGGCCTTCCCCTCTTCTCAGGCCGAGGCAGCTCTCAGGCTGACAGATAAGCTCTCTTCATTTGGGGAGCTGACAGCCCGCCCTCCTTTGTATCTCTGGTGAACAAAGGCTTTGCAACAAGGGCCTTACCTGACTCACACTTCTGCAGGTAAACATCCTGGCCCAGCTTCCAATTCAAAGGGAATGGTTTGGGGCAGCCCGAGGGGGTGGCAGCTGTGAAAAACCACAGCGGATGGCACAGCAGCGCTGTCCAATGGAACACTGTGCTGATGGCAATGCTCTGTAGCTGCCCTCACAAAGCGGGAGCCAGTAGACATGGGTGACTGCTGGGCACTTGAAATGGGGCTGGTGCTGCTGGGAAAGCAATTCAAGATTAAATTAAGTAGCCACACAGTGAGGAACTGACGGGTCTGTTCCAGTCACGAGGACGGTCCAGAGATGGGGGACGCTGACGACACCTTGCCATGCTAGCAGTCGGCAGCTGTGCATGGCTGCAGGCGGCCAGGACCAAACCAGAGAGGATGGATCTTGCATTGCCATGATGTGTCCACCATCTGGATACCATTGCTGACATGTACACATAAGGAACTATTTGACATTGAAACTGGTTCTCAGAACAACTGGACATTGAAACTGAGACTCAAACATTTTTTGTTCTTATACATTTATTTCTAGTATGCAGAGGCAAGATGTTTTGGAAGAAAAGAAACAGGGGAGAGTGATTGATATAGAGGCAGGGAGGCACTGAACAGGCTGTCAAGCTACAGGGGGAAGGCTGGGGAGGATGGGGGATGGATGCTGGGGGAGATCAACTGAAGGACTTGTATGCATGCATATGAGCATCACCAATGAATGAAAGACACTGGGGTGAGGAAGGAGGCAGGTGGGGACAGGTGCTGGGGGGTAGGGGAGGCTGGGGGGAGGATAATAGGGGAGAAAGGAAAACATATGCACTACTATTAAATCTAAGTTATACTGCAAAAAATTTTTTAAATTAATTAATAAAAAAAGAAATATAAAAAAAATTAAGAAGCCACATGTGGCTGGTGAGCACATGGTCAATGATGCTATAGAGCAGTTAATAGTCAGGAGCTGTCCATCACAAACTAGGTCTGCTGGGTTCTTTCTTGAATCCTCCAAAGAGCACCTCACTGGTGGGTTGTTATAAATGTCTCACCGTGAGGAAATCAAGGCTCTGGTGTTCAAGGCATCGGTGGCAATGGGAGGAGTGAATAGGTATCGCTTGAACCCTTCTCCACCACACTGGACTGCACTGCATCTCAGGTCATCATTGGTAAAAACTGAAATTGCATCAAAACTTCAGAGATGCTCTGAGTAAGATAAAGAATGGACAAGACTCCTTCCCTCATGGGCACTCCATAGAGGCCAACAAAAGCCCCCACAGAGGGTTGATCAATGTCAGGGTTTTCCCCTCTTCATGCATTTGGCCCCCAAATTTGACCTTGTCGCTTGAAAACCATTGTTGTGGAGAGGAGGTAAGTGAATGACCACTGGAGCCCAGACCAAATTAAAATTTAGGGAGCCTTAATTTATTAGCTGGCCCGATGACTGCTCTGCCATCCTCCATGCAGGGAGACCAGAGAGCAGCCTTGACCCTTTGTGCAAAACCTCTTTTAAGCACATTAACCACATCCTGTTTTTGCACAACAAGCAACCCAAGATAAAACAGTATTTCCTAAGCTACATCAGGATCATGCCATTGATGACCATGCCACCCACAGGGTCATCCTGTTCTTCGGAAAGCTGACAGTGTTCTGTCTTACAAGGCCTACGTGCTGGGAAGGGGCCATGAGACCATACCTCAAGGCCTGGTCTGATGTCAGTACTGAGAACTCTCTCTGGGGCACAGTCCACGGCCTCAGTTGTGCTCAAAAACTCCCCCTCTCTAACACCATGAGTAGGGAAATTAGGTTGGGTGACCTGGATGTTAAATAGAAAGTTTGGATTGCTAAAGCAGCAATGCAAAAATGCAAACAATGACACTTCTGCAACACTTTAAGAGTCCATATCATTTCCCTCTCCACTTAGAGTGGTATGTCCTCATCTGTGACCCATTTCTGTTCGCTAACTCCACCCGAGGAAGCTTGTTTGCCTTTCCTCCACTTGAGTTGCCATAGAACACAATCAGAGGTTAGACTAGCGGGAGAGGCGGCCAAAAGTTAACTCAGCCATTTGAGAAATTTCGCTATGAGTTAAAATGGAAATTTCCTAGAAGTAAGAATTAATATAACTAACCCCTTCAAACAAGGCCAGACTAGATCAAGTTATCTTGGCAAATGTTAGGCAAGATAAAGTCATCATAGGAAGGAAAACTCAATAGAGACTGTAACAAAGCTAATAACTGGCATCAAGGAACAAAGCCATGTTAGAGAAAGAAATCCTTTCCTTTAGCCTGAAACTTCAGAAAAGTATCAAATGCCTCTCTTTTGCTTCTACTTAATCACCTTTGTAACTAGAGTTGAAGACAGTAAAATGCTGTCTAACCCATTCATTTGAGGAAAGGACATATTTTCCCTTTTAAGTTATGATTTCTCAATGTTTGTTGTCTCATTTTAAAAACAAGAAAAAAAAAACCACAACACAAATTCTGTACAGAAAATATAGAAAAGTACAAAACACCCATAATGAACTAGTATAGATGACCAATCCTATATAATAAAAGAGAAACATGCAAATTTGACCGTACCTTCGCTCCTGATTGGCTATGCTACCAGCCAATCAGGAGCAGGGGCAGGGCCAAGTGGAGTGAGCACTGGGCCCAGGGGGTGGAGATGAAACTGCAGTGGTGATGAGCACCCAGCCCTGGGCCCTGTGAGGGGAATTGGCGGCGGCGGCGGTGGCAGCAGCAGCAGCAGCAGCAGCAGCGGTGGTGGTGGTGGTGGCGGCAGGGAGCACCCGGCCCCCGGGCACTGTGAGTGGAAGTGGCGGTGAGCGCCCTGCCCCCAGAGCCGGGTGGTCGCAAGCAGCTGGGACTGAGCTGAGCAGGGTGATGGCTGGGTGCCCAAGGCCTAATGCCTCACCAGAGGCGTTAGGCCTTGGGCAGGCTGGGGGTGAGCCATCAGTTGGACATCCCGTGAGGGCTCCCAGTATGTGAGAGGGGGCAGGTTGGCTTGAGGGACCACCCACTCCCAGTGCAGGAATTCCGTGCACCGGGCCCCTAGCATTGATATATTTTAATAGTTGATACACACCTTCCTTAACCTTGGATCTTCTTGCATGATGTTGCTGTCGCTCTGTCTCATTGTAGCAGCACTATCAGAACAGGATGATGTCATGGGAATGACATGGATCTTGTCCGTCGTCCTCACTTTAATGGGATTACTGCTCTTCCACAGCATCTGGTGAGTCACATTAAATTCGATGTGGCATAAGATAGGCATCTCCTTTCATTTCTAGTTTGCTATTTTCTTTTATCAATAATTCATGTTGAATTTTATCAACTGTCTTTTCAGCATCTCTTAATATGATTCTAGAGTTTTTACCATTTGGTGCATTATATTTAAAAAATTCCTTACATCCCTTAGATATATTCATTTTGATGATTTTTAACATGCTTCTAGACTTAAGTACTGCTTTTTCCCTAGGGTTTTTAAACTTATTTTCATAGAATAATATCATGTAGCCAATTCTTTTTTTAAATATATTTTCATTGATTTGAGAGAGAGAGAGGAAGAGAGAAATAAAGACATCAATGAGAGGGAATCACTGATTGGCTGCCTCCTGGATGCCCCATTAGGACTCAAGCCCACAACTCGGCATGCACCCTGACAAGGAGTCGAATGGTGACCTCGTGGTCCGTGGGTTGATACTCAACCACTGAGCCACACCGGCTGGGCTCAAGTGCTGACTCTTAAGGTTTATTTTTTCCTGCTTTTATATTGTCATCTGGAAAATGTTACAGAAAGATTTCGAACTTTGTCTATGCTTACAAATACTTAAAAAGAAAAAAATACAAAATTCAGAGTTGAAGAATGTGGGCCATTCCTATTTTGGAGGAAGAGTTATATCAAAAGTTTCACTTCTTGTATTGCCATTTATTATAGGTTTCATGTTTCTTTCTGAGTCCATTTTGGCTATTGACAATTTCCAAAAAACAAAAAAAAAAGTCATTCATTTTATTAAGATTTTCCTCTATTCTCATGGACTTCATATATATTTGCCATTAAAAAATTTACATTCATTGCTTATATTCCCTTCATATTTTCTGGTGTGTATTTTTTTCTCATTTTCCCAATATCTTGCCAGAGGTTTATCTAGTTTTGTTGTTTAATTAAAGAATAAGATGTTGAATTTAATTTTCAATTCTTTTTTTTTCTGCTTTGTGATTCATCAGTCTTACTTACATTCATTAAGTCCTTACCCCTGTTGTCATTATACTGGCGTTCTTGTTCTTTTTGTAACTCTTGAGCTGGTTAATAGGCTTATTTCTTTTTAATCGTTCTCAGTTAATAATGAAAATATCCGTGGCTATTAATTTTCCATGACATAAGAAGTACAGATGCACAGTGATCTCATCTATAGTTATAGTTTTAATTTTTCTGTATTCCATTATTTGCTTAGAAAAGTATTTGACAATTGCAAAAGAAACAGCAGCCCAAAATGAAATGATTAAAAATATCAAACTTTTGCCATTACTGGTTTGGCTCAGTGGATAGAGCGTCGGCCTGCGGACTGAAAGGCCCCAGGTTCAAATCCAGTCAAGGGCATGTACCTTGATTGCGGGGACATCCCCAGTAGGGCGTGTGCAGGAGGCAGATGATCAATGTTTCTCTCTCGTGGATGTTTCTACCTCTCTATCCCTCTCCCTTTCTCTCTGTAAAAAATCAATAAAATATATATATTTTTTAAATATATCAACTTTTGCCTGGCCTGTGTGGGTAAGTGGTTGAACATCGACCTATGAGTCAAGAGTTCATTGGTTCAATTCCTGGTCAGGACATGTGCCTGGGTTTCGGGCTCAATTCCCAATAAGGGGTGTTCGGGAGGCAGCCGATCGATGTTTCTAGCTCTCTATCCATCTCCTTTCTCTCTCTAAGAATCAATAAAAACATATGAATTTTTTTTAAATATCAACTTTCATAGGTCCTATCAGATGAATAGAAAGAGAAACTATAAGGACATTAACTTAAAATATGAAGATTCTTAAAAGGTACAGATCTCTTCAAACATGCTAAAAATGACTTAATAAAGAACTTGATAGCTCAATAAAATAGATAGAACACAGAACTAGACACTATTGTCCTTGCCTCTTAAGATACTTTTTTATACCTTTTAAAATCTTATATCTACTTAGTCTTTATTTTCATGTACAATTTTAAGTCTTAAAGCTCCTGAGAATTCATATCAAACTTGCTTCACACAATGCTCACCTCAGCAATTCCACATATTGGCTGGTGCCTAATATCTTATTAGCAGCCATGGTAATAATGATAAGTAAAGCAGTTTCAATCATTCCGAATATGTTACTACTGACGTTCTTTTTTAAAAGTTAAATCTTTATTGTTAAAAGTATTACCTATGTCCCCCGTTTCTTCCCATTGGCCTCTCCCAGTCCCCACCCCAAGCCTTACTATTGACTTTCAATGTCCCAAGCTTAGAGAACATAAATAAAAGGTTTGAGATTATTGCCAGGGGCAATAGGAAATACAGCAAATCTCTTGAGACAGGAAAAAGAAATAGATTTTTCCACGTTTTCACATACTCCACAACGGTATTGAAAAGCAGTTTGCTCAGCCCATAATTATTGATCTACTGCTCAGGAGGGTAAATTAAATATGCGATCACGTGAAAACATGTGGGTTGTTCTTTTCATTCATGTGCGATGCCTTTTAAAGATCATTAGAGCTGTAAAAGCATATGGGGACATGTATGCTCCATGTACCTTCAATAAAACAAGAGGTAGGAAGAACCAATGTTGCTTTTAAAACTTAACCCCAATTATTGTTTCATTACCCCATGCAGGTATTCATAAAACCATAACACCTAAAACTAGTAAACTGTGAAACCATTTCAAATATAACTACTCCGCACGCTGTATTGGGTTTTGAGGAAAGTATCCAGTTGTGACACATTGAAAGAAATCAAACCTTTAATACCTTTCAAAACTATTGGCTCTGCTCATTCATTTTCTAAAAGTTGTAGAATTATTCATAAATGTGACTTCTCATCATTTAAACGGAAATGAAATTGATATGCTACAAAACAGTACCAAGATTTTTATAGTAATCAGTCTAATATTTTCAGTATAATTAGGAGGTAAAAGTTATTTTTCTCTTTAAGTTTTCAGTGTTAAGGCACATGGGAAGATAAAGTATTTTCTCTATTGTGAAAAATACTATATTTTAACTCAGTGGTTGCCAATGGAAGTGGGGGTGGTGGATTTTTTTTTTTTTCTCGCAGAAGACATTTTTGGTTTTCACAAATGGGGAAGAGGTGTTACTGGTATCTGTTGGTTAAGAGGACAGGGATGCTGCTAATATCCTACAAACTTTAGAAACATCTTTTGGGCCTTTATATAGTACCTTTCTGCTCCTTATATTTGAGTTAATGGAAATAACTGACAAAAAAAAGAACAGGAGATAAAAGGGAACCAAATGTGTGTGTGTGTGTGTGTGTGTGTGTGTGTGTGTGTGTGTAAAATGAAGCATACTATGAGATTTTAACATCATTTGTTTCATGTTCTGAATTAAAATAAACTCGTTTGTTCCACATTCTGAAATTCTTATGAAAATAAACTCATTTATCTTTTCATTAAGATGGCTGATAAGGAAGAACAAATGTCTGGGTGCCGGACCCAGTCCAATGGCCCATGATTCATAAGCAGACATCTGAAACGCACTATCACTGAATGATGTTTCTACATTCCACTGCCCTTCTCCGTGTCATTTACAATGCAGTCATTTCCACGGGAAACCTTCATTAGCACCCCTGTGCCTATGTCAGAGAATCCAAACTTGAACCCGTTAAGATCTGAAGCTAGGCTGGCTTTTCAGAGTCTCCACATTACCGCCGCTGCTCCATCCTCCTCTAAGCCATTCTGCCAGCTCTTCCCTGCAGGTGGGCTACCTCCTCCCTCTGATCTTTCTGTGTTCTGTTCACACCATTTCCTTAGCTTCAAAACCTGCAGCTCCCCCCTTTTTATTTTGCAACTTTAAACATATTAGCCATTTTTACAGGCCTATCTCAATATCATTTCCTTTGAGAAAACTTTAGTTTTTGTTATAGATTTTTATTTGTTGTAAACTTGTCCAAACTACTTTTTATTCCCTCCTCCTGCGTTCTTACAGCATTTTGTTCACAGTCATACGTGCATTTATTGCTGACATGATTTACTTTTCTATCCTACAAACTTTAAGTGACTGGAGAGCAGGGGCTGTCTTTGGTTCAATTCCACATTTCTCATGCCCCTTGAATATTTGATAATTTAATAAAACTGAACTGACTTATATGAATTATAAACTGACATGCTAAGTAGCTCGAGACTGTGAAAATGAAGTACCTATGAGGTACACTGCAATTTATTTTTACATTCTTGGCCAGAAAAAATAAACAACTTCATTATCATTGATAAACAAGAAATCCTGGGCTTTGGAATATTTTTGTTTCCACTCCCATATTTTGTGCCCTTTTTAAGATGAGAAAAAAATCTGAAGGCTCATCAAATTTTGAGGGTTAATCAAAAGCCATCATCATTATGAACTTTGTCACTTTTTTTCACAGGGTAACATTTTTCTAGCTCAGAGAAAGTTAATCACTACTGTGTGGAAATAAAGATTAATTCAGACAAGCTGAGTGAATGTAATCCTGCCAACTTAATATTCCTAAGGTAGGAATTTAAGGGACATTTTCTTAAACAGGATGCATGCGTGCTTGTCTTCATGCCTCATCTTGGACATGAAGGCCAATACATTAAAATGGGTTCTGTGTAGCAAAAGCAAGACTTCACTAGCATTTCTTCCTAGATGTCTGACTGTTTCCAATATTGTGGGGTTGTTATCCAAAAAGAGTATTCTCACCCCAACCGGTGTGACTCAGTGGATAGAGCGTCAGCCTGCAGACTCAAGGGCCCCAGGTTCAATTCCGGTCAAGGGCATGTACCTTGGCTGTGGGCACATCCCCAGTAGGGGGTGTGCAGGAAGCAGCTGATTGAAGTTTCTGACTTTCTATCCCTCTCCCTTCCTCTCTATAAAAAAATCAATAAAATATATATATATTTTTTTTTTTAAAAAGAGTATTCTCAGGTAAGTCGTGATTTTTCCCCCTAGGCTAAAATTATTGCAGCCATGCTCTATAGAGTAGCATTTTCCATCCTTAATCTTCTATTTGGCCGACAGTCGCTCTGTCACCTTTCGCCCAGCCTACTGGTACTTCCTTTGCCAACCACGATAAAGAGGTGGGGGGCTACTGGGCCATGTGTCTTTTTGGTTAGATGCTCTCATTTTCATAAAAGAATCTTAAACGAACCTTGTTCTGGCTGATATACAAAATATATGAATTACTCAATATATCAAAGTTTCTGCCCTTAAGTTTGGCCAGCAGTAATGGCCTTAATCCTGCTATTGTGTGAAAGTCATCAAAAGCCTATAGAGCCCTAGCCGGTGTGGCTCAGTGGACAGAGCGTCGGCCTGTGGACTAAAAGGTCCCAGGTTTGATTCCGGTCAAGGGCATGTGCCTTGGTTGCGGGCACATCCCTAGTTGGAGGTGTGCAGGAGGCAGCTGATCAATGTTTCTCTCTCATCGATGTTTCTCTCTATCCCTCTCCCTTCCTCTCTGAAAAAAAAATCAATAAAATATAAAAAAGCCTATAGAAAAAAAATGTTGTTTTTGAGGACTGCCTAAGACATGCACGCGAGACCTCTAGTACCCCAAATTTGAAATGCCAGATAGATTGTCGCAGCCACTCATCCATCTTGCACCCACCACAGACTTTATTTTATTAGAGAACTTCTTCCTTCTGAGCATAGACGTAGTCACAAAGCTTCACAAGCAGTCGACATGGGAGTGGAAACTGGCCTGCCGCAATGGGGAGTGGTGATGTAAACGCTGCCCTGAATGAAGCCTGTGATGTCAAATGGAAAGGAACCTTGGGAGTGTCACAGAATGGACGGAATGCCTCCTGCTTCGTGATGGTGGCCACAGTTTACATTGAGAGTATCTAAAAACGCGCATCATACTGTGTTTCCTACTTAGTTCTCCGTATCATGATGAAGAATCAGGATTTGCCTTGAGACTGAAAGTCAAGAGAAACTATGCTTCTGAAAAAAACGAACGAACACAGACCTGAAGGGCATTGTGCTAAGTGAAATTAAGTCAGACAGAAAGACAAACACCACACAATGTCATTTATATGTGGAACATCAAAAAACTAACAAAAGCCAAAAACAGCAAACTCACATATGGACTGCTGGTTGCCCGAGGTGGAGTGGGGGGGGGGGGGGGTGATATGGGTGAAGAGGGTAAGAAAGTACAAATTTCCAGTTGTATAATAAGTAATGGCATGGAACATACAGCATAGCAGGTGTAATTAATAATACTGTATTATAGATTTGAAAGTTGCTGAGAGTAAATCGTAAAAGTTCTCATCCCAAGAAAAAGAATCTGTAACTACGAGTAGTGAGATAAATGTAAACGACAGCTCACTAACAGTGCGTCATTGTGTTGTATACTTGGAACTAGTATGTTATATGTAAATTCCAGTTCGATTTTTTTTAAAAGATCAGCATTTGCAAGTCCCTTTCCACCTATTAAACAAGCCCCACATGACCCCTTCCTTAACTTTCACATCAAATCTTGTTCCAGCCAAACTCAAGTGGAGGTACCTCAGGCTGTAAGCTTCTTGTGGTTTTCTTTATTTTTAAAAATATATTTTTTTATTGATGTTTTACAGAGAGGAAGGGAGAGGGACAGAGAGCTGGAAACATCGATCAGCTGCCTCCTGCAGGCCCCCTACTGGAGATGTGGCCGCAACCAAGGTACATGCCCTTGATGGGAATCGAACATGGGACCCTTCAGTCCGCAGGCCAATCCTCTATCCACTGAGTCAACCGGCCAGGGCTGGAACTCATACAGTTTAAACTAATGAATAGCTGCATGGCTAATGGGAAGTGCCCTGCCCCCCAGAGGGTGCCCCTACACAGACTTCTGGGCAGGAGACAAAAAAAAAAAAAGCTGGTAACAACCGCTTCACTTTTTTTGAGGACCCAGAATTGCAGGGAGAGATTAATGTCAGTGCAGGGGCTGTAGGCGGAGGTTGAAGTGTGGTGGTGTCTCCACCGGCACAGAGTGCCCAGGGAAGATCATCTGGAGGCCCCATCAGAAAGGGCAGGAGCATGCTTACTCTGCGCAGCTGCCTGGCGCCCAAGCTCAGACGGGGGACTGGGAGGAACACAGTTCCCGTAGGAAACCAGTCATGTTTCCCATCCGGATTCTGCTCAGAGTTGTGGAATTTGGAGCTGGAAGAAATCGGAAGAAAAATCAATTCCTAGACGAGGATCTAGGGTCCTCAGGCCTGTTCCGTTCTAGAAATGCCTCTGACTTCTAGCTCTGAGACCTGGAAGGTTTTCTCTAGAAACTCGTGGGCTCTGCCCACCCCTCCGTGGCTTCCCACGACCAGGCTGCACCAGCGGAGGGAGAGCGGGAGGGTCGAGTGGTCGGAAGGAACCAAAGATGGGTGGCCTGGGAACCCAGAAAGAGGCCAGGACTGAAACGTAGGAAAAGGCGCAGGAGTGGGATGAGCCTGGCCAATGGGTCTTGCCATGTGTCGGGGACAGAACGTGGGGATTGGCCAGGACAGAGGGGGGTGGAACGCAGGAGGGAAGAAAAGCGACCCGGAACGGAAGGGCGGAGCCTGGAACCAGGGGGGAAGGAGCGCAGGCACGGACCCATGGGCAGGGGTGTGGCCTTGGCCTAGCCCAGGCTGCGGGAGGGGTAAACTCAGGCGCAGGAATTATTAGAATTAAAAGCAGGGAAAGGGCACAAGGGACTGACGTGCATGAACACCAATAGAGACGAGGGGAAGCGGAGGACCGTACGCAAGGACGTACCCTGAACCTGAGGACGGGCCCGGTCCTCAGGGCGTAGCTTTGCTGCCCTCAGAGGCGTCGCGAAAATAGTCCCGCTAAGGAGGTTTGAACCCAAGCCGAGGGCAAGGGAGGCGTCGTGAAATTAGTCCCGCTAGGAAGTTTGAACCCAAGCGGAGGGCAGGGGCGGGACTAAGTGAGCACGCAGGCGCTCCACGGTAGAGGGCGCGTGCTCCTAGGGGGCGTGGCCAGAGCGTGGCTTAAGGCATCGTTGAGCGGAAGAGGGCGTAATGAGAATAAGCTACATGACGTACCTGGCGTGAGGGGCGTGGCGAGGCGGAAGGGGGCGTAATGAGAATAAGCGACATGACGTACATGGCGTGGGGGGCGTGGTGAGACGTGAGGGGGCGTGGCCAAGATGGTTGCCCACTGGAACCTCACCCAGGTAGCAAGTGCAGGGATTTGTGCTCAGAGCGTTTGGGTAAGGTTTCCGGGAGACGTGGAGCGCGGGCAGCAGGGGGACGTGGCCTAATAGGCAGGACAGGGACCCTCTCACATGCACGAGCACGCTCTGCGATGCATCCCGGAGCCGGGACAGCTGTTGACCTCTGGAGGATGGCCATAGTCCCGGCGGGAGTTCTCTGAACCTTGGTGGGGAGGAGGCAGGGAATCTCGCCCCTTCCTTCTCTAACCCTGCTCCTCCACTCCTAGGTGTCATTGGACAATGACACCCCCATAGACTTCTGACCATGTAAAAGTAGAACAACAACAAAAAAAGAAACGTGGGAAATAAAAATTGATACAGAGGCAAAGAAGCATGAGACAGACTGTCAAACTCCAGTGGGAAGGCAGGGGAGGTTGGGGGGCAGGGGCTGCAAGAGATCAACCCAAGGACTTGTATGCATGCACATAAGTATAACCAATGGATACAAGACACTGGGGGGGGGGGAGAGACAGGTGAGGGCATGTGCTGGGGGTTAGGGGAAACCGGAGGGAGGTCAATGGGAGAAAAAGGAAACACGTACTACTATTTATAATACTTTAAACAATAACATAATTAAAAATAAATAAAAGTAGAACAGCTGTCCCAAAGATTTTGGGTGCTAGGGGTGTGGCAGTTGCAGAAACCAAGGAGCGTGTATCTGGGTCTCACTCAGGCTTGCATTGTTGATCTTTCCCCAAAAGATTCACAGCCACCCCCAGAGCAGGTCAATAGCACAGCTGTGTCATTTAGACTACTCCGAGCCTTCTCTCCGCCTCAATTCTTCCTTCTTTCCTTTTTCTTTTGTATGTCGCCCCGGGAGCTGGAGGGGAAGAAACTACAAAATGCAAAGGTTGTTGGTGCCTATGATTCTTGGTGGCAGGAGTTAAAAATCTTTCGCCATAAGGCTCCTGGAAGCTCGTTCTCCTAATCAGTGTAAGCCCCACCCACCGTTATTTTTGTTAAGACATACGGAGAGGTATGAAGATGTGTACACCCTAATTTAGGTAGGATTTATTACCTGTCAGACGGTGGAGAACCATATCGCTTTTTGCTTTCCCTTCTTCCTTTACTTACAATCTGGGTATATCCTCTTTGCTATTTCAAAGTCTTGCTGCAATATGGCGAGAAGTCAGAAAGCTCTGGTGGGAAGCTGCCCGACAACCCTACACGGAATCTGCTCTTGCACATCCATCAGAAAGGACGCTGTTCTCAGCCTGCACTGACATCTACAGAGAACCAATGTTCATCCCATCCACTTTCCCTCCTGGGCCCTGCTAAGGAACTGCACTGTTCTCATGTTTTGTAAATGAAAGCCTTTCAGCTTTCCATGGCTTCCCTCCTTTCCTCGGAAATGGTAAACTCAGTACCAGGACTGACATTCACCTAAAGGCGAAATTCAGCAAAGGTTCCATTCCTGTGCCCTATACACACCTGCCATACAAAAAGTTCACCACGACTCATAGTTGGAACACAGTAAAAGTTAAGTGAGTTTTGTCAGAAGGTGAGTATTGTGAAAATATGACGGAAAGAGGAAAGTGCATTTCATAGCTGGGGCGACACTGGGGCAGCACACAAAGCAGGTGAAGAAATGTATTCTGAAACCTTGGGCAACCCCAGATTAGGAACATACCCTCAGAAAAAGAAGTGGGTGAAAGGAGGAAGCTAAGCTTTCTCAGTTAAGACATGGAAACATAACCTCTCATTTAAAGTTCAGAGAATTGAAAGAGGCTGACATTCTATATCAGGAGATGAGAAAATGGAGGGTTAATCTGATGAGAATCGGATTTTTTTCAATGTTTTCATAATCTTTACTAGGTACTTTTTTTTGCTGTCATATGTATATATGACAGTTCAAGAGCTGAGGCATTTAATAAATACATAATTTATGAGTGATTTCACAAGGCTGTTAGAATCTTCTTTCTTCACAATTTGTACATCTGAAAAACAGATGAGGAATGTGTAAGTAAAATTTAATCTCTTGCATAAATAATCAGTGATAGCAAAGGGCATGTAGCATAGAAAGCTTACCTTCCCTGCGACCCATCCAGCCTATGGTCCCATCTTTCTGGGCAGATTTAAGGACAGATTGTCTGTGAAATCCAGTAATGTAGGTTATTTTTTCATTGTTGTCTGCTATGTTTGACAATTAACATTATTTGTGGTTTCATAGTCTTGGGTTTTTAGGAGATACGTGAGTAAGTTTAAATAACCACTTCTCGATAAACTGTTATTTTTTCATTTAAGAATTGTGATTGGTGCCCTGCCTGGTTTGGCTCAGTGGATAGAGCGTGGCCTGCATACTGAGGGGTCCCAGGTCCGATTCCGGTCAAGGGCATGTACCTTGACTGCGGGCACATCCCCAGTAGGGGGTGCACAGGAGGCAGCTGATCGATGTTTCTCTCCCATCGATGTTTGTAACTCTCTATCCCTCTCCCTTCCTCTCTGTAAGAAATCAATAAAATATATTTTTAAAAAAGAATTGTGATTGGCTTTAGGCAGCAATGCTGACCTTGTCCAGTATATATCTTATCCTTGGAGTGTCTATCTTTTTATGTCTTGGTGTATAATTTTGTTCTTAAAGCTAAAAGGCCATAGCTGACTTGCAATTACTAAATGTCTTTACAAGGTAAGCATTATTTTATACTAGAGGCCCAGTACTAGAAATGTGTGCACTGGTAGGGTGCCTAGGAGCTGGCGGCCAGGGCCTCCCTTCCCTGGCTGCCTGCTTGCTGCCACAGCCAGGCAGGGTGGGGCCAGCCAGGGGGAGGGGCCACAGGCGGTTGGCCAGCCGGCCCCACCCCCTGGTCAAACTCCCCATTGAGAGGACAATTTGCATTTTAGGCTTTTATTATATAGGCTATTTGAAATCCTGTTATTTTAAATATGTGCATTTGAGAAAGGGAAGTATTTATGTTCTAAAATTTTATCCAATGATCTTCGCTGGCGTGGCTCAGTGGTTGTTAATCTATGAACCAGGAGGTCACCATTTGATTCCTGGTCAGGGCGCATGCCCAGGTTGCAGCTCGATCCCCAGTGGGGGGTTTGTAGGGGGTAGCCGATCGATGATGCTTCTCTCTCATTAATGTTTCTATCTCTCTATCCCTCTTCCTTCCTCTCTCTCTCTCTAAAAAATCAATAAGAACATTTTTTAAAAAGTAAAAGCAGAATAATTCATTTTAAAATAAAAATAACAAATTGTTAGAGCATTGCAATTTGTTTTTTTAAAAAGGAATTCATTAGTAGTGTTAATTTAGTTAAACCTTGAAACTGCTTCATTCATATATTTTATTTATTTGTTTGTTTGTTAAATATATATTTTATTGATTTTTTACAGAGAGGAAGGGAGAGGGATAGAGTTAGAAACATCTATTAGAGAGAAACATCCATCAGCTGCCTCCTGCACACCCCCACTGGGGATGTGCCCAGAGCCAGGTACATGCCCTTCTCCGGAATCGAACCTGGGACCTTTCAGTCCACAGGCCGATGCTCTATCCACTGAGCCAAACCGGTTTCGGCCATTCATATATTTTGAGAGTGTATTTATTTCCTCCACATTGACAGTATTTTCATCAAAATGAATTGCCCAGAGTTACAATATATTTCTGGCTTCCTATCAGCAGGCCCACATCCTACCCAGTTTCAACACTGGCATCTGGAGGCTTAAATTGGAAAAAAAAATAGTGGTATTTATCTGGTTAATACAGTTTTACTTTTCTTAACAGAAAGTTGAAAGGTATAAGTCTAAAATCCAATATGCTCATATCTTTAAGATAATTTTATTTCTTTCTTTTTTTTTTTTTTTTTGCTGACAAAACATCAACAACAAAAAGTAGTGGTAGCTTGGGGAAATGGGACTTCATTCCCAGATCAGATATTCTTGTATGTAAGTTGCTAAGAAAAACAGGTGACAGTCAGCATTTGATTTTGCTTTTGTCATATGACACCATCCGTCCCTGTTTTCACCCAGGATGGTCTCTGCTGCCCTGGGCCAGTGAGCATGCCTTGTGCTGACATCTTGGTATGAAGATAATCCTCATTGTTTCTGCCAGCGGAAGACCCAGTGTTCACTTGTGACCAAGAACGAATGACCCAACTCTAACCGGTTTGGCTCAGTGGATAGTGTCAGCCTATGGACTGAAAGGTCCCAGGTTCGATTCTGGTCAAGGGCATGTGCCTTGGTTGCGGGCACATCCCCAGTAGGTGGTGTGCAGGAGGCAGGTGATCGATGTTTCTCATCGATGTTTCTAACTCTCTATCCTGCCCCCTTCCTCTCCGTAGAAAATCAATAAAATGTATTTAAAAAATAAAAAAGAATGAGTGACCCAAGAGTGTTGGAGGTTAGCACAGATAACTGGCAAGTCCTTAGCTGTGCCTGCCACAGAGGACTCCCCATTGGTGGCTACTCTGGTCCTGGGATTATAACCCTCATCACCACCTTTCTCATCATCATAGGCTCAGCGTCTCCCTCTAGTGTTTCCGTTTGACCATTTTTAGGATGGGGTGAAGCAAATTAAGCTGGCAATGAAGGAGGAAGATATGCAAATTCAGACAGAGCCCTGTGTTCCTTGCTTTACCTTCACTGTCCACCCTCCCCCCCCCCCTCGTTAATCACTGGCTATAAGCTCAAATTGCTGTCTGCTGTTATCTCAAGTAGCAGACAGTAAATGTTGACTGTCTTAACTGTGGGGACTGATAACATGATAAAATAAAGATAAAATCCTTGCACCTATTACCCAAGATGAAAATAAAATCAGTTTCACTTAGTGTACTTTCCCGTTTAATTTAGACTAATTGTCACATTAAAGTAATTTAGGCATGAGATCTTAGACCATGAAAAAACACATTTAATTATGTTAATTCTTAACTTAATAAAATGCAAAGACTCTCATCTAGAGTGGAAATAGTATAGTTTTGTTACTAGTCCAAAGATTCTTGTCATGGGCTCCTTACTTTTAGAAGAAAGAGAAACATTTCTTTGTAGAACAACTTGGAATAGACTGGCACTGTATAAATGTAGCCACTGGCTTCATGTATGTATTTACATGTAAATAGAAATGTATTAAAATTGTATGGCCACACATGGCTATCACTTAACATATTGGAAATGTCCATCGTTAGAGGAAGTTCTGTCTGACAGCACTGGTCAATATTATAACTGAACTGTATTAGAAAATTGTTCTATATTTCTCCATTTAATTGTGAAGAACACAAATAATGCTTGGAGAACAATGTATAGTAAGTGCTCACCTACAGGCACGGATGGGTTCTTGGAAACTGTCACTAACCAATTTTATAATACACTCATCCTATATAATAAAAAAGAAACATGCAAATTTGACCATACCTTCGCTCCTGATTGGCTATGTTATCAACCAATCAGGAGCAGGGGTGGGGCCAAGTGGCATAAGCACTGGGCCCCGGGTTTGGAGATGAAACGGTGGTGGCGGCGAGTGCCCAGCCCCCGGGCACTGTGAGGGGAAGTGGTGGCAGCAGCAGCGGTGGTGGTGATGGTGGCAGGGAGCACCCAGCCCCCAGGGCTGGTGGACCAGGCAGCCGGGGCTGAGCTGAGCAGGGTGATGGCTGGGTGCCCAAGACATAAAGCCTCACCAGAGGCTTTAGGCCTTGGGCAGGCTGGGGGTGAGCCATCAGTTGAATATCCCCTGAGGGCTCCCAGTATGTGAGAGGGGGCAGGTTGGGTTGAGGGACCACCCATGCTCAGTGCACGAATTTGGTGCACTGGGCCCCTAGTTGATATAATAAATAAGAGTTAAGTTTCTATGGCATATTTCTGTATATCAATGAGCCTATAGTAAAATTGGTTACCTTATAGGTTATTTTGCTTAAAATTGCAGTTTCCAAGAACTATGTTGAGGATTTAACTTTATTGTATTTATTTTACAGTGTGTTCTTCACAAAGAATTCTGTGAATCCCCAGACAATTTAGGTCAGGACACCCAACCTGTGTTGTCTTTCCTTTCAAGTAGTCTTGAGAAGCCATGGGCAGGTTAAGAGCCCCTTGGGATTATATTAACGGCCCAGGGGTATCTGTAGCTATAGGGAAGTAACAAATGGGGCTGAAGGAAATGAGCACCAAGAAGTGTGGGCTCAAGTCTCCTCTGCCGATAAAGTGCTAGGTTAATGGGGCTCAGCATCCAAGTGCCTTTTACAGCCCTGGTGCTCTAAGAAAGCAATTTGCTGTGATCATCCTCACAAAGTCACACGGAGGGTCCCTGTGTATCCAGTCCTGCACTAAGCTCCAGGCCCACGAGGGCAGTCTTCAATTAGATGAGGAAATAACACATCTCAAGTTGCAGTACAGTACAGGGGCCTGGCACAGGAGAAAAAGCTAACAAACATGGAGGGTAATGCGTTCCAAAGATATAATGTAAGCCCTGGCTTGTGTGGCTCGGCTGTAGCATCATCCAGTGCTCTAGAGGGTCTCCAGTCGTATTCCCGGTCACGGCACATACCCAGGTTGCGGGTTTGATCCCCAGTTGGGTGCTTATAGGAGGCGGCCAATCAATGTTTCTCTCATCAATGTTTCTCTCTTGCTCTCTCCGTCTCTGACTCTCTCCCTCTCACTCTCCCCCGCCCCACCCCAAATCAATAAAAGCATATCTATCCTCAGGTAAGGATTAAATAGAAATAAATAAAATAATGTAAGAGCCACATCAAAATCTACATACAAATCAAATATTTCTGATGACGGTTTAGCTTCCAAATTGATGATGTATGCTGTACATGTAAGATAACAGATTTTAAAGAAGTATGGAAAGAAGTGTCAACTGTCACAATTGTCCATACTGATTACATGTTGAAATGAATGGCAGTATTTGTCAATATATTTGGTGAAATAAAATGCATATAAAAATTAATTTCTCTTTTTTAAAATCTTTTTAAATGTGACTCCCAGAAACTTTAAACTTATCTCTGTGGTTGGCATTGTATTTCTATTTGTAAGCATTAGTGTAAAGGGATAAAAGCAAATAACTCTACACCCTAACTGGTTTGGCTCAGTGGATAGAGCATGGGTCTGTGGACTTGAAGGGTCCCAAGTTCAATTCAGGTCAAAGGCGTGTACCTCAGTTGCAGGCACATCTCCAGTAGGGGGTGTGCAGGAGGCTGCTGATCGATGTTTCTCTCTCATCGATGTTTCCAACTCTCTATGCCTCTCCCCTCCTCTCTGGGAAAAAAAACTCAATAAAATATTTTTAAAAGCAAATAACCCTAAATAAATAATGGTTAAAATGTAAGCTTAGTTAAGAATATTTTTAATACATTTTATTGATTTCTTACAGAGCGGAAGGAGAAGGATAGAAAGTCAGAAACATCGATGAGAGAGAAACATCGAACAGCTGCCTCCTGCACGCCTCCTACTGGGGATGTGCCCGCAGCCAAGGCACATGCCCTTGACCAGAATCGAACCCGGGATCCTTCAGTGCACAGGCCGATGCTCTATCCACTGAGCCAAACCAGTCTCGGCAGTTAAGAATATTTTTATTTTATTTTTTTATTTTTTTAATATATTTTATTGATTTTTTACAGAGAGGAAGAGAGAGGGATAGAAAGTCAGAAACATCGATGAGAGAGAAACATCGATCAGCTGCCTCTTGCACACCGCCTACTGGAGATGTGCCCGCAGCCAAGGCACATGCCCTTGACCGGAATCGAACCCGGGACCTTTCAGTCCAAAGGCCTATGCTCTATCCACTGAGCCAAACCAGTTTCGGCAGTTAAGAATATTTTTAAATGGAATAAAAAGATAAAGGCAAACAACTATGGGAAATGACCATCAAAGGGGGTAATATTTATGAGTGCTGTGTGACTATATACTTCATGTCCCCAGGAAGTCTCTGAGAGCACTGTTGTCATCTCTGTTTTCAGTTGAAGAAAGTGAAGCTCAAGGAGGTTTAAGTGCTTTCCTACCAGGCCTCACAACTAGCAACCGGAGATCTGGATTGAAAATCTGGGGACTACACTCCGCACAGGGCCTCTGAGTTCCTGCAGGTTCTGCAGTGCAGGCCTCCTGCTCGGTTCACTCTGGAGATTGAATGTTTAAAGGGAACCCGGGATTTGGTTTCATCAGGTATGGGAAGACCCACAGACGTGGAAATGACTGTGATGAAGGAAGAATGTTGTTATACTCCCAGACCCCTAAAAAGAGGCGGCGGCCGAGGCACACCACCCAGGGCCACGTGGGAAGGCACCAGGAATGGTCAGGAAGCAGCGAGAGAAAAAGAAGACATGGACAGAGCCCTTACAGGTTTAGGGTCGGGTGTTTTGAATAATTTCGGTGGGTTCTGGGGCGGAGAAGCTGTCCCTAGTTGACTGGTCCCAGGCCCAGATTAAGAACCCGATGGAGGCAGGGGCTTTGTGGCTGGACCGGGGATTGTTTGGTTTGCAGATGAAAGGCATCCTCCCGGTTGTTTGTTCTCTCTAGGAATTAGCTAAGCCTGGGAGGGGCCGCCCTTGTAATCCAGCAAGATGTCAACTCTCAAAGCATCAAACACAGAAACTGGAAAACATGATTATTACACAGAGACTTCTGGAAAGAGCCCTTGAGGACTCCAGGGCCTCACTGAAAGCTGGACTTGACTGCACTCGGGCTTCAGCCCCCAGAGCTGCTGCAGACCAAACGCAGTGGGAGCAGATGGAGGTGACACCTTTCCCTGTGGAGTGGGCTCCAGCCTGTCAGCAGACAGCCTATTCCTTTGTCTCTACTGGCACTCAGTGCCGTTTATGCCACTGTGAATTGTCAGCTTAAGTGCAATTTCACCACTGGGGGTTGTTTTTAGGTAGTCACCGTGGGTCTGATTTTAAATCACATTCTAGCCGAGACCGGTTTGGCTCAGTGGTAGAGCGTCGGCCTTTGGACTGAAAGGTCCCGGGTTCGATTCCGGTCAAGGGCATGTACCTTGGCTGCGGGCACATCTCCAGTAGGGGGTGTGCAGGAGGCAGCTGATCGATGTTTCTCTCTCATCGATGTTTCTGACTTTCTATCCCTCTCTCTCCCTTCCTCTCTGTAAAAAATCAATAAAATATATTTAAATCACATTCTAGCCGAAACCAGTTTGGCTCAGTGGATAGAGAGAGCATCGGCCTGCAGACTGAAGGGTCCCAGGTTTGATTCTAGTCAGGGGCATGTACCTTGGTTGCGGGCACATCCCCGATGGAGGGTGTGCGGGAGGCAGCTGATTGATGTTTCTCTTTCATCGATGTTTCTGACTTTCTATCCGTCGTCTCCCTTCCTCTCTGTAAAAAATCAATATATTTTTTTTAAGAATCACATTCTATTACAATTGCATGACAAAGGGAAATGTCAATTGTTTTAATGTTTTCTCATTTGTTGTTCTTTAGCTACACAAGCATCTTAAAGAGCTACAAAAACTGGTGGATATATTGCCATCAATTAAGCCTAAGGTAATATTGTTTTGTAAATCACTTAAAATATATTTTATGTTTCCATCTCAGACTAGAGACGCTAACAAGGCCCTTTATATGGGGAGGTGCGCTTCGCCTCAGTGGGTTCTGTTAGAGGGCGCTGGCCACTGGTTTTGCTGCCGTGCCCTGAGCATTCGAGGACTTGGGAACATAATGGGTCCCCCCACTCTGCTCCCGCCACCCGCTCCCTCTCAGCCCTTGTGGACACACTTAGAGCAGCCTTCTTGACTCTCGCTACCCTCCCTCAGGCAGGAAGCAGACAAACGTTGGACAGAAACTTGGCTTGTCCACCTCTAAAGAACAACTACCCATATCCTTCAGGACAGATACCTCTGTCCAGCCCAAGATCAGTTGTTCAATATTCAGAATCCCAAAGGGGCTGCTCCCTGGAAGTCCATATGTTGTTCTCTTTCTCGTTCCCTCCCCATCTCCCCCTCTTCCCTTCCTCCTCCTTTCTCACTCCCTTTTGAGTCTAGGATCCTGGCTCCTCCTAATTTGCGTTGCATTTTAGAAAGGAGGATGCTGTTAGTCTCTTGAAAAAGGAAGCCTCCTTATATGTGCCCCAACCACCACCCAATGACCCCCAAAATTCAGAGGAGACCACCTGCCAGAAACTCGCTAGAATGGAGGGAGAAAATGGGTTGTGCGTGTTCCCACTGGGAGTGTCAGAAATACAGAGTTAATTGCAGGCCTGGGCGTGATTCAGTCCAGAGGACCTGAGGAGTTCCTGTGGGCCACGGCTGGTCCCCAGACACTCCAAGAATTGTTGCCTTGTCAGCTGTTTCCTGAGTGGCTGTCATCATCATGACATGATAGTTTGGTGACCCTTTCTCTTGGCCAGGATACTATAGTGGAATTCAGGTCATTCGACCCCGCCTGCCTGATGCCCACCTGCCCGGACTACTGGACCTACTCAGGATCCCTGACTACCCCACCGCTCTCTGAGTCCGTCACCTGGATCATTAAGAAGCAGCCTGTAGAGGTTGATGATGACCAGCTACATTCTTTCCATGTTTCTGTAAAAGGAAATTCTAGTTTTCCTCTTCAAAACAAGCCTGGGCTCAAACTTTGGGATCAGTTTTTAACTTACAGTGCTTATACATTTTTATGAAAATGTGTTAACTTCTTGTCTAATTTGGGTATGGGTTAGAAAAAGCTTTAGTGAGCCAGAGGGTGGTGTTAAAACACAGAACATGAGCTTTTTGCTTTCATTCTTCCAGTGACATGTATTTTGCTGTATACGCATTGGGTAGAGTCTCTATAAAAATTAAGACTTTTAAGTGGGAAAAAAAATGAAGGCTAGAAATAGCTGTGTTTAAAACCTTTTAGTTAAGTAAACTTCACTATGGAATCTTAGACTCAGTATTTGTTTCTCCTTTAGAAATTAAATGTATCAATACACAAAACCCTGTCTAATAAACTGTAATAACTGTTTTTACTTGTTTATATTGGGTTTTTATTGATTAAATTTTTTTTTCATAACAAAATCTTCCAAGTTCTTTTTTTCAAGGCAATGTAACAATGAAACCAAATACCACCAAAACGTTGGGATCCCCCAAAAGAGTAAACAGTAGATCAGTATCTCTCAAGGAAGTTTAGGAAAAAAGAAATCTAAATAAAATAATTGAAATGGAATCCAGAGTACATCAGAAGAAATATATACTTTGTCCAAGTGTAGGTTTTTTTTAGTATTGCAAGGATATTTCAGCATTAGAATGATATGGTTAGGTACTTGCTATTAGCACATTAAATAAAATTTAATTAAATTCCAATAGTAGCCAATAAAGTTAGATGAAAAAAATAAAGGCAATTGGATAAACAATTAGTGGAGTCCCATATTAATTTATAGAAGTCAATTCCTTTGACATATAAAAACCACAATTAGAAAATATAAGGGAAGAAAGAGTCCTACTTATCATGGAATTTAAAAAAACTAAAACACTTTGGAAAGAACTTACCATAAAATGTCAACAAGAAAACTGTAAAACATTCCTAAGGGACACAATAAACTTGAATTAATAAAATTTATATCTTGGCCTATCTGGTTTGGCTCAGTGGATAGAGCGTCGGCCTGGGAACTGAAGGGTTACGGGTTCGATTCTGTTCAAGAGCATGTACCTTAGCTGCAGGCTCCTCCCTGGCTCAGGCCCTGGCTGGAGCTTGTGCAGGAGGCAACCAATCGATGTCTTTCTCTCACATCAGTATTTCTGTCTTTCCCTCCCTCTTCCACTCTTTCAAAACCAATGGGGAAAAATCCTCAGGTGAGGGTTTTTAAAATTTAATTAATTCTTTAAAAAAATAAAACTTATACCACGTAATTGAATAGGAAGTCATCCTACAAACATTTAAATGTCAATTTCCCTTAAGTTGTTATTCTCCATGAATTGTTTATTCTCCATAAATTTTTCCTAGTCCCAATAAATACACCAATGGTTACGATGTGGGAGGCTGGCCTGTGGTAGGATGTTTAATAGCATTCCTGGACTCCACCCATTGGATGCCAGTAGTACCACAAGTATGACAACTAAAATTTTCTCATCACTCTTTAATGTCTATTGCAAACTCACCCCTGGTTGAGCACCACTGATGTGTGCTAATCTCTAATATCTACTAACTAATGAAATCCATTGAGTCATGGTGCATGAGAAGAACTGATGTGTCTTCAGTGGCTATGACAATGGGTTTTAAGTAATCAACATGTTGATTTGCCAGTAAAAGCATATGGCTAATTGACTTATGCCGGTTCCTTACCACAGAAGACTGGTTTGTTACAGGGTCATTAGCCTCAAACCAGACCGACACCCCCTGGGTTATATTGCAGATAGGACGTGGGAAATTCTGTAGACATTGGGGGGAAAATGCATTATAAGAATCCATACCCCGTGGCATTAGAATATTCGGTCTGATGCCGTTACCACCTTAAGAGATGTTAGATGTCTCTGAAGAGTCAGTTATTCTATCATGCAAAATGCCTTAAGAAAATTTCACCATAGGAATTTTTCTGTTTTCGAAATCATTCACCTGGCGATCATTCCTTAAATAAGGAATTAGCAACAACAACAAAAAAAAATCATCCATGAGTGTAGAGTCTTAGGGATCTCATTCCCCAATACCCACCAGCTGGCCACACCCCTGTGTTCCAAGACAATTAGCCTATCACGAACCTCAGAAACCTTCTGGTTCTCCCTCATTAAGTTTCATGTCCTTGCCATTCAGCTGTCCACCTCTCAGATCTGGATGAAATCTGTTGCCCACTCTTGGATTTGATTGATTGTGGGCTGTTATTTTGGGCATCCCAGCATTGTAATGCCTTCTACATGAGCTTTTGAGGATAATTTTCACAAGGGCAGATCGATTCACACCACCTTGAACCAGCCTCCAAACATAAGAACTATAGTCAGTTCCCCAGATCCTTTGGATGGTCTGTTTTTGAACTTGGATGTTTTCAACTATAGTAGAAAATTTGCTTAACTCCATTACCGTAGAAATTAAAAGAGAAATGACATTAGTTGTCAGAACAAATCTACCCATGAATGAATGAAGATGGAAAATTATGTAAGAGTTGCCCTAAAAGGTTTGACTCAGCATCAGCCTGCAGACTGAAGGGTCCCAGGTTCAGTTCTGATCAAAGGCACATACGTGGGTTGTGGACTCGATCCCCAGTGGGGGGCATGCAGGAAGCAGCTGATCAATGATTCTCTTTCATCATTGATGTTTCTATCTCTCTCCCTCTCATTTACTCTCTGAAATAAATAAAAATACATTTTAAAAAAGAAAATTATGTGAGAGTCCACATTAAATCGACATAATCAGTACTAAAACATAAAATATTGAATGGCTTTCGCCACTTCCTTACGAGCAAAATTGCAAAAAGTGACATTAGCAACCAACCATCCTAGAAGAATGAAGCACGAATCCTTTACTAGTAAAAGTAAATCCATTGCTTTTCCTTGCAATAGTGTATTGTGTTCATTTTTACAATAATGAAAGAATGTGCCCTTCTGTCAATGTGCTGTTCCTTTATGAACCTGGTAGAAGTGATTACATTTTGTCCCTTTGAATGTCAAGTACAGAAGTCAAGGCCTCCTAGGCCCCTCTGCCCAGAGCCAAACGCCTAGGGCCAGCAGTGTGGGAAGCTGGAGGTTCCCCAGGCCTCAGAGACCAGGGGGCACTTTGTGAGGTTATAGTGTGCAGGCAGCGCTGGCCTGGCGTGTGCAGGACCCAGGGCACAGATGGCCCTCATATGCCAACACACCATGTGCTGTCCTTGCACCCTGATGCCCACTTACAGCCTAACCCTTGTTGATCTAACCCTATCTACTCTGCATCTCCAAAAAAAAAACAGGAATGATTGACAGCCGAAGGGCCCCTGGCGACCCCTCCCCCAATACATGGGCAGCTACCTGGCACCAATTCATATAATAGGATTCTTCCACACCGCAGTTTCTCCAGCTTGCTATGCTACTGTTAACATTTGGGGCCAGACAATTGTTGTTTGTTGAGTGCTGTCTTCTGCATCGGTTTTAGCAGAATCCCTGGTCTCTAACCTCTAGGTGCCAGAAGCATACTCACATTGTGAAAATGTCATTGTCAAATATTAGGAGTTGGGGGTGGGGGCTTGGGGAGAGGAGAGAGGGGAGGGAGAGGGAAAGGAAGAGAGAGGAAGAGGGAGAGGGAGAGGTAGGGAGAGGGAGAGGGAGGGAGAGGGGGAGGGAGGGAGAGAGGGAGAGGGAGAGGGAGAGGGGGAGAGAGAGAGACTGACTAGTGGAGAACCACTGAGGAACAGTGACTTCTACTGGCAGAAACAGTCAAGATTGTTCTCCCAAAATGATGTGTTTAAAACATTCCCAAGATACCGAGATGAACAAAATTAAGTGCATGCTTGGCACAAGTATTGTCCCCAGTTTTGTAGAATGCTGTAGCATGGGAATTATTCATGGTTTTTTTCCCTTATTAATAATCAGACAATGTAAAGATTTTTTTAAATGAGCTACTCATTTAAGCTCTTCAGGTTGCTAAAAATTAAAAAGTAAGATAGCAGCAAATGCTGGTAAAGATGCAGAGAACTGGAATCCCAGGCAGTGCAGGGACGGGGGGGGGGGGGGGGCGGTGTCTCTGGGTTCAGCCATTCTGGAAGTGTTTCCTAGAACAGAGTGCAGCTACCAGCAGTTCTCTGAGAGACAGAGATCAGTGGGACAGTTCTCTATCAAACTCTGTCAGAACAACCTCAATGTCCATCAGGAGGGGAATGGATCATGTAAATCTGGTCCGTGCTATCAAGCGAGTCCACAGATTCATAGAAAGAAGAGCCCAGGGCATCTGGACTATTGAGCCAGATAATTCTGTGTCGGGAGCTGAGCTGTGCATTGCAGGATGTTTAGCAGTAACCCTGGCCTCTCTCAAATAGTTGTCGTTAGGCCCTTTTCACTAATGACAATCAAAAGTTTCTGCAACCCAGCCAGTGTTGCTCAGTGGTTAGGTGTCAATCTATGAACCAGGAGGTCCCAGTTCGATTCTTGGCCAGGGCCCATGCCTGGGTTGTGGGCTAGATCCCCAGTGTGCAGGAGACAGCCAACCGGTGATTCTCATCATTGATGTTTCTCTCTCTCCTCCCTTCCTCTCTGAAATCAATAAAAATATATATTTTTAAAACGTCTCCAGCCATTGCCAAATATCTCCTAAAGGACAAAAATCACCTCCAGTGGAAAGCTACTCAACTAGAACTATCCGTTTTTTAAATAAAAGGATAAATCTCAACACTACACTTATTGAATGAAAAAGGTAGGAGGTGTAATGTCATATGTAGCACATAGCATTTTTGTAAATTAAACAAACACCAAGTAATGCTGCTGGCAGACGAGGAGGCCAGGAGCCCGGGAAGTGGTCATTTGAACACTTGCCTGTGATGTTCTTTCCACCTAAATCTCTAAATACTGCTCAAACATGAATTTTGTGGTATTTGCCTTTAGAGGCAGAAACTAGGTTTATTCTCCCTTGGAGCTTGATTTCTAAAGGGCGGAGACAGAAGAGAACCAGGTAAATAAATGTACGCGCTGCCAGGTGGGAGGAGGGCTGTAAGAAAAATAAATCAGGAAGAGGCATGCGTGCACTCCATCAGTTCTTCCCTGTGTCCCCTCACCATGGAACTACACTGCCCGTTTCCATGAATTCAGGCTCTTTAATGGTATTTAATGTTTCCATTGGGATACAACTCAGTGGGTTTGGAGGCTTTCTTTAGTATATAGAGGTTGAAAAGGGAAACTTGACAGATGCCACCTGATCCAAAGCATCAAGGTCAACATCACCAGTGATGTGATGTGGACATAGTACACCCTTGACACCAGATGTGGAGAAAGCTACTTGACCTCTGTGATTCTCTTCTCCCAAAATCCTTAGACTGGAAAACCATGAGAAACCCTCAGGCAATATCAAATTGTGAACTCTGGAGTCCATAGTATTGATCCAGCATTAATTTCTTCATTTTGATGAATGCATGGCTTCGGTCGGACAATAGCATTGAAGGAAGCTAGGGGAAGAGTCGAGAGCAGGGTTTCTCAATCTCCGCACTTTTGACATTTGGAGCCTGTCCTCATGTTGGCAGCTGTCCTGTTCCTTGTAGGAAATTTTGATCAAGCCTGGCTTCTGCCAACTATATGAGAGTACCACCTCTCTTTCACCATATCCCCTTACTTACCACAGTTCTAAAACCAACAATGTCCTCATATGTTTCCAAATGTCCTAGGATGAGGATGGGACACAGAATTGTCCCAGTTGAGAACCACTGTTGGACGGAAACTCTCTGTACAACTCCTTTAAAATATAAAATTATTCTAAATTAAAACATGTACATGTCTATATAAATATATAGATATAGATATATTTTAGCAATGGCAAAAGAGTAATTGAAAAACTTGTCTGGGTATGATATAAGGAACTATAGATATGACATAAATGTTTACTGAAAACTAACATTGATTAGGCAATACAGATAGGGATGGTTAGGAAGATTTCCTACTGCAGGGCATTTAGATTCCATGACCCTGCTCACAAGTGCCAGGTGCAGGCGTTTAGTGCCACTAAGACCCTTAAAGACCAAGGTCACAGTGTGCTAAGGGCACCAGAAGAAAAAAAACCAAAGTAGAAGCCAATAGGTCCTGCGATGTCAAAATCTGCACTCAGGACCCATGCCCTGTCTGAGAATAGACCCAGGACAGTGGAGAGGGCAAAGGGTTCCTTTGTCAGAAGGGTGGCACATCCCTGCCAAGATTTGAACTTCATTGCTTCCAAGCGAAGATCATCCCTTTAAAATTGATCAGCTCAGGGTCACCAAGGAGCCTATCAAAGATGTTGTCACACAAGACTTCTCTGGGTCCTGGGACATGAAGTCAAGACCCCAAACTGCCCTACACTGTGAGCCCCTGTATTCCTGGCCTGTGGTCAATGTGGGCACTCAGTGACTGTGAAAAGAAGGGGCAGATGAATGAATGACAGAATGGAGTAATGAACTCTTGTTTTACTCACTGTTTGTACATTATTCTAAGAGGGACAAACAGAAAGTAAATTGGGCCAGGACTGCAAAAATAAAAAAAGGGTAAAGAAAAGAGGGAGATTGCTTCTATAGAACTTTACCCACTCAGAGATACTCAGACAACGTAGCAACACAAATAACTGTGTAGTATACGAAGATTCCCGAATGCAGTGTATATGGGGTAGCCAAGAATAAATGTTAATGTGAGGAAAGTTGGTGCTAAAATGAAAGTAACATGAAGGCTGATTGTATACACTTTAGTGGTTAACTTAGCAACCGACAACACAAATTGCTTCCATGTATAGATTGTGTATTAATAAGATGACTTCTTCCCTGATTTTTCTTCCAAATGGGACCACACTGAAGTTCCTCTAAGGTTTGCCCAAGTGGATAAATTAATCAGCCAACACTTATTGACCTAAATGTGTCTTTCAAAGAGTGTTTTAATGTAATAAACGGAAATGCCATTAGCACAGCTAAATAGAAAATCTACTGTAAATATACATGGGTTTGATGGAATTCTTTACATTTACGCATGTACTGGGGATTGGGGAGGCCGGGGGGAGGTCAATGGGGGGAGGGGGAAAGGTGACATATGTACTACTATTTGTAATACTTAAAACAATAAAAATTTATTTTAAAAAATAATCACTTTGACCAATAGTTTTTACCAAGAAATGATTGTGATGGGTACATAGGTGGCTTATTTCCACAAATCACTAAAAAGGTACAAGTGCCCACTGCCTTTCCTCAAGTGTGGGGAGCCCTGGACTGAAGGTGATTCTCCAAGAATTGGCTGCATTGCCATTTCTCATCAATGGCGCCAGACAGGGCCAACTGCATCCAAGAGGTCTAAGAATGGGGCTCTTGTTTCTGGAAATCAAAAGGACTAAATAGGCGCTGGGATGCTGTTTTACAAGCACAAGACTGTTAATCCCCTTACCATGGATACCACAGCACGTTGTTCCTTTCTCAGATCACATGACTTTTCCTTGAATAGGCTGAGGAGGAGACCCATTTTGTGCCCTACACCGTTAACGCAGAAAATGTCATGCCCGAGTTAGACATCTAGCTATTGCAAAAAAAAAATTATTATTATTATTCTAAAAAAACATTTGGGTAATCTTGGGAACTAATCTAAACTTAGATTATATTTTCTACAGAAGCTACTTTCAACATTATAATATACCTGTGACTTGCAACTAATAGATAAATAAGTCCTAGAGATATAGTGCACAGCATAGTGATGATGGACAGTAATCCTATATTGTAAACATCAAATATGCTAACAGACTAGGTCTTAAGTATTCCCATCACACAAGAAAAGATAATTATGTGACGTGATGGAGGTGTTAACTAATACTACAATGGCAATCATATTGCAATATATAAATGTATCAAGTCAATATGTTGTATACCTTAAACTTACACAATATTATATGTAAAATATATTTCAATTTTTAAAATTCCCGGTGAAACAGTTTTAATAAAGCTGGCCTAAATCTTATTTTAAAACTTGAAAATTGCTTGGCCTGTGTGGCTCAGTGGTTGAGCATCAACCTATGAACCAGGAGGTCATGGTTTGATTCCCGTTCAGGGCACATGCCCGGGGTTGTGGTCTCTCTTCCCCATGTGGGGCCTGCAAGTGGCAGCAGATCAATTGTTATGTCTGATCATTGATGTTTCTCTCTCTCTCTTCCTCTCTGAAACCAATAAAAAATATTTTTAAAAAACTACTTGAAAACATCTGTTTGCCATCCTCAATCAAAATGCCATGAAAACCTCAGGTAATCTGACCTAATTTAATTAGAGTCTTCTTTCCACAGACTTCTTCATCCATTTTCCTTTCTGATTGAAAATAAAAAGCAAACGGTATGGGGGTTGGGGGGTAAGAAATCATCCAAAGGACTTGTATGCATGCATATAAGCATAACCAAAGAACACAGACAGTAGGAGGGTGGGGACATGTGCTGGGGGGTGGGGGGCGGGGAGAGGAGAAGCCGGGGAGAGGTCAATGGAGGAAAAAGGAGACATATATAATACTTTTAACAATAAATAATTAAAATTTTTAAAAGCAAATAATAAAACCATTTCCTAACAAAATTTGTAAATAATTACTTCAAAGGACTTGCCTCGTTTTCATCACGTTTAAGCTAGCTTCCTATAATCCTTGCCAGGGCCAGCTTTATGGGCATGGGACCAGGGTGACATACAGGCCTCTGCCCTTGCAGGGTCTAGCCTTATTTTAAAGTTCTGCTGTTGCCACGTTGAAATTCTTAATCATTTTTTAACAAGGCCTGCGTTTTGGTTTTGGATGGGATCCAATCAACTACATAGCCCTTTCTGATTTTTATATCTACAACTATCGAATAGCACAATGGGAATCCCATACAGATTAATGATTTATGACACGTGGTTTTTCGCTGTATGCTTCAAAGTAGTTCACATTATTTAATCTGATCTGATTGTAAAATCGATTGTTGTTCGTAATGCAAGATCAAGACCAACTCACTCTTAGGACTATCATTTTAAAAACAATTCGTCACTGAACTATTTCTAAGAGGTTTGCTCTTGCTAGATTGACATCCTTTGAGATCAGAGGTCATGGTCTTCGGTGGGGGTGAGCAAACTTTTCTGTAAGGGCCCACTAAATATTTCACGTCTTACGTTGTATCAGGAAAACAGCCATAGACCATAGGTGCACAAATGACCGTGGCTGTGTTCCAATGGGACTTTATGCGCGGACACTGAAATTTGAACTTCAGATACTTTTCAGGTGTCATGAATATTCTTCCTCTTCAACCCTGACCAGTGTGGCTCAGTGGATAAAGCGTTGGCCTGCGGACTGAAAGGTCCCAGGTTCGATTCCGGTCAAGGGCATGTACCTTGGTTTCGGGCACATCCCCAGTGGGGGGTAAGCAGGAGGCAGCTGATTAATGTTTCTCTCTCATCGATATTTCTGACTCTCTATCCCTCTCCCTTCCTCTCTGTAAAAAAAAAAAAAAATCAAAAAATATATTTTTAAAAAATATTCTTCCTCTTCATTTTCTGACCATTTAAAAATGTAGAAATCATCCTTTGTGAACCTAAAAAAAAGCATGAATCGAGCTAGTTTGGTCTTATCCTTCATAGTAATTTCAGGGCTAGCACATAGTAGGTTTTCAGTCAGGTTACAGAATTCTGGACCCAACCACAATGCAGTTCAACAGGCCAGCCTCAGTAGAGCACAATAAAGAAAGAGGTCCATGTTCCCCGCACCGTTGCCTTTGGGTGCTGTCAGCTCTTGCTTCCCCGAGCCTTGACAGCATTTGGAGCAGATGGGTCACTTCCCTGTTGCTTTTGACTATTGCAAACTCTCTGCCCTCACAGACAACTGTACTCTCTTGTGAGCAGTTCTCCACCTGATGATCACTCTGAACACAGTCACTGGTGCGGCTTGGGCACCAACTCAGCCTGGGCCCAGCTGTGAGCACCCCCCTGGCTGCAGGTGCGCACACATTAGACCTCAGTCCCGCCCGAGTGCTGTGGGGAAAGAGTGGAAATACCCCAGCTCTCTGCAGGCTCCCACCCTCTGCCTCTCTGGATCCTCAGCCTTCTCCCCCACTGTCTGCTCGGGCAGATGGGGACTGGGGCGGTTCAGCTCTCCGGCACCTTCGGCCTGCGTGCACCCAGTGCCTCCCTTTAGAAAGGACATTCCCTTTCACAGTCGGTCAGTGTTATGCTGGATCAGAATATGCCAACTGCCCAAACCGGTTTGGCTCAGTGGATAGTGCGTCAGCCTGCGGACTGAGGGATCTCAGGTTCGATTCTGACCAAAGGCATGTACCTTGCTTGCGGGCACATCCCCAGTAGGAGGTGTGCAGGAGGCAGCTGATTGAAGTTTCTGACTTTCTATCCCTCTCCCTTCCTCTCTGTAAAAAATCAATAAAATATATATTTTTTAAAAAGAATATGCCAACTGGGGGTTTCCCAATATGCCAGGGCATCCTTGGGAGATACTGAGCTCTGTCACTGGAGGTGATTAAGCTGATAGAAGAGATACTATAGTAAGGACCAGGCAAAAGGTGGGATGAAAAATGAGAGTATTCGTTATTCTGTTTATTTCTTGGCTATCTTTAGTGAGTTATTCTATATTTTTAATTCAGTATATCTCAGTATCTTTGAGTTTTCTGTAATATTCATAGAATAAGCAATAATGGGGTGAGCAAAAACAACAGACAGCATATGTTCAAGGTCTGAATTCCTGAAGCCATCCTGGAAATGCGTTGATAGGGCTGCTGTAACACATACTGCAGACCAGATAGCTGAAACAACAAAAATGTAGTTTCTCCCCCTTCTGGAGGCTAGAAGCACAAGATCATGGTGTGGACAGGGTTGATTTCTTCTGAGGGCTCTTTCTTTGGCTAGTCAATGGCTTTCTTCTCCTCTCTTCACATGGTCTTCCGTCTCTGGACCTGTGTCCTCATCTTCTCTTCTTTTAAAGACACCATTCGTATTAGATTAGGGCCCACGTATAAGACCTCATCTTACATTAATTGCCTCTTTAAAGACCGTATCTCTAAATACAATCACATTCTTAGGTACAAAGACTATGGTCGCTCAGGGTTAAGCACAGACATTATTTCTACAGGAAAGGCTTATTAACAGAATTCTGAGATGGAGGTAGCCTAGGGGCTAGGATTTCAACGTATGAATTTTGAGGGGACACAATTCATTCCATAACAGCTACTCTCCAGGATTTATCCTGCCCAACATTGGCGCCAAAAGATCTCTGAAAGGCAGAATATTTCAAACCTGTGCCAGTTGCCAAGCACGTCTTCCATTTAGGGCCACACAGGATATGGCCACCTCTCTGGAAACTTATCTTCAAGCCCATCTAGGATTCTGTGGTGCCCTTTCCCACAGGAGAAGTGGTTGTGTAAAGATAAAGCCTCCTTGCCTGGCCAATGTTGCCCAGTGGTTGAGCATCAACCTATGAGCCAGGAGGTCACAGTTCAATTCGCAGTCAAGGCCCAGGCCCAGGTTTCAGGCTTGATCCCCAGTGGAGGGGGCGGGGGGGGGGGAAAGGGGGGCATGCAGAAGGCAGCTGATCAATGACTCTCTTCTTTGATGTTTATACATCTCTCTCCCTCTTCCTCTCTGATATCAATAAAAATACATTACAAAAAAAGATTAAGTCTCCTTTATGGTCGGGCATGTAGAAGTCAGCCCAAGACTTTGAATTGCATTTTAAACACATCCTGATTCATAGGCAAACTTGTCACTCAGCCCCAACAGCTGGGACTCATACGGTCTGGCAGCAGGATCAGTACGTCCCTCCTTTCAGGACGTCCTGCCAACAGCCAGCTCCTCCTGCCTGGAACACTGCTCCCCTTACAGGCTCCTTGTTAATCCAGTCTCAGTCTAGAATCACATCTCTTCAGAGAAGTCTACTTCTGATCACTCAACATAAGCAGCCCCCGCCCCACCCTATTGTTTTCAAAGTAGTTCTCTTCCTTCATAACACATGTCTACCACCAATCTTTCCACTGGTCTAGAAACACAATGAAGAGCATTTCCTAAGGACAATCATTATAGTCAACCATATTGCCCATTTTGGGTTTGGGAAAATGTCGTGTACTATGCGAGTAGCAACAGCTACATCTGGGTCATTAATTGCTGTGTTATTTTTTTTTGTATGTGTGTGCCACTTTACACATATAAAGGTGTAAGTATGTAGATAGTAGTGGCCCCATGGAATGAGTGGGGGGGAATTTAGCCTATGGTATTTTCCATGAGCACCTCTCTCATAGCCATTCTATATAAATAGATTTCAGTGAAAGGGAAGCTTGCTTGTAATTTCAACATAGTTCCCTCATAGCCTCCCTCCCCACTCATCACTAAACAAAATCCGAAGCCACCACTGTGTTTGAAGCATTCTCACTGACTGAAAACCAGAGGGGCTGTTTCATATGTCTATTGCTCATGGCTATTTTGCTCATAGGATGGGTTTTCAAAACTACTTTACATTGTAGTGAAACAACTCTCTGAGCATGAAGGAAGACTTCATTTAGATAGGCTCTCTTCCACTACCTATAATACATTTAGGCATAAAAAAGAATGTCTTGCTGAAATACAAATAAAACCCAAATCTTCAGTTTAGTGACTAATTTTAAGATCCACTTTCTTCAAAGTGACTTCCATAAATATAAGGAAAAATGAGTTTGGGTTTCATTCTCCCTTTGGTTCCTCTGACCTGCTTTAAGAGCTGAAGTATAGAAAGATTTCATGTCTACAAACTTCAAAAAAGACTGTTGTAGCTCAGGGTTAAGACCAGACATTATTTCTACAGGAAAGGCTTATTAACAGAATGCTGAGATGGAGGTAACCTACTCAAGTGAATATGAAAATTATATGTTCAGTGAAGCAGATGGAGATGAAGATGCTAGTCAGCTCTACTTGGAACACGAGATTAAGTTGTTTTGCAGATGTTTGGGATAATTTTACCTGCTCTTCTAGCCTTTCATTGCTTCCTCTTAATTCCAAGAGTATAAACCAACTGGTGTTGGATAGGAGTTGAATTTTCTTCACAAAACTAAAACCACAAATGATTTCGATTAAAACAGGACTGACATAGTTCTAGATTGAGTATCCTGCCAATGGAACCACTTATCTTGGGTAAGTGTTAAAGGATTGAAAGCTAGAGCATTCAAAACATTTCAAAGAGATAGTGTCCATGCATAAAAGGAATGTAAACGTACAATTTAGAAGTGGTAAGTCCGGGACGCCCGCCGCTCTCACAAAGGCACCAAGAGACGTTCTCATGCAAACAGCAAAGGGTTTATTCACCAAGCATGCTGGGGCTCACAGCCTACCCTGAAGTCAGAGTAGAGGCTGAGAGCCCCGAGACAGTGCAGAGCCAGGGCTTAAATTCCCTGGAACAAAGAACAGAGTCATACAGATGTCGTCAGGGGGACTTGTTACAGTTTTACAGCTTGTTTTTCCCAAAACCGTTGACATGTACATCATGTACATTAATCTCAGTTTTACAATCTCAGTTTCACATTCTTGGTCAAAACATCCTATTTTCCTGTTCTCTTAATCATCACCCCTGGGCTCTCCCACTCTGCAAGAGGGGCAGGATGTAATTTACTGGTTAATGTTTCTGTAATCTTTGCTACTAATCTAGTCGCCTTTCAGGGTGCAGTTTACCGGTCACTGCTTCCAACTCTGCTGCCTTACAGAAGAGGATAGGAAAGAGTTACTAAAGCTAAACATGCAATTTCACTCCTGGGTAAAATATCCAAGGAAAAGAAAGCATATGGAAACTACATGGACAAGAATGTTCAGAGTAGCTTAGCTGCCTGCTGTGCATATATCTGACACATAATAGGCACTCAATGAATGTGTGCAATTGAAAGGAACACATCTTTCTATCTCACTCAATTCTTTCCATCCTGCACTTAACCAGACAACAAAGGGGCGAGGGGTGGGAGAATATGGCTTCACAAAACCAGCAACACATACTAGTTGCACATATTTATCCATCAGTTTGGATATCGACCGTAAATACTTTAAGCAAAACCATTTTATTAGTAATTGCCATTTGAATCCATTACTATATAACAAATCAGAGTGAGGTCTTTAGAATAATTTATTCAAGCTTAACATAATTATAAAGAAGGGCCCATTACTAAAGAAAGCACAATGTTATTAGAAACTAAGTTTTAAAAATGAATACATAGATGCTCCACTTACTGTTTTCTCTCCCAAGCTGGCCTGATATTAAGCTCACTTTAAAAGCATTTTCTTGCATTGGTTTTAGTCAATGCTAAGATCTGGTAATTGAATAAAATTAAAGCTAATGCTATAGAACAATGCCATCCAATGAAACTATCTGGAATGATGGAATGTTCTGTATCTGTGCTGTCTAATATGACAGACACTAGACATAGGTGGCCAATGAGAGCTTTAAAAAGCAGCATATGGTGGCAAAATGTGCCAAACAGAGCCTGCAAAATTATAATATTTAATGCAACTGGAGTGACCAGAAACCAGAGCTATAAATATTTGGCCACAAATATTCCCCAAAGGTTCAATTCAATTATCATAGAGGTTTTCATAGTCTTATCCAAATTAATAAAACGGAGATTTAACTTTCAAGCCTTCACTCAGGTGCAAATTTAGAAAAATAACTAGTTCTTTAAGTCAAAGACCTGCCAATCAGACAACAGAGAACTTAATCTATTTTTAAGTTTCAAGGTTACATACCTGATTCACGGAGTTCAACATGAGTAAAGTCACCAGGAGAAAGAGTCCACAACCTGGTTTCATGGTGGAAAACGAAGGGCAGAGAAAGGAAAATATAAAACAAACCCTGCCCTCCACTTAAAACTGCCTTAGCCATTCTGTGACCCGGATTAGAATCACAGGAACAGGCAAGCCAGCAGCGGGCAGGTTTAATGATTAATCCCCATCACTTGGGTTAATACTTTGACAGAAGCAGCCCATCTCCTGTCAGTTATTTACGAAAACCTGTTTGGAAAACAGGTTAGCTGTGCTTTGCAAACTCTAGCTTGAAAGAATGTTTCCCCTGCTGACTCAGAGTCAGGATTCTCCCCCCACCCCGCCCCTTTGTTGTCCGGTTCAGCGCAGGATGGAGAGAACTGAGTCCTCAGTGGAGGCCTCTCCTGGTGAGGCCTTCCCCTCTTCTCAGGCCGAGGCAGCTCTCAGGCTGACAGATAAGCTCTCTTCATTTGGGGAGCTGACAGCCCGCCCTCCTTTGTATCTCTGGTGAACAAAGGCTTTGCAACAAGGGCCTTACCTGACTCACACTTCTGCAGGTAAACATCCTGGCCCAGCTTCCAATTCAGAGGGAATGGTTTGGGGCAGCCCGAGGGGGTGGCAGCTGTGAAAAACCACAGCGGATGGCACAGCAGCGCTGTCCAATGGAACACTGTGCTGATGGCAATGCTCTGTAGCTGCCCTCACAAAGCGGGAGCCAGTAGACATGGGTGACTGCTGGGCACTTGAAATGGGGCTGGTGCTGCTGGGAAAGCAATTCAAGATTAAATTAAGTAGCCACATGTGGCTGGTGAGCACATGGTCAATGATGCTATAGAGCAGTAATCAAAAGCTGCCCACCACAAACTAGGTCTGCTGGGGTCTTTCTTGAATCTTCCAAAGAGCACCTCACTCGTGTGGTTGTTATAACTGTCTCACCGTGAGGAAATCAAGGCTCTGGTGTTCAAGGCATCGGTGGCAATGGGAGGAGTGAATAGATGTCACTTTTTTAAACTGTTTTTTTTTATTGTTTAAAGTATTACAAATAGTAGTACATGTTTCCTTTTTTTCCTCCATTGACCTCCCCACCTCCCCTACCCCCCAGCACATGCCCTCACCTGCCCCCCCGCACCCAGTGTCTTGTATCCATTGGTTACGCTTATATGCATGCGTACAAGTTCTTCGATTGATCTCTTACAGCCTCCACCCCCCACCCTCCCCTGCCTTCCCGCTGTAGTTTGACAGTCTGTTCAATGCTTCTTTGCATCTGTATCTATTTTTCCCATTTCTTTTCTTTAAAAAATCTTGCATCTGCATACTAGAAATAAACATATAAGAACAAAAAATGTTTGAGTCCCAGTTTCAATGTCAAATAGTTCATTATATGTACATGTCAGCAATCATATCTGGATGGTGGACAAATGGTGGCACTGCAGGTCCCACCCTCTCTGGTTTGGTCCTGGCAAACCTGCAGTGATGCACAGCTGCTGACTGTTAGCATGGCAAGGTGGCATCAGTGTCTTCCATCTCTGGACTGATTCTCCTCTTGTATTCATGTTTGGAGCAGACCTGTCAATTCCTCTCTGTTGCAGGAATCCATATGGTCTTGGAGTTGTTTTCTGAAAATATAGAAACATATTCTCGACCCAAAGTTAATAAAGGAATCTTTTCTATAAATTTGACTTGGGATCCTTTTTATTTTTTCCCAGATGATTTTCCTTTGGTTTATTTTGATACCATGTGTGTTTTTCATGGGTGTCTTGCTGTTAGCATTACAAATGGAAATCAATTTTCTGAAGTAAATGTTTTCTTGATGTAATTTACTTACAGGATATTTTTTCTTACATGATATTATCCTGCTATCCCCTGCCCCTTTTTTTGATTAATTGAGCTTTTGGAAATTTTATAGTGCAGTCTAGGTAACTTTAAATTTTAATCTTTGCACAAAAATATGAGTGCTTTAGGTTCATTACATGTTAAACAATTTTATGATGAGATGAACTACCAACAGAAATTTTGCTTAATATTTTAATTTCCAAAAGCATCCATTAATAAAAAAGGAGGATTGTGGGGTAATATCATGTAAAGAAATACTCCTATAAGTAAATTATACTTCAAAAATTTTACTTCAGAAAATTAATTTTTATTTGTAATACTAACAGCAAGACACCTATGTGAAACACACATGGTGTCAAAATAAGCCAAAGGAATATCATCTGGACAAAAATAAAAAGGCTCCCAAGTCAAATTTATAGAAAAGATTCCTTTATTAATTTTGGTTGAGAATATGTTTGTATATTTTCAGAAAACAACTCCAAGACCATATGGATTCCTGCAACAGAGAAGAATTGACAGGTCTGCTCCAAACATGAATACAAGAGGAGAAACAGTCCAGAGAAGGAAGACGCTGATGCCACCTTGCCATGCTACCAGTCAGCAGCTGTGCATCGCTGCAGGTTAACCAGGACCAAACAACAGAGGCTTAGACCTGCATTGCCAACATTTGTCCACCATCCAGACATCATTGCTGACATGTACACATAAGGAACAGTTTGACACTGAAACTGGGATTCAGAACTGTTGGTCATTGAAATTGGGTCTCAAACATTGTGCTCATATATTTATATCTAGGCTGCAGAGGCAAGATTTTTAAAGAAAAGAAATGGGGGAAGTAAAAATAGATACAGAGGCAAAGAAGCATGGAACAGACTGTCAGACTACAGCAGAAAGGCAGGGGATGTTGGTAGGGGGAGGGTGCTGAAAAGAGATCAACCAAAGGACTTTATGCATGCATAAAAGCATAACCATAGGGCACAGACACTGGTGGGGTGGGGGAGGTGAGGGCAGGTGCTGGGGGGTGGGAAAGCCGGGGGGAGGTCAAAGGGAAAAAAATAAACATATGTACTACTATTTGTAATCCTTTAAACAATAAAAAAGAAAAGAAATTTTAGTTAATATTTTAGGAACAGCTTTTTGTCAAGTACAATTAAATTTTCTTGAGTATTCACTTATTTCAATTAGCCAATTTAAATTAATCTGAAAACTTTGTTACTATTTTACTGTCAAATTTAATACTCAAACAATAATCTTAGTTTACTTTTAAATATTAGTGGAAAGGATTATTTTCAGTCTTGAGTAGGCCCTGAGTATTCCTGGTGCTAGGCTGAACTTAGATATAGGGCAGCTGCTGCCGACCAAGTCTCTGTCTGTTACCTGGGTCTTCATCTGAGCTGGGCATGAGAGGAGAAGCATCCATGGGGGAAGGATACCTCCCTCAGAAGGGGTGAGAGTTCATGCCCCTGCAAGGTTAGGGGGGTGAGGGACTGTGCCCCATCTTGTTGACCTTCAAGTTCTCTCCTGATGGCCCCTCTGCAACTGTGCCTGTCTTAGATTGTTCCATCCCTGAGGAATCTTACCTATCTCCGGCTAACCAGCCATCCTCTGGGGCCAAGCAGGGTGATGTGAGGTTTAGTTCTGTCTCCTTGATAGTCCATGCCCCCATGGCCTCCACTCCCAGCACCTGCCTTGTGATTCCCTCACTTGCTGGTGGGGTCCCATTACTGACCACATAACTCAGGGGACTCAGGTTTCTTCTCCAGGGAGAGCCCAGCTCACACCATTGGGCGAGAGACAGATCCATGGTGCCAGCCACCCAGAGGCTTCAACTTCAGCTTGAACTGAAAGCTCAGGCAACAGCTGTGTGCAATTGGATTGTGAGAAGATGGTCCCTCTTGGCAAAAAAGGGCAAAGGGGGCCAATATAGAATGCTCAAGTGCCTTCCCAGTGCCTTAATTAATAAGTGTCACTTGAACCCTCTCTCCACCACACTGAACCACACTGCATCTCAGATCATCATTGGTAAAATCTGAAATGGCAGCAAAACCTCAGAGATGCTCTGAGTAAGATAAATAATGGACAAAACTCCTTCCCTCATGGGCACTCTATAGAGGCCAACAGAAACCCCCACAGAGGGTGGATCGATGTCAGGGTTTTCTCCTCTTCATGCGTTTGGCCCCCAAATTTGACCTTGTTGCTTAAAAACGTGAGTAGGAAAATTAGTTTGGTGACCCAAATGTTAATAGAAAGTTTGGATTGCCCTCTGCTTCTGGCATCAGCTGTGAGGAATGCTTGCTGCAATCTTTGGTGCCTGGCTGGTAGAACGGTGCCCAGCCAACGCGGTGGATGTCACAGAGGGTTCCGGGGATTGTGTTGCTTACACCCCCACACCACAGAGATGTGGACCTCCATCGTCCTAGCCTTCCCACTCTCTTTCCAAGTGGATGCAAGAGCGTCTCCTCACCGTTTCCTGTCGCTCGCTAGGGTGGCTTGGAGGTACCGGAAGTATTGGGAGGAAGGACGGAAATGAGGGGGCGGAGACAGGAAGTGAGGAGGGGCGGAGCGTTTATGAGGAGGCACAGAGACCGTTGGGGGCGCATTTGCGCCCAGGACCACCTGAGGGAGTTAGCGCTCGTACTCAGCTGTGTTGTCTACTGTGTCAGGGACACGCTTGTCGTCTAGAAGGGGACTGTGTGAGGGTTGGTTGTCCAGAGGACATTTCTCTACTTACTTTTGAGGCAAGGTGTGAAGAGATAAGACTGTTGGTGGGGCCGGCTCCTCAGGGCGTTCACGGCCTGAGTGGACGTTAAGATGGCTGCCGCTGCCGTGACAGCCAACCCTGTGGAGATCCTTCAGGAAGAGGCGGTGTGCGCCATATGTCTCGATTACTTCATGGACCCCGTGTCCGTCAGCTGTGGGCACAACTTCTGCCGAATGTGTATTACCCAGCTGTGGGGAGGGGATGATGAGGAGGAGGAGGATGATGACGATGACGAGGAGGATGATGATGAGGAAAACACCGATGAGGAGGACGGGGACGAGTCAGACCAGGAAGAGGAGGAGGTGGTACAGGAGGCGGAGGCGAACAGAGGAGCAGCGGTGGAAGTGAGAGCTGTGGAGGCCGGTGTGGGCCAGGACGTCCCAATGAGGGATGAACGTGAGGGCAACTTGGAGGAGGAGGCCGGGGAGGAAGAAGATGTGATCTGGACTGGTGTCTCAGGCGGGTCCAACAGGGATGACATTGGCAATGTGCGGAGGGAGGAGGAGGAAGACCCAGACTACCACGCAGACATGGAGGATGACGAAGACGTGGTGCTGGTAGAGGATGAGGAGGAGGAGGAGGAGGAAGGCGCTGCCGCCCCAATCCCCCCGCCTGAAGAGCCTCGGACTCATTTCGTCTGCCCCCAATGCCGACGGATCTTCTACAAGAGAAGCTTCCGCCCCAACCGGCAGCTGGCCAACATGGTGCAGGTGATCCGGCAGATGAATACAGTGGCCGGCCGGGGCGACATGCAGGGCACTTGTCCCAAACACCAGCGGAACCTGAAGCTCTTCTGCGAAGTGGACCAGGAGACCATCTGCGTGCTGTGCCGAGCCACCAGCAGACACAAGCAGCACAAAGTGGTGCTGTTTCAGGATGTGGTGCAAGAGCACAAGACCAAGCTGAAGGGGCACGTGGAGCCCCTCAGAAAGCACCTGGAGACCGTGCAGAAGCTGAAAGCCAAGGAGGACAGGCGGGTGGCAGAGCTGAGGGGCCAGATGAAGTCAGAGCTGGCGGCCGTGGCCTCCGAGTTTGGACGGTTGACAGTGTTTCTGGCCGAAGAGCAGGGAGGGCTGGAGCGGCGCATTCTAGAGAAGCACGAAGCGCAGCTGAGCCGGGCGGAGACACTGGCCGGTCGTCTGGCCGAACGGGCTGCCCAGCTGAGCAGCCTGCTGACCGAAGCCCAGGACCGGAGCCAGCACGCGGGCCTGCGGCAGTACCTGGACATCAAGGACACTATCAGTCGGTGTGAAGCGATCCAGCGGCAGCCGATCCAGCTGCCGCCCCAAGAGACCTGCCCGCCTGTGCCGCGCCAGGCCCACAGCCATGACCTCCTGGCAGACGCCATCGTGAGGAAGATGGGCCGCATGTTCTGCCTGGCCGCTCGAGCGGACTTGACGCTGGACCCCAACTCGGCTCACCCGGCCCTGAGGCTGTCTCCTGATCGCCGGGGCGTCCACCTGGCAGACGAGCCCCAGCAGGTTGCTGGCCATCCCAAGTCCTTCACAGCTGATTGCTGCGTCCTGGGGACCCAGGGCTTCCGCTCCGGCCGCCACTACTGGGAGGTCGAGGTGGTTGGGCAGCGGGGCTGGGCTTTGGGTGCGACCCGAGAATCGGTCCACTCTAAGGCAAAGGTGGGCCCTGGGGGGTTCTCTGTGGGCCCTATGGGGGATGCCAGTTCTTCCTCATGCCTTCACCCCCACCCCCAGCAGCGGGAAGTGTGGTGTGTGGGCACCGATGGCCAACGTTACCAGGCACAGAGTTCGACGGAGCAGAGGCTGCTGAACCCGAGTGAGAGACCACGCCGCTTCGGACTGTACCTGGATTACGAGGCCGGACGCCTGGGCATCTACGATGCAGAGACTCTGGCCCACGTGCACACCTTCTCGGCTGCCTTCCTGGGCCACCTCGTGTTCCCGTTCTTCCGGGTGTTCTCCAGAGGCACCCACATTAAGCTGTGCCATTGATCAGCCCGCCACCGGCTGGGGCCACTCTGGTCAGCACTGGTGGGGCGGGGGTGGAGAATGGTGGCTCAAGTTTGGGGGCTAAAAGGCTCCCTAAGTTTTCTGTGTTGTTTCCTGTTCTTCCTTAACCCCGATTCTCCCTGTAGGAACTTTTAAGAAACCTTTTTGGCTTCCAGCCCTGCCTCACCTGCCTGAGTCCCTGATATCAGCTGCCTAGTCTTCCTTTCCTCTCCACCCAGGGACCAAGTTTGAGGAGGGGAGCGAATATTTAATTCTGTTAACTTCTCTTTGCCCACCCCTGCTTTTTCAGCCTTCATACCAGTTCCCAGGCTGGAGGATTTGGGCAAGACACCACTATCCCCATTCCAATTCCGTTTTCAAATGGACGTTTAACTATGGAATTGGGAGGGGGTTTTTTTTTTTTTGGTTTTTTTTGTTTGTTTTTTTGTTTTTGTTGTTTGAGGGAGGCTGGGCCAAAGGTAGAGCTGGGTAATAAAGACCCACCTACCTCCTTGGACTGGCCAGAACTTAGTTTCAGTGAGATCTAGAGTGGCTGACATGATTGCAGCCACATACCATCAGATCCTGCCCCACCTCAGTTAGTTATGTTCTCACCCTTTTCCAGCAAACCACACCCTCCCCTTTTCACTGCCAGACCCCTTTCCCCTTTGTTCGGCGGAGATTCCTACTTCCATCCTCTCATGTCTTTAGTTTCATTTGATGAGCTCGGATGGGGAGCAGGGTTGAGGCTCCTAGGAGAGCCTTGGGTATAATATATTTTTCTAGTGACACTCTACCTTGTGTCACTTCTCAGCTTTTATGCTGGGACACACCCCCTACTGGGAGTGTGCCCACAAGCGAGGCGCATGCCTTCGAACCTGGGACCCTGCAGTCCTCAGGCTGATGCTCTAACCATTGAGCAAACCAGTTAGGGCCAGTATTGTTGTTCATACTGTGCTAGACCTTAGATCTCCTGGACTTGTCTACGGGTAGCAAGTTTCTACCCTTAAACACAGCTTTAATTCCTAGTTTTGTTTTTAAAAACAAAACTATTTGTATTCACTCACACAGAGGAAAACCCAAGGCTAAGACAGATATGTTCCAAATATTTGGACATTAACAATGGTCATTGATGCTAGTGGAATTACAAGTGATTTCTACTTTTGTCTTTTGGCTTCTCTTATTTTCGGTAAAGAACTTAAGTTGCTCTTTTTTACATTTAAAAGATGCAACTAACATTGAGAAGTCATAATTCAATAGGGAAGAGATTTTCTTCTCATTTCAAATGAATGGCTTAGACAACGATTCAGCATATTACTCTCTTCCATCTTAGTCACATAGATGATAAAGCAAAAGCAGAAGAGAGGTATTTGATACTCTTGTGAAGTTTCAGGCTAAAGGAAAGCTGAATTGGATTTGTGTCTCTAACATGACTTTTGCTTTTGGTGCCAGTTACCAGTTTGCTGCAATCTCTATTGACTTATCTTTTCCGTGACTTTATCTTCTCTGACATTTGCCAACATAACCGGGTCTAGTCTGACCTTGTTAGCAAGAGTTAGTTATGTGAACTTTTCCTTCTCAGAAATTTTCATTTTAGTGAAATGAAAATTCACTCAATAGTTCACACTTCTTTCTTGAACTTAGTGTATTTTGGATATATTTCCACATTATTAACTGTTTCTCTATAATATAGTGGTAATGAATCATATGCTTTTAGTTCTAATTTCTTATTTTCCATTTTACTGTAATAGAAATGCTATAATAGATATTCTGGACACTTAACAACTTTTTGTCCACTTATAATAACACCTTTAGTATAAATTCTTAAAATTTAAATCTTAGAGGCAAATGATATATAAGAATATAAGAATATAAGGATATAAGGATATAAGGATATAAGAATATAAGGATATAAGAATATAAGGAATAAGAATATAAGATTGTTTTCAAAACTGTTATGTTTGTTTATATAGCTCTCTTGAACTATGTGTATGTTTATTTTCAATTGGCCTGCATCAAATGATATGCAAAAATGTAAGATTCTTTTCAAAGCTTTTATGTTTGTGTGCCTTTTTTTTTTCTTTCAATATGTGTAAGCTCATTTACACGTGTCCTTAAAGCTCTTTTGGCAAATAAAATGGTACACAGTGTACAAATGCTGCTTTGACTTGCAAATTTCTTGTTTCATGTAGAGCTGAACAATTTGTATCTTAAATGGTTATTTATTTAAATAAAATGTTTATTTAATGCTTTGTCTTTCTTTTCTGCCAAAGTGTTTGTCCTTAATTTTTGGCACTAATGTGTGTGTACAGGCATTCTTTGTCAGTTATTAATTTCCCCTTTCAATTTGATTTGACTATCCTCTTGCGTTTTCCTGTTAAGTAATTCTATATTTCATGCCATCTACACATCATTTTAAATTTACCTCCTACTTTTGAACAGTAATACCTAAATGTGGATGGTGTTGTTGCTTTGTTTCATTATAGTGGCCCTATCAGAACAGGTACATCATAATGGGGAGAACAGCATGGAGCCTTAACGAGTAAGAGGTTCTCTGAAATTTTTCCATTTTTTCCTCACTTTTAGTCATTTCAGATATTATGCTTCTCTTTTAATATATTTATATTAGGGGCCTGGTGCATGAAATTTGTGCACTGGGGGGGGAGGGGTTCCCTCAGCCCAGCCTGCCCCCTCTCACATACTGAGAACCCTCAGGGGATGTCCTAATGATGGCTCGCCCCCAGCCTGTCCAAGGCTGAAAGCCTCTGGTGGAGGCTTTTGGCCTTGGACAGGGCACCTCGGCCAGGGGACCCCAAGCTATCTGTCACCCTGTGATACAGCTAATCGCTGGTTGTCCCCAAACCCAGGCCAAGCCCACCCTAAGGTTGTAGTGGGGGGGGAGCCCATTCCTTGCCTCTGCGCAGTCCCAGCCGGGGACTCGGACACAGCGCTCATGGCCCCGGCCGGCCAGTGCCATCTGCCACCCATTCCCTCCCTCCGTCAAGCCGGCCCGCACCGCCGCTCCCTCCCTCCACACAGCCCCAGCTGGGGCATCGACACTGCACTTGCAGCCCCGGCAGGGCCCATTCTCTCAGTGGCTGCAGCCATCTTGGTTGTGGTTTATTTGCTCCTGCTTGGCTTGTGGGCGTGGCTTGTGGGTGTAGCGAAGGTATGGCCAATTTGCATTTTACTCTTTTATTAGATAGGATAGAGGCCCAGTGCACAAAATTCATGCACAGGGAGTGGTGTGTGTCCCTCAGCCCAACCTGAACCCTCTTCAATCTGGAACCCCTCGGGGAGTGGGCCTAAGCCACAGTCTGGCCTCCCTTTGTAGGAGGCGACCAGGCTGATCAGGGAAAGGCACCAGCCCCATCACCCTACTGCTGCCGCCACTGCCAGTCACCGCAGCCACCAAGGTGTTTTCATCAACCCAGACTCTGGTCCCTTCACCATCAAAAAATGATAGCTTTCTTTAGGCATTTTCAAGATGTGTCTTTCATAGGATATAACAGTTCTTTATTTTTCTTTTTTATCCTCACCTGAGGATATGTTTCCATTGATTTTTAGAGAGTGTGGAAGAGAAAGGGAAAGACAGAGAGAAACATCAAAGTGAGAGGAACACTTTGATTGGTTACCTCCAGCATGAGCCCTGACCTGGGCCCTAGCCAGGGAGGAGCCTGCAACCTAGGTACATGCCCTTGATCAGAATATAGCCCGGACCCTGAGGTTGGCAAACCTAGGCATTACCCACTGAGCAAAACTGCCTAGGGAAAGGATATGACATTTCTTAGCCCTCCAGCAGCAGACCTTTGTTTTTTTCTCCAGGAGTGTGGTGGAAGAACCCTAGATTACTTTTTTGGATTCTTATACCCAAGTTACTAAGAATATTACCAGTGGCGTACAGGGAGCTTAGCCAATGAGCAGTCAGAAAACGTGTTTCCTCTACAGTTTACATCTCTCTCCTCTGATCTCCGGCTCCACCCCTGCCAAGGCCTAAAGCCTCTGGCCCTGGGCGGGGGACCCCCAGTTAGCTGCGATTGCTATGCTCCACCCCGGCCAAGGCTCCAAGCCTCTGGCCAAGGATCCAAGGCTCGGGTCTAGGGTAAGGGATCCCCAGTGCGCTTGATCACTCTGCTCCGAGGATGGGGCTCTGGGAGGTTGACCCCCAGCAGGCGTGATCGCCCTGCTCTGCCCCGGCCAAAGCCGCAAGCCTCTGTTTAAGGCTCTGGCCCTGGGTGGGGAACTCCCAGGGCATAGGATCGCCCGCTCCACCCAGGGCCAAGGCCACAAGTCTCTGGCTGATGCTCTGAGGATGGGGCCCTGGGCGGTTGGCCCCAGCATGCGTGATCACCCCTACTGCCTCTGTTTGAGGCTCGGGCCCTGGGTGGTTGACCTCCAGTGAGGGCATATGCCCGGCAGCCCCGACCCCTGCTCCTGATTGGCTGGTAGTGTAGCAAAGGTACAATAATTTGCATGTTTCTCTTTTATTAGATAGGATTGATTTCAGAGAGGAAGGGAGAGGGAGAGAGATAGGAACATCAATGATGAGACAGAATCATTGATTGGCTGCCTGCTGCAAGCCCCCCCCAACTGGGGATCGAGCCCGCAACCAGGCATTGTGCCCTGGCCAGAAATCGAACCTGTGAACTCTTGGTTCCAAGGTCGATGCTCAACAGCTGAGCTACACCCAGCTGGGCTTATACTTCTTTTAAAATCCATTTCAACTCCTTATAATTTCTAAGAAAAGCATTGAATTCATTCAGATTTTCCAGTATTCTCATGAGCTTTATAGAATATTTTCCATAAAATTTTGTGTTGGTATGTTCCCTATAGATTTGGTAGTGAATACATTAATTTTTTTCTCATTTTCCATTAGGCTTGCCAGGAGTCTTGCTATTTTTGTTGTTGTATTTTCAAGGTGTTCTCGGATTAATTTATTTCTAGTCTTTCGATTTTCTGATTCATCTATCTTATTTGCATTTATTAAGTCCTCCTGTTAGAGACACCTCTCCCCAACAGCAGAGAGGTGTGACCAGGCAGATCAGCCCCAGAGTCAATGGAGAGGACTGTCCCCAACCTTGACCCTTGTCTTCTCCTATAAATGAATGTATACCAGAGACCTTGACTCTGTTGTGAAAAGCCAATGTATTAAAGCAATTAAAGCATGCACCTTTATTGAGAAAGTGAAGCAAGCAAACCTATACATCTGGCTTCTGAAGTGCAGAGGGCTCTCAGCTAAGCTGAATAGCAGGTTGGGTGGGGGCCAAGGCATTATATACCCTCCTGTCTAATAGGTTTCAAAATTCCTCTGCTGACTATTTTGCTAGAGTAATTTGTAAGGTCACCTCTCCCCCCCCCCCCCCATTTTTTTTTAACTTTGTTGTGGCTTTCCCAGAATTCATGAGAAGCACCTGGCAACTTTATCTTGCCAAGTCTTAAGCCTGCTGGCTTCTCTGCTTAGGGAGTGAAATGGCCCTTTTTTCCTTTTCTCTTTTCCCCTCCCTTTCTGCTTTCTCTCATTAGGGAGGTTTTGAATCATTTGCTCTTGTGACCTTGGCTGGGAAGAGAATGGATTGTTAGTTACAAGCTGACTGCAAATTGCCCACAGTGTTTGGCCTTGTTTTAACTTTGCTGTCTCAGTTTCCCCATTCCTCCTGCCCTGGAATCCTGTAACACTCCTTCCAGTTATTAAACTTGTGTTGCTATTCTTTTAATAAATCTTGAATTGACTAATAAGCTCAGTTATTTTGAGTCTTAGTTAATAATGAAAACATCTGTGGCTGTTAATTTTCCTCTGAGTACTGATCTGGCCACATGCAAAAAAAAAATCAATAAAAAATATATTTGAAAAATAATAAAATAAATAAATTGTAAAATACAAAAAAAGAGTAGAAGTACAGTGATCTCACTATGATAAATTTTCAAAATAATCATAATGATAGTTTTCATATTTTTCTATAACCCAGTAATTATTTAGAAAAATGTTTTCTGTCCTGGCCAGTTTGACTCAGTGGATAGCGCGTCAGCCTGTAGACCAAAGGGTCCCAGGTTCAGTTCCAGTCAGGGAAAAGTGCCTTGGTTGCAGGCTCCTCCCTGGCCCGGGCCCTGGTCCCTGGTCCCTGTTTGGGGTGTGTACAGAAAGCAGCCAATTGATGTGTTTCTCTCACATCGATGTTTATCTCTGTCTTTCCTTCTCTGTTCCACTCTCTCTAAAAGATCAGTGTGAAAATATCCTCAGGTAAGGATTCACAAAAGAAAGAAAGAAGGAAAGAAAAAGGAAGGAAGGAAGGAAGGAAGGAAGGAAGGAAGGAAGGAAGGAAGGAAGGAAGGAAGGAAGGAAGGAAGGAAAGAAAAGTGTTGTCTAAATTTCTGAGTGCTTTTCAGATTTAACTATAAGTATATGTATATATTATATTTTATTATTTTATTGTATTGTATTGATTTTTCACAGAGAGGAAGGGAGAGGGATAGAAAGTCAGAAACATTGATCAGCTGCCTCTTGCACACCTCCAACTGGGGATGTGCCCACAGCCAAAGTACATGCCCTTGACTGGAATCGAACCTGGGACCTTTCAGTCTGAAGGCCGACACTCTATCCACTGAGCCAAACTGGTTCGGCTATATATTATATTTTAAATAGTGTTCTTATTAGTCTTAAATTTATTTTAATCTTATAATTTATAAGAGGAAGTCTATACAATTTACCTATTGTCTCCAAATGTATTTTATTACAAACTTCAAATAAGCATCTTATAATATTTTTAACAGAATCATGAATGAACACAATATTAATAGAGTAAATGTCCTGTAATTATAGTTGTAAAAGCACTATGTGTGACTTTTTAAAATTTTTTTTGTTTTTTTTAATTTTTAAAAATTTTTTTGCAGTATAACTTAGATTTAATAGTAGTACATATGTTTTCCTTTTTCCCCCCATTATCCTCCCCCCTAGCCTCCCCTACCCCCCAGCACATGTCCCCACCTGTCCCCCTCCCCGCCCCAGTGTCTTTCATTCATTGGTTATGCTCATATGCATGCATACAAGTCCTTCGGTTGATCTGTCCCCCACCCTCCCCAGCCGTCCCCCTGTAGCTTGACAGCCTGTTCGAGGCCACCCTGCCTCTATATCAATCACTCTCCCCTGTTTCTTTTCTTCCAAAACATCTTGCCTCTGCATACTAGAAATAAATGTATAAGAACAGAAAATGTTTGAGTCTCAGTTTCAATGTGTGTGACTGTTTTGTATTGTTTAAAGTAGTTCAAAATTCATAATATTAAAGAACTATAAAATGGAAAACTTCTCAAGGTAATGAGATTTTGATATCAGGATAAAGAAAATTCCTAATAATGGGCTGATGTGCTTATATGTTTGGATTTCTTTGACAACAAAAAAAATTGTCAGATGTGTGGCCCAACATGGCATGATTCAAAATATCAACTTTTATTGGTTCTGTCAGGGGAATAGAAAGACAAAACCTTAGTGACAAATGTGAGGCACTGTCAATAACTTGACTTCAAATCCAAAGACACCACACACTACATATTACATAAAAAGTAATGAAAATGAATTAATTGTTAAATACCTTGGTGTAAATCTCAATAAAATAGATGGAAAACAGAGCTACATCCTAGGATTCATACCTCTCAACCAACTGTCTTCGCTTTCTTATACTTTTCAATATCTTGCACAAATTTACTGTTTGTTTTGATGTACGGGTTTTAAGTAGTGAATGCCCACAGGATTTGTATCCTTGTAACTTGCTTCATACAATGCTCATTTCAGCATTCCACATATAGGAGCCTAATAACTTACTAGTAACAGTGGTTATGCTGACAGGTAAAGTAGTTTCAATCATTTTCAATATGTCACTATTGACTTCCAATGTTCCAAGTTTAGAGAATTCAAATAAAAAGTGAGATTACTGTTTACCATGAGCATTATGAAAAGCACCAAGTCTCCTGAGACAGGAAAAAGAAATTGATTTCTCCGTGTTTTTCATGCTCCACAATACTCTTGAAAAGCAGTTTCTTAGCGCATAGCTATTGATCTACTGCTCAGGAAGGTAAATTAAATATGAGATCCCACAAACAGAAAACACATTGAGTCATTCTTTTTACTCGTTCCAGATGCCTTTTAAAGTTTATCGGAGTTGTAAATGCATGTGGGCATGTGTATGCTTCATTTACTGTAAGAAAACAAGAGGTAGTGAGAACTGCTGTTGCTTTTGAATTTTGACCCTCAGTTATCATAAACAGGAGTTTTCTAAACCTATAGCACCTAAATCTACTACAGTAAATTGTGAAAATATTTTAAAATATGATGTTACTTCGTACATTTTCATGTTTTTGGAAATAAATCTGGCTGTGACACATTAAAATAAATCAAATAAAGCTTTTAATCATTGAATATGGAACCCTTTCATAAGATTTTTAAAAACCCTGCACTTTTAAAATTAGTATCTACTATAATTATTTAGCACTACTCACTAATTTTCTAGAATAGAAGTGGTAGAGTTTTAATCAAATGTGATCCTTCACCTTTTAATTATAATGAAATTGCTATGTAATAAACAATTTAAAGAGGTTTATAATAATTACACCAATGTGTTCAGAATAATATGTAATATATAACAGGTAGTATATAATATATAATTTCTAGCATGCATATTATATGCTTATAATATATTATTTGCTCTCTTTTCTGAATTTACTATTACAATAAGCTCATTTATCTTCTTAGGATGGCTAATTATAGACTGGACTAATCAAACCTACAATTTTATTTCTAATTAAATCTTAAGACCATTATTACCATAACTGATTAATTTTACCCTCCCTTATCTACTTTTTCTGTCGTGCCTAATTAAAATTTTATTTTATTTTTCTGTTTAAGCCTTATAGAAAAAAATCATGCTTCAAATTTTAATATAAAATTTGTACTCAGATTTTATCCCCTCTACATATTTCATTTTTGAGTAAACATTTAACTATTAGTATTAAGTAACAAGATTGAAAAATCTTTACAAGAAAAGACTCTGTGGTTGCAGCAACTTCCTCTTGGGACTAGTGAGTTGATTCCCACAAAGGCTGTTTGGGGAGGAAGCCACTTTTCCCCTCCTTTGTCCCCACTGGGTCCTTCAGGCCTTCACTTTCTACAGCAGCCTCTAGTTCAGTGGTCGGCAAACTCATTAGTCAACAGAGCCAAATATTAACAGTATAACGACTGAAATGTCTTTTGAGAGCCAATTTTTTTAAAACTTCAACTATAGAGGTAGGTACATTGCTATTAACTTAATTAGGGTCCTCCTAAGCTGACCTTTGCTAAAAACTCAAGAGGCCAAAGAGCCGCATGTGGCTCGCGAACCGCAGTTTGCCCACCACTGCTCTGGTTTATGGCATTGGCACTGAAAACTCCTTAAACTGAAATGCGTGTATACTGCCAGGATCAGTGTGCATTCACTCACTGGCACCTAATGCTTAGTCCTGATACTTGGTAAGTATTCACAGGTTGCTCTTAATAACAATGTTAAGTTACGGATTTCTGATAGAAAATTGGGGTTTATGTAGCTTTGGATGTATCACATGGTTCCAAAAGATCTAGCTGGAAAGTAAAAATAATTGATTTTAGGATTAAAACATTCTTAATAACATATGGGTTGCATTTCTCATGGCCCGTCAATATTGGATTGTTTACTATACTAGTAACTCAGTTGACTAATCATCATCATAGATTTCTAAGACTCCGAACACCTTTGGGAATGAAGTAGCTTGAGGTACATTACATTTTTTTCTTATTCCTAAATAGAAAGAAAATTTAAAACACTTTCCGGATATATCATAACCAAGGCCTTGAAAGATTTTTGTGTTCATCTGGTCTTTTATGCTTTATTTTAAGATTTGAAAATCTTATTAAACTAGGATATTCAAATGGCTCATCAAATTTTGTAAGTTAATTGACAGCCATAACCATTATGAACTTTGGTTTATTTTTTACAGGCTAACATTTTTTTTTTACTTCAGTGAAAGTTAATCACTATTCCTTGAAAACAAAAATTAGACAAACTGAACAAGTGTAATTACGCCAGTGTTATATTCCTACAGAGGGGATTTAAAGGACAGTTACTTAAATGGGATGCTTGTGTGTCTGTCTGTGTGTCTCAGCCTGTGAATGAAAACCAATCAATTATGACTTCCATGAAGTAAAAGCACGACTCACACGGAGTTTTCTGATATTTCCTTGCGGCTGTTTAAATATTTACACTGCTTCTTGAATGTTCCATTGAACGTTTCTCATGGTCTTGGTACACAATGCTTATTTTTCTTTTGTTTTTTTAAATATATTTTATTGATTTTTTACAGAACGGAAGGGAGAGAGATAGAGTTAGAAACATTGATGGGAGAGAAACATCCATCAGCTGCCTTCTGCACACCTCCTACTGGGGATGTGCTTGCAACCAAGGTACATGCCCTTGACCGGGAATCGAACCTGGGGCCTTTCAGTCCGCAGGCCGATGTTCTATCTACTGAGCCACACCAGTCAGGGCACAATGCTTATTTTTCTAAGATAAAATCTTTGCAGCTAGAAAAATACAGTTGGCCTTTTTGGTCTTTTTTTATGTGCCTCAGACATGAAACAACTCTGGCCACCAACACAGGCATCAAGCTAGGATGAACTAAGGACTAACGGTATATCTGCCTGGCCTCTGATTAATGTAAGAGCAATACCACCAATCTGGTGTCTCCTCGCCCATTGCCAGGTGGTGACTTTTCTGGTCTTTAATCACCTAATAGGCTGCATGTTGGAGTTTACCCAAAAGTGTTTAGTCCTACCCTTATGTACTTTCTCTGCCAGCCTTTATAAAAAGGTGATGGGGGCCAATGTTCATAATAGAACCTTAAACTACCTTCCTCCTCAAAGTACATGAATGAATCAATATCTTCAAGTGTCTACCCTGAAGTTTTGGCCAATGACAATGACCTCATGCTCTCTACCACACAGGATAATTCTCAACACTCTATAATGAAACGCCACTTTGGGAAGGCTATAAAGACCTACATGCAAGGCCTCTATTTCTACAAATCAAAAGTGCCGGATAAGTTGTTGCTCACAGCCAATGACCCATGATGCAACGTTAATCACAAATGTGGACACGGCCACCAAACTTCCCAGCACAAGTTATGCGGGCAGTTTCTGTGAATGAATCAAGAGTTGACTTGCAAATTGAAATCTACTTGTCATCCTTGGTAGTAGTAATCTAAATGCTACTCTGGCCCTGGCCAGTGTGCTCAGTGGTTAGAGCATTTGCTAATTAGTTCGATTCCCAGTCAAGGGTCGGTATCTAGGTTGTGAGTTCGCTCCTGGGGGAGAGGGGGTGCATGTGGGTGGCAACCAGTGGATGTGTCTCACAGTGGTATTTCTCTCCCCCGCCTCCCCCGCAAATAAATAAATAAGTAAACAAACAAACAAACAAACAAATAAAAAAACTATCCTGGATTCTGCCAGACCATTCAGGACTTTTATACTTTACTCAGCTGAATAGGGAAGTTTGGATAGTACATAGCATCAATTTACTAGTAAAGCACTGTGCTTTGTCATTATAGCAATGGTTTCCATTGAGGGGAGCTATGTATTTCCTTATGACACTTATTTCCCACTTAGTAGCTTCTATCACCTTTATGAGGGACCAGAACTTCTTTTGCTACTCAAAATATATCAAACAAAACCCCTAGCTTTTATCTTATGAACATAGCAAGGCCTTAAAATGATAGTCATTCTCTCGATGAGCATTCAGAAGTTCAAAGTCAAATCTCTGCCCCCCTCACCACACACACACACTTTAACAAGGACATTTTCCTTTGTGCTCAGAAGGAAAAAGGTGCAGGAACCAGTGGCTTGCCTACTTGTTTATATTATTATTGGCAATATTGTTCTCTCTCTCTCTCAAGTTCCCCTTTCCTTGATTCCTTCAACTATCTTTTGTCCGATATTACCTATATTTTCCTAAGTTGCATCAAATCGTTGTAAAGGAGTAAACTTGCTAACTACACAGAAATTAAAACAGTAACTTGCACAGTCTGAATTTGGTCTCATTTCCTATTATTTTTAAGGCAATAAATGAATGATATTTAAAGCATTTTGTATAAATGAAGCAGAGGTCTCAGGGTCAGAGCGAGCCTAATGCAAGTGTTGTGTTGCAAAGTTGGTCTTTCTTCTGCGTGCCTTGTAGCACATTTGTGAATACCTCCACTGTCTTCAAGGCAGAAACGAAATGGAGAGTGAGAAGGGACCTAATTTGTGATCTTAAGTAAAATCTTTATTGCTGGCACATGGAAAATGATATGTAGCCAACCTTGTTACTATGAAGGGGAAAATGTAGCACTCCACATGAGTTAAAGAGGCATATATATTCAATGATGACTTATTGGTAATTTATTTTGTAAAGGGCTGTAGTGAGTACTCTAAAAGTTGCTTCCTATGTTTACTGGCCAAAGATAGTCATACTAATCAGACCAAGAAGAACTGGGGTTACCTTTAAGTGATTAAACCATTTAGTAACGAGTTTGATATCTTTTTATGCAAGGAAGGGAATATAGTCCATGAGTTGGGGGTGGGGTGCAGTGCCTTACAAGCAGAGGGATGCTCTTCCTGGGGGAGTTTGGGCAAGAGCGAGTTTTCTAGAATGTTAGAAGAGGCAACATGGAAACAGGGCAGGATGAGCTGTAGTGGTCGGCAAACTCATTAGTCAACAGAGCCAAGTATCAACAGTACAATGATTGAAATTTCTTTTCAGAGCCACATTTTTTAAACTTAAACTTCTCCTAACGCCACTTCTTCAAAACTGACTTGCCCAGGCCGTGGTATTTTATGGAAGAGCCACACTCAAGGGGCCAAAGAGCCGCATGTGGCTTGGAGCCGCAGTTTGCCGACCACGGAGCTAGGAGGTCGGGGATTTTCTTTATGAGGATAACAGTTCCTGTTTTTTAGGGTAAGGGAAGCCAGCTAAGCTGATTTGGACAGTTATGATTGGTGTGGGTTGGATTTCCTTGACGGCCGTGTCCTGGAAGTACAGGATGAATTAGGTTTGGATCTGTGACATGGGCTGGGCCACTGGGGTGGCCTCCATTTTGTGGGTCATAATACACAAATTAACTTGACCATTACGAGGCCTTTGCATCTTAACATACCTTCCTCTCTAGCCATTTCTTATTGGATTAAAACCCCAGTTGGGGCCACTTCAAGCTGTAAGCTCCTTGAGGTCTGCCTTATTTGTCACTGGAATAAAGTACTTGATAAACATGGTTTGACTTGGTAAAGTAACTGAATGGCTAATGGAGAGAGCCCTTCCCCCATTAAGTGTCCAATTAGATACCATTGCTGACATGTACACATAAAGAACTATTTGACACTGAAACTGGGACTCAGAACAGTTGGACATTGAAACTGAGACTGAAACATTTTTTGTTCTTATACATTTATTTCTTGTATGCAGAGGCAAGATATTTTTGAAGAAAAGAAACAGGGGAGAGTGATTGATATAGAGGCAGGGTGGCCTTGAACAGGCTGTCAAGCTACAGGGGGAAGACTTGAGTGGATGGGAGGTGAATGCTGGGGGAGATCAACTGAAGGACTTGTATGCATGCATATGAGCATAACCAATGAATGAAAGACACTGGGGCGGGGAGGGGGGAGGGTGGGGATATGTGCTGGGGGGTAGGGGATGCTGGGGGGAGGATAAGGGGGAGGGGGAAAGGAAAATGTGTACTACTATTAATTATAAGTTATACTGCAAAAATCAATAAAAATATATTAAAAAAAGATATTTCTGGACAGGAAATAAAACTGATTATAACCTCTTTAATTGTTTTTTCTTTTGGACCCAGAGCTGTAAATGGAGGAACCCAGGATAGTATGGTACTGGACTTGTTGGGTACTAGATCACTTCATACGTTATGTAAATGTCTAATCACTGTGTTGTATGCCTGGAACTAATATACTAGTGTATGTCAACTGTTATTGAAAAAAAATTTAAATCGCTGGCTAACCTTAACCAACTGTTTTGGATCTGATGGCCTGCATAATTAAATACTAATTTTATGATTGCCTGCATTCTTCTCCTTCCATTAAGTCCCCCTTTTCTTAATGGCTCCTTCAACTATTTCTTTTATCCACTAATGATAAAAGTAATATTTTAGTAAGCTGCCTCAAATCATTGGTGGAAGAAGATGAGGTAGAACTCATGGTGTAAACATCAACTCAGTAATTTACACAGACTGTATTTGGATCAATTTCTGGGAGTTAATTTTTCAGGCAAATATGACTGACAGTTGAAACATTTTATAAATGAGCTAGGGTTCTCAGGGTCAGAATGTTCTGTTGAAACGTTCTTTTCTCTGCATTCCTTCTCATGCAACATTTGTGAATGTTCCCACTATCTCTGAGCCAGAAATGCAGTGGAGGTTGGGAAGGAAAGAAGTAACCTAATACGCTATCATAAAAGTTTTATTGTTGATATATGAAGAAATAAAAGTAGCAGATCTTACTGCCAAGGTGGATATGTTATCTTTCTCCACGTGTGAAAAAAAGGCAAATATTCAATGGATATTTATTTATTCATTTAAAAAAATTTTTATATATATTTTATTGTTTGTTTTTTTTTTTTAACAGAGAGGCAGGGAGAGGGACAGAAAGCCAGAAACATCGATGAGAGAGAAACATCGATCAGCCATCTCCTGCACTGGAGATGTGCTTGCAACCAAGGTACATGTCCTTGACCTGAATCGAACCCGGGACCCTTTAGTCTGCAAGCCAAGGCTCTATCCACTGAGCCAAACCGTTCTTGGCTCAATGGGTGTTTATTGAGAAATTTATTATTTAAAGAAATGTATTAAGTCCTATAAAAGTGGTTTTTTGTTTGCTACCCAAAAGCGTTCCAACTAATCAATCCAAGAAGACCTGTGATTACCAAATCCTTCTTCACTTGTCAATCCCTTGCCACACATCTTCTCTCATGTTTCTGTCATAATTGTCACACCTAAACCCAAGTTGGGACAACTTCAGGCTGTAAGCCCCTTGAGGCTCATCTTATTTGTCAGGGGAGCGTGCATTCAATGATATGATTTAAATGGATGAATCAGATTTCTGCACAGGGGTAGAAGCGCTGGTTGTAACCCGGTCCCATTCTTCTTGTGGGCCCAGAGTTGTAAATGGGGAGAGAAAGGAAAGCAGAGAAATCTGTGAGCGCATGCAGGGCTGCAACCGGAGTCAGTGTGTGCGTTGTCTCCACAGGCCCTCGCCAGCAGGAGCTCACTGGATGCCTAGGAAAGTTCATCTGGAGAAGACATCAATAATACAGGACCTGTACACATGCACCTAAGCATAACCAATGGATACAAGACACTGGGGGGGGGGAGCAGGAGAGGGTATGTACTTGGGGGGTAGAGAAGGCCGGGGGGGAGGTTAATGGGGAAAAAGAGGAGACATATGTACTACTATTTGTAATACTTTAAACAATAAAAAAAAATAATTATTTAAAAAAAAAGAATACAGGAGTTCCATCTACTCCACTCATCTGCCTAAGGCACTAGAAGGAACACCGGTTCACAGTTCACGTTCAGAGCACTGGCTCGGGGAAACTGGGATGAAGTGGACAGGGAAACTAGCAGGAAGGAACGTGTCTGCGAGTCCCTCCTGAGCCACCTGCTCTCAGTGTCATGGGACGGATGCTTGCAAATGGGAAAAACCGGAGGAAAATCATGTCTTCGACTAAGCTCTTGAGTCTGACTTCACCCCCCAAAAGGACGCCCAGCGCTCAGTTCCCAGGCCGGAGGGTTTCTCTAGAGACAAGATCCAATTCCTGCACGGAGTTCCGCACTGCAATGGGAGGAGGGGTCAGGAGGGGGGCGCGGGGGCGTGGCCAAGGCGGAGGGGCGTGTCCAGGCGGAGCTCGGGGGCGTGGCCCGGGGCGTGGGGGCGTGGCTGCGGCGGGAGGCGGGTGCCCTGGCCGGAAGGCTGGGAGGGGCGCCGTCTAGAGTGGCGTGGCCAAGGCAACGAGTAAGGGCTTGGAGGCGGAGTCAGAGGAGGCGTGGCTTAGGGCGAGGGGCGTGGCTCTGGCCTTGGAACAGGGCGAGGGGGCGTGGCCACGATGGCTAAGTTTGCCAGCTGAGGTCCCCGGACTAAGGAAGGCTCATGCTCTGGGGAAAACGCTCAGGTAAGGGCCGGTGGCCGAGTGGAGCTGGGCGGGGGGGGGGGCGCTACAGCGGGGGTGGCCCACTCGGGGAGGGCTGGACCTTCCTCACATATCCCAGCACTGCCCTGCCTGGTCTGGGAGCCAGGAGAGCTGTTTGCGCGGATTGTGGGGTCACCACGGAGCGCGGGGGACTGGTTAGGCTGGGAGGACATCACTCCCCCCACCCCCCATCCCGTGCAGCCCTCCTCTATGGGAGTCACCCACTAAAAGGCTGCACTTCCTTTGGGTTACTTGCACTTGACGGGAAACAGCCGCCCCAGGGAGTCCGGGGGAGGGAGCGCTGCCAGGGCTGGCTGGCTGGGACTAACCGGAGGAGCCGCTGTGAAATAGCTGGCCGCAGGTAAGGACTCCAAATCGGGGATGGTGGTTCCACACGCCGAGGCGCGGCCAGCTGGGGCTAACTTGGGTCAGCACTGTGTGTCTTCCCTCCTGTGACTTTGCCGGGCTCTGTGGGTGTTGTCACAGCCAGCCCCAGCCCCAGCGCAGGGGGGGTCAGCATCACAGCTGTGTGTCAGGGACAAATCGCAGTCTCCTGCTTTCCCCCGGGTCGCTCTGGCCTTTTGGTTTCATGCCTTGCCCCAGAATCGGAGGAGAACCTCGGAAGTACAAATGCTGATGGATGGTTGTGAGTCTTTGTGGAATTCGGTGTTAAAGGCTACTGCCTTGAGGCTGGTGACAACTCATTAATATTAATGTCAGTGCCCTCCCCCTCCCATACATTTTAACTGGGAAAGTTTGGGAGCTACAAAAAGTTAATGTGTACACCTGAATTTGCATAGGACTTGTTCTCTCCCAGCTGCTGAAAACCACATTGTTTTCTGCTTCCCCTAATTTCTTATTTTATTTTATTTTATTTCTCTCTCTCTCTCTCTCTCTCTCTCTCTCTCTCTCTATATATATATATATATATATATATATATTCTTTAAAGTATTACAAATAGTAGTACATATATTTTCTTCCCCTCCATTAACCTCCCTCCAGCCTCCCCTACCCCCCAGCACGTGCCCTTACCTGCCTCCCCCGCCCAGTGTCTTGTATCCATTGCTTATGCTTATATGCATGAAGCATAACCAATGGATTCCCCTACTTTCTTTACTGATAATCTAGTCAGTAAAGGAGTAGCCAGATTCCTCTGGTGAGGGAGGCTAGCTGGGACCCTACTCCTTGATCTGCCCTTGCACTCCCCTCAGAGCTGACACTGTTCTTGGATATGTTGGAAATGGGAAACGTTTGAGCTATGTAGGGCTGTCTTGCTTTTTAAAATATATTTTATTGATTTTTTTTTTTTACAGAGAGAAAGGGAGAGGGATAGAGAGCTAGAAACATCGATGAGAGAGAAACATTGATCAGCTGCCTCCTGCACACCCCCTACTTGGGATGTGCCTGCAACCAAGGTCCATGCCCTTGACCAGAATCAAACCTGGGACCCTTCAGTCCGCAGGCCGATGCTCTATCCACTGAGCCAAACCGGTTTCAGCAGGGCTATCCTGCTTTACTCAGGTAGCTTTCACGTCAGGACCAGGACTGAAATTCACCAAAAGACCAAGAGCAGCGAGGACACGATTCTGTGCCTGTGCACACCTCTCTGGAGCCAGGGGAGAGGCAGTGAAGGTTCACAGTTGGGGTGCAGTCAAGACTGGCTGGGTTGGGAGTGAATGAGTGAACGTGAGTATTTTGGCAATCTGATGGTAGGAGGACAGGCCACACTTGCATAGTTTGTTGCAACACATTAGGGAGTCGCTGGAAATGTATTTTGAAACCTTTGGCAACCCCCAGATTAGAAACATTCCCTCAGAAAAAAAGTGGGTGAGAGGAGGAAGCTGAGCTTTCTCAGTCAAGACCTGGAAACATAACCTCTCATTTAAATTCAGAGAATGCCAAGCTGGCTTCCTCTCTAAATCCAGAGGTGAGAAATTTAAGGGTCAATATGATAAGCATCAAGGAATTTTTTCAGTGTAATCATTACCTTTAGTAGGACTTAGTTGCTGTCTGTTTTGCATACATATAAATGCCCTGATCAGGCAGAGTTCAATCTGTTTGTCACGTAATAAATACATGATTTATGAATGATTCTTTCAAGACTTTCAGTATCTTTACTTTTTCACGTGATTCTAAGTCTGCAAAACAGCAGATAAGGGACATGTTAGTAAAATTCAAGACATGCATAAATAATTAGTGATTGCATAGTACTATAGTACAGAAAATTTAGCCCTCTTGGGCTTGTCAAAAATTAATGGGGACGATGCCCTCCCTGGCCGGTTTGGCTCAGTGGATAGAGCATCAACCTGTGGACTGAAGGCTCCCAGGTTTGATTCCGGTCAAGGGCATGTACCTTGGTTGTGGGCACATCCCCAGTGGGGCGTGTGCAGGAGGCAGCTGATCGATGTTTCTCTCTCATCAATGTTTCTGACTCTCTATCCCTTTCCCTTCGTCTCTGTAAAAAATCAATAAAATATATATTTTTTAAAATTAATGGGGATGGAGTCACTTCAAAATGGAGTCGGAGCTGTCATCCCAAAGGAGCCTTCCATGTGTTACTCCTCAAACCTTTGGATTGTTGAAACTGAGCAAATAAGCCCATGACATTGTATCCCAAACAACTGTTTGCAAAGTTAATAGGAAAGTAGAAATGACTACATGACTGAAAATGAAAGACATTCTTTAAAATTAGTATATGTTAGCCTATCTGCATCTATAGGAATTTCTTCCTTTGCTTATTAACACTCAGAGAAATTCCTTCTATTGCTGCATTTATTCCCCTTTCCTTTCTCATAAAAATCCCTTGCCTTCACCTCCTAATCAGAACATAATTTGGGTTTCTACCTGAATCAGTGCTTCCTGAATAGCTCTTCTCTAGAATCTTAAACACTTGTTGCCTCTCAGTTGGACCTTTTATTTTTATTATTTTTCAAAATATATTTTATTGATTTTTTTACAGAGAGGAAGGGAGAGGGACAGAAAGTCAGAAACATCGATGGAGAGAAACATCGATCAGCTGCCTCCTGCACACCCCCTACTGGGGATGTGCCCGCAGCCAAGGCACATGCCCTTGACCGGAATCGAACCCTGGACCCCTCAGTCCGCAGGCCAATGCTCTATCCACTGAGCCAAACTGGTTTTGGCTGGACCTTTTATTTTTATGTTAACTGTCCCACCTTTAAGGACAAACTTAAGTAAGGACAAATTTTCTGTGAAAGCTAGTAATGTATGGTAGTAGTTCATTGTTATGTATCATGTTTGATAATTAAACATTATTTGTGATTTCATGAGCTTGGGTTTTATGAGATCCTGGGTAAGTTTAAATAACCACCTCTAAAACTTTTAATGTAACATATGGGATTGGTGTTAGCCTGGAGTATAAATAATCTCAACTATTGTTACAGGTATTGTAGCCCAGCATTAGCTAAACTGAGTTTCTGTTTATTTGGGTTTTCATGGAATCCTATTTACCTATGACTTTCCATGCTCTGTTGCTTCCTTGGTTGCCTTTAACTGTTCCTTCTCCATCCCTTGGCCTCCTTAATCACTCCAATTTTTCAGTCTCCCTCTGTACACCTGTTACTCCTTAGGGGGAGAGGGTGTACCTTTACTCTAGCCTTTCCTGAGGACCAGAGCTGCTTTGCCAACTCTCCTAGACCTTTCCTCTCATCTGTACCTTGGACCTCAAGCCCCATGTATAATTAGATGAAGAGGGTCATCTTTACCTTCTTACCTACACCATGTGCCAAGTTCTGTTTCTCGGTCAGGGATCCATCCTCATTCTGCCACCAGCATCATCTAGCTGTAAAACCAGGAAGCCTTCTTCAGCTTCTTCCCTTTATTCCAGTTGAGTGCAAATCCTATTGTTATATTTTTAACCAAAATGGTGATCTCTTAATGCAAAGTGCCTTGTTCCTCTCTACTGCCACTATCAAGTTCAGTATTTTATATTCCCCACTTGGATCACTGGAATTTCATTTTTAACTTCACATTCCCAATTCACAGCTGCTAAATTCCCACCCAAAACCTATTGTCTTCATCTCAGTTCATGGCAACTCCATCCTTCCAGTTGCTTAGGCCAAGAATCATCCAATCATCCTTGAGTCCTCTCTTTTTAAAAAAAAAATATATTTTATTGATTTTTTACAGAGAGCAAGGGAGCGGGATAGAAAGTTAGAAACACTGATGAGAGAGAAACATGGATCAGCTGCCTCCTGCACACCCCCTACTGGGGATGAGCCTGCAATCAAGATACATGCCCTTGACCGGGATCGGATCTGGGACCTTTCAGTCCGCAGGCCGATGCTCTATCCGCTGAGCCAAACCGGTTTCGGCTTTGAATCCTCTCTTGCACATTTTACGGGCTGTATTTCCAAGTTGTAGCTAAGACCCAACCACCTCTCACCACCTCCACTGCAACATCCTTAGATCCAACCCCTGGATTATCTGAATGATTTCCCTGATTCTTTCCTGCCTTATATCCCACTTGATTTCCAATAGAGTACCCTGAAAGATCTTTTATTTTTATTTATTTTTTAAAATATATTTTATTGATTTTTTACAGAGAGGAAGGGAAAGGGATAGAGAGATAGAAACATCGATGAGAGAGAAGCATCGAACAGCTGCCTCCTGAACACTCCCTACTGGGGATGTGCCCGCAACCAAGGTACATGCCCTTGATCGGAATTGAACCTGGGACCTTCCAGTCCCCAGGCCGACACTCTATCCACTGAGCCAAACTGGTTAGGGCCTGAAAGATCTTAGAAATGTAAAGCATATTAAGTCCCTCCTCTGCTCCAGAAACTTCATCACAACCCCATTTCTCTTAGAGCAGTAGTTACCAATCAGAGCTGATCGCCCTTCTCCAAGGAACATCTGCAATGTCTGGAGACAGTTTTTGTTGTCACAGTTGGAGGGAGAGTGCCACTGGCATCTAGTAGGTAGAGACCAGATGGGCTGCTAAAAGTCCTACTATGCACAGGATGCCCCCCACCCCCAAAAAAAGAGTTATCTGGTCAAAAATGGCAATAACGCCAAGGTTGAGAAACCTGAGTTGGAGAAAGAACCTTTATAGTGGCCTAGACATCTACTTGATCTGGCATCCATTACCTCTCAACCTCATCTCCTATCCTCTTGCTGGTTCTTTCCTGTCCTATTGGCCTCTTTATCATCCCTTGTATGTGCCAGACACACTCCCACCTCAGGGCCTTTGCACAAGCAATTTCCTTTGCCTAGCATACCCTTCACCCTGATACTCGTATAATAAATTCCTTCACCTCCTTCAATCCTTTGCTCAATTTCACCTTCTCAACAAGGTCTCCCCTGAACAATGAATTTAAAATTCAGACACCCTCTTCCCAGTGGCTCTTCAAATTCACCTAACCCTGCTGTACTTTCCACTGAATCTGTTATATCATTGTTGTTTATTGTCTGTCTCTCCCTACTAGAATGTAAGTTCCACAAGGGTATAGAGTTTGTTTTATTACCCTGTTGATCCTAGAACAGTGTCTGGCATTTAATATGTTTGGTTGACATCTTGGTGAATGAAGGAATAAAGAGTGATGGAATTGAAGGAAGGATGGTTGAAGGAATCATCTCGTCATGGATTTTCCTGGCTCTACTCTTTGCCCCCTCCCATCCACCCTGCACTGTGCTGACAGTCCTCAGAAACCACCAGTGCTTCCTCCTATACACATGGAATAATATTTGAAAGTCATCAGTCTCTTGAAAATTTATATTCTCTGAATTAATCTCAAATCCCCATCTTTCCCTACCTTCCACTGTGTCTCCTGGGCGTCTACTTGGCCAATACCTTAACAGATATTCATAGCAGACTTGAGATTATGGGAAGTTCAGATACACGTGGCTTCATTACCAAAAACAACATTTTGGTTTTATACAAAACAATACAAGGTCGTCTTCAGAGTCAGTGTCCCCTGCAGTGAGATCAACAGTATTCCTAGGAGACAAACAGAAGTTCAGACTTCCAGACCATTACATGCAGCCCGCTATTGGGTGGGCTTTGTGGAGGAGGAACGGGAAGGTGAGGTTCACGTCAGGCCTCTGGAGCTCTTGTGTTCTCCTAGTCCTCGAGAGCCAGTCTGGAAGTAGGCAAGAGACACTTCCTCTGGGTGAGGTGTCATCAGGTGCCAGCCTTGGCATTGTGTCCAGATGGCATGATTACAGAACGCAGAGCAGTCCCCAAGGCAGGACTGCTCTGGCCTGTCGCGCCAACTCAGACTTGCCCTAGGGCTTCCCTGATGGCTCTGGAGCTAAACCAAGGATCAGTTACCCAGACTTCTCTGGGCACCTCGGTAACAGTTCTCAGACCCTCCCATGGCCCCTTGTTCAGGGCCAAGAGCACACGCACTCATCTTTACAACTCCCTTGGTGGCCAGGCATGCTGCTGACCTTGTCTTATCACAACATTCTCTTTGAAGGGCAGACCAGCAAGTCCCTTCTGTTGAGTATACCTTGCAGTTGGCATTGTGTTCCCGGAATGTACTGTATTTTTTAAAATCTAGATTATCAGCAAGAAAGAAGTCCTTTCCCACGTGTTTTCTCACCTCCTCACAACACGGGCATTGATTATGAAATAAGCCCAAGAGTCTGCCTATTTCAACTTCAATTGTCCTCTTTGGCCTTGGCTCCTAAGTACCCCTGCCTCTCCCACAATATCCTCACCATTGCTGACATTACCCCGTCCACCTCTCTGTCTTTGTGCCTCTTATTAAAATAGTCTCTCTCCTGCCAAGACCGGTTTGGCTCAGTGGATAGAGCGTCGGACTGCGGACTGAAGGGTCCCGGGTTCGATTCCGGTCGAGGCATGTACCTTGGCTGTGGGCACATCCCCAGTGGGGGGCGTGCAAGAGGCGGCTGATCGATGTTTCTGATTTCTATCCCTCTTCCTTCTGCTCTGTAAAAAATCAATAAAATATATATTGAAAAAAATAAAATAGTCTCTCTCCTGTGACACACGTTTCAGATATTACCCCCTCCTGAAACTTAGAGCCTCTGTCCTCTGTTCTCATTAAGTCAGGGTTGTCTTCATATCTAGCTTGATTAAGAAGTATTTGTTTAATTATGTTAAGTGAAATAAACCATACTCATAGGGAAAATATTGTATAATTCCACTTACATGAAGTATGTAGAATAGGCAAATACATAGAGACAGAAAGTAGAAAAGAAGTTACTGGGGTTTGGGGCATCAGGAGGAATGAGGAGTTATCTTTTAATGGGTAGAGTTTATACAGGGGGTGATGAAAAAGTTTTGGGTATAGATACTGGTGATGGGTACACAACATTGTAAGTATATTTAATGCTACTAAAAAAGTGAAAATGATTGATATTATGTATATTTTTACTATAATAAAAAGATAACTAAACCCCCCACAAAAGTTGTTTGTTTAAATAGCTTTTCCTTGTAGATTGCAAGCTTGTGAGAATGGTGAGTGAAAAAAAAAAACCACGACTTTTTCATCATTACCCAGCACAATGCTTTGGCTGAGATAGTCACTCATTACTGCTTCAATTCAGGGATAGAAAGAAAAACAAAAATAAGGTACATTTTGACACATCTGCTGCCTCCAAAAATGTATATATGCGAACACACATAAAACTACCATGAACAAAAGTGATTCTAATTTGGTTGGAGAATTTCCAACTTCTTTTGTCAGCGAAGACATACTTCAGGTGTCACTGCCCTAAACACCCCAGGTAGGAAGTCAGACCTGCGGGTGCGGAGCCTCTGTGGGTTTGGAGAACTTCCTGCCAGTCCCCTTTCATGTGGTGTCATGCATTTCTGCTTCCTGAGACCAGTGTGATCACTGGCAAAGTGTTGTGGACAACAGCACACAGCACAGGTAATATTTGTCCAGATACATGCAATAATAGCTAAGTAATAAGAATTCTGCTTCGAGTCCTCGGTTGTTCCTTTCAGGGTAGCAATAGGAAGTAACTGCCCTTATGCCTTCACTGGACACACCTCACGGTTCCCATGGGTTTAGCCTTCTCCCCTCTAGAAGGAGTAGCTCACAGCCAGTTAGTTAACAGCAGTGAGGTACATGAGGAGAGGGGACAGTGAAATCAGGACAGGGGCCTCCTTTCTCTGCATCCCTGGGGATCCTAATGTGCTTTTTAAAAAAATCTTACACTCGCCGAGACCGGTTTGGCTCACTGGATAGAGCGTCGGACTGTGGACTGAAGAGTCCTAGGTTCAATTCCGGCAAGGGCATGTACCTTGGCTGCGGGCACACCCCCAGTAGGGGGCGTGCAAGAGGCAGCTGATCGATGTCTCTCTCTCATTGATGTTTCTGACTTTCAAAATCCCTCTCCCTTCTGCTCTGTAAAAAATCAATAAAAAACATATTTTTAAAAAATCTTACACTCTTCTTGGAAAGATAGTGTGAATGATAAAATTCAAGTCTGTAAGTGACTATGTGTCTTTATTTTTTTAAATATATTTTGTTGATTTTTTTACAGAGAGGAAGGGAGAGGGATAGAGAGTCATAAAAATGATGAGAAAGAAACATCAATCAGCTGCCTCCTGCACACCCCCTACTGGGGATGCGCCTACAACCAGGGTACATGCCCCCAGTTGAAATCGAACCTGGGACCCTTCAGTCCGCAGGCCGATGCTCTATTCACTGAGCCAAACCAGTTTCGGCTGACTATGTGTCTTCAGTGGCTTTTCTTTTTTGTGCCTTTTGACAGCTGCCCTCCGCTGGCATTGCCAAACTGTTTAGAGGCTTCCAATAGGCTGAGGGCAGAACCTGAGGAGCGCTAACAGCCGCTGAGAACTGGGGGAGACATTGCACATCTGGAAGCTAGAGTTCATGTCTTGTTCCTCTTTGCCTCCCAGTCCCCAACCATGGTGCCTGGGGCAAAGGAAATGATAACAAATGTTTCCATGAAAATGATTACTGGCAGAATTCCCAGCTCTGTGATACCAGGCTGGGTTCAATAGGTTCCTCTGACAGATCAGGCAGAACTTTGGGGGGTCCTTCAGATCTTATAGGAAGGGATATGAGACCCTTCTCTTAAACGTTTGAAAGTGTTTTCATGAATGTATATAAATATATTTATTTACTCATGTCAAAGTGTATAAACAAACCTGCAAACGGGTGATGGTGGCACGTAGGAAAAGGAAAAATCCCTTCATACTGAGAACATACTGGCAGTCACTTCACTGTTCTCAGGCCTTGACATTAGGATCAAGGTGTTTCCCTCTTCAGATCATCAGGTAGCCATCGTGTGCCAGACACCGTGTCCCTAAGAGATGCACCTGTGACCGAGATATAGATCATCTCTAATGCCATAGCACTTAGATACTGTGGAGGTAGTCATACATTACACTCCTGGTGCGGTATTTCATTCAACTGTGACCACGAACAAAAGGGCCCTGGGCTCATCAAGAGAAGCCACAGTCAAGGGAGGCTTTTAGGAGGTGACAAGCGGATGTGGTCATTAAAGCGTAGCTAGGAGTTAACAAGCCACATGGGGGAGTGAGAGTGGTCTGTGGAAGGAGGCGCATCTACACAAAGCCTGAGACTAGAGGGAGCATCAGGAGTTGGAAAAACCGAAGTCCGTGTGGCTGGTGTGCAGACAGGAGTGTGAACTCGACGTAAGGCTGAGGGCTCAGCAGGGCTAGAGCACTCAGCTGTGCAGCCAAACCGTACTCGTTGTTGCTCGAATGGTGTCTGGATAGTCTGAATGCATCTCAAGTAATCACTCTAAACCCTTTAAATTCTATAGTGGAGTGAATATATAATCAAGGAACATTTTTTCCCCATTTTTGAACTTGTTTGCTTACTTGGTACAGAGAGAGCAGTCTCAGGAAAAATGGATGAAGCAATATTGGGCGGGGGGAGTGGGGAAGAAGCATTCAAAGTTAACATTACCATAATTTTCAGAACACTGTAGTGAATGCCTTGGAAGGCATAGTGTTCTGACACTCGCAACTATGAACATGTGAGAGGTAGGGAGGTCATCAGTGTAGTCATAAATGAATATTCAAGTTAAATCTACTTGTAGGTTAGTTCAGGATTAATCTTCTGCATTTTCCAATTAACCAAGGGAAATAGTGCTACATCTAAAATTGGCAGTCACTGGTTATATCTAAGCTTGGATTTCAAAACCACCCCTGACTATTTTGGCAGGACGTATCTTGGATTGTTGTTTTTAAGCAATCCAGATGCCAAGTAATTTTTAAAACAAATTTAGCCTGCCTGGAGGGAGCCTTCATCTTTGGTTACTTCTTATATATAAAGTAGAGGCCCCATGCATGAATTCATGCGTGGGTGGGGTCCCTTGGGGTGGCCTGTGGGGATCGGGCCCCAGCTTGCACCACCAGACTCCATGCCCCAGCTTGTACCCCTATCCTTGCAGCCCCGCAGCCCCCCACCCCCACCCCGGGATCCTGCTGTGGCCTGGCGCAGTCCTCTCACCTGCTCCACCATCCCACCTGTGGGGCAATAGATGGGGGGTGGAGGATTGGGGAGAGAACTTCCCTTAGTGCCTGGGAGCCGGGTGAAGGCTCTGCCCCTGGTCACTGTCTGTGGGGCAATTGGTGGGGCCATTAGGCCCTTGCTCACACCCATCTTGGTCTGGCAACACCCGCTCACCTGCTCCACCATCCTGCCACATCACCCACCGATGCCTGCCATGTTCTGCACCACCGCCTGATGGTCAGCACATGTTACAACGAGTGGTGGAACTCCCGGTCAAACTCCCGGTCGAACAATTTGCACATTAGGCTTTTATACATATAGCTATCATGCTAGCCAATTTGGGTTTCAGGAAGTATCTTTTTCAATTTTAAGAACTCTACTGTAAACAGTCCATTCCTTCTTGTGGTTAAAGAGGATAGTTTCTCTGGACCTCTGATATTTGCCAATCTCTAAGGAAAGGCAGGGTGCCTGACTTAGTCATCCAGATCCTGGTGATTCTAAGTTTGGGCCTCTCTCACCCCTTCATGTGTATTGATAGTCTGGATGTTGCCATCTTACTTAGGGGATTCCATATGGCCCTTGACCTTGACTTTTTACAGCTTTTCCTCCTTTCTCCTCCTGCCTCTGGGTTATTAGGTTCCTGCAAGTTCCTTGCAAACTGTCCAAGACTTCAAGCCAAAGATGGTGGTGACGAGTAGCCTGCGGGTCACTCTTCAAGCCTCTTTATGCAAATTGCTCTGGAGAAGATGCCAAATTCTGAGATCCACACCAGTGAGGCCCTGCAGCCTGTACACCTGCACTTACAAAACCCGGAACCGAGTCTGTGAGTACCCTGCTACCTTAAGGAGAGCAGGAAGCTTGTTTTATAACAGTCACGCACGTTAAAGATGTGTGGGTGGTATGTCAGTGGCATTCCAGAATGGGTTTATATGCCTTAAGAACTTTGAGAATTAGCCGAACCAGTTTGGCTCAGTGGATAGAGCGTTGGCCTGCGGACTGAAGGGTCCCAGGTTCGATTCCGGTCAAGGGCATGTGCCTTGGCTGTGGGCACATGCCCAGTTGGAGGTGTGCAAGAGGCAGCTGATCAATGTTTCTCTCTCATCGATGTTTCTGACTTTCTATCCCTCTGCCTTCCTCTCTGTGAAAAATCAATAAAACATATTTTTAAAAAAGAACTTTGAGAATTAATTACTTGTTTCTCTGTCTGTCCTCTAAAGAGAATGTGGAAAGTTCTTTTTGCCCCAGCTTTACTGAGATATAATTGACACATAACACGTGTAAGTCTAAGATGTACCACATGGTAATTTGATACACATGTATATTGCAAAATGATTACTGCAGTAAGGCTTAGAAAGTCCTTTTCTTCATCAGTTTTAACATGTTAAAATAATGTCCTACAGAAATGGGACAAGCGCGAGATCCAAGTTCAAATATTTTGAAACCTGTTCTTTATTGTTCCTTGTTAGCAATTGTCTTTTAAAAAATATATTTTTATTGATTTCAGGGAGGAAGGAAGAGGGAGAGAGAGATAGAAACATCAATGATGAGAGAGAATCTTTTGCACGCCCCCTACTGGGTATTGAGCCCATAACCTGGACCTGTGCCCTCAATTGGAATCGAACCCAGGACCCTTCAGTCTGTAGGGCAACACTCTATCCACTGAGCCAAACTGGCTAGGGCAGCTATTTCTTTTCTTTTTTAAAAAAATTAAGGTTAGCCCACAGACTGTGAATGGTTTCTATGGATCTGAACATTCCAGAAGATGCATGTTAATGTTTGCCAGCAGTTCAAAACAGTAGCATCACACCCTGGAATATCTTTCCTGAGTTACTCATTTTTGGTTGCTTCTAGCTGACCAGCTTGTTGAATGTATGTTCTTCTGTAAACATAGCAGATCAAATGAGGCAGCAAATGGTCTCTGCCAAAACCTCTCACATCTCATCCCCCTGCCAAAAGACCATCTACCTCTCTATCAGCAGGGATTCTCCACTGCAGCCCCACTGACATGGGGGTGCTCATTCTGTGTTGTCGGGGCTCTCCTGTGCACTGTAAGATGTTGGATGGCATCCCGGGCCTCCACCCCCTAGATGACCGCAATCTCCCCGACCAGTTGCAACAACCAAAAATGCCTGCACACATTACCAAATGAGCTCTAAGGGACAAAATTGCCTCTGGTTAAGAAATGGTAGGAGAGCCGAGACCGGTTTGGCTCAGTGGATAGAGCGTTGGACTGCGGACTGAAGGGTCCCGGGTTCGATTCCGGCAAGGGCATGTACCGTGGCTGCGGGCACGTCCCCAGCAGGGGGCGTGCAAGAGGCAGCTGATCGATGTCTCTCTCTCATCGATGTTTCTGACTTTCTATTCCTCTCCCTTCTGCTCTGTAAATCAATAAAATATATTTAAAAAAAAAAAAGAAATGGTAGGAGAGGGTCAACTTTGTGTCTGTGGAGAGGTGAGTTTGAGTTTGTAGAGAGATTAAATATAGCATCGAAGAGGTATTTTTCATATTTTCCGTTATTTTAAAGGGGTTGACTCGGAGTTTTTAAATATTGGCTTGCTTCTAAGTCAAGGTTTCTCTATTCTCTTTGGGTTTAGTCTCTTTTAATCCCATTTGCACATAGTGAAAGCATAGGTAAGAAAGGAATGCTTGTAAATTAGGAATGCTAATCTAGCTGAAGCCAAGGACTTAAATAAATATATTTTTACTGAGTATATTTTATTTCCTCCCACATTGGCTGTGTTCTCATTAAAATAAACTGCCCAGTGTTATAATACATTTCTGGTTGCTGGGTGTGGCTTCCTACCACCAGGCCACATCCTACCCAGACTGGCTTATTCTCAACACTGGCACTTTGAGGCTTAAAGTAGTAAAAAATATTGATCTTTGTAATTAAGTTTTACTTTTTTTAACAGAAAGTTGAAAAGTAGAAGTTCCTAACGCTATCTAGTGGTTAAATAAAGTGAACCACAAAAATGAGCTATGTAGGCAATTCCATCTTTTCTAATAATCACACCTAAAAATGAACAAATAGTATGTCAATTGCATCTCAATACAACTGGGGGAGGTAAATTTTGTTCACTTTTGTAATTCTACTAATATAAAAAATATAGGGGAATTATACTATATAGGTGAAATAAATATTACTAATATATTTTATTTAATGTAATATGTCCAAAATATTATCACTTTAAAGTAAGATGAATATAAGGATTATAAATGAAATATTTTGCTTTCGTTTGAAATATATTTGCAAACAATATAAGTCTTCAAGGTCCCTCAGTGTTTTACATTTATAGCACATGGCAATTTCAGCTAGTCACACTGGGTGTGTGGGTACCATGTTAGACAGCGCAGGTACAGAGAGCAGTTGCCTAGGAGTAACAGTAGATGAGAGGATGCTTAATGTAATCTGCAGCTGTCAGGGAAGGGGTTTGACCTGACCTTGAGAGCCAGTAGGATTTTCACAGATGAGAAAAAAAACAGGCAGCTGTGATCATGTAAATGCAGGAGGTGTTCTGGGTACACCTGCTTGCCTGGTTGAAGAGACTATGGGTAAGAGGTAAGGCTAGAAAGCCTTGGTATCAACTTGTTTGGTTTTCTCTATCAGTAAGATAAGCATTAAGTTCCTCCTTTGTGCCTGGTACCAAGTTCAGCCCTGGACCTGTAGCAAAAGTACGGGATACAGGCCCTACGGCTTAGAGTTGGCACGGGCCCCTTGAGCAGATAAAGTAAAGGCACATTGCATGAGACATGGTTAGGTGCTGAATGGTGTGAGGGTGAATGCAGTGTGAGTTCAGCAGAAGGAAATGTCAGAGTGGTTGGAGAAAAAATGTCAAGGCTGGAGTTTGGGAAGATGGAGTGGAAGAGAGTGAGAGAGGAGGCAAAGCAACCAAGAGCATGGTATGAAGTCTGGGCTATAGAGACTGGAACTAGGTTGGTGGTCACGGGTGAAGCAAGAAAGAGGTAAACCTAAAATATTCTTAAAGAAAAAATAATGTGGTCATATGCCTCATATGCAAATTGTTCCTGTGGGAGTTTGACTGGGAGATCAATTGCTCGCTATAACATGCACTGATCACCAGGGGTGGCATGGAATGAAAGAAGGCCCCAGCTGGCAGCTGGAAGGACCCGATAGGCCCTGATCGCCAGCTAGACTTAAGGACCATACCTGTGCATGAATTTTATGCACTGTGCCTCTAGTATGAAATATAGATAAAAAAGAATGAGACCTCCCCAGTTATGTCCTTTATTATATTCCTTCATCCCACAACTGATTGAAAGCCAACTGAGTTCTGATTTTCAGAGCAGCAGGGAAAGCACATAATAACACTTATATGTGGAAGGGAGGACAAATTATTTTCATTCTACCCTTCTGAATTATTGACCCCCCACCCCAATAAAGGAGAGACTAATCAAAGGAAAACAGACAGAATTTTAATAACATGGATACCAGGCCAAAAGGGGGGAGGGGAAAGGGAGTTTGAGGAACAAGTTAACATATAATGTGGATTTATAAAAAACATCAATTGTCTTGTACATTTTTAAAAGCAGCAGCACCAGCTTCATTTGTGACACAGTTTGTGGCATTGGGGGGAAAAGTAATCTGTGATTGAAGTGAATTATGTTATAAATGCAAAGAGAAGAAAAAAATATTAAAAAACATTTTCTAAAAAAAAAATAATAACATGGATACCTCCTGTATACATAGGAGAGACCCAGGAAAACTAAGTAATTCCCAGAAACAGCCTGAAAGACCACATTGCCCAGACCAAACACTCTCAGTAGTCTTTACAAACTCTGGATATTCTAGTCTAAACTAGAGGACCTATGCACGAAATTTGTGCAAGGGGCCCGGCCCTCCCAGCCGCCATGGCTTGCCTCAACCCTCGCAGCCCCAGCTTCATCCAGAAGGTCATCGGAAGGACATTCTGCTATCCGGCCTAATTAGCATATTATACTTTTATTATTATAGATGTCCCCTTGCTGTAATTGTCTCTTCATATACTGCTATGGATAAGCCCCTGTAGTGCCCCTCAGCAGCTGAGCTGCTGAGTAGTTATCAATGAGAACAAATGAGATAATATCCTGACTCAGTTTACATCACTCATATCGAAACAACTTCATTCTTAGATCAAAACAATTTCACTCTTAAAAGCAACTTTAATTTTTGTCATGAGCAGATTTTAAATCACATAAAACTGATACACAATAAGTGTGAATTTTCAAGTCCCCAGCCACAAGTGTGAATATCTCAGAGGTATTTCTAGAAGTTTAAAAACATCACACAATCAAATGCAGTTGTTTATCCCAACAACAGCAGTTCAATACTAAAATTAAAAGGCATATATCAGAAAAGGCACAACAAGACAACAAAAAAGAAGGAAGATATGGCCCCCACCTGCAAGGAATTTGCATTCTAATCCAATTATAATATGAGTATATTATACCAATTCATATACATTTTTCATTTTAGATTTCTGAAACAGAAAGTTCTTGTTTTTCACAAGTTCTTTTACATTAAAGGAGAAACCCAAAACATTGATTTCAGACCTCTCTACTGGTAAGAGTACTGCATTATATGAAAATATAGAAAGAGGAAGAATACGTTGAGTTTGTCTTTGCTTTTAGCTCTACACCAAGATTTCTCTGCTTTGGCGTGGTTGAAATCCAGGGTCAGATAATCTATGCATTGTGTGATGTTTAGCTGCATCCTCGGCCTCCACCCACTAGATGTCAGCAGCACCCTACTCCAGTTATAACAATAAAAAATGTCTCTAGACATTGACAAATACCTCCTGGGGGCAGAATCACTCTGTTGAGAACTCACTGGCCTAGAAACTGCTAGGAGAGATTTATGTCTGTACTGCTGGGGTACTTTTGCCCCAAAAGACAAAGTTAACATCTTGCACTTTCAGCTTTGGGCAGCTACCTCAGAAAGAAGAATGTTTCCTATGTAAGAGTAAATCAGAGGCAAATGTCTGGTTTTTGTTTTTTGTTGTTGTTGTTGTTGTTGTGGGTTTTTGTTGTTGTTGTTGTTTGTTTTTTAATGAAGAATGTCAGGGACCCTGCCACGCACAAGAATATTGGACTGTATAGCAGCTGCCTTGTCAAATCTTTAGACTCATTCGTAGCAGTGAGGTGAGGTGCAGAGGTCATTAGTAATGATTTCCTGTTAGTCTTGGTCAGTGGTCGGCAAACTCATTAGTTAACAGAGCCAAATATCAACAGTACAACAATTGAGATTTTTTTGAGAGCCAAATTTTTTAAACTTAAACTTCTTCTAATGTCACTTCTTCAAAATAGACTAGCCCAGGCCGTGATACTTTGTGGAAGAGCCACACTCATGGGGCCAAAGAGCCGCATGTGGTTCGTGAGACACAGTTTGCTGACCAATGGTCTTGGTTTTACCCACCTATAGTGCTTCTAAAGGCCAGAGAACCACAACACCCCAAATTACATACGTGGGTTCAATCCATCATGTATGGATGTCTCAAAAGGTCTGTCGGTGTTATCAGGAAGTCTGTGGAGATTTATCAGGGGCTTTCCTCCAAAGACTGTTCCAGACTAAAGGGGTTCATTTGTCTACACACATCAAAGCCCAATAAAACACGAGCAGGAGTTTGCAGCAAAGAAAGTAAAGGTTTATTTAAGAAAATGGCACCAAGTTTGGAGACACGGGTGAGCGAATGCTCAAAGACCTGGGTCCCCAATGGCCTGTTGAGGTCATGGGCTCTACTGGTTATGTCGGGCCAGAATAGGAAGTAGTGGTTATTGTATCAAGTCCTGATGTCAACTGTGGTGTCATTCTGTCCAGTTTTGTGAGGGTGAGGATGTTATGCTTTCATTGGCCTGGGACTGACACACAACTGAAGCCAAGATATTATCTTCAGTTTGAAACTGTTCCCTTGATCAACAGACCTGAGGTTTTGTTCCTAAGACCTTCTGATGCTAACCAGAACCTGATGTCCTAAGGCAGTGGTTGGCAAACCGCGGCTCCCGAGCCACATGTGGCTCTTTGGCTCCTTGATTGTGGCTCTTCCACAAAATACCACGTGTGGGCGCGCACCTACAGTGCGATTGAAACTTCGTGGCCCATGCGCAGAAGGCAGTTTTTGGTTGTCAAAAGAAATTTCAATCATTGTACTGTTGATATTTGGCTCTGTTGAGTAATGAGTTTGCCGACTACTGTCCCAAGGGCTTTGTGATTAAGGGAGTATACATGCAGTATGCTGTGCTGCTATTGACTGGACAAAGCAAGCTTGAATTAAGGGGGAAAGTCATATTAAAGACACGAAGTTCCTGTGCAATTACAAGACCTGGTTCTTGAATTTTTGGTAGAAAAATCAGCCTCAGTAATGTTATCAGTGCCCACGTGGGACAAAGTGTGTCTATACACTTAATATTATAAACAGAATTCCAGGAACCTTAGCAATGGTAATATTCTACCCAGGTTTTGCATAATGACTTTGTAATCTTCAAATATTGCTTACATAAGAGGTGAAGTTAGCATACACACTTAAATAGGACCATATACTTCCTCCAATGGTATTTATCCCTCTCTGGTTCTCTTTGGTCTGACATACTTCTCTGCTTTGATTCAAGAAGTATTTGAGTCTGTCCTTAAGGTCTTAAGTATCTCTATTTCCCCCATTTTCCTTTCTTCTGAATAATATGACAGTGTAGGGGAGGAAAAGTAATTTTTGCTCTGTCTTTCTAGGTTCTGGACTGCGACCCAATCCCCTCCAATAATAAAAGACAGATTAACAGAAGAACAAACAAACAAAAGTTTAATAACATGGATACCGCTGATATACATGGGAGAAACTCAAGAAAACTGAATAACTCCCCCAAAAGGCCCGCGCCACCACCTTAAATACAGCCTTCAGCTAAACACAGAAGATTTGGGGGCAGGGCTCTAGTATGGGAGGTTATCAAGAAAATCACAGTAAACAAGAGTAAGGTTGTTATGTGGATTTAAGTCAGTGCCTTCTCCAATTGATGGGAGTCTACAGATTTAGTCTTCTTCCAGGTACAGAGAGGGAGACGCCCTTATAAATGGAGACTCCCTTATAAATATAAACGTTTCTCACAAGAGGATAACTTCTGCTGCATTTTCAGACCTTCTCATGTGTCAGTCGTTTCTTTAAAAATTCAGTCTAAAATAATTCTTGTGCCAAAGAGGTGTTGGGGTTACTCACTCTGCTCTCCATCAACAGGGCCCCTAAACCCTGAACATCTTATGTCTCAAACTAAGAAGAATTTACTCCTTATCTTCTCACAATCATCAGTGTCTTTCTTAATTTTTGCAAAACCCTAGGGCAATGGTTCTCAGTCTTTCTGATGCTACGACCCTTTAATACAGCTCCTCATGTTGTGACCCCCAACCATAAAATTATTTTCATTGCTACTGCATAACTGTCATTTTGCTACTGTTATGAATTGTAATGTAAATATGTGTGTTTTCCGATTATCTTAGGCGACCCTGCTAGCGGTTCTCAACCTGTGACCCACAGGTTGAGAACGACTGCTGTAGAGCCTAAGAGAGGGTACAAAAATGGTGACAGTGACGAAAGGAGACTTGACTTTGGGTAGTGAATATATAATACAATATACAGATAATCCTATATAATAAAAGCTTAATATGCAAATTGACCGAATGGCGGAACTACTGGTGGAGCCACTGGTCCACTATGACGCTCACTGACCACCAGGGAGCAGACATTCAACTCAGGAGCTGTCCCCAGCCTGCAGGTCCCAGGCCAGCCAAGGTGGGTGCCAGAAGGGCCTCCCCGCCCCCCCGCAGCCCCTGCTGGTTACCCTGCAGAGGGAGACAATCAGCAGCAGTGGGGGGCAGGGCCAGCGAGCAGGCGGCACCAGACCAGCCAAGGCAGGTGCCACTGTCCCCCTCCACCCCTGGCAATTGGCCCACTGGTCACCCCATAGATTGGCCCTTCTCGCTGGCCAGGCCTAAGGACCCTACCCATGCATGAATTTCATGCATCGGGCCTCTAGTGTACTATAAAACTGTACACCTGAAACCTATATAATTTTGTTAATCAATCTCACCACAATAAATTCAATAAAAAATTTAAAAATACAAGTAAAATGGGCATATCCCTCAAAAAAAACTTAGCTTAGCAGGTGGAGCCCAGGAAATTATCAACTCTAATCTCCATGCATTTTTCCTGTTATCATAAGACTGCGTTGTACTTCATTTAAGTGCAATTAGAAGGTGGATTGAGAGGCTGCGGCTTGACAAGGCATCAGAGGCTGCCCCTCTGCAGAGGGCTCTCTGACCTGCCTCTGTCCATCTCCTCTGCTTTAGTCAGTCCATAAAGCCCCTAAGCGGCTAAGTCCTGAGACTTCTCGTTGCCATTAGACTCAACAGACTCTCCACAAACAGCCCGCCTGATGTGTGATCCCAAATAAGGGACATCTTGCTGACAGTCCCAATGTGCTCACTCCTAGTGCACCCACTCTGGGAGAGCATGGACCTGGTCCCCGGGGGTGAGCGCCAGTCACCCATCAACATCCGGTGGCGGGATAGTGTCTATGATCCTGACTTAAAACCGCTCACCATCTCTTATGACCCGACCACCTGCCTACACCTCTGGAATAATGGATACTCTTTCCTTGTGGAATTTGAAGATTCTACAGATAAATCAGGTGAGAGTCAGACTGGTAATGTCATCTGGAGTTAAAGGCACAGTTTCATATGGGCACAGGCTATATCACACTGTCTCCATGGAAGCACGACCTCTTTTGTTAGTAATGATGGAACACAGTGGACTTACTTTTTCAATATAAGTGTTTATGCCTATTTTCTTCTAGAATAGGTAGTATTTTTATTACTAAATAAGCATATTTCTAAGTATAGGTTTATAATTAATATAGAAGATAGGGTGTGAAATTAAAAACTGTGTCCAGAATTTATTTTGTAGGGTTTATGAATATGTACTAATTTTCTCTACTTGTTGACTTTACACCACACTTTTATGTTAAATAGTAACACTGTTTAGTTAGATTTAACTGACCAGATTTCAATGCCTTTGAAATGGTGAAAAGATTATTCATGTGTGCATGAGGTTTGAGTCTTAACAACTAGCTAGAGCTAGTAGTATATTAGAAAAATGGAAACTCACATTCTGTTAATTTTGTTACTTAAGCACTGTTACCTAAAAGAAACACACTTTTATTTTTTATTTTTAATGTATTTTTATTGATTTTTTTTAAGAAAGAGAGGACAAGAGAGAAGGAGAGAGAGATAGAAACATCAATGGGAGAGACACATCAATCAGGTGCCTCCTGCATGCCCTCTACTGGGATTGAGCCCAAAAACCTGGACCTAGGCCCTTACCGGAAATTGAACCATGACTTCTTGGTTCCTGGGTCAACACTCAACCACTAAGCCACACCGGCCAGGCAAGAAACAATTTCAACAGATTTTAAAATTAAAACATTATGTTGCTTTTGAATCTTTTTTTTCTTTTAGATATAAATTAATCTGAATGATTTCAAAGTTTACCTGAAACTTTAGAGTGTGCTAAATTCTATACAGGTTTCTTTTTTCTTTTCCTTTCCAAGCCAAATTTGATGGTATCAAATAGTCCTAATTACATTGAAATAATTATTATTTGAAATAGTGTGTCTTTTTAATGAGAGGTTATCAACCTTTGGCAATTTTGCCACCTATTTTTTCCCAGGGACTGGGGACATTTGGCAATGCCTAGTAGGCATTTGTCGTTACAACTGGAGGAAGGGTGGTGGTGTGACTGACATCTAGTGGGCCCAGGCCAGGAATGCTGCTAAACTTCCTATAATAGGCAGGACAGCATGCATGAAGAGTTATCCAGCTTCTAATATCAATAGAGCTGAGATAGAGAAATCCTGGTTTAAAGGAAATTAATTTTCTCTTCTGAATATGAAGAAATGAGTCTGTGAAAGTTCACAAATGAAGTAAAAGTGTAACTGAAAACATAAATACAGCGTTCACTCCTGTGTGTATCCTGGCTCTAGGATTCTCAACCGTATCTTGGGTTTCCTTGCATTTTTCTAGTGATGCTCTGATATCTAGGCGTGGCCCTCTGACCAACTGCAAACAGACTGATCCTGCAATGGGGTTCATCTCTCTCTGGTTCTCTTCCCTCTGACATACTTCTTTGAAGTGATTCAGAAAGTATTCTAGTCTATTTTTAAGGGTTAGGTGTCTCTGTGTTGTACCCCATTATTTTTCTTTCTCCTCCATGATATTACATGATCCCCAAACCCTAAATATTTTAATTACATTTCTCAAGCTAGAAACCACTTCTTTTCTCCAGATTCATCAGTGTCTTCCTTCTTACATTTTTCAAACCCTAGAGTATGCCCCTGTCCCAATTTCTCCTTCAGGGGCATAAGCACAGGTGACCAAGGGTGTCTCAGCCAGTCTCTAAACAGACACTGACACGTACGACCCAAGGCACTTACTCAATATTGACCGAGCATAAATTACACAGGAGACAGACATGCAATGCACGAATCACACACAGTTTACTTACCAGAGTCCTGGTGGTTTCCAGACCTCGGCAGTCCACCAGGGGATCCGCCAACAGACACACACACGCACACACACTGGACGTTGGGTGTTGCAGCTGCAGCTCGGTGTCTTGTTTGAGGCCTCAGTTTCAAGTCTCACGGTTCAGACTCATGGTCCACGGCAGAGCTCGGGCAGATGCAGGCAGGGGGGTGGAGAGTGACCATCTGTGGAGGAGCAGGCGAGTCTCTCTGATCTCCTCAGGCTCCTTGCTCTTTTTATGTGCTCAGATGGGGATCTTCAGTGTGTCTTATCAGTGGGTCCCAGGAGCCTTGCTATCTGGTCTTATATATGGAGTACAGGCCACTTTATCTATTTTCTACATACAGGCCACTCAAGGGTGCTTATCAATTTGGTTACATTACATTCCATACTTTCAGATATCACACTTTAATTCCACACTTTAATTCTTATTCTATATTGTATTTTATCCTTATTACTATTACTGTAACAGCCCCCACCTCAACTGGAAGACTATAATATATTTTATATAAGGATTCCAGAAATCCTCAAAACAGGAAGCTAAAGTCCTTTGTTTCAGATAACCATCTTGCCTTAGAGCTCTACCATTACTCCTGCCAGGGATAGAGTAATGGACAGACCCAGTCCACAGAACACCAGCTCTCATATGTTCACTCTGGATGCATAGCAATCCCCTCAATTAATTAGTATCAGCTCCAGCTGGTCCTTAGCAAGCGTCTTTTCTTCTGACTGTTTTTGGTGGGGTGCTCTCCATGTCCCCATCTGTCATTGATGGAAGTGGGCTTCTTGGGATGCTGCAAGAATAAGAATTTCCTGAGGCTCCCATGGGAGGATGAGGTATTGTAGAAAGCTTTATTGATGAGGTAATATTAAGGGGCTTTCTTTTCAAGGTCCCACCTCCCTCTGTCTTGCCATGGGAAAAGTCCTATTTTATCTTCAGCAAGGCTAAGATCAAAACCATTACCTAGAGTTTCTGCTCCATATTTGCACAGTCCAGTCCAGCAACTGGCTAGCTTAGTTTGTGTTCCCAGCTGTGGTCCACTGCATGTGAGGGCCACATGACCATGGGCCATAAAGCTTCTAGGGCCACATGACTCTGGAGACACATGGCCCATACGGGTCATAGAGCAAATGAGAAACAGGAGTGCAAGTGGCAAGAGGAACAAGAGAGAATTCTTTGGGGAATTTTGCCTTTCCAAGATTTTTCAGGCTTGCAGTAGATCCACCCCTAGCCTATTTTATTGATTCCCAGATTAGACTGACAGGCATGCACCTTCCCTACATCACCCTGACTTTACTCATGTGTACCCATCTTCCCCTTTGCTGGACCCTTTTTTTCCAGTGATTTTCAGGGAATGGAATGGTGGTTCCTTGGGAAGAGTAAAGTTGCAGCTTCCTGGTGAAGCTGCCCAGATGACCATACTTATAATGTCTGCCCTTCCCTTTGCTCCTTTCCTATTATTACTATTAATAAACTAGCTAGTCACAATGGTAACATGAGGATTCTAAATAGTGATCAACCTTGTAATAACTTCGATAGTTTAGGAACTATTGCCAATATTTTATTGCTTTATTGAGCTAAAATCCTTAGGAAGTTATTTAATGGATTTCTTAAGTGAGTCAATCCCAAGATTGGTTAAGGCAAATAGTTATTTTATTTTTAAAAATATGTTTTTGCTGATTTCAGCGAGCGGAAAGGATAGGGGGAGAGTTAGAAACATCAATAATGAGAGAGAATCATGGATCAGCTGCCTTCTGCATGCTCCCTACTGGGGATCGAGCCTGCAATCTGGGCATGTGCCCTGACTGGGAATCGAACCAAGACCTCCTAGTTCAAGGGCCAACACTCAGCCACTGAGACACACTGGCTGGGCTTTTTGTGTTATTTTTCAGTCATGCTTTTCTCATTTGAACAATAGTCCCAAGAATTTTCATCCACCTATTTGCATGGGCAATCTTATATGGAAAAAAACATTTTCCCCATAATAGCTCTCTAGATACCTACCAACACAGCAAACCGAATCATTCCTTAATCTTACCCTCCCTAGGTGAGTCAGTTTCCCACTTTTTACAAAATGCAAGAAAGTTTGTAAGGAGGTTGCTCATTTTCCACTTGTTTTGTCAGGAAGGACCAAAATAGGTAACTCCTTTTCATTATGCTTTAATAATCATTCCTTTTCAGATATCATTAATCTTTAATAAGTACCTAATGCTATCTCTTTTTCCACATTTCAGTGACTACCTCCTATCTCCTGCTTATTCTTCACTGCTATTTCTCCATGCTGTTTCCAAATAATCAATAACATTCAAAGAGGAAGAAAGAATGAATGAACACAAAAAAATAAAGAAAATGACAAGAAAGCAAAGACATCCTAGAAAGGAAGGAAGGCATGAAACAACTCTAATTCTAGAAAATAAAGGATCTGATAAATACTAATGTCTATAAATTTCCCAGAAAAAAAAGTAGGAAATGCTGCTACAGTGTGCTTTACAAAGAAATGAGGATAAAGTGTGCAAGGGAATAAGCTGGGGAAGGTAGGTGACAAAAACAAAATATACCAAACCCTTATGGAATACAGCAAAAGCAGTGCTTAGAGAGAAATTTATAAATGAAAATGCTTGTATTGGAGAAGAAATTTCTCAAATTAATAACCTACTCTTCTACCTTAAGAAACTAGAAAGAGAACAGCAAACTAAACCTAAAGCAAACCGAAAGAAGGTCATAATAAAGAGCAGAAATCAGTAAAATCAGAAGTCGGTTTCTTGGCAAGTTCAACAAAATTGACACATGTTTGGCTAGGTAGACCAACGGGGAAAAATAAGAGAAGACTCCAGTTACTAAACTCAGGAATGAAAGAGGGGATATCACATCACGGTCAGCCTTACAGAAATTAAAAGGGTAAGAGAAGGGTTGTGAGCATTTCATACCACTGCCCTCTGCTGAATATTGCTTTGTTTGGTTCCCCGGAATAGAACACAGTTATTGATTTTAATGAGCGCATATGAGGGATGCAAATTATTGTGGGAAAGGCCACTGAATTATATCTAAGCTGAGTCCTGTAAATGATTCCTATAAATTATCACCTTCACTGAAATTACCCTCATCAGCAATATCAGGCATGAAAGAGAAAGAGTTGAGTTTTGTTGTTCTCCGAAGGATGTTTCCTCCCCCATTTGGCTTCACTTTCTTTACACTTTGAGGAGCATCACCAATGAATCTTAAGTTCTCCTTCCGTATTTTTGGTCCTACATCTACTTTTTTGGAAAAAACAAAGTAGTAGTTTTTAGTAAATTTACAGAGTGGTGCAGCCATTATTACAATCTCATTTTAGAGCATTTCTGTCACCCCAAAAAGTTTCATGCCTGTTCTGTATTTCCTTTTATGTGTATGGGGCTTGTGTATTATCTTCTCCTTCACCATCCCTTTCTCTGTTAGTTCCCCCACGTCTACTTTGGGGAGGAAGGGGCAGGAAGAGATTAACCAAAGAACTTTTATGCATATATGTATAACCCATGGATACAAATAATAGTATGGTAGTCCTGGGAGGGCCAGGGAGGGAACATATGTAATACTTTAAACAATAAAGATAAATTTTCTAAAAAGCAAAAGAAGGGAGTGAACATTACATAGGCTGCTTACCTGACATTATGATAGGTGTTTTATATTTCCTTTCTAATTTTTACATGCTTAATCTCTTCTCAGAGCACAGAAAGAATGAAATATCAACAACCTCAAATAAATAAGTATATAATTTATATATGTTATATATACATATATATATTATGACTGCTTTCTAATTCACTAACTTCTGTGTCCATTTTCTGCCCCATTTCTTGCCAGCTATACTTGCTCTTCTCATCCATGCAGCTGCCCTGCCTGACTTCACCATTTTCCTTGCTTTTGTTGAGGTTACCAGTGACTTTTCAACTAACAAACACTTTACAGTCCTTTTTTTTTTTAGTTCCTGTTTTCATTGACGATCTCTTAAGTGTCAGGCATGTGCCAGGTGCTCATAATAGAAAGAGGAAGAGGGCATGGTTTTGCCTTTAAGGAGCTACAGTGTGTGGGGAGACAGAACTGATGGGACCATCTAAAGGGGGTGACCATTTCTCCTGTCTGGCCTACTGTCATCCAGTGGAAGCATGTGCCCAACACGGTCAGGACGTCTCATTTTCAAGTTAAGTTGAAAGCATGGATTTTTATGTGAAACCATCCAGATTTAAATATTGGCCACGAATGTAAAAATGTCTTTAGTTGGATGTGGGTGAATCCAAACACACCTACAGACCAATTCTGCCCTGCTCCATTGGTGACATCTGTCTGCTTTGCTCATTGTCTTTGGAGAAGACACACACCATAAGTGTCCAGGAAATTTTGCCAGCGTGTTTCTGGGGATAGGAGAGAAAAGCTTGCAGTCTCCTCTGTCCTAGTCACTAAACTTGGGACCAGAACGTCAATTGAATGAAACAGATTAGGTTAATTATTTGCCAAAGTCATGCTTACAATATGGAGCTGGCACAGAGAAATAAGAATTTTGAGGAGACGTTTTATTTTTATATCAGTACACTTTAGTACCATCTTCCTATTAATTTAATGAATCATATGGTACCCAAATAAAACATAGGTGTCTTTGTTCATTTCTTACAAAGCTTCTTCTTTTGAAAGAGGAAGTTAGGTAAAATATTTTCAAAAACCAGTACAATATTGACATAGAAGACCATTGTATGACATATCTAGTGTATTCGGCCCTTGGGATCACTGTACTCAATCATTTGTGTATATGAAATTCAACAAATGATGCGATAAATGCTAAAGATCATTACAACAGATGAGATGGATGGTTTTCATGTTGCTGTGTTAGTTTAACCATGAACAGATATCACCAAGGCCTGATTAGATGGAAGAAATGAGGAAATAAGATGATTTAGCAAATTCAAGCAAAAGAAGACAATTAGCACCACCCAAAAACTGAGGAAGGGTGACTTGAAAAACTCACATCCAAATATTTTGCGTATACTGTAATGTATTGATTTCATGGGTTTCAGAAAACATTAGTCTAAACAAAAGGTGTTTATCCAACACGGTGAACCTAGTGGTGAAGTATGTGGATGACTCACATTGTTCCCTTTGTCCAGAGGGAGATGGGTGATAATTTTTAACTTGTAAATTTCCTATTCTATTTCAATGAAAGGGAAGAATATCTACAAAAATTGAAAAGCCAAGTATCAGTGCATTAAAAAAATCAATAGAATATCTCTTGGCCCCATATTTCAGTTTTATGAGATTGGGTTGGATATATATGCTGTGAGAAATATACATTTTACTCTACCCACAAAAAACCGGGCACAGTAAATGTAGAATATAAAAAAAAATAAGTCAAGAATTGACCTTTAACAATTGTCTATAGCTTGGACTATATAAAAAAATAAGTCAAGAATTGACCTTTAACAATTGTCTATAGCTTGGACTATATAAAAAAAATAAGTCAAGCATTGACCTTTAACAACTGTCTATAGCTTGGACTGTACTTAAGTCTCAGTGTCATTCAGAGTGCAGATCTCCCCCTTAGACATGTATTAACTGCATGGAAATTAAGTTTACAAAACACTTGTCTACAACACTGTGTTCCACTTAGGACAGCGCATACAGAAGTTTCACCCACAGATCCGGCCTCTCCCTCCATCTTCCACGGTGTGAAAAACTGTGCCCTAAGATTGTTGGATGTGTCATTTCAGTGATCAAGGGGGGACCCCTGGAAGATAACTATCGATTGAAGCAGTTCCATTTTCACTGGGGGGCCATCGATGCCTGGGGCTCCGAGCATACTGTGGATAGCAAATCTTACCCGGCAGAGGTATGTTGAGAAGCTCGGGAACAGTGACAGCTGCGGAGGAGTGGGGATAGTTCTGAGATTCTAGTTTGAAGAAATTATCAGGAAGAATCAGGTGATTCCTATAAATCTAAATGGCTTTCTTGGGGGCATATTAGATTATTCCCAATTATTACATGTAAAATGATAACTGCCCTCATCTCAAATAATACTGCTTAAATCAACCTTAAGATTACAAAATGAGCCCTAACCGGTGTGGCTCAGTGGATAGAGCGTCGGACTGCGGACTGAAGGGTCCCAGGTTCGATTCTGGTCAAGGGCATGTACCTTGGCTGCGGGCACATCCCCAGTAGGGGTGTGCAGGAGGCAGCTGATGGATGTTTCTCTCTCATTGATGTTTCTGACTTTCTATCCCTCTCCCTTCCTCTCTGTAAAAAAGTCAACAAAATATATTTTTTAAAAAAGAATCAGGTGATTCCTATAAATCTAAATAGCTCTCTCGGGAGCCTATTAGATTATTCCCAATTATTACATGTAAAATGAGAACTGCCCTCATCTCAAATAATATAGTTTAAATCAACCTTAAGATTACAAAATGGACTTCTTTCAGAATTCTAAACTAAGTTCGAATCACATAGGCTAGAGTAAAAACCTAGGCAACAGTGCAGGACCACCACATGTAATTAATCCAAGTGAGAGATGGTGGAGACCTAAATGAAGAAATAGACATACAGAGTGAGATTTAACAAGCATTTCTAACCTAAGAGCAACAGCACTTGAGGCGGGGTCCTCTTTAGGAAAGGAGAGGAGAGGAAAGGAAGGTAAACATGACCTTGAGGGTCTTACTTGGAAAGCTGGGCAATGAAACATTCATGAATGATGGATGAAGAATAATTTGTAGTGAAATACAGGGAGCACATAATCTCATAGAATTTCTTCTCACATTTCCCCCCCTAATTTAGTTTTGTGTTAGCTTTAAAGAAACATATTTTAACTGGTTCTCACTCAAAGAAATGTGTCTTCAACTCCTATCTCATTCCCATAGGGAGAATCTATTTCTCTCCAGATAAGCATCTCTCCTGAATATGCAAATGGATTTGGGATATGAGTGTTTCATGCAAATCAATGTGAGAATGGACCAATGGTGCTCCCTCACGGAGATGTTACTCACTCTGCTGTACATATTTTTTTCTTTTATTTTCCTCCCCAAATAAATGTCTCTATTCCAAATTAATTTCTGCTGGTGCATACATGTCTTCTTGTTCTTTATTTTGATTCTGTATGCTTTCCCCAGTGGCTTTATTATGAGTGAGGAAGCATGTTAAGATATCATGTTGAATAAGGCAATTTTTAATTGATCCTATGTGGTCATGTGTCAAACCAACTTTTAATGGTGTTTCAGCTGCACCTGGTGCATTGGAATTCAGTCAAATTTGAAAACTTTGAGGATGCGGCACTGGAAGAAAATGGTTTGGCTGTGATAGGAGTATTTTTAAAGGTAAGAACAAGTTGCCAACTTTAATTGATGTGTAGCATTCTAGGATGAAAAGAGAACATTGCATGACTAAGTTCTAAGAATATTGGGATAAAAATAAACAATGGTTAAAATACAAGATTATTATGAATATAATTTAAATGGTGTAAGCATGCACGGTCCAATAGAGTAGTCACAAACCACATGTGGCAACTGAGCACTTGAACTGTGGTTACTTTGACTGTGGAACAGTTTTTAATTTTAAGGAATTTAAATTTCAGACCTTATTGTTAAATGGAGGGGCAGCTCTCCCAGCAGGCATGCTGATCCAGGCAGCAAACAGCCTGCTCTTTTGTTCTGTTCTAATTTAATTCAATGATATTTATAATATTCTAAATTGCCAGATTAAGTATAGTTTAAGTAGTATGGTTGGTTTGCTTTTATGTAATCACTAGGTGGTTAATTTTAATTCACATTCTGTTGTAATTTCAAAAGTGAGATGTCAATTATTTTTAATATTTCTCCATTGCCTTTTCTTTAGCTAGGGAAAAATCATAAAGAGCTACAAAAATTGGTGGATACGTTGCCATCAATTAAGCATAAGGTAATATTTTTTTTCTAAAAGCATTTGTAATGTATTTTAGGTTGAAGTCTCAGGGTGGGAATACTATCAAAGCCCTTTGAACTGAGAAATGTAATTAATTTCAGTGTAATTCAGGTTCTCTTTGGAAGTTTCCTAGACAACAGCTTGGCTTATGGTGCTGGTGTGTTGAGAGCACCCCTAGCCTTAAGGGTACAGAAGAGATTTCTTTGGTGGGCACTGGCCACTGGTTTTACTGCCATGCCCTGAGCATTCGAGGACTTGGGAACATAATGGGTCCCCTCACTCTGCTCCCGCCACCCGCTCCCTCTCAGCCCTTGTGGACACACTTAGAGCAGCCTTCTTGACTCTCGCTACCCTCCCTCAGGCAGGAAGCAGACAAACGTTGGACAGAAACTTGGCTTGTCCACCTCTAAAGAACAACTACCCATATCCTTCAGGACGGATACCTCTGTCCAGCCCAAGATCAGTTGTTCAATATTCAGAATCCCAAAGGGGCTGCTCCCTGGAAGTCCATATGTTGTTCTCTTTCTCGCCGCCCCCCCCCCCCCATCTCCCCCTCTTCCCTTCCTCCTCCTTTCTCACTCCCTTTTGAGTCTAGGATCCTGGCTCCTCCTAATTTGCATTGCATTTTAGAAAGGAGGATGCTGTTAGTCTCTTGAAAAAGGAAGCCTCCTTATTTGTGCCCCAACCATCACCTAATGACCCCCAAAATTCAGAGGAGACCACCTGCCAGAAACTCGCTAGAATGGAGGGAGAAAATGGGTTGTGCGTGTTCCCACTGGGAGTGTCAGAAATACAGAGTTAACTGCAGGCCTGGGCGTGATTCAGTCCAGAGGAGCTGAGGAGTTCCTGTGGGCCACGGCTGGTCCCCAGACACTCCTAGAATTGTTGCCTTGTCAGCTGTTTCCTGAGTGGCTGTCATCACCATGACATGATAGTTTGGTGACCTTTTCTCTTGGCCAGGATACTATAGTGGAATTCAGGTCATTCGACCCCGCCTGCCTGATGCCCACCTGCCCAGACTACTGGACCTACTCGGGATCCCTGACTACCCCACCGCTCTCCGAGTCTGTCACCTGGATCATTAAGAAGCAGCCTGTAGAGGTTGATCACGACCAGGTACATTCTTTCCATGTTTCTGTAAAAGGAAATTGTAGTTTTCCTCCTCAAAACAAGCCTGGGCTCAAACTTTGGAATCAACTTTTAACTTACAGCACTTATACATTTTTATGAAAACTAGAGGCCCAATACATGAAGATTTGTGCAAGAATGGGCCTGCTTTCCCCTCGCTGCTGGCACTGCCTTCAATCTGGCCACAGCTGCCTTTCCTCCTTCCCACGCTGCCTACAGGTCCAGAGCTACTGGGGTGGCGCAGAATGCCTGTGTTGTCGCCATGGCAATGATGCAAGCATCCCGCCCGCCCCTGGCTGCTCAGTGCCTGTGTATGAAAATTAACCCACAATCTTTGTTGGGTTAATTTGCATATTCACTCCTGATTGGCTGGTGGGCATTTTGAAGGTACAGTCCATTAGCATATTACTCTGTTATTAGGTAGATGTGCTAACTTCTTGACTAAAATTTAGGTATGAATTAGGAAAGGCTTCAAATTAACCAGAAAGAGAAGTTAAAACTTAGGAAACAACCTAGGAACCCAGAGGTCACTGGTTCAATTCCCAATCAGGGCACATGCCCAAGTTGTAGCCTCAATTACCAAAGGAGGGCGTGCAAGAGGCAGCTAATTAATGATTCTCTCCCATCATTGATATTTCTATCTCTCTCTCCCTCTCCTCTCCTCTGAAATAAATAAAAATATATTAAAAGAAAGAAAATAGAACATCTTTTTTATTGATTTTTTTACAGAGCGGAAGGGAGAGGGATAGAAAGTCAGAAACATCGATGAGAGAGAGACATCGATCAGCTGCCTCTTGCATGCCCCCTACCGGGGATGTGCCCGCAGCCAAGGTACATGCCCTTGCTGGAATCAAACCCTGGACCCTTGAGTCCGCAGTCTGACGCTCTATCCACTGAGCCAAACCAGTCTCGGCTAGAACATCTTAAACAAACGAATGAATATATAAAAGAGTAACTTCTACTGGGTTTTCAGAGCTTCTCTGTGTCTGCACTTTAATAAAAATAATCAGCTCAAAATACTCCTTATGCCAAAGGCATATTTTGGGGTCACAAATTCTGTTCCTATTTATCTCCAAATGGAGGAAGCTTTTCTAACCATATATCAAAACCAGAAGTCATAAAGAAAGCAACTAGTGAGTTAGACTGTGTATTTTTTTAATTCTGTGTGATGAAATCCATTATAAACCAATGGCAAAATACAGATCTTGCCTGCCCATAAGCCTGGGCTTGGTGGCCTAGACATTTAATCTGCTACTATCCTTCATATTTAAAACTTGACATGACACTGAAAAATAAGTAAATAAAATAACCATTGGGTCAGTGTCCTATATGGAGGACTTTGGAAATAACATTTCAACAGAAAAAAAAAGATAGAGCTGTCATCTATAATCCTAGTCACCTATAATCTAACCACTCAGTGTTAATCATTGTTTGGGAAAATCCTTCAGGTTTCTTATCTGTATAAATATATGTAGTTGTTTGTTTTTTAAACAAAATGGAATCATTCTGTTTGAACCATTTTGCTGCTCTTTTCGCTCTGTGATGTGTGGAATACTTTGTAGATAATAAACATTATCTTCAGTATTATTTTTAATGGCTATGTACCAATCCATTTTATAGATCTAATGGTGTTTGGGCTATTTCTAATCTTTGCAATTTGTAAAACAACAAACAGACAAAAACCAAAACAGAACAACCTTAGTTACTTGGACACATTCCTATCTAATGAAGATATAATGAGGGTATACATGTAATTTGTAAGTGCGGTAACTGTTTGGTGCTTGCCTCTGGACACAGCCTCCTCTGCAGCTCTACTGTGCCCCAGGTTGTCCTTCAAGCTGTACTGCACCTGTCTGAATAATGAAAAAGCTTCCAAATAGGTTTTTCGGCTCGCTTGAAGTTGAGTCCACCCCATAGTTGCCCAGAAAGGCAAGGTGCTACTGATTAATGCTATTGCCACACTAATGAACCCTTGATTTGGGATTGCTCCTTTTGTACTGAGCTGCTGTGTCTAATACATTGGCCACTAGCCCCATGTGGCCATTTACATTTAAATATAGCTACATTAAAATGAAGATTAAATTAAAACATCACTGTGGTCACCCTGGCCACAGTTCAAGCGCTCAGAAGCTATCTATGGTTTGTGTCTACCCTAATGGACTTCTGAGGACCTTGCCAGCGTTTTAGAAAGCTCCTGTGGACAGTGTCAGCAAGGAGCATCCCAGTGTTCAGGGGTGGTAAGCAATCAAGGATACATTGTGTTAACAATTCAGTTAAAATTTGAGAAACAGCCGAGACTGGTTTGGCTCAGTGGATAGAGCATCGGACTGTGGACTGAAGGGTCCCAGGTTCGATTCTGGTCAAGGGCATGTACCTTGGCTGCAGGCACGTCCCCAGTAGGGGGCGTGCAAGAGGCAGCTGATCGATGTTTCTGACTTTCTGTCTCTCTCCCTTCTGCTCTGTAAAAAAAAAATCAATAAAATATATTTTTTTAAAAATTTGACACACACACACACACACACACACACACACACACACCACAAAAACATTTTTGGCGCCATTATTCTGTGCACCAGGCCTTTTCTTTTTCATTCAGTGAGCTGCTGGGTTTTTTTTTTTTTATAAATATATATTTTATTGATTTTTTACAGAGAGGAAGGGAGAGGCATAGAGAGTTAGAAACATCGATCAGCTGCCTCCTGCACACTCCTTACTGGGTATACTGGGGATGTGCCTGCAACCAAGGTACATGCCTTTGACCGGAATGGTACCTGGGACCCTTGAGTCCACAGGCCGAAGCTCTATCCACCTAGCCAAACCAGTGAGGGCATGGCTACTGTTTTCACTATTGCAAGACGAGGTTCCTGGAATCAAAGATGAAGTAGCTTATTCTTGACAAATGGCCAATATGTGGGGGGCAGGGCCTTTGACCCCCAGTCCTTAGGTTCCAAGTGCCTGGCTGGTTTCACCACCTGCTGCTGCTCTCTTCCCCACACGTCTTCCTCCCTGTCCGATGCTGAAGGCATTGCTACCCAGAATCAGTTCTGCTGTGTCCACTCTTAAAGGCATGTTTCAGAGTCATAAAAATGAAAGTAACTTACTAATGCGGTGAAGCTGTCTTCCATATTGAAATTATTTATGCTTCCTGTTTCTCTTTGTAGCTTGAGCAATTTCGGACCCTGCTTTTCACTTCCGAGGGGGAGAAAGAAAAAAGAATGGTGGACAACTTCCGCCCCCTGCAGCCCCTCATGAATCGCACTGTCCGCTCATCCTTCCGTCATGATTATATCCTCAATATACAAGCCAAATCCAAGCCATCGACCAGCCACGCTAGCCCCTGAGATGCCCATATGTGGGTGGTGTTTTGCTTTAATACATAATAGGTTTTTAAGAACTGTCAACTAAGACTGTTCTAAACGCCTGCGTTGAATACTAATTGTAGAGGTGCATTTCTTGGCATGGTCATGCTCCTTCCGTCTTTTATTGATGATGATGTTTGTCACGGAAGTAGCAACAAGAAACACAAGTTTCTCTTAAAGCAATCTGTTGGGTTTTTATAGTGTCTTTTAACGTCTGACATTTTTTAGCTGTCTTTTCATATCATCAGTTAGTGGTTATATAGAGTTGTAAGTAGGGATGACAATCAAAATATTTAACCACTGGTAAGGCACCAACTGGTACTTTCTGGCTGAACATTGGCCATGATTTTAGGTACATTTTTATTTCAAAACATGGATGAATTTTCTTTTAGAAGGCCTGCTCAGTGAGCATATTTGCTCTGACCTTTAGTTAACTTACAAGTACATGATATGCTTGCTTGCTTACTATCAATTTATGATATAGGAAAAATTTTTTTGTGAACCTAAGGAAACAAAGATTTACTGATATCTGAAAATCTCTTTGCATTTATGAAGATCAGCTATTTGACTTAAAGGCCTAATCATGTAGAAAACATATGCAGTATAGGACATTTTAAAGAAAATGCTTGAAGTGCCTAGAACTTAGAATTCTTTATGGAAAAATATTTTTGGAAGTATTTTTCAAATGACTAGTAATATAATCTATAGTTTATAATATTATTTTGCATTATTTGTACACTATTTCATAGACTATGATAATATTTTCCACAATGACAAAACAATCTTAGATTCCTTTTAAAGCTCTCTGAACTTTACTTCCTTAGTTGATGTTCTGGGCAAAACAGATGATCAAAATAAATCTCCCAGGTTATACAGTGGCTTAGAAAACTTTTGCTACAGTAATAGGGGGAGAAACTTGCCAGACAGGCTAATATCTAGGTAATTCTACATATTCCATGGAATCCATGCCATTGTTACTCTTGCTTCTAAATATCTTAGAATGTCACTAATGGCCAATAAGCCTGTGCTCAGACTCAATATTGCATTAATTAGTAATATTTCTTTTGTGAATATGCTAGTGTAGTTATCTAATCTGCAAAATAGAGTTGGATAAATATACTTAACACTACTGAACGATACACTGAAAAAAGTTAAGATTATAAGTGATATGCTATGTGTATTATTAATTAAAAATCCTACATAATAAAAGGCTAATATGCAAATTGACCGAACAGCTGAAATAGGTCACTAAGATGCACACTAACCACCAGGGGCAGATGCTCAATGCAGGAGCTGCCCCCTGATGGTCAGTGCACTCTCATAAGGGGAGCCGCACTCAGCCAGATGCCCTGAGCCGGGCTCACAGCTGGCGAGTGCAGCACTAAGGATGTCTGACTGCCAGCTTAGGCCCACTATGGCAGCAGTCAGGCATCCCCAGAGGGGTCCCAGACTGCAAGAGGGCACCTGCTGGGCTGACAGAGCCCCTCCCCCCAGTGCATGAATCTGGTGCACTGGGCCTCTAGTAAATAATTCGGTAGGAAGAAAAGATAGAATTGAAGTTGTATATGTAAACTTAGGGGAATATATCTGCCCTAAAGAAGGTTGGAAGGGGGAGTGAAGGCATTTGCTTCTAGGGTGCATGCCTTTTCTGGGAAAGGGAAGCAAGTATATCTTGGGAAACGAATATACTTCTTAAAAAGATAAATGTGTATGTGTGTGTGGGGGCGAGTTTACCTCAATTGATCTGTTTCAAACCATAGTTGTCTTCAAAAGGGTAAACACACAAGATATGCATTATTTCTCTCACACAAGCTTCCCTCCTAGGCCTCTTGTAAACTCTTAATGCAAAATTCTATTGCTGTGAGTCTTCCAAATTGGAGCCAGAAGCAATGTATAGGAAACCTGATTACCCTTATATCTTAGAAGTACAAAGGGTGTACAGTTGATCCTTGAATTGCATTTGAAGTGCATGGGTCCACTTACATGTAATTTTTTTTCAATAAATACGTACAGTACTGGAAATGTTTTCTCTTCCTTATGATTTCCTTAACATTTTCTTTTCTTTCGTTTACTGTATTGTAAGAATGCAGTATATAATATACAAAACATGTATTAATCAATGGTTTGTTATCAGCTAGGCTTCTAGTCAACAGTAGGCTATTAGTCGTTAAGTTTTGGGGGAGTCAAAAGTTATACACAGATTTTTGACTGTACAAGGATGTCAGTGCTCCAAGCCCTGCATTGTTGAAGGGGTAATTATACAGGGTGAGGCAAGAGTAGGTTTACAGTTGTCTGTATGGAAAATTATACAATAATTAATAAATTTAAGTACAAGAAGAAAATCCGTGTTTTTGCATACTCACAACTGTAAACATACTTTTGCCCGGCCTTGTATTTTATAGGGTGTTTCTCAGTTTAAACTCCTGATTTACTTACACCTCACGTTCTGGTGTAATTATTAACAGAGGCCTGTTCATTCTCAGCCATGTCCTGTATGTATGTTTGCATACTACATTTTCGGTCGCCTTCTCTGTGGAGGTTATGGAAACTGCCTTGGGGTGTGGTTTCGTGCATGCCTTAGTTGTCTGCCCCCAAAGGGGATGAGAGAGATCCCCTGGCTACTGAGAGACCCTATCAGAAAACGTGTAATGTCTTTTCTGTCTCCAAAAAGTGTTTTACTGGTTCCTTCCTAGACCCAGAGGGGAGGAGATCTGTCAAAGGGCTTGCGAAAGAATTTTGTATTTAAATTGCTGCTCATCTTCCTTAAGTAACGCCAGATTAATAAAATTCATTCAAAGCTCATTTGTTGAATGAGCTTTTCTTCCTGTGAGTTGTTTTGAGTATGGCATCTGTTTGTGAAGTTTGCGAGATAGCCTAACCTGTAGGTCAGAAAGTGAATGGAAAACTCATGAGGATTTTACTAGTGAAGCAAGAATGGAAAAAAACCACCTGCTGCCCCTCAGCTCCCCTGTTTCTATGAAACCAGGGCAGGATCTGCTGACATCGCCATTAGGGCAAGCTGCCAGCCCCTTCCCCCTTTCCCAGTGCTGCATGGAGTAGTGCAGTGGTCGGCAAACTCATTAGTCAGCAGAGCCAAATATCAACAGTACGACGATTGAAATTTCTTTGGAGAGCCACATTTTTAAAACTTAAACTTCTTCTAACACCACTTCTTCAAAATAGACTTGCCCAGGCTGTGGTATTTTGTGGAAGAGCCACACTCAAGGGGCCAAAGAGCCGCATGTGGCTCGTGAGACGCGGTTTGCCGACCGCTGGGGTAGGGTAATGTCTATTCTAAAACCAGACATCCACCTCAAAAAAGTTTAGGACTATCTCTTTTTGGGGGACATGATATTAGCAAAAATACAGTATTATAATTGCTTTAGGTATTTTTCTTTGTCACTAAAAGAAATAACATTATTTACTTGATATTTATTTAACTTAATATTTTATTGTATTTTAATTCAACTTTGTTAGTTAAGTTGTTTCATATATAATGTTATTGATCAAAGTGGATAGTTCATTTAAGTCAGTGGTTGGCAAACTCATTAGTCAACAGAGCCAAATATTAATAGCACAACAACTGAAATTTCTTTTGAAAGCCAAATTTTAAAAATTTAAACTTCTAATGCCACTTCTTCAAAATAGACTCACCCAGGCCGTGGTATTTTGTGTAAGAGCCACACTTAAGGGGCCAAAGAGCCATATGTGGCTCGTGAGCTGCAGTTTGCCGACCACTGATTTAAGTGAATAAGCTCTAATTTTACCATATAATTAGTACATATAAACAATACCAGCTACTTTACAGATAAATAGTAATGCATTCTTGTGTTTATGGACTGTTTGTGTCTACCCCTCCCCGGCCCCCATCCAAGGTTCATAGGTTGAAATCCTTACCCTCAAAGTGATGGTATTAAGAGGTAGAGCCTTTGAGAGGTGATTATATCATGGGGGCGGAATCCTCATGATGAGGTTAGTGCCCTTATAAAGGAGTCCTCAGAGAACTTTCTCACTCCTTCCACCATGTGAAGACACATCGAGATTATGGCTATCTATGAATCAGTAAGGAGGCACTTAGCAGATACTAAATTTATGGGCACCTTGATCTTATCCCCCCAGCCTCTAGAACTGTGAGAAATAAATTGTGGTGATTTACCAGATACCCCATTTCTGGTATATTGTTACAGCAGCCAGGACTGACTAAGACATTGTCAGTTTATATACAGTTTTATTACTGTTTTTTTTTTAATTCAACCAGTCTTCAGAAATGGTATTTCGGTTTGGGTTCTAGGTGGGGAGATCAATTCTGCCACCATTCGTTCTCAAACCACCTAACATTGCGCTGCTTTGACCTCATACTAGACAAGAGACTCAGATAATAACAACTAACATTGGGTAATTCTCTCCTCCAAAGAAAACTTTTCATCAGTTTCTACAAATCAGCACTTTTCATATTAATATGCATTCACATGTAGTTTATCTTGCTATTTTAAATTACAAGTATAGCCGAGACCGGTTTGGCTCAGTGGATAGAGCGTCGGACTGCGGACTGAGGGGTCCCGGGTTTGATTCCGGCAAGGGCATGTACCTTGGCTGCGGGCACATCCCCAGTAGGGGTGTGCAAGAGGCAGCTGATCGATGTCTCTCTCTCATCGATGTTTCTGTCTTTCTATCCCTCTCCCTTCCGCTCTGTAAAAAATCAATAAAATAAAAAATAAAAAAGTTATAAGTATAATCTGGAATATATATATATTCATCCCTTGGCATAGCAATGAGGGTTGCAGAGACTTGAGACCCTGTTGTATGTCCTTGAACAAATTTAATACTGAAATTAATAATAGGTAAAGAAAGAACTTATCTGCCCAGTCAGTGTTGCTCAATGGCTGAGAGTCAATCCATGAACCAAGAAGTCCCCAGATCAATTCCTGGTCAGTCAGGGCACATACCCAGGTTTCAGGCTCAATCCCCAATGGGTGACTCTTGAGTGTGCAAGAGTCAGCAATCTCATTGATGTTTCTATCTCTATATCCATTTCCCTCTCTCTTTAAAAATCAATAAAAACATATTTCATAAAAAAGAATGAAATTTTCTTTCCTGAGGTTTTCTGCATTGACCATTGAGTGAAACCTAATACCATTGTCCAATAGAGCAAGAAAAAAACTAATTGAAAGCGTCCAAAATTGGCATTCAGAGAGTAGACATTTTGTAAAAATCCTTTTATGGATGCAATAAATAAAAAATATACTTATCGACTATCCTTTGGTATCTTTATAATAACTCAGACATTTAATAATAGAATTATCTACTAATAGGATTTATATAAGTAAAATATTTTTAGGTAACCAGCTATTTTCTACTGACAACATGAAATAAAAATTTAGGCATTTTCCCATAGAAGGGGCATAAACTGAAATGTACTTACTTGAGAATAAGTAGATGTATTTTAGTCACCAAGGAAAATAGGAAATATATGTTATATTGCAGAATAAAGATAACATTGTTTTATCAGAATATCATAGCAGAATGTATCTTGCATTAAATTTTTACATACCTTATTGTTATCTTGTGATTTATCCTTCTATGATGGTAACTACAGTTTGGAAATGGAATTGGCTTTTCAAATTAGAATTATCTTCCTAGAAGACATTCCTTCTTGTTATTATGTGAAAGTCTAGTGCAATTTATTTTTTTAAATATATTTTATTGATTTTTTTTTTTTACAGAGAGGAAGGGAAATAGATAAAGAGTTAGAAACATAGTTGAGAGAGAAACATCAATCAGCTGCCTCCTGCACACCCGCTACTGGGGATGTGCCCGTACCCGAAACCAAAGTACACGCCCTTGACCAGAATTGAACTTGGGACCCTTCAGTCCGCAGGCTGACGCTCTATCCACTGAACCAAAACGGTCAGGGCTCTAGTGCAATTTAAAAGAAACGTTACAGCAACCCGAAAACTGATGCTTTCAGTGTGGCAGTAATTTTCAACATAAGTCCTGGTCACAGGAAATAGAAAAATGGTGATTTGCATAGGTACATTTTACATCACTCAGGGCATTCTCCAGTTTCGGAATATAAGGGCCAAGTCTTTACCTTCAAGGAGCTCAAGCTTCAGTGTAAGAAGCAGACTTGTGAAAGCAACAAAGTGCAATATAGTGTGATAGGTGTTATAAAAGGTGAAATATGTATGCTCGGAGCACAGGCAGGGCAAACACCTAACCCGTCTTGAGGGGTCAGGAAGTTTTCACACGGGTGATGATATAGCAATTATTGTCAGGCACCATGCCCATACATGGCATGCGTTTGCAAGCTATCGTTACTATCTCGATTTTTATAGATAGACCGAGGACTAGACATTAAGGAATTTACTCAAGATCAGAGGGCCAAGGCTTGAGTTTCCTAACCCATCCAACTCCAAAGCCTAATCAGTGATGCACTGAACCGGACAAGATCAACTTGGAGGTTTGTTCCTCCAAATGTCTCTGTCAGAGGGAGTAGGACAGGCTTTTTGCAGAGTTTGTGCTTCGGTGGAATGATTCCAAGGAGGAACGAGGGGAAGCCGGGGCGGGGCAGGTTAGTCCTTGGGGAGCTCAGTAATTTTGACTTGGAGGCCAGAGGTACCAAGTTAGGCCAGGGAGCTAACACATTGCGTACCGCATAGCAATCTCTTAAGACGTACGCCAGGGACCGCAGGTTTTTGAGGCAAACTGCACGTTATTTAAATCATCGTAACTACAGATCATAATGCACTTTAGGTGTTGTTTTCCCATGAGATCGATTCATTCGATATGAACGAGACAGTGTGTCGACATCTAAGTCCATTAACAGATGACGGCGAAACACGAGAAAACTCGTGAGCGGACCTTAACAGATGGCACGCGAAACTTGGCGCGAACTCGGGAGCGGTACGAAACGTGTTAAGTTCATCTCCGCGTGCCGAAGCTGTGAATGGAAGGGGGCGAGCCTGGAGCTCGGCCTGAGGCGCTGATAGGTGGAACCGCGGGAGGAGGCGGAGCCTAGGGAGTTGGACTGGGAAGCAAGGCGAGTTGCTATGGGGCGGGACGAAGCGGCGGGGGGGGGGGGGAGATGAGGAGAAAAGAGGAAAAAGTGTTCCTTTAACCTCAGGGCCACAAGCCATTCCACTATGGTGTCGAGAGCAGTAGGAGGAAAGAGTTATTTGCAGGCCGGCACAGGGATTCTCGAGAAAGAGGCATTTATTCGTGCCGGTTTTGTAGACGAGCCACCTGCTCCGGGTGCGTCTCGGCAGAGAAATCGCCCCGACTTCCCGAGAGGCCACGGGGCACGGGTTCTGATGCGGCTGCGCGCGCCGCCGAGCCCGCCTTTCCCGACAGGCTCTTGTGGGCGTGGCGGCGCTGGCAACATGGCGGCGCCCGAGACGGCGCTGCTTCCGGACAAACTCAGGTAAAGTGGTCGCTGAGGGCGATGAGCCGGTGAGGAGAGGGGACGGAGCGGGCCGAGCCCGGGCGTGGACGGCGTGCAAGCGGGCAGGAAAGGGGAGCCAGGCCAAGCCAGCGGAGCCCCGCCGGGGGCGCGCTCCTGTCTGTCCGTCCCAGACGTCGGTGGGCGCGGAGAGGCGGTCCCGAGAGCTGGCGGCGGGGTGGAGAACACCTGCGGCCTGGGCGGGAAAGGGCGAGGGAATGGCCAGTGCGTGTTTTGTCATTGAAAACGCGGGAAGCGGGATTTCCCTCCCCGAGCGGCCGGCCGAGGGACTTCCTGTCATTGGGCGCCGAGCAGAGGGGAGTCCCGGGCAGGCAGCCCGCGCGGGTGCCGTCCGCTGACGGCGGGTGTGCTTGTCCGCTGTTTGCAGCCACAAGAAGCACAGGGCCGCCCTGAAGAAGGAGAAACGGAAGAAACGCCGGCAGGAGCTCGCTCGCGTGAGAGACTCAGGTAAAGCGGCCTCTGAGCCCGTGTGCGGTGTGTGCGGATGAAAGTGTGCGGATGAAATGGCGCGCCCGCTGCCCTCTTCCCTGGCGGCCGGCGGAGGGAGGCTGAGGAGGGCAGCTGGTAAGAACCGCCGGGGCTGCTGGTCCCCAAGCCACGTTATGTCGGAAACCACGGGCCCCGGGCGACAGAGGAGGCAAAGGCCCCGGGGAATCATGAGCCGCTGGTTGCGGGTAGGTAACTTCTGGCCGCTCTGGTGTTCCGGGCGCACACAGGATTGACAGCCTTGCACGTATTAAGTCTTCGGTGAATATATTTTTTTCTGGCAAAACCAGCAGGCGTGGAGGATTTTAGACATTTTGCAAGTTTCTCCCAAGCTCTAGTAAATATAAGAGACCCTTTGTGGACGCACGTTGTGATTGATACGTTATTGGAATATATGAGCATGGGCGAAACCGGTTTGGCTCAGTGGAGAGAGCGTCGGCCTGCGGACTAAAAGGTCCCGGGTTCGATCCTGGACAAGGGCATGTGCCTTGGCTGCGGGCACATCCCCAGTGGAGGGTGTGCAGGAGGCAGCTGATCGATGTCTCTCTCCCATCGATGTTTCTGACTTTCTATCCTCCTCCCTTCCTCTCTGTAAAAAGTCAACGAAATATATATTTTTTAAAAAGAAATCTATAAGCATAAAACTAGTTACCAAACTTACTGAACTATAAATAATATGTGTACGAAACCAAGGGAAATTACGCATCTGCATTACTGTGATGTTACAGATGATGGGAGACAGGTACAGCACGACTACGGCACTGATTTGGAATTTGAAATGCTGCTTTTAGTACTCTCGCCCTGTGGTTATTCTTCTGTTAGAACACTGTGGAACACTCATCCGTACTGGCCATAATATCGTTTGTCCTTCACGTGGAGGAATCTGACATTTACATAGTAAACTTGTCTGTTTAATATGATGAAATTAGTACTACTGACTTAGTTATAAAACGATATAGTAGCCGAGACCGGTGTGGCTCAGTGGCTAGAGCGTCGGCCTGCGGACTGCGGGGTCCCGGGTTCGATTCCGGTCAAGGGCACATCCCCGGTGGTGGGCGTGCAAGAGGCAGCTGATCGATGTCTCTCTCTCATCGATGTTTCTGACTTTCTATCCCTCTCCCTTCCGCTCTGTAAAAAAAATCAATAAAATATATTAAAAACAAATAAATAAATAAAAACAACAAAAAACACGATATAGTAGTTATCAATGCAGATGGAAGCACTGAAATCACACGGGAGTACTGAGCTATAATGGTTGCTATCCTGATTATCCCGAATATGCTTATTAAGTTATCCTGACAGTTCTTGAAATTCACAGACCCTGGCCCCAAGTAACCAGGATTCTTGGGCCTTGAGACATAAAGCCATAGAAGTTTTATTTACCCCTGGAGTTGCCTAGTGATTATGCAGAGCAAGCATGTCACACGCAAAGGCTAGCACGGGCCAAATAAACAAGGTTTAAGTTTATGTGGGCCCCCCAAAAAACAGAAGCTTCCATTTTCATAGAAACATAGGTTTATTTCGATAGAGACACGCTGAAGACAAAGGGCTGAAATGAATAATTGTTAACATAAAATAATATAACATTTTAATAAAAATTAGTATTTTTTTTTTCTTGAGCATTAACTTACCGGACACGGAACTGCACAAATGAATAAGCGTAATGCAAATAAACCTATTTTTCTTGTTCTTGGAAAGCGAAATATTTCCTGGCGCACACACCAAACGAGTCAGTCTAAGACTAATGACGTGGCCGTCAGTTGCTCAAATATTCGCCGCTGGTGTTAGTGGAGAGAAATGGTGCGCCTATATGTAAGGCACATAAGGGAAGTGACTGCAGCATGATTATAGTAAGTAGTCATTAGCAAATGTAGTTTGTTTTAATAATTATGTATAACAGGATATTGTAAAAATTAAAGAAATGTATCTGTATTTTTCCCTGAAATATTGACTAAGGTTTTGTTCTCAGATAGTTTAATAAAACATTTACATTCCCCCAGGACTCTCACAGAAGAAGCAGGAGGAAGAGGAGGAATCTTTGATTGAACAGCAAGAAGAGAAGCTGTTGGAGATAGAGAGGTCAGCACAGACTGACGCACTTCTTGTAAAGCACTTATTTCATTTGCATATTCTGTCTTTACTAATGAATATGGGTCTTCTTCCTAGCACCCTGTCCAAAATAAGTCTTATAAAATATCTTGGATAATTAAATCTCTAGCTGACAGGCTATAACTAGATGTTGTCATATTTTTAATGCGAGTATTTTTCTGTTTTGGCTAATTCTTAAATGTTTTTGAAAAAAATCCAAATAAGAAGTGTAAAAAAGTGAAAGGACTTTAATGAATTCAACACACCCAAAGATAGTCACTGTTAAGAATGTAAAAAAAGGGGTGGGGGCTGGCCTGTGTCGCTGAGTTGATTGGAGCATAGTCCCGTACACCAGAAGGTTGTGGGTTCAATTACCAGTCAGGGCACATACCCAGGTTTCCGGTTCAGTCCCTTCCTGGTCAGGGTGCCTACATTAGGCAACCAATCCGTGTTTCTGTCTCTCTCCCTCCTCCTTCCTCTCTAAAAATCCACTAAAAAATAGTGGTAAGTATTTAAAAAAAGAATGTAAGAGAGAAAATGTACATGTATTTCTATAATAGGATGATACTTATACCTTTTCTGTAAGTTGCTTTTTTTCTAAATATATAGGCCATTTATTTAGTGTTGATGCAGAGATCCAATTCAACCAATTCATTGTATAGATATAGCATAATTTATTCTTTATTTATAACTTACTAATGGACATGTAGGTAAGTTACTATTAACTTACATTTGCTTACTATGTACTGTTAATTTGCATTCAGGTGTTTTACTGTTATATAAAAAGGGGCATTGTAAAATGCACTGGCCAGTGTGTTCAGTGGTTAGATCATTGGCCAGAGCACTGAAGGGCCGCAGGTTGGATTCCCCGTCAAGGGCACATACCTCAGTTGTGGGTTTGATCCCGGTTGGGCAGCATATGGATGGAATTGATGTTTTTCTCTCACACCCCCCCCTTCCTCTGTTTCTGAAATCCATGAAAAACATGTCACCTGGTGAGGGTTTAAAAAAAAAAGTTGCAGTGACCATATATATCCTTGGTAACTGTCCTATTATTTCCTCAGGAAAATGCCTGGAAATGAAATGGTTGCGATCAAAGGAGAAATACACATACAATGTAGATGGCAGGTAGGAAGGGCTTCCCAGTTTGCAGTCTGCAGCCCCTCCAGCAGTGACTCAAGGTGCCCACCTCCCCATGCCTTCACTTGCACTGGGTATTATCAATTTTATAAACTCCTATGGTCAGAAGTTGTGTTTCATTGTTTCAAATGCACATTTCTTAAGTAGTAGGGTTGAGTATCTTTTTATATGTTTTATTACATATTCATAGATTGCTTAAGTCCTGCATATTTCTCTTTTGTTATGTATTTTTAAGTTTGTTGTGTGAGCAGTGTTATTGCTTGATTAAGAATATTCGTTATCTGTCCTATGTGTGATGTGTGAAAATTTTTTCTCATTTGTTTTCAATCCTAACTTGGCTTACAGCATTAATTACCATCATTTGATTTTCATACCGTCAACTTTCATCATGCTATCTTGCCTTGGTGTCTGACTTAAAAAGGTCTCCCCCATCCCAAAATGATAAAAATATTGTTTTTTTTTCTTTAATATTTTTTGGGGTAGTTTCGTCTTTAAGTTAAACATAGTAATGTGGATCTGCTTAATGCTACTCACTTGTACACTTAAAAATGGTTAAAGTTGTCAATTTTTATGGTATATTTTGCCACAATAAAAAAGTAAAAATGTTTTAAAAGGAGAAAAACTTTATAAGACACTCTCTATTTCGTGGGTTCATTAGAAATGTTGCTTCTTGTAATTAAGTCCTGTTATCTACCTAAGCACATAAATAGATGAATTGATGAAAATTCCAAACAGAAAAGAAATGTAATAGTGATTGGGAACATGGAGTCGATTCAGCCAGATCTGCATTCCAGTCCTGGCCCTGCTACTTATTAGTTATGTTCAAGTTGCTTAATCTCTCTAAGCTTCAATTTCCTTGCCTTAAATATAGAGAGAAAGTCAATCATAGTACCTACCTCATAAAATCGGGGTAAATGCATAGTGCTTAACAGTGTTAGCAGATAGGAGGTGCTATGATAGCTCTGGTTGTTGTTATAGATTTCTGTTACGGTAATGTTATACAGTTGATCCTTGAACATGAGAGTTGGGGGCACCGACTCCCTGCACAGTCAAAAATCCATGTATAACTTCCAACATTCGCAGTGTGCCAGTCTCTATCATGGCTAAGAGACATGTTCCTAGAATCTGCAGTTGGAAATGAAGTATATTTTCCCCATAGGTTATTTAAAATTATGATTAGGTCCCTAGACATAAAACCTTATTTAACTCCTAATGTTGCTGAAGAGATAATAGAATAATTTCTCATATTTCATTTTCCATTTCCAGATCCCATGGGGAAATGCATTCTGGGCTCTAAACACCCCCGACTGGCTAATAAACTTTGGAGCCATAACCCATCTTTAAATTAGAAACTTGTCATATTTGATGTCCAAGACACCATTTTAAGATAGCATCACTCTTTATAATAGGTCATTTTAAAAATAAGCTGGACACCGGCTAATTTATTTTTATTACTCCTTGTCACCTTTTCTTACAACCTATCATTTTCTTCCTTTTAAAGACATGATGATTTAGTTTTATTTTCCTTCTTTCAGCTGTTTCAGCGCTTGGGGCAAGCCATAGGAGTCTCTTCACTGTATATAGGAGCAGTCCAAAAGCTTATGGCAGAAGATGCCAGTGTTCCCTACTGCTGCAGGCCTGCAATTGCCACTTTTAGAATGTGCAGAACAGGAAGGGGAATACATTTTGAATGCCAAAAGCTAGATGTGGCTTTGAAACTTGTTACTCCCTTTATTGGCACCTACCAGTAAACATCACCTACGGTCAACCTGCAGGGAAAGTTGTAGTGTCATTGTTTTATGCGAGAGAGGTTATAAATACAAAATGTAGAAATAGTCATTTTAAGCTATTGCCTTCTAGGAAGACAGTTGCTGAAGTAAGTGAAGTGCTTTTCTAAAACCGTTACTCATGTCTTTTGACCCTCTTACTCCCACTTAACTGCTTTCTAGAAAATGTCTTTCATTGTTTCTAGTATGCAGAGGCAAGATATTTTTTAAGAAAAGAAACGGAGGGGAGTGATTGATATAGAGGCAGGGTGGCCTTGAACAGGCTGTCAAGCTACAGGGGGAAGGCTGGAGTGGATGGGAGGCGGATGCTGGGGGGAGATCAACCTAAGGACTTGTATGCATGCATATGAGCATAACCAATGAATGAAAGACACTGGGGCGGGGAGGGGGGTGAGTGGGGACATGTGCTGGGGGGTAGGGGAGGCTGGGGGGAGGATATTGCGGGAAAAAAGGAAAACATACGTACTACTATTAAATATAAGTTATATTGTAAATAAAAAAAAAAATAAAATAAGTAATAAAATGAAATACAATAAATATATAAATAAATATCTAAAATTAAAAAAAAATGTCTTTCATGATAGTTTAATCATTCCCAAACATGCCATTTTTGGCTATTGTGTTTGTGTGTGTATTTGTAGCTGAATGCCCATTTCTTTTATTTGATTGCCTTATCACATTTATAGGCAAAAATTACATGAGGAGTGGTTGTTGCGGGAGCGGAAGGCACAGGAAGAGTTCAGAATAAAGAGAGAAAAGGAAGAGGCAGCTAGAAAACGGCAGGAAGAACAGGAGGTACAGTATTATCAGATAACCAGTTGACTAGTTAACCAAAAACTCATTAAGAGATATATATCTTGAATTTAAAAAATGGGTATCATCCACTTTACCAATGTTGTAAAAATTTGTTTTATTTGTCCTGTATGTGAAATGTTATGAAAAGTAAGTCTGAAAAAAAATATAACTTTTCCTTTTTCCCTCCTGTAAAGAGAAAGTTAAAGGAAGAATGGGAAGAACAGCAGAGAAAAGAGAAGGAAGAGGAGGAGCAGAAGCTACAGGAGAAGAGAGAAAGAGAGGTGATTCCTGTCACAGGAGGATAAACGCGCTGCGTATCCTCTTAGTGAGCTGACGTGGCAAGTGATGGGGTGAAGGTGAAGGCAGAGGCAGAGCAGGGCTTGGGCTCCAGTGTTTTGTTTAGAAAGAGTCATGTTTTTAGTGAAGAATACCCTAGAGTGCTTCTGGTACTCTAGAGTTTTTCATCTGTGCATTGCCATAGACTTTAAGGTTTTTCTGCAGCTTTACCCATCTTACCCTTTTTACCAGGGATTGGCAAACTCTGTAAAGGGCCAAAGCATAGGCATTTTGGGCTTTGTGGTTCATACGGTGTCTGTTGCAAACACCCAGCCCTGCCAGTGTGCCGGGAAAGCAGCCATAGGTAATTTGTAAATGAATGGTTGTGGCTGTGTTCCAATAAAACTTTATTGCTTCATTTACAAAAACAGGCAGTGAGCCCCTACTTTATACTATGTACCACTCTAGAGCAAATGCTGTTGTGTATGGGTTGACTTACAGAATAATATTTTGTATAGTTTCCACATTTACTTTATAAGAATTAACTGCTTTATGACATATCAGCAAGAAGTAGTTGATTGAAAGAAATCAGGAACTCAAATATTGAGGAATTAGGAAGGTTTTTTTGTTATTAAATCTTGACTTCCTTTCCATTTGGGGCTATAATACAATTCCAGCCAACACATAGTTGCTCATTTAAAAAAAAAATCTAGACGGTTATATGTACATATATCTCCTGTCTGTATCTTCAGGATTCTTTTTAAAGATCTGGTATATTTTGTTGCTGTTCCTTAACAGTGTATTTATTTCAAAGATATCACAGCTCATCTTTCCTGAGTCATTCATCAGGATGTATCTTTTCTGTAATATTGCTGGATTTGATTAGGATAAAATCGGGTAATTAATCACTATATCATGGGGAAAATGCACTTATTTACACCCTAGTTGTGATGGGGTAGAAACAGCCTCTTTGACCTTTGCTTTTTGTGTCTCAGGCAATCAGTTAATTCCAGTGCAAGTTTTTTTAGAACACCCTTATTTGAGCACTGCTTTCCCGATAGGACAAGACCGCACTAGGTTTTAGGGACAGGGCAGTCATTTGGAACTTGTCATTTTTCAATAGAGAGAAATCAATTCCCATTTTAGTAGTAGAATGTTCTTCAATTGCAGTCTTTCTGACATTAGATAAAAGCTAAGGCTTTTTTTTTCCCAAAAAGCTAAGGCATTTGTTTCAAAAGGAAGTCTGTTTTTAAAAATATATATTTTATTGATTTTTTACAGAGAGGAAGGGAGAGAGATAGAAAGTCAGAAACATCGATGAGAGAGAAACATCAATTAGCTGCCTCTTGCACACCCCCTACCGGGGATGTGCCCACAGCCAAGGTACATGCCCTTGACCAGAATCGAACCCGGGACCTTTCAGTCCGTAGGCTGACGCTCTATCCACTGAGCCAAACCGGTTTCGGCTCAAAGGAAGTCTGTTGAGACATTAAGGAGAAACAAGTAAAATGAAGTAGCTTCTAAGCTTATAAAAAGGGATATGCAGTCTGTTTCTGCTCTGTGCTAGATACTCCTCTAGTGAATAAAGTGTCAAAAAAGACAGTCCCTGCTCTCATTGAATTAGTCTTCTAAAGGGGAGAGCTGGATAAGTAAACAAAAAAAAGCTCATTTTAAGTGCTGTAAGGTCATGTTAGGTGCTGTAAAGAAATAAAGCAGAGTCATGTGACAGAGTGACTAGGGGAGGCGAGTCCTTTTTTAGATTGCCTGGTCAAGGAAGACTTCTCTGAGGAGCCTGTTTGTCAGCTGACACTCGAGTGCAGGGATCTCAGGGAGAAAAGGGGGCCAGGCAGAGGGACGAGGCCTGTGCTTGGAGTGGAAAGAGGGTCAGGGTGCCTTAATCCTAGAGACCAAAGAGGAGAGAGGCAGGCGGGGAGGTCAGGAGGGTGGGCAGGGTCAGACCATGTAAGACCTGGACTCGAAGGAGGGATTTGGATTTTATGTTGAAAGTAATGGGAAGCCATTGAAGGGTTTTTAAGCAGGGAGTGCCTTGATCTAATTTATATCTTTACCTTTAACAGATCATTCTAACTTTTGTATAAAGAAGGGGGTAGTGAGCAAAGAGGCAAAAGTGGAAATAAGGTGATCAATTAGAAGGCAGCTGTTCCACATAGGACATGGTGTTGGTTTGGATGAGGGTAGTGCTTACTACAGAAAAGTATAGATTTGGGGTGTGTTGAGGCAGAGTTCATAGGACTCTAGCTGGTAGATTGAATGCATAGGGAGGGGAAGAAAAGAAGGGGAGTTTAATCATACACTTGTAGGTTTTTAGTTTGAACTGAAATGGGGTGAGAGGTAGGGAAAAAGTAGTTTTCATTTGAGCTCTTAAGTTACTGAGGACCTTAAGTTACTGGTCTTACATAACCAGGTAGAGTTATTAAGAAAGAAGCTAGATAGATGAATCTTTCATGTAATGCCATACGGGGCTAGGGAAGAAAAGTCTGTTGATCATAATTTTAAAAACTTGTTTAAATGTCATTGAGGTCAAATCTGTTGGCATATTGCAGGATTTCCTTTGCCTTATTGAAAAGTTTGAGATTTTTCATCAATCCTGATTACTACTCTTCATATCATATTTTAGTATATATTAAATGTTTATGGTGTTTCTGCTACCATTGTGTTTTATAATATTCATAATACCTCATCTTAAAAACTAGAACGTGACATATGTGCTCAACTACACTAAATATGGCTGTTACTATTATAAGGTGTTTCCAATATTTTGCAAGCTGAGCCAGTAAATGTCCTATTTGAATGAAAACTCAACTTTGAAATCTTTTCAGAAGATCGGTGCTGTAGAAAGCAAATTGGAAACTGAACCGTTTTGTACGCATGGGTTGTTAAAATTTTTACACATGAGATTCTTAACCAGAGAAACCAGATGTGATTTACCTGACTTTCAGGTTTTCACTAGTCCTGTGTTTGCACCATTTGTAGGAGGCTGTGCAGAAGATGCTGGAGCGGGCAGAAAATGAGGTATTTTCAAACGCTTCCGTTAAGAATTTGAGCCTGATGAGCATTTCTTTAAAAGCAACACTTCCAGCAATGTTAATTTTGCAGTTGGCTCTGTAGATCATGTCTGAAATATCGGGGGTCACTTTTGCACCTCTGATTTGTGTCACAACAAGAACTGCAGAAGTTATCAATGAATAAAAGCAAATGGTATCGAGTCACCCCTGTGGGCTGTCCTTGTTTATACTCTTTAAAGTATGAATAAGAAACAGCGCACACACTTACCCCCTCTCCACAATGGACCCTTTGCCTTCCTTGATTTCTCTCATTGGTGGTTCTTTAAAAACTCCTTCGGCCATTTTTAGAATGCCTGGACAAAGGAGACCTTGTTGCCATGATGATGCCTGATACTGGGTGGTGAGAGGGAACCAAGAAAGACACAGTTTGTGTCTCAGCCCACTTGCTTTTCAAGTCTCCGTTACATGTGATAACTTAAATTACATGTTACAACTTAATATTACTGAGGGAACCCATCTTTATTTATGACCAGTACAGTTGAGTACGTTTTAAACATTTAATTCTTAATGGATCCTGGTTGTTTTCCACAGTTGGAAAATAGTGCCACATGGCAAAACCCAGAACCACCCACGGAAGTAAGAATAATGGAGAAAGATCGAGCTAACTGTCCATTCTACAGTAAAACGGGGGCTTGCAGATTTGGAGACAGGTAACTAATTTTTCTTTATCATGTCAGAATGAAGTGCCTCAAAATGTTAAGCTTTTTGAGTTCTGACTTGGGCTTGAGTTTGAGGTGTTCACAGTCAGGCATCTGCTATGTTTTTACTGCTTCTCCACTTCCCCAGCTGTCTGTCTTCTGCTCCCCCCCACACACACACACCTCACCCCTACCCTCTAATAAGGGGATTAAGGCTGAAGCGAGTGAATGTAGGGAAAGCAGGTAGAATAGTGTCAAGCAAATGGTGAGCACTCTTGGAGTGTTTTTTTTTGTTTGTTATCGTTGTCATTATTCTCTGAGAAACTCTTATTCCCTGCCTCTTTGCATCAGTGTTTGTGAAACAAGACATTCATGTGGAAAATTAAGTGTTGATATCTTCATTGAGCGATATCTTCCTACCTACTGTATGCCAGGCAATGGCGATTTTTTATAATTTGGCCTATGTATGAATGAGTAACTGAAATGATCTAAATAATTCATAATGATGAATGAATCCACCCAAGCCAAATCTAATTATTACTATGCATTCTACAGAATAAAATATCATATATTAGTATCCTATTAATTCAAAAAAAGGGATATGAATAGGCAATTTCGATGAGAAACTGTATGTTGTCTCTTGTGTTTATCTTATTCATAATATTATCCTTTCCATGAGGTAATTTCCTTCTTTGAAAATATGAACCTTCTCTGTCTTTCTCTTCTATTTCTTTTTAAACTTAAGCCTTAATATCATTTTACATTTTTGTAAGAACAATGGTCCTCAACCCTAGATACACATTAGGATCACTAGAAAACTAACAAAAAGTATGTCCTAATTCAATTTGAGTAAATCAGAGTCTCCGAGACTTGGGAAGCCTTAGTTTTGAAATGTCCTCAAGTGTTCCTAATGTGCCCCAGGACTGAGAGTACCAAATGTAGGGTGGTTAACTCCTTTTATATTTTACTAGAGGCCCGATGCACGAAGATTCATGCAAGAATGGGCCTTCCTTCCCCTGGCTCCCGGCACTGCCTTCACTCTAGCTGGAGCCACCTTTCCCCTTCCCATGCTTCCCAGAGGCCCGGAGCGGCTGGGGTGGTGCAGAATGCCTGCATCCGACACAAGCATCCCGCCCCACCCCTGGCCGCTTGGCGCCTGTATATTCAAAGTAACCCACCATCTTTGTTGGGTTAATTTGCATACTCACTGTTGATTGGCTGGTGGGCATCACGAAGGTATGGGCAATTTGCATCTTACTCTTTTATTAGTGTAGGTAGTAGGATTATGTATGCCCAGACGATCTTTGAAAGGAGTCACAGGATCTGGTCAATACTGAAAGTTTCCTTTTGAGGAACTGAGAACTAATGAAGCTTTTATTTCCCTTTGTACTTTTACAAGTGTTTTCCAAATGTATCCTCAATTTCATCAAGAAATAATGATGATTTAAGTAAAACACCAGTGTGCAATTAAGATTCAGCATGAGTTTATATTTGTATGTATAGTTGAAGCAGATTGCACTTAAGGTCTTCCAGCTGCAGGATGCCTCATTGATGAAACATATCTAACATTTCCTTGAATTTTGAGACTGTGGCCTTCTGATTCTGGGCTGCTTCTTCTGATGAGCGTAAGTTAGAAGGGAAAGTGTCCTAAGCAGTTTGATATCATCTTTAATTTCGAGAAGGCTTATTTTATTTGTGGAAAGGCTTATGGCCTATCAGGCTCTCAAAACTCACCCCTGAACTCACCCCTGAGAGTCTTTTCAAGGAAATACAGTGGTCACATTAGTTTGTGAACGTTTCTTAATACTTTGATAGGCATATGCCATTTTACCATCACAAGCTATTAAAAAAAATAGGACAGCAATTGGGATATTTTCATTGTTCAAGTGGTGAGTTGTGAAATGAAATTCTAAGGAATTAGCAGTTACAAAACCCAGTGCCATTCCTTCCAACAAAAACACTGCGCCCTTTTCATGGGGAGCCGCGGGGACTTGCTCTGGATCGCACCACTGTTCTTTTCTCTCGAGATCTACCACCCCATCAGCCGACACTTCTGTAGCCTGAGCATTTCTCAGGTTTTGTTTCTGTAATTAGTACAGTTCAATTCTAGAACCTTTCTGGAGTTGATATATTTTAGTCAGAGCTTTGAGGGGAGTTATTTTTTCCTCCTAAAGGAACATGATTACCGATGAAAGGTAAAACTTACCAGAGTAGTTATTTATACCACACGCATTTCCTGTACTAAGGAAATGCATGAGGTATAAAGAAAACTCAGGGTCTCCTGCACTAAATTTAATAAAATAAAATAAATTGAAATTAAGGTAAGGAGGAGAAAGTGGGGTTGTGAATGTGCAGTATATTTGGCACCGGATTTGAAGATATCCCAGGCACATGATGAGCTATACAGTGTAGTTCTTACCAAAAAGAAAGAATAAGCAGTATCTCTGGAAAGGCAGAAATTATCCTCAGGTTCTAAATATTTCTCCACTAAATACTATGTAAAGACATTGAATAGGAAAGTGAACAATAACTTTGATAGATGTTTTGTTAACAGTTGCATATGTAATTTTCATGAGAATGTTTCTTACAGAGACCTTCAGTAAAGGATTTCAGACTAATTACAGTGTGTGTGTTTATCTATCTATTATCTATATCTATCTATCTATCTATCTATCTATCTATCTATCTATCTATGTCTATATATAAGTATATAGACATAGGTAGATATATACATACATATATTCTATATATAAATAGAATATATATAGAAAGTGTGACTGTTAAGACTGGCCAGTGCTATGACACACACTGACCACCAGGGGGCAGATGCTTAACACAGGAGCTGCCCCCTGGTGGTTAGTGTGCTCCCACAGCCAACCTCCCAAAGTCCCGTTCCCCCCACCCACTCCACCCAGCCTGCCAGGCCGAGGGACCCCACAGTTAGCTTTACCTGAGGGGCATTTGGAAACCCACACCATTTATTGTCTGTCCTTGGGTAAGATAATGTTAAAGTATGTGATTTTGTGCCAGTCTTACTTGATTTAAGTATCTGAGTAATGGGTAAGTAGCATGTTCTAAACAAGGGGTTCTTAAACATGGCTGACCTTCAAGACCCAGTGGGGAGTTACTTTTTGAAAATGTGGGTCTCCCACTCCTTGAGATCCGAACAGATGATCCGTGTGAAGAACTCACAAACACTCATTTGACACCCTGGGAACTAGAACCAAGTTTATTTAGATGGAATAAACCCGTGAGCAGGACGTTAACCTTGTTAAACTGGTTTCTTGTTTAATTCTGCATGTGCTTCATACATACACAATTCTGATTCACAGCTGACACTGCCATTGAGGTTGAATCATTGCTCTTTGCTCTGTTGGTAGCTGTCCTTGGGAGGTGGATCTCATCAGAAGGTCCCTAACTGAATGATTGAGGCGGGTCCTTTGGAAAAACAGCAGTTCACATTGATGAACACTGACTGCACATTTCTGAGCTGGGCAGTGTGTGCGGGCATTCTGTGTGCAGTGTCTCACTAGGTGTACAGATGCATATTGTACACATGGAAAGTGAGGATGAGTTAAACATTTAGTCATTTCAGGGCCATTATTTTTTTCTAGCATACGCCTACTATTTCAACTTCTTTTCTTTCTAAAAGTTCTGGGTTTTTTTCCCCTAAAAGTTGCATCCTAATCAATTTTATTTTTTTAAAATATATTGTGTTGATTTTTTTTTTACAGAGAGGATGGGAGAGATAGAGAGTTAGAAACATCGATGAGAGAGAAACATCGATCAGCTGCCTCCTGCACACCCCCTACTGAGGATGTGCGCACAACCAAGGTACATGCCCTTGACCGGAATCAAACCTGTGACCTTTCAGTCCGCAGGCTGATGCTCTATCCACTGAACCAAACCGGTTTCGGCCCTAATCAATTTTATAACTAGAAAGCTAATCAGGAAAATTTTGATGATTTGGAATTGTGAAGTACATTCTCCCCCTCATTTTATTTTAGGATAAGGATATAAATAAAAAAATAAAAGATCTTTAAAGAATTACTCAGGTATGGGCTGGTCCAGTTTACACAATGAAAAGAAAATTGCTCTTCATAGTGGTTAGTCTTCTGCAATTAAATAAAAATTAATTACATTTGCCATACCATTTAATGAACTGTAGGTTAACTCAGATCTCTTGGAACCTTTCTTAATTAGCAGCCATATGACTTTGGTAAGTGCTTTCTTTGCAAAATACAGAGAAATTCTAGCCCCAACTGTCCCAACAGGTTGCAAGGATCAGAGGGAGAAATGCAGAAATGCCATGAAAACTATGAAATGTTGTACGTGTATGAGGCTGAAATACTCCATTAGCTGGCAACTCTCAGATTACCCTATTCGCTAAACATGAGATTAGTAGGAGATTATCTAGAACCAGGGTTGTATTGTTCTTACTTTCTTCCTAAGTTCCACAGGGGGTACCTATGAAAGGCAAATGAACTTAGAAATAATTTTTGCATTTTAATGGGAATCAATATATTGCTCAGTCTTAAAACAGTTTTCTTAAGTATTGAAAGTTGATGTCCAAATGGATTTGTTTTACATTTAAGTCGAAACAGTCAAGTTACTTGAGTCTCATTCTCCAATTTTTTAAAATATATTTTATTGATTTTTTACAGAGCGGAAGGGAGAGGGATAGAAAGTCAGAAACATCAATGAGAGAGAGACATCGATCAGCTGCCTGTTGCACGCCCCCTGCTGGGGATGTGCCCGCAGCCAAGGTACATGCCCTTGCCTGGAAATGGACCCGGGACCCCTTAGTCCACAGTCCGACGCTCTATCCACTGAGCCAAACCAGTCTCGGCTCATTCTCCAAATTTAATGCAAGCACTTTATGTGTAATTTCTAACTATTGGACTACTTAAATTTAAACTTTCCTTTCACATGCAGGTGTTCGCGGAAACACAACTTCCCAACATCAAGCCCCACCCTTCTCATCCGAAGCATGTTTACAACATTTGGAATGGAGCAGTGCAGAAGGGATGACTATGACCCCGACGCCAGCCTGGAGTACAGTGAAGAGGAGACCTACCAGCAGTTCCTGGACTTCTATGAGGACGTGCTCCCTGAGTTCAGGAGCGTGGGGAAGGTGGTCCAGTTCAAGGTGGGCATGCACATGCACATGGAGGAGGAGATTGGGTCACTTCCCACTGAAGCACCCAATGGGGCAAGAGAGCTAAGGGTACAGGCTTTCTGCCTGGGTGTGCAGGGCTACCATGCCTGGCCCTGTGTGGGCCACCCAGGCACAACCAAGGTACATGCCCTTGACCGGAATCGAACCCGGGACCCTTCAGTCCACAGTCCAACGCTCTATCCACTGAGCCAAACTGGTTTTGGCAATGTGCTGAAGTATACTTTGACAATGAGAGTGGGGTAGTACCTCAATTTTGGAATCTTCTATTAATAACTAATTTCGGTAGTGTTGACCTGAACAAAATGCATTTAATGGCTGAAGGGCTTCTTTTCCTTAGTTTTTTTTTTTTTTTTTTTAATGATAGAACTCTTCATTGCTTCTTAGGTCAGCTGCAACTTGGAACCTCATCTGAGGGGCAATGTGTATGTTCAGTACCAATCGTAAGTATTCTGAACATACAATGTCTTCTCAGTGTGTCACAGTATAGTGATGTGATTATGTCGGTGTCTGGGATTCTTTCCACGGAATAATACAGCTTTAATATGCATGGTATTTTTAAAAACGTAAATATGAAGAGCTGATACAGAAATATAGAAGGGATTTGAAAAGAACACATTTGGATTTCATTCTTTGTATAAGTACTTAGTTTTGAATCTTTTGTAATATAGTTATTTTTTACTTATGTAATTTTTTTAAATGTACTTTATTCATTTTTTTATGGAGAGGAACGGAGAGGGATAGAGAGCTAGAAACATCGATGAGTGCCGAGACTGGTTTGGCTCAGTGGATAGAGTGTTGGCCTGCGGACTGAGTGGTCTTGGGTTTGATTCTGGTCAAGGGCATGTACCTTGGCTGTGGGCACATCCCCAGTAGGGGGCGTGCAAGAAGCAGCTGATTGATGTTTCTCTCTCATCGATGTTTCTGACTTTCTATTCCTCTCCCTTCCTCTCTGTAAAAAAATCAATAAAATATATTTTTAAAAAAAGAAACATGGATGAGAGAGAAACATCAATCAGCTGCCTCCTGCACACCCCCCTGCAGGGGATGTGCCCACAACCAAGGTACATGCCCTTGACTGGAATCAAACCTGGGACCCTTGAGTCCGCAGGCCAATGCTCTGGCCACTGAGCCAAACCAGTTAGGGCTACTTATATAATTTTTAATAATTACAATACAAACTGGAAGGGATAACTAGAATAGAGGAAAGTATAAATCAAAAGGGCCAGGAATTGAAGCCCCAAGTAATCTCAGTGTGTAGTTAGTGGATCATTTCTGCTTTTTTTTTTTTTTTTTTTTTTTTTGGCCCGGGCCACACTGTGGCCAATGAGTTCCATTAACCATTGTAATAGGAACAGTGATCTTAACTGAGAAACAGTGGGCACTCATAATGGGAAACACGTCTGCATTTTCAATGGTCCCGTCTTTTGGTTTAAGAAGCTTTGACTCAAACCAGTTTGCATGCATCAGAGCCTCTCAGAGAGTTGGTAAAAAGGCTTCCTGAATAAATGCTGAGCTTCAGGAGCTGGAATGTTCTAATGAGTACTCTCTTAGTTATAGAAAAGCAGTAAGCTTGGAGGTCCTACAATAAACTAATAAAAGGGTCTGTTAACCATAGCATTAACCTATATATTAGAACGTTACTGTAAAGCGTGTCCTTTAATTTGCGGTTTAAAAGGGAAGAAGAATGCCAAGCGGCCTTTGCTGTGTTTAACGGAAGATGGTATGCAGGACGACAGCTTCAGTGTGAATTCTGCCCAGTGACCCGGTGGAAAATGGCAATTTGTGGTAAAATATAACACGATGATTTCCCCCCAGTTGTCCTGTTATATAAAAGGAAATTCTTAGTGATAAAAATTGTATTTTAAAGAGGTGAAGCATAGCTTTTACCTCACACAGTAGATGCGCTGAGATGATTATATAAAAGGACATTACATTTTAGATCGGTAACAGACCTTGTGAGTCTTTGTGCATGATACGATTGTGGTCACAGTGTATGGGTGACAGAGGTGGGCTAGAATTGGGTCTTCTCGTCCTCAGTGCTGGGGCCCTATGTCTAATTCTTTTTTAAAAATATATATTATTGATTTTTTACAGAGAGGAAGGGAGAGAGATAGAGAGTTAGAAACATCGATGAGAGAGAAACATCAATCAGCTGCCTCTTGCACACTCCCTACTGGGGATGTGGCCGCAGCTAAGGTACGTGCACTTGACCGGAATTGAACCCGGGACCTTTCAGTCCGCAGGCCATTGCCCTATCCACTGAGCCAAACCGGTTTCGGCTTTTTTTTAAAAAAAATATATATATTTTTATTGGTTTCAGAGAGAAAGGGAGAGGGAGAGAGAGATACAAACATCAATGATCGAGCCCGCAACCCAGGCATTTGCCCTTGACCGGAATCGAACCCAGGACACTTCATTCCCCGGCCGGTGCTCTATCCACTGAACCAAACCAGCTAGCTTGTGTCTAATTCTTTAGGAAGCCTGAGAAGTTGGGGTCCCGGGAGCCACCTTTCCTTATTGCACTTTCAGAGATGTTTGCTGGCTCCCCTCGCTTAAGCTGTGTTGTTTTCCCCTCTTCTTTATTCCTAATGAAGCTTTGCTCATCTTTGCCACTTAAAACATGACCCATGGCATGCCGTGCCTTATTTGAAATACATGCTTTTGTGCAGTAGATTGATTCTAGCCGTGGGATGTGGTGAGGGCACATGCAGTCAGACTGACTCATCGACAGTGGCCCCAGATCAGGAAGTGAGTCAGTCCCTTGAGTAGTCAGCAGTTTTGATGGCCCTGTTCTTGTTTTATTTCTCTTGGATGGGCTTAGCCAAACTGTATTGCTAAGGTACCGGAAGCAAAGAGATGGAGCTATTTGTGTCTTAAGGGAGTACATCCCTCAGCCTTTTGCTTTTCTTTGCTTTACACGTGTCTGCTCAACACCTCTTATTTAAAAACATATAATTTACAAAGTCTGAATCTTTGGCAACTTGGTCGTAATGGATGCTGTCACTTACAAAGCATTTATTGAAGGCAGTGGGGAAATATTTTGGAATCCCTTGCTTTGGAAAACAAAGAACTATTGCACCTTAGTTTAAAGGCTCGGGGGATGAAAGAAGTGGCCCCGTTTTCTCCACAAAGGTGTTTACGTTTGTCGGTTCCGGCGGTCCAGGGCGGTGTGACTTGGACTGTCCCAAAGCAGGAGACTGTTTCACTTGTTTTTCAGAATAACAGTTTGGTAATTTTTTTCCCTTTAACTAGTGATGTTGAGCATTTTTTCCCCGTTTCCTTCTTATTGGCCATCTGTCTGTTTTCTTTGGAGAGATGTGTAGTCCGATCCTTTGCCTGTCTTTATGTAGGTTACATGTCTTTTTACTGTCGAGTTGTAAGAGTTCACGATTTATTCTGCAGCTCAGTCCTTTATTAGATCTATGATTTGTAAATATTTTCTCCCATTGTGTGGGTTGTCTTTTCACTTTGACGGTGGCCATTGAACCACAAAAGTGTTTAATTTTGATGATAACCCATTTATCTAAGTTTTTTCTTTTTTAAAAACTTGTGCTTTTGCTAGCATATCTAACAATCCATTGCTTAGCCCTGTGTCACGAAGAGTTTACTTGTATGTTTATTTCAAAGTTTCATAGCTTTGTATCTTATATTTAGGACTCACCATTTTAACTTTCTTTTTGGAGGTAGCGTGTGGTATGAAGGTATTTCTCTTTGACATATTTGGGAAATGTACTGCTTTAAAACATTTTCTGAAGACCCCCCAAAGATTTCTGAGTTGTTCAACTACATTTCACTTTGACAGGAATCTTCCATATTAAAACTACCTGGTAAATTTAAAAGCGTTAGGCCAGTGTTTGCCATCTTCTTCTTAAAGTGTTCATTAGGGATGTACATTGTCAGTGAGTGGGATGGTGAAACCCTAGGGAAAAATGGGAGTTACCAGTGTGTCATTTATGCACCACACAGTCATCCTGTCGAGAAACGGGGCATCCTGGCTAATTAAGATGTCTGATGTGTTACTTTTCACAGTGCCATCTCTTAGAGCACTTGCATACATTTGAAATTCTGGGCACCAAAACTGGGTCAGCAATTTATGTAAGCCCCTCTTAAATAATATAAAGAAGAAAATAGTTCTGTCATTGTCCGGCAACTAATGCCATCTCCTCAACTGTGCCATTGCAGGTTTGTACGAAATGCAGCAGTGCCCGCGAGGGAAACACTGCAACTTCCTCCACGTGTTCAGAAACCCCAACAATGAGTTTTGGGAAGCCAACAGGGACATCCACCTGTCCCCAGATCGCTCTGGCTCTTCCTTTGGTAAGAACTCGGACAGGAGAGAGAGGCTGGGCCACCACGATGAGTACCACGGCCGGCCCAGGCGGAGGAGGAGCCCCAGTCTGGCCCGCTTCTATAAAAGGAACGGAGAAGCCGAGAGGAGGAGAAGCGCCCACAGGGATAGGAAGTCTCACAGACACACAGCAAAAAGTCGTGAAAGGCACAGCTCACGAAGCAGAGAAAGAAAAAGGGACCGCAGTTGGGGCCGGGGCAGCCGGAGCAAGAACCACCGCAGCCGAAGCAGGAGCCGCAGCCGCAGCCGGAGCTGGAGCCCAAGCCCCTCTAAGTTCAGGAATTCCAGTGGGAGAAGGTCAGATAATAGAGATGGAGCTGTTTACAGTCCCAAATCCAAATAAACTGGTTTTCTTTTAAAATGATTGCATATGTTACTTCTTATGGCTGTTCTGTTCCTGGGCACAGGGCTCTGAGTTTAAGTGGATTACCAAGTTTGGTAGAACCCCATATAGCATCTGTAACTCTGGTTAAAAATGTTAGCCGGGCCGGCGTGGCTCAGTGGCTGAGTGTCGAACTGTGGACCAGGAGGTCACGGTTCAATTCCTGGTCAGGGCACAGGCCCATGTTGTGGGCTCGATCCCCAGTAGGGGGCGTGCAGGAGGCAGAGGATCAGTGATTCTCATCATTGATGTTTCTCTCTCTCTCCCCCTCCCTTCCTTCCTGAAAATCAATACAGATATACTTTAAAAAATACTTTTTCTCTGATAACTTATGTGCTTTTAGAAAACCTAAATGTATAAATAATATGAATATTATTTGTAATCCTAACCCTTAAAAATAACCAGTTAACAATGGAGCATTACTTTAGTCTTTTTTTCTCTTCTAATGGGTGTGTGCACATTTTTTACACAAAGAACATGGATGGCTGCAGTTGAATATGCTTTTTGTCACAAAATATTGTCATACTCTCTCAAAGCCTATTCTGAATGTTACTTTTACTGCATAGTGTGGAACTCTTAATTTATTCAACCATATTCTTGTTGGATTTTAAGTTATTTTAACTTTTACACTATTAAAGAACCCTGTGCTATAAACAAATAATCCCATGGTAGATTTCCTTACTTTCATACATTTCTGATTATTTCCTTAGGATAAATGACATCAAGAGATATGAATACTGAAGTATTTCCAAATTGCCCTCCAGAAAAACTACACAGATCATCAATAATAAATTTGCTATTCCCACACCCCACATTACTTTTCACCAACTTGGTAAATTTTGTGTGTTTAGCTTTGTTTCTATACAATTGGCTAAGTAAAATACTTTTTCTGTATTTAATGGCCATTAAATTTGGTTGTTTGCCCTTTATTAATAATCTCTTGGATTTTTCTACATGCAATAGCTGAGCAGTTTGTTTTACTTTAAAATTCACTTTCTCAGTTTTAAAGTACTAAAGGATAGTCCATTTTTTTTCTGCCTCCCTCCTACCCCCTATTTGCAGTCCCTCCTCAGAGGTTTTCCATTAGGGTGTTCATTTTTTTTATAGTATATTGGAGAGTTCTCTATATTACAGGTAAATTTTTGTCATTTAGGGAAAATTGGAGTCATTGCTACTGAAAATGCCTATTGTTACAGCAATTCTGGTAAAAAAAAATGTGGTTAGAGAACATGCTATTTTAAAAGCGTAATATAAGATATTGTTCTTAGATTTCAGGTCATAAAAGCTCTCACGGTTCCTCATACATTTTTAAATTTTCTTAGTAACCTTTCCATTGACATACTAGGGATCTTGAATTTGAGAGCATATGGAAATAAGGACTTAAGGATACAGAAAATAGCGAAGTTAGTTAGGAATCTTAGAAATTTCTTCAAGACTGGGATTTCTTAAAAGTATGTGGTCTAGAATACATTTTACTTTAAAAAATTGATTTGTTCCAGACTTTAAATGCCTGTTTTACCATAAAAATGCTTGTAAATTTTCTGTAATTCTCTACAAGCATGTCAAACTCGTGGCCCACAGGCCACATGCCTCATTTATTTGGCCTGTGTTAGTCTTTGAGTTTGACATGCTTGATCTACAGCATTCACTAATGCCAAATAATTATCACTGAATTCACTATGTTTAATACTTTCCTAAGTACAGCCAAGTTATACACAATTAAAGGTGGTATTCAAAGCTGAACAGTCTTTAGTAGATCATGGAGGGGAAAATGTCGGAGAGGTTAAACACCAGGTTGTGCTCAATCAAGGTTATGAGTTACAGTAGGAAGCGGCAGTGTCATCTGGAGGGGAAGCAGGTTTTGTTTTTATTAATTATTTAGAGAGAGGAAGGGAGGGAGAGAAACATCAGTGGTGAGCGTATCATCAATTGGCTGCTGCTTGCCCCTCCCCTCTTTCTGGGGCGTGAGCCCAAAACCCCGGGCATATGCCAACTGGGCCTCCTGGTTCATGGGCCAACGCTCACCCACTGAGCCACACCAACCGGGCAGGAAGCAGCAGTTTTGAAGCCACAGACCAGTCCATTATCCTGAAAAATGTCCATCTGAAATACTGTGTCTTTTAACTTACTAGTATAACCTGATTGCCACTGACAGTTCAAAAATTCCAACTCTACATTGCTCACAGCCCAAAGGCCTGTCTTCAGGAAGTAAATAGCAATGTGTTAGAGGCTCTTTAAATTGAGATTTTCTTTTTTAGCAGACTAGCAACTTGATAAGTCGTTTTTTTCTGGTCCATAGATATCCCCCTGCCATGTACTATTTGTCTCTTTGTTTCCTCATTCCTAAATATCTAGTATTTAACATTCCCCTTCTGTAGTTAATAGTTCCCTTAACTAAGCTTCGATTTGCTGCTTATGAGACAGTAGTTGGCAAAATCAGTTTGTTCTATGAGCGCTAGTGCCTCCAGTGCATGGGATCAGGGGTGGGGGACCCAGTTGCTTTGGAATGCTTTTTATTACCTGGAGTAATAGGAGTTGCTCATCCAGAAAGAGTAGAAAAGTCAAGTGCACCAGGTTTTAAAAGCGGCATTTATTGATTGAAAATAAATGTGCGGATAGGCTCTCTGTAGCATGGAATCCACATTATTTTTTAATGAACTTGAAGTATATGAAGACTCCTTATATCTGCCATCTATCTTGTGTGTGCTTTTAACAATCACCACATTCAAATGGAGGTGAATTTTCAACATGTTAGTGAAAAAAAAAAAAAACACCCCTTAGAATTTTTCTTTCAGCGCCTCTCCATAGTTTGACAAGCTTTTGGGAAGAGAGAGATAAAAACACACTACAATAGTGTACATTGAACATTTATTAAAACTAATTGGCGAGGTGATGAAACAATGCACACATGGCCTGAATATTGGTCACAATCACAATAAAGCTCAATCCAGCCCAGCAAATACAAATGAAAGTGTAAACTGTGAAGATGTGTTTACATATGGAGTATGTATAAAAGTGACATTGAAATCGCTCTTAAAAATATAGGGCCTACTAATGCCATTTTACCTCATTCAGCTCTCACTCTTATACGAAAGAAGATTAGGTATGCTTATATTTTTACAAGATTTCTCATAACTATTTCTCAATGCTATTGAAGGGCAGGAAGCTCCCTAAAGTTTGCAGCGCTTCTAAGTAGCAGGAAGCAATAAAGAAGAGCAAAATAAATTTGGCTGCAACAAGCACCCCAGAAGGAATCTTAGTGCTTTAAATGACACAGTCAACACTTTGTGAAGAGAGTAACATTTTCCATAAGAATCTGTCATGAAGAATTCCTGGCAAGTCAACATTCTATTTTATTTTGGGACATCAAAATCCAACTAAGTGACTAAATGATTATGACTACAAAATTTGTCTCGGGAGTCAAATTTTCATCGACCCTAAAAATAATATGCTTGCCATTATGAAACAATCTCTTCTTCATCCCAGGTTTTGGAATGCCAAATAAATTTCAGTGTAAAATGGTATAATTCCAATTTAGGTGTATTCCCTTTGTTTTTAGGTATGTAGTTTCCAAGTAGGGTCTTTGGTATAAATTTGATGTTTTTCTTTTAAAATTTCACCATAGTTAAGTTTTCATTCATTTGATATGTGATATGTCAAATTCCCTTTATTCTCATATATACTGGAGTGCACTGGCTTTTGGCTTCGTAAGTTTCCTTTGCCAAAGACAGTAATTAATGTATTTAACCTGATTGTCATTTTCATAAGATATCCAATTAAGAGAGACAGACCTATAAACCTTAAAATACCCAGGTACCTTTCTTTTTCTCTATCATTCTAATTCACGTAAGTCGCTTAAATTATCAATTGGTTAACCAAAATTCCCTTTAAAAAAAATTGTGTAGGCCTGAATGAAGCAGCTTAGTGAAACAGTAATACTGACAAGACATCATACACCATTAGCTAACATGGACATGAAGGCAGTGACCATCTACAGTGTGAAATGCCACAGGAAGTCATCAACAAGGGAGGAGAGTTTATGTCAGTCCAATCTCTTCAAGAACACTACGTGGGGTTTCGGCTTCCTGTGGAGGGAAAATGTGAGACTCTGGTAAGCAGATGTGGGGTGGCTTGAAAATGTAAAACTGACAAGAGACTTGCAAGTTTCAGGGAAGGAAAGCAGTTCAGTGGTATGGACATGCTCTACTACTGTGAGCCAGTGGTTATCTAGGGTTTTATATCCCATACATTGGAAGCCACAGAATATTTCCAGCATGCATTAAATATATACACTGAGTGGCCAGATTATCTCTGAATGCATAATAACTTGGCCACTCAGTGTGTGTGTGTGTGTGTGTGTGTGTGTGTGTGTGTGTGTGTACACACTCAAACTAGTGGCCCAGTGAACGAAATTCGTGCACTGGGGTGGGTGGTCCCTCAACCCAGTCTGCCCCCTCTCACATTCTGGGAGCCCTCAGGGGATGTCCAATTGATGGCTCACCCCCAGCCTGCTCAAGTCCTAAAGCCTCTGGCGAGGCGTTAGGCCTTGGGCACCCAACCATCACCCTGCTCAGCTCAGCCCTGGCTGCCTGCGACCACCCGGCCCTGGGGGTTGGGTGCTCGCTGCCACTTCCGCTCACAGTGCCCAGGGGCTGGGCGCTCCCTGCCGCTGCGACCACCGCTGCTGCCGCCGCTTCCACACACAGTGCCCGGGGGCTGGGTGCTTGCCGCCACCACTGTTTCACCACCCCCAGGGCCTGGCGCTTCTGCCACTTGGCCCCATGTCCACTCCTGATTGGCTGGTAGCATAGCCAATCAGGAGCAAAGGTATGGTCAAATTTGCATGTTTCTCTTTTATTACATAGGATGGATACACATACACAAATACTAGAGGCCTGGTGCACGAAATTCATGCATAGGGGCAGGGAATGTCCCTTAGCCCAGCGTGCACCTTCTCCAATCTGGGACCCCTTGAGGGATGTCTGACTGCTCATTTAGGCCCGATCCTACTAGGATTGGGCCTAAACGGGCAGTCGGACATCCTTCTTACAATCCAGGACTGCTGGCTCCAAACTGCTCACCTGCCTGCCTCCCTGACTGAACCTAACCGTTTGTACCTGCCAGCCTGATCCTCCCTAACCACTACCCTGCCTGCTTAATTGATGTCTAACTGCTCCCCTGTCAGCCTACTTGCCCCCAACTTCCCTCCTCTGCTGGCCTGGTCACCCCTAACTGCCCTCCCCTACAGGCCTGATCGCCCCCAACTGCCCTCCGTTGCAGGCCTGGTCCCTCCCAACTGTCCTTCCCTGCTGGCCTGATCGCCCACAACTGCCCTCCCTTGCAGGGCCTGGAACCTCCCAATGGCCCTCCCCTGCTGGCCATCTTGTGGTGGCCATCTTGTGTCCACATGGGGGCAGGATCTTTGACCACATGGAGGCAGGCCTCTTGTGTGTTGGAGTGATGGTCAATCTGCAAATTACTCTTTTATTAGATAGGATAGAGGCCTGGTACATTGGTGGGGGCCAGCTGGTTTGCCATGAAGAGTGTTCCAACTCAGGGTGAGGGTTCCCTTGGGGTGAGGGGCAGCCTGGGCGAGGGGCCTGTGGAGGTTTTCAGGCTGGCCACGCCCCCCAGCGACCCAAGCAGAGGCCCCAGGATCTGGGATTAATCTATGTCTACAATTGAAACTTTGTAGCCTGGAACAGAGCCAAGCCTTCTGCTCGCTCCGTGGCGGCAGCCATTTCTGTTTGAACCTCTGTAGCCTGGAGTGGAGGCCTAGGCCAGCAATGGCAAACTGAAAGCTTGGCTTCCTGTTGCCAGGGAAACCCAAGCCTCTGTTCTCCCCAGCTCAGTGGCTGCCGCCATTTCTGTATCTTCTATAATTGAAACTTTGTAACACTGAGTGGAGGCCGAGGCAGGCAGAAAGCTTGGCTTCCTCTGTTGCCAGGGAAACACAAGCCTTTCTCCTGCTCTCAGTGGCAGGAGCCATCTTAGTTGGGGTTTTTTTGCATAATTTGCTCCTGATTGGATGTGGGCATGGTTTGTGGGTGTGGCAAAAGTATAGTAAAATTGGCATATTACTTTTATTAGTTAGGAGATATATACATATATATATATATATATGAGGCCCAGTGCATGGGTGGGGTCTGGCCTGTCTGGCCATGGGGACGGGACATGGACAGTCCGTTGGCCAGCCTGCCTGCTGGTTGGGACAATTTGCATATTAGCCTTTTATTATATAGGATATATACTGAATGGCCATATTATTATGCATTCAGAGATCATAATAAATCTGGCCACTCAGTGTGTGTGTATATTTTTTAAATCTTATTGTTGAAAGTATTACATTGATTACTGACCAATAATTTCTGTAACACAAAAAAGCAGTCAAACCCATTGGCAATTCAAGAAATCATTGCTACTGAATTATCTATCTACAGGAAAGGTAAGTTATCCCAGTATTAAAATTTAACCCCCCCCCCAAAATAAAAAGCAGGGGAAAACCTGCGTCCTCCCAATTCTTCACATAATGTTGGTTTCCATGCTTTTTTTTGGGGGGGGGGTATCACATGTATTTATAGGAATGTCTTCCTCTCAGAGTTTTTATTCAGTTTTTTACTTCAACTGACCCTAGCAGAGCTTCAGAAACTCACCTCCTCGAACCTCCCCAGGCCAACCAATCACTTCAATGGAGGCAACGTACACACACAGAGTGCTCTGGGATAAAAGGTATTTTTGTCTTATATAATAACCAATACTCATTTTTTAACATCAAAGGAAGACAAAGCCGGCATATCTAGAAAAAAATTTAAAAATTCCCAAAGTGGCTGATCTTGCACTTTACTAAATATAAAGTGGCCAAGTAGATTAAATTTCAGGTATTACTTGCAACAATTTTATAATTAAAAGGCATAGTAGGTTTTCATGAAGGAAAATAATGTAATTTTTAGTATCTAATAATAAATTACTTACTTTTGCATCCTAATTGTGGTACAGCACAAAATAAGGAAAAAAATATTAAATCATAAATCCATATATTAGATTGTATGTAAAACACTACATAGAATAATCTTAAGTAAATTATACTTAAACTCCATGGTCTGTTGCCTTGTTGGGAAAGCAAGAATCAATAGTACTTACCTTCGTGTGTAGACATTAAGGGAGATAAGTCTTAGTGCCTGATTTACAGGAAGTGCTAACCATGTTAGCTGATAGCATTTACACAGTTGAATCTAAACGAAGGTACCTAGCATTCAATAGCAAATGAAGTACTATAAACCAACTCTCTAAAGTTCATATGATGACCTTCAGTATGTTTGTGTAATAATGAAAAATTGGTAAAAATCAGCTTTGGTAAAAACTATTATTTTTTATGAAGTATTTTTGCTCCTCCAACATTAAACCTCAACCTAACCACACTACAGAACTAAATATGAAAGAGAAGAAAACAAGTTAAACATCGCCACAAGGTCCCAAGCAGCAAAATACAGAATAGAGGGAATTTTACAGCATAGGTGACTCAGTTAACAGCAAAACAGTAAGGGGGAAGAAAGCAGAGGCGTTATTAAAAACCGAGACTTAATGCCATCAGCTAGACACAATGTGAGCCTTGTTGGAATCTGGTTCTAACAAGCCAATTATAAAAGTACATTTTTCAGCTGATGAGATTGACACAATGCCTGCTGAGCTAAGGATGCAGCTTGTTTTTCAGACAATTGGGAAAAAATGAACCAGAAATAAGATATTAGGAATTGCTGTTAATCTTATGGGGTGTGGCACTTATCTTTTAGGGTAAATTATGGATACATACTTTAGTTTCAAAGATGATAGGATGTCTAGGGCTTGCTCCAAAATACTGAGGGCAAAATGGGGTGGTGGTGGCTGATGAAATAAGTAATCAAAGTATTGAGCTGATGGTTAGTGAACTTGAGCAATGCAATGTGTACATGAGGGTTCCTAGTAGTACTATTCTATTTGCATGTCTCAATTTTCATGATAGAGCTTTTAAAGAAAATCCCATGGAAATTATGTTACACTCTCAAGAGTGATATAAGCCAGCCTCTTTCATTTTTAATGTTTAGCCTTAAACATTAAATGCTCTTGAGTCACATACATAGTAAAATTAACTTAAAAATAATAATTTTTATTTAACATTAAATAATTTTTAGAGTCATACAACCTTTAATGTATTAATTAAAAGGGTGCCTACATTCAATTCTGTAGTTGCCCATGTAAAAATCTCCCTCATCCCACTCCCTGGAGCTGGCCAGATTTCCCCTATATGCTCAGTCTGCAATCTTATATAGCATTTCTCAATGAGAACCATGTTGCTTATCAAATATTCATTACTTAAAATATTTGTCCTTTCTAAAGGGCCTAGATTCAAAGAATTATTTGCACACTTTATTTCTTTGAAATTTGTCAAATTGTGTTTAGAGTATAAAATATAATTTTTATGCATTCACATTGAAATTATAGCTCAAAATTACCTAGAAAAATTATTGCCCAAGAGTCAAATTCATAAAAACATAGAAGTAGAATGGTAGTTACCAAAGTTTGGGGGAAGAGGGAAATGGGGATTTTAAAATGGGTACAGTTTCAGTTTTGCAAAATGAAAAATTTCTGGAGATCTATCAACAACAATGCGAATATGCTTAACATTACTGAACTATATACTTAACAATGGTTAAGCTGGTAAATTCTGTTATGTGTTTTTCACCACATTTAAAGAAATTAGCTGGAAAAACTAAAATGTAAAATACATTATCAAAAGGGATGGAGAAGAAAAAAGTCATTCACATGAGACAAAGTACATGCAATATTTTTATTTTAGACATGCAAGGAAAGCTATTTCAGAACTGACTAATTTAAAGCAAGCAGCTGTATACAGAAAACAAAAGCAACATGTTCTTACAGCTCAGCACACAACATCCAGAACAAACAGGCATGAGACAATGCATATTTATGCATCATTAAAACCAGATAAATAATACATTGCAGGGTGGGATGGAGGGGAACATGGAAATGAAAGGCCAATGTTTCCCAATGCTTTCAATGTATAATGCTCAATTTCTCATTTGCTAGCCCTTCCAGGTGCCATGGTAAGGATGGTAGGAGCTGATCTGCATGCCTGCCTGATACACATTTTCATGGCCTTCCTTCAGCGGTAAACCAATGTGAGCATCTTTTGAATTTACTGTTTAATGATGGCTTACTTAACTCAGGCTTTGAACTCTCTAGGTATAAACAATGAATTATTTGGTACTTTCCTTTTGCAATAAAATATGTTGCATGTTTTTATTGAAAGAACACAATAATGATCAATATTAAGAAATATAAAACCAGTTAATAAATTGTAATAATTTTAAATGGAGACTATATGATAAAACCATAACCATTAAAATATAAGCATATAAACTGAATATCCAAATTTGACTATATTTAGTATTAATGCTTGGAAAGGGTTACTTACTATTAAATAGATATTGCAGATCAGATTTTGTGACATAGCTTTCTGTTAGTTTTTAAAGGACTGTTTGAACTTCAATAAATGTGGCATTACAAATTTCTTAAAAACTGTGTTTCACCTTAAATTATGTCATAGTACAGATTTTACTTTCTTGTATTTCTGAATACACTTTTATGTGATATGTTAAAACACATTAGCTCATATAGACTGTAATATAGTTATGCTAAATATAGGTGTGTGTTTTTCACATTTGAACACCAAGCCACACTATATATTATGGCACTAATTATTTGGACCTAGCATTTCAGCTGTATGTTCTTTGGTAAACATTGTAATGATTGCTAAGTTTTCCTCTTAACAAGATTAATCACAAATGGCTCACAAATGACATGGATGTGTTTAAGATGAAATATTACTAAAACATTCATAGGTCATATTTTTTAAGAAATTAAACCAGCTGCAAGCAGGAATAAGCTACATCAAGATCACATATAGAAAGAAAATAAAACAAAAAAGAGGAATAAGAACAGGAACAAAGTTACAGTTGTAAAGGTGTTGATTTGAAACATTCTATTATTATAAGATGGTCACCAAGCTGAGGATATTTTCTTTCATAAGTATATCAGCTCTCTATTTCCTCTGTAAGAGTCTGCACACCCGTCGAGTAGTCATTTAGTACACTGGGACATTAAAATATTCATGACGTGGCTACAAAAGAAATGCATATGTTCTTATACACAGTACACAAACTGACAGACACAATCAGATTTCTAGAAGGTGTAGTGCCCAGTAAAGAAAACTTAATTTTTTTTATTTTGTTCTTTGGTTTACAGCTGAATATTTTAACTACTAAACAATGTCCAGGAGTTCACACTTATCTTTTAATTTTACCATATATATAGACCGATCTATCTATGTATCTATGTATCTATGTATCTATGTATCTATCTATCTATCCATCCATCTATCTATCTATGTATCTATCTATCTATCTATCTATCTATCTATCTATAGCATCGATAGATATGGATATATAATCAAAATGACCTACATCCTACAGAATCCTAAAATATTTTCAGTGTAAGTCATCTGGTCAATGCTGAGTTAACTGAAAATGCAAGTACATACTCTCTCCCGCCAGTACATTTAAGCTCATCAAGATTTAATTCCATTAAGTCAAAGAATTTAAACCTTTAGCGAAAATCATTACATCCTAAGGTGATCATAAACTCTCTTGCAGACCTTAAAGGAAAAACCTTTCCCAAGGGGGACAAAAGTGGAAAAGTAGTCACCCATCTGTATTTTAAGTAGCCATGGAGGTTTTCACGGTTCCTTTAGGTAAAAAAACAAAACACCCAAAGACTAGGCCTTTGGGATTAGGGACGTATTACTTTTGAAATAATCCTTTAAAGACATCTCCAAACGGGTCTGTGAAGTGTCTGCGCCCACAAATGTATGGGGGCCATGTGTCTCATGGGCGGCCTGAGGTGAGGCTTTAAACTGACCTGAGAGAGTCCGGAGATGGGTTTCTAGGGACGCCAAGAACCTCCTGAAACTAGAGGCAAAATTATGTGCAGATTTTTCCGAGAAGAGGGACCTTGGCCCTTCAGACTCTTTGGGACTCCCCCGCCCCCCAAATATACTTGTGACTCGAAACAAGTTTAAAGCTGCTTATCTGAGAGCTTTAAAAATATCCTCATTTTAATATTTCTTCAACTTGGCACTTCGAAATGGTAGGCTACAAACTCATGTAAACTGTTCCAATACAGTGTGTGATAATAACCATTAAATACAAAAGTATCTGAAGAGAAAAGCTAGTTAAATTTCAATCCTCAGATAATTCCTAAATAAAGAGATAACCGCCCTTTCCCCCCAACTCAGAATAGATTATACTAGAATGAAACAGCTTAAAATAATAATAATAATAAGTTAAACTCCCAAATGCTTCCTTTTCTTCTGGAAGCTCTCATTTTTCCCAAGGGAATTCTAGATCTGTATCAAGGGCATTAGTGAGTCACAGTATTTAATAATACTTTTTGTCAATGAAGCTCTTTCGGTATTCTCTATGTAAAAAAAAAAATAATGATGGATCATTACAAGAGCAAAATTCCCTAATATCCGTTAAATTAAATAATTGGGGACTATCCCTTGGGATTTACTATAATTAACACTTTTCAGATAATGCTAAAATATAAATAACAAACTTATCATTGCAAACTGAATTATATATCCTACTACAGTTTGATGCATGTCAGTACTCCAGCACGTATTCTAGTATGCTTTCTGACACCCCATGAAACTCTTCCTGTGATACATATTCATTCTGTTTTCTGGAGAGAGAACAAGAAAAGTGTAAGTCTGTCAAATAACCTTTCACCTAAATAATACCAATGATTTTGAGTGTTTATATTATAGCTTTTAATCTATGTTTTCTCTCTTAATTTTACATCATGGAGAGCTTGTGCCATTAAAAGGAAAGTAAGTTTTTCCAAATAGGGCTGAGTACACAGCCATGCCTCTCCAGAGGAGACTTACTATGAAAGAGAACAAGTAATTCTATAAGAACATTTCTCAGAGGTGACGGACCTTCCACTAACTTTTAAGCTGACCTTAGAGTGTCCGGAGGTTTTAAACTGACCTTAGAGTGTCCGGAGATGGATTGGTGATAAACCAAACTATTTTTATAGCCCATGATCCAGATTATTGTACTTACACAAGAAATTACCATCCATCAATTGTGAAGAATAGTCTTTATGGAAAGAAAACCTTGTTCATTGGGAAAACATCCTTTAAAAAAAGAAACCCTAGATAATGTATTCTTTTACCACATTTAAGTTGCTATAACGTATTTTAAATAACTTCCCATTTCAGACTGAGAGGGTCTGAAAACAATGTGCTACAAACAAATATCTTAATGACCAGTGACCATTTAAGGTTGAGTTTTAACAATGATAGGTAGGCCCATTACCAACGAGGATTAAACATAGCTCCAGTATCCTGGTCCTGTACCAGTACCACCAGTACCACCAGTACTTCTTAGGAGCTATGGAATACTTACAGTTAGAATTAGCAGGGGTGAGAGTAAGCATTGCCTTAACTTACAGGGACCCTGTGCAGAATTAGACCTACTATCCTCTACTCAGCAAACCGAGTCTCCGAATACACTAAAACATCAGTGATGCGGATTATGTGAGAACCCAGGCCAGAATGAAAATAGAAAATTTTTAATCCAGTTGTATTATACAAATACAAATCAAAAACTGCCCTTAGTACAGATTCTTGGAGGCTTGATTCTTTTTGAATGAAGATTGGGCACTTATTATTTTCAACCTAAAGTGGGCGTTCGATCCTGGGCAGTCCTTACGCTCATCGCCGATTTGCTGCCCATTAACTTTATTCCAAAACGTCACCATGTCCCTCCAGCTTCCTGCCTGAGCTCTCCCCAGCCCCCCGCCTCTCTGCACCAGCTGACAGAGCTTCTCAGAGCCAGGAAAATGACAACACTCTGTTCCACTCAACCAACTCGGGAGGGGACAAGCAGCCTCCAGCTTCCCCACACTACCTACTCAAGAAAGGAGGAGAAACTGGACTTGCCCTAGGCCAGTGTTCGAGTCACCGCCCCAGCACGCTCTCCCCTCTACTCTATTCCTGCTTTTCAGCAGGCACTGCACGAGCTCCTTGTCCTTAGAAGACACATGTCCAAACCGCCCCCGTGCTACGAATAACCTTTCTCTCGCTCCCCTGCAAACGGGCCGGATGGAGTGGGAAGTGTAGGGCAACAAACATCGAGGGGAATCAAGTCACACCTGTCCTCAAAACCACCCGCGTCCCTTAAAAAAGACAAGCCCGTCGCCTTCAGATTGCCCAGACGGTCGCCGGGCCGGGCTGCTGACGCGAAGCACAGCGGCCTGGGAGCAGCTCCAGCGAAAACCGGTAAGCCGGCAATCACCGGAAGGCTTAAGGCCCGTTGCGATGAGAACTGCTAAAGGAAACTAGTGGTATTGGCTCCGAAATTGAAAACCTAATCTCTGCTGTTCTCTTTCTCGTACTCGATGAGAAAGCAGTTTACATTTAATGGCAACAAAGTGAATTTGAAATTACATTTCTACTCCACCTTGTCTTGCAAATGGGCTTCGTTTATTCCTTGCATTCCGAAGGTAATATCATTTGCCCTTCACGTTCCAGGATACACACACCGTGTAGTCCTTTCGATCGCTTCTCGCTGAATTCTATAGCCAAGTCCTTACTCCCAACGCTAGAGCCCTGTCCCCTGTGCTGAAGAGCAAAGGACCAGAGGGCCAGAGGGCACCCCAACTCACCGAGACCCATTGTTGGCAAGGAACGAAGGGCCCCGTTTAAGGACCTTCCACATGACAGGCCTCTCGGGGCCCAGGGTGTCCGTGTTGCCTCACAACCAGCTGTGAGGCATTAGGAAAACCAAGTGACTTTTTTACTGTAAGTTAGGATGGGCGGTAAGAGCAATACTTGCTCCAGATGGCGTCTAAAATGGTAGAGTACAGAAATGCTTCACTTTACATGCTGCAACCTTCTTTCTAGCAAATTCCACTTGAAGTTTTACCTAATGGGTCAACACAGTGTATACCCTTCCATTCACCCAGCATTTTGTCACTTAGAAAATTACAAAATAAAGTATTTTATACTTATAAAGGTATTGTAATACCTGCTTATTTTATACTTCTAGGAAAAGCAGAGGGGGGTGTGCTCAAACATTTTCAGAATTAATACCATTAACGTCCTGCTCCTAAATCTTCTCACTTGATATCCCTTGAGTATCTTTTCCATAACATTACACAGAAACTGATCTCATGTCTTTTAGTCAGGTAACAGTTTCATATATGGCCATCCTGTAATTTTCGTAACCTGTTCCCCATGGATGGCCATTTGTGTATGTTCCAATGACTTAATGTTATAGTGACCACGTACGTGTCTTGGTGCATTTGTACATTTGTATATTGCTGTATGTGTATATTTCTGTTGGATAAAATTCCCTGAAGTATAACTAATGTATCAAAGAGTGTACACATTTTACCATTAACAAATATCACCAAACTAATCCTCCAAAATGGAATACAAGTTTAAGTGCTCACAAGCAACAAACTAGAGGGTCTCTCTCATCAATGCCAATCCAAAAAGAAACAAAGCAAAAACAGGTCTAACTTATATTTTAATTTATATTCTCTTAGTAAAAGGACCGCTTGTGTCTTCTTTCACCTATGAATGACTTATTCATAGCTACTGCCGTCTTTTTCTATTGTGTTGTTGATCGATTTCTATTATATTTGTCTTAATTTTTGTCTTAAAAATAATGATGGGGATAACTTAACTATATCTCTATAAACCCTGCTCTAAAACCCGTTAGTGATAAATTACATTCTCTGGCAGTTAACTGTATTCTAAAAAATTTTTAAAGTAGATTAACTTAGCAAATATAACTTCATGCAAAGTCTGATGCACATTTTGGGGTAACTGTATTGTGTTTGCCTTGATCTTGCATTTGGGTCATAATTCAAAATGTGGTAAATTTAATCAGGATTTTCCAAAAACCTATTTCCTGGAGTCACTGAATTTCAAACTCTAAGTATTTTTACTAAGTAAAATCTTTAAGGCTAATTGGGTATCAAAAAACACACAAAGTCTATATGCAAGCCTATATATTAAAATTATGATCATTTAATTATTCCTCCTTTAAGAAATTATCAAATCCCTAATGTGGATGGCAAAATGAGCAGACTAACTGCCTGAAGAGTATATTCAATTCTGTTTCCAGGTAAAAACTCAATTACCTTAATAGATGTTAACAGATTTGGTGGTTGTTGGGGGAAATTAAATTATATAATGACATAGTACAAGCTGTGCTCTGTGGGTCCGTGCTAAACTCAACCGTAGATTATCTCCCCAGGTACTGGTCATCAAATAATTTTGGTGAATCACAGAGGTGTTTTTTCCAGGCATTTACATGTTATTAAGGATATCTGTCCTCCTCTCATAATATTTAGGGTTTTTGTTTTCTTTTTTGCTCCTTCTACCCATTTCTATGTAGTCATTTATACCCTGGACTATATACAGGGTAGGGCAAAAGTAGGTTTATAGTTGTATGTTCACAAAACACAGTTTATTCTTGTATTATTCTTATATGTAATTATTGTATTATTTTCCATAAAACAACTATAAACTTACTTTTATCCCACTCTGCATTACACTGAAAAGATGTAGCAGTCTTTAATGTAAATGTCACCTACAAATGGAATCTTTAAATACTCCATGGTGTTAAATTAAGCCAGGATTTCTCAACCTCAGCACTATTGACACCTGAGGCCAGACAATTCCTTGTTCTGGGAGGGCTACTGTCACTGTTGGATGCTTAGCGGCATCTTTGCTCTTAACCTACTAGATGCCAGTGGCATCCCCACCCCCAGCTGTGACAATCACAACTGTGTCCAGAATGTCACTGCGCCTCACTGCAGCGGAGAACTACTGAGTTCACCTCATCATGTCTGGCCGCTAAGTTTGTGTTCTACTGTGTCTGCCTGCATTTGTTCATTTTCCCATCATGGGGATTTTTAGAAGAAAACTTAAAAAATGTGTCGGGAGGAGAAAGAAGAACTCAAACCCTACAATTTTCCAGGAATCACTTTTTAGAGAAAAAAAAGTCATCACCAATAGCTGGTAATATGCTCTTTTGCAGGCCCCAACCCTAGGGCTCATGCAATCAATTTAGTAAGTCAGGATCAGCACCAAAAAGGGAAGAATGGAATAGAAAATGTGAGATTGCAGAAGAAAAAATAAGAGTGTATTATTTAACAAAAGTTTGCCCCGGTTTATTTGTATGTAACTAGTGTGATATAAAACAGATTTATGGTTACTGAATATTTTAAGTTATCCAACCTTTCATTATTACCAATAACCCAGAGTAGCAAGAGTTGGCTTGAAATGAGTTAAAACCAAACAGTGGGGGAGGGGAGTCCTCAAAATTCTGAAAAGCAGACAAACATGGAGCAAAATGACTGCAATGTGAAAACAAGTGACCAAGCACATTGGCCAAATTGTTCCTATCCATACTAATAAAAGGGTAATATGCTAATTAGACCGGATATCTTCCTGACAAACCAGGGGCGTGGCTGGCCTGCAAACCACCCAAGGCCGCTTGCCCCAGCCGGCCCCACCCCCCATAGCAGGGACCTCCACCCCATCTGGGGCCCCCTTCAGGGCAGGCCAGCCGGCCCCCAATTGTGCACTAGGCCTCTATCCCATATAATAAAAGGGTCATATGCAAATTGACCCCAGTGGCAGAACAACCGCTGGACCAGTCACTATGAGGCACACAGACCACCTCTCGGTCCCTTTCCCCAGCTGGCAGGCTCCAATCGCCTGATGGCCACCAGTGGTGGGGGCGGGGCCGGCAAGCGGGCAGGAACAGCCACCTCTCCATGCCTTCCCCCAGCTGTCAGGCACTGGTCACCCGATGGTGAACCGGGAACAGGGGGTGAGTGGTGGCAGGGGCTGGGGCTGGCTGCAGGCAGCTGGGGGAGATGGCCCCGATTGCAGGCCAGGCCTAGGGACCATACCTGCGCACGAAGTTCATGCACTGGGCCTCTAGTTAACAATAAAGTGATAGGCAAGAGTTGTTCATCCTTCTATTTTTTCTGTAACTGCCCTTCTGTATTTTCCATTTTAAGGATTAATGTAATCGCACCTCACTTACACAGAACTTGTCCTGGCAGACTAATGAAATTTACCCCTACACAATGAAAATACGGCCCTGGCTGGGTGGCTCAGTTGATTAGCGTTGTCCTATACACCAAAAAGGTTGGGTGTTCCAATCCAGGTCAGGACACATACCTGTCTCTTTCTCTCTTAACTCCCCACCCTTCTCTCTCTCCCTCTCTGAAATCAGTTAAAAAAAAACCAATATATCCTATGGTGAGAATTAAAATTAAAATATGCTAGCATAAAAGACTGCAGTCTAGCCCTAGCCGGTTTGGCTCAGTGGACGGAGCACTGATTGGCCCGCAGAGTGAAAGGTCTGGGGTCAATTCTGGTCAAGGGCACAGGCCAGGGCTGCAGGCTCAATCCCCAGTGCAGGAGGCAGCCGACTAATGATTCTCTCTCATCACTGATATTTCTCTCTCTCTCTCCCTCTCCCTTCCTCTCTGAAATCAATAAAAATCTATTAAAAAAAAAGACTACAGCCTGGTTAAATTTTAACCCAATTTAAAAGAAAAAGGGTTAGGCTTAAAGGTTTTAACGTAAACAGTGGTAATTGTGAAGAATTTATAAGAGTTTGTCTAAAAAGATTTACACCAAAATGCTTTTTCCTGCTAAAAGATATATATATATTTGAAAGTATCTGTTTTAAAACAATGAGTTTCAATAGCATGCCAAAATATTCTTAATTAGTAAAGTTTTAATAACCCCCAAACTTCATATAAAAGACAATGTTATTAAATCCTTCCAGAAGTACCTATTAAATAATGTTAAATTACAAAGGATTTATTTTTTTAAAGAAATCATGTTTTCTCCTAAGACTCTTACCTTTGCATTTCTAATGCAGTCCACCCGATTACTACTTCCACAAAAATATCGCATAGTACTAAGATACGTCATGCAGGCCCAGCACTAATTTCCATAGACAGGCAGATTAACAACTGAAAATCCAATAAATCTATTTACAAAGTGGGTCATCTCTAAGTAGAAGCAAACTCATGAGAGTGATGCTTGCTTTTGGTACCTCACTTACTTTCATTTCTCAGGTTGTTTCAGTGAGAAACAATACCAACAGCAAACAAAGCTCAAAAGGAAACCCCCCCAAATTTCCAAACGATGCTGTTAGTATAAAAAAGAAAGGCTGACACATCCCGAAAAGCACCGATCAACACCGTCATGCAGCTACCGCTGAGGGTTCGAGCCCAATGGCCAGTAGTTAAGTTCGGGTCTTCACGGATCAAGCAAGGACTTGGTATCATCTCGCGTGCAACAGTCTTTGCATAACACTCCATTTTATCCATGCCACAAAAACGGTAAATTTAGTAGTTACCAATAAATAAGTTGGGGGTCAAAGGGACTAAAGTCTTAGACTGCTCTTTATCATAAGATATCCTCAGACAAACCTCCCCATTCTTCATTCTGGCTCTATAAAATTAAGGAGCAAAGAAAAACTGTTAAGTTCCTTACTTTACAAAGAAAACGCACTCTATATTTCCTTGGTTATGCATTAATGCAATGAATCCAACTGTACCACTCCCCTTCTCATCCCCCCCTCCTAAAAAGTCTAGCTTAAAATAGATATTTAATTGGTGTGTGTAGGGGGGAGAAATGTTCAAAGTACAGAAAGAAAAAGAATGTCAATTTAGTAATCTCAGCATGTCACATTTCAATTTTTTTTAAAATCTAGTTAAGTACCAGTGGCATGTTAAGAAAACATATTTTAAATTCCAATAGTCAAGCATTAAAAATTGGATAATGGACAAAATTTTCTGGGCTTTACCTCCAAATCTAATTATGTATTCATAAGACCAAATATCAAAAGGAATAAACAGAGTTCGGTCTAGAAATGTCAAAAGTAAAACCCTTGTTTATCAAGTAATTAAGTAAAATAAAAAAGGTGTCTTTATAAATCACAATGTCTGATATGTTAGCGATTATCAGAGTACACATTTAAGTTCTCATTATTAACTATAACATGCTAATCAAAAATCCACTTTATCCACTACTGTCTACCCTATTTGCCTACAGAAGGACTACCTAAATAAATGAAGGACTACCTAAACAAACCACATGACATTTACATATTGGGAAACTTGAAAGAAATTGTTCTAAAGAAAATAAACATAATTAAGGATAGGAATGTATACTTCAAAAATTAAAAAGGACTGAAATCAAAATCATTTCGGACTTGCATATTTAAGCCATCTTTGGTGTTAGAAATAATTAATTTAAGTAAAAAAAACCGACACCAAATAGAAAAATCACAATACAGCTGACCCTTAAATAGCCACCTGATGTGGAGGTGGTGATATTAGGGCCACCAACACCATGCAGTTGAAAATCCAAGAATAACTTTTGACTCCCCCAAGACTCAAGATGTCCCTTAGTATCCTCGGGGGATTGGTTCCAGGATCCCTTTGTGGATACCAAAATCGGAGGACAGTCAAGTCCCCTTACATGAAATGATGTGGATCAATACATACAGTTAGTCCTCCACAGCTGGGGACTACCACTGGAGTGCAGGTAGTTATCGAAAAAAAAAACACCCACATATAAGTGGACCTGCATAATTCAAACCTGTGTTGTTCGGGGTTAGTTTTACATAAAAAAAACTAGGTTAAAAATCAATTACTTAGAACTTTCACAAATGTAAGGCTGCATTTAGATAAGTTTCTTTACAGCTATAGACTAAATGAATACTACACCCCAAATTATAAGACCAAAAAAGCTACTATAGATCTAGGTGTTTTGAAGAATGCTACAAGAAATAATCTGAAATATGATTTATATCTGTATGTCCAATTTAAAATTCCAACTATTAACAATTTGGAAAATGAAATTTCCAGTCCAAAAAGTAAAAGATGGCATTGGGAATCCACTGGGTTCAATACAGAGAAGTGTCCAGGAGAATGATGAATTTGTAAAATAATATCACTGAGGAACACGGAAGTTGGTATTTAAAACAGAATGTTTAAAATATACATACCATGACAATACACAAATGGGGGAGCAAGGGGATGACAAGAGCACAGTGGTTAAGCCTTCACAGAGCTCTGCGGTCTAGAAGACCTGGGTGTGGAATCCTGGTTTTGCCAGCTGCTACCTACCACTAGGTACCAGGCCTGATAAGCCTCTACTTCATGTGTTGCAAAGGCTCCCGTGACTCTCGGGCATCCTGAGGATTAGTATAGGATGCCTCATATATAAGTGCTCAATAAGCATTAGCTATCATCATACTTTTGTTGTCATGGTGCCCATATAAAAATGTTTTTTAAGCAGTTTGTGGAATTCTTTTTCGCATCTTATTCCACCAGCTATTATATGGACAAAATTTTCAAATATTCTTCCAGAAATGTAAACATGTATCATGTATCAACATATAAATGAATCCATTTTAGGAACAAGTGTCTTGTCACCTTGAGATTTCATGTGACAGTATGTTGGTAAATAACTTGAGTAACAGGTTAACCCGTTAGCCTGAGGCCTTACTCCCCATACAGACTGTAGCCTGGCTTCATAATGGCCTTAACCTGCAATGTATTATAACTCACTCTAAATTCATAATGGACCAGCCACCTTCTACTTTCCCAAAGACTGAATGGCAAAATTAAGAAAAATGATTCACTCAGACCACTGATTAGAAAATGTCTTAATGTACTACCACTTTTGTTTATGTACCAAAAAATGTGAACATAGTTATAGATGAGAAACTGGGCCAGAGCTCTCTTCTAAAGACAAGAAACTTTACTGTTTAAACTAGAGTGAGAGGAGTAGGAAAATTTTGTGCATGACTATAGTCACACTATGATGTCTCTCCATGCTTACTCCCCCCAATTAAAGATATAAAAATACTACTTCAAAAAGGGAGACACTGCTTACCACTCTAATACTTCAGTGGCGGAGAAAACCACACTCACATACATTCTCTCACAAATAAATATGGACCTGTAATAACTTTTATCAGCTAGTGCCTTACTTACAATATATGCTATAAAGTTAGCATATTTGTCATACTGTCAAGTCTAGCAATTTCCCAGTACAGTTTTAAAAAATCCAGACACAAGGAGATATCAATACCCCAAGCAAAAGTTTCCAGAAAATAACACATTAAAATTAAAAGTTTAACTGCAATAACTTTAGAAAGGTTTTAAAGCAAATATAAATAATCGGGAAATGAATTGGAAGAAATACCAGGATCTGATAGAAAAAGCTATAGTTCCATAATGATGAAATATAAAAGCGATCGAGGGAAGGGACAAATAAAGAAAATCTCCAATTCTTGATTCTGACCTAATTTTTAGAAAAGTCTGATTCGTGAACAGCAAAATAATGAGTACTAACCCTAAAACCAACTTAACAAGAGCAGACTATGAGCTTGCAGTCAGCACACCTGATGTTAAAATAAAAATAGCAGCCAAAACCGGTTTGGCTCAGTGGATAGAGTGTCGGCCTGCGGACTGAACGGTCCCAGGTTCGATTCCGGTCAAGGGCATGTACCTTGGCTGCGGGCACATCCCCAGTGGGGGGTGTGCAGGAGGCAGCTGATCGATGTTCTAGCTTTCTATCCCTCTCCCTTCCTCTCTGTAAAACATCAATAAAATACATTAAAAAATAGCAAACTGTATACACATGGAAAAGGAGCTATGCTCATTCCACTACTGAATAGTGAATGGCATCAGGGCAGCTAATAAAATACTTCACTTTTGCAGGTTACCTTAACCACTGTCTTGGTAACCCAAGACCACTAAATGTATAATGCATCGTCTCATATTTTATATATGTGTGGCCCAGATGATGTCATCTCAACTTGGAGCAATTCCCACCACTGACACAGTCAGTGGCTGACGCAGAGGGACTGCAGCGGCCCATGGTTAAGAAGTTGTAATGGAGAAAAACAGCTATACCCTTCTGTTCTAACAGAAGCTCTAAAAATTGGATTTAAACAAAATATATGAATAAACAAAGCAAAAAGACCCATACATAAAGAGAACAGGTTGATAGTTACTGTAATGAAAACATGCTACATTTGTTATATTGAGTAGTCCCTTCTTCTTATGCTATAAGCTTCGTTTGATTAAAACAATTATCACTAAAGCATATTTTAGTTTGGTACCTGAATTAAGGTATCATTAAGTTTTTAGGAAAAGTTAGCCTTATCTCTGAAATTTTAAACTTCAGGAATCAAAGGTACAGAGGCATCAACTATACAATTAACCCAGAACAACTGTAGAAATTAGAACAGGAAGGAGGTTTGTTAATGGCTCTAGTTGATATCACGGCAAGATAATAATGTAGTAGCTTGACAGAACATACTCTGTTCTCTAAGAGCAAAGAAAAGTACTTTTTAGCTAGTTTTCCTAACACAGAACTATAGGGTTCTACAAAAAGTGTAGTTATCACACTATGATTTACTTGGCTACATTTGCACTTAATGGACATGAGGTGAAAATATGAAATTTGGAATGAAAATGCCATAATCTCAGTCAACTCCTGATTATCTCCTATTAATGAGAAAAAGGGGTTATCTTAAGTAATTCAGAGCAACGGATGGAGAGTTCTCAAATTACTGTTAATATTTGATGAATCCTTTCCCTTCTTAAAGTAGTCTGTCCTAGGAAGGTTTAGACTCTAGTGTTTTGAGGTCCAAAACTGGCCATCAATATGACAGACCATTTCAAAGTAAATGATCCATCCAGAGATAATGGAGTTGACATGACTGACATATCCCAATCGAAAAACTGCACACAGACACTGCATGCCGAGCGTGCTTCAGAGTCATTTCTGAGACCGTGTAAGAATGAGAGGAGATGACCGACACCTCCTAACAAAAGCACAACATGCTAGTGTCTAGAGAACTCCCCGCTTACCTCCTGCAGCAGATCGGCCTGCTCGATTGCCTTAAGGACATTTTTCTTAGATGTTTCCTGAACTTCACCTCCCAAAAGAAACTCATCCAAAATAAAATAAGCCTTCTCGAAATTAAAGATGATATCAAGCTCACACACCTGAAAAACGAAACCAACAAAAAGTAATAATAAAGCAAAAGGTAAGTACAGTGAATAAAATCTGACCAAAAAAACGGCAATCTTGTTAACTAAGCCTCATTGATTTAGTCAGTTTAATTTTCAAATCTCAAGTACCTGAAAACACAATGCTTACGAAGTCAGACCAACTCTGCATGCCCAACTTTTCTACTCATAAAAGCTGACCTTTGAAAATACCCATTTCCTGGGTAATGTGATTATAGCTGCCAACAAAATCTAAATTCTTCACTAAGCACTTCTATATATTACTCTTTGCAGTGGGACTCCTTTCTATTTCACTATTTTAAACCTCATTCTTAACACCATAATTGAATGAGCAGGTCCGTGGGATCAAGCAATTTTGGCAGTTAACTGATTGACTAGGCACACTGACAAAAAACAGTCATTTTTTCTCTCTCCCATAGTTACTTTCAGATCCAGAATCCCGAAGACAATCAAACTTGTTATAGAAATGATTAAAAAAACAAAAATGTGGCATTTGATTCCCTAAAACAAAATACTACTCACGCTGCCAAAATACTTGTCAAGTAATTCCACGTAACGATGAATTATTTCCAGGGTAATCAGTTCATTGTCCTGATCCTCAATAGCACAGCAAAAATACAGACTAGCGTATCTGTAACAAAAACAAATGTGAAAAAAAAAATTTACCCTATAATCATGGTTCCTAAATATATTTTCATATCCTATTGTGAAAGATCCCATGTTTATACAGCTTATTTCCTCTTTTACAATAGTATAGATTTTTTCCCCTAGATTACAATGCAATACCTAAGAGAAAATTCGAAAAGTATAGACAGGCAAAAATAATAATAATAATAACAATCATTCAATCACATAATACAGATTCTAGAAAGAGTAACTACTTTGCTCTTCTCCCTTCAGGCTCTTTTCTAAGTAGACACTAAAACATAACTGACCCAGGTTGTTCTGAAGTTTATTTACTTTAATTAAAACAAAATGCACTGCATGACTAATTCAAGTACAAGTAAACAGGGAAGAATATAAAGTCTCCAACTGAAGGACTTAGTGATGTTGAAGGTATTGTCAATGTGAAGTCAATGTTCTGGAATGTTCTATTAAAGTGTAATACACAGAGAGAGAAGAGTGAACCTGCCTGTGTACAAAGTGCCCAGATCAAGAAACAGATTACTGAACCCCATCTCCTGGTCACAACCTCCGGCCCTCACGGGTAACTACTATCTTGACTTCGAACAGCGTAAATTATTGTTAAAAAGGAAGTTGCTAGGATTGTGTAATAAACTCCAAGAGAAGAACAACAGCTCCAAGTTATTACAGAAGTTAGAGAAAGAGAACAGAGGAAACTGAGACCTCGCCTCAATGTTTCCAAGTTCTACCCTGTTGAATTGAAGTCTAGATTATTCTCCCTTGAAGGAATAAGGGTTGATCAACTCACAGTCTCCTCCAAATTAGCATTTTAATGGTTATACTTAACCCAAGAAAGCCAAAACTTATTACCATACAATCCTTCAAGGCATAGCAAATGACCAAGGCCTTTGAGGAGGATTAAAAGAGCATTTTCACATGGTATAAGCCTATTTAAGGGTTTAAAAAAAACACCTAAGACATTCTAAACAAATTTCAATTGAGATTGTAATTTTCACTGAGTAGCATTTAAGTGATTTTTAGAAAACACAATGGGCAATTTACTGCTCAAAGCAGTAACGCAAATATATAAATGAGCATAATCTCAATGCAATGAATTCCTGCTCTTCAGTGTGAGAATAATTATTTACATAACAACCTTCTAATTTCAATATTATCAAAAACATCCCATCTCATTTGATCTTTCAAACAGCAAGCATCATCATCCTTGATTACAGAAGACAAAAAGTCCAAGAATACCTGGTTAAGTGGTTGCACTGAGACAAGAAATCTGATCTTCACACTAACTCGAGGCACTTTCCCATCTACCACACCAACACCCCTCGTCACACAAAGCATGACTTTCTGCCATATTCATTCCACCTGATTCTATATCTACTCAGTTCTGTAAAACGGTGTAGAGACATTTGAATGAGTCCATTTTTTATCAAGAAGGACATAAGAGGGCACCACTTCTATCTTGAACAAAGAAGCTTCTCCCTCTTTTTCCCAGCACTAACCTGTTTATCTGTTTAAAATGCAATGGGATATTATAACTCTCCGTCTGCCTGAATGGATGCTCACCAAATAGAGTTTTGAATTTGGGGCAGTGGATGCAAGTGACACATTAAAATGCCTTGACTTAAGAAAACCAAAGGTTAAAGGAACTGACATTAAAAATGCTAGATTGAAAAACAGACATGACTAACATTAAGAGTGCTAAATGATTCCATTACAAAGAATTTACTACTAGTTTTGGGTACATTTTTTTAATTATAAGATTTTTTTTCTTTTTTAACCGAATACAGTCTAATTTAAACTTAAAAATAGACATTCTTTGCCGCCGCCCCCCCCCCCCCACCAGGAGGATGCAAAAATCAACAGTGACAGTGGAATATTTAAATTAATACAATGGAAGTATTTGGCCAAAAGAACTTTTAACACTAAATTTTATCTGGTAATACCCTTCAGCTACCAATATGTTAACAGTAGATAGGAATTCAAAACAAAACAAATCCAAATGAAATCCACAGTCAGCTGAAGTTTTCGTTGTATTCGGTCGCGAATAAAATAACAGCCACTGTTTTACACCGTGTACTAATGGTACCGACGTCAAAAGAAACATCTGTCTAGTTTGTGGATAAGAACAGTTACCTTCTGTTGAAGGGATGTGAGATTTTCAAACTCAGCTCTTTCCATTGTCATGCCTTCCAAATAAGCAGCTCCAGCTCCCTCTGTGCCTAGGTGTTCCATGAAGCCATTAAATAGCCCCTGACAGGTAGAATCTTTGGAACATTCTGTAGCTTCAAAAGGCATTTAAAGTCTCCAGAATGCATAGTTGTTTTGTTCCCTTTTGTCTTGTTTGCGTCAATACCTCCATTGCATCAAGTGGGCTCAATGAAAAGGTTTGTTCCAACGTCACTAATCCAATGCTTGCGCGGCCCTTGCTCCATAACCACTGCACTGCCTCTTTGCTTACAAATAAACAGCATTTTAACACTAGTCAAAGGTCCTCAATTCTAGAGACTTACTTCCAGTATTTCTAAACTATTAACATCAGTATCACCAGACTGGTTTGTCTGAAGCACCGATCAGTAATATTTTACACACACACACACACAAACTCCACACCGCATTATCTAAATGTTTGCTCTTGCTCAGAATGGTCAAAGAGCAACCAAATGAAATGAATTCTTTATTGCAGATGAGCATCTAGCTGCCAGGATTGTAAGAAGGTACTTCTTTCCAGAAAGCTTAGGGGAGAAAGAGAAACAATAATAACGGGTGACATTCATGGAGTCCTCATATTTTACCATTTTAACCCTCACAAAGACCCTTCCAGAGACACCCTTATTACTTGCATTCACGACACCCACACTTTAATTGAGCAACCTCCCCAGGAACAGTGATTGGACTTCAGAGCCCAAGTTTTTCATTAAAAACTACAGCCAGGAACTGTTATTAAATGAAGCAACCCAGCACCTGGCAAAAATTAAGACATAATCTAAGCAGTATTTTAACAGCTTTGAAGGGAGAGAAAAAATTGTTACACGGATTTAGTAAAAGATCACCAAGAGAACCTGAAGTGCACTCCCTATTTTTAGAAATGGCTTTACGAGATTGAACAACGAGCTCGGTTTGTTCTCTGAGTGCATATCTGTCAGTCTGAATCTGGGGTAAAATGCACAGCAGACCAGTAAGCAGAAACGTGTGTCTAGGTATTTTTGGCGAGCGGATTAAGGCTTGCTCTCATTACTGGCACGCACAGCATCCGAAAGGGCCGATTCTTACATTCAAAACACACCACTGCTCCGAAGCCAGCTGGCTGTCAGCTGACGGCGGGGGGGTGTCGCTGAAGAAACTGCGCTCTGTGCCCGCCGTGTCATTACAAGTCCCTTGTCAGGAAAGAAAATCAACACGGTGCTCTTCCAGGGGTTCTCGCGTTCGTCGTTTGGAGGCGCGTGGGCTTTTTAACGTGAAGACTCTGCTCCGGCGCCTCTCCCATGACAGGCTGCGCGAAATGGGAACGAGGAAAGCACAGTGTTCCGTCTTCCAAAGCTCTCGGGAGCGTTCATTTGGAGAGACGAGGACACCGGGGCCAAAGACCGGTTCGACGTCACCGAACTAGCTAACGGGACAGGCGGCAGGGAACTCAGGTTCTCAGGCATCCCGGGGACTCTCTGCAGCTGCACGCATGCTATCCTCGCTCCTTTCCCACCGCTCCCCCCGGCGGGGGCTGTTCTGCAGAAAACGTTCGGAAGGGATCCAGTGGATGGGATCCAGTGGATGGGACTACTTGAGGGAGGAAGACAGGGGGCTAGGTGCCGGCTCAGACTTTCCCTGGAGCGAAGTGGTGGGAACCCCTGTGCCGGAAAGGCCTTCTCTTCCAGCTGGACGGGGGACAAATAATCACCTGCTTATGTGAACCCACGTCCTCAGTGCAATAGGCGTTTTCGGTATGCATAGGAAAACGGATGGAATTTAACCTTTGTGTGTGCGTTTTGTCTTGATGAAGCCTTTTTATTAAGTGCACCTTTTATTTATTGCAGCTTGAGGCAAGGATCAGGGTCAGGTGACATTCCCCTCCATAGCTCAGGGTCAGGTGACATTCCCCTCCATGGCCTTTAAAAGGGGATGCAGTGGCCCAGCATGGGCGGGCTGCACACTGCATGGAAGAGCACCAACCGGCGCTTCTCATCCTTCTGTTTAACAGGCCGTTTCCTTCCTCGGCAGCAAACTCCATCCCCGAGATTCATCCCCTTGCTGGTATCTTCCTCGTCCACACGGGGGACTCCTTCCCCTAGCTAGAAACAAGCTTGCGTCTCTCACATCTTTTTTAACACCCTGTCCCCCGCTCCTATGTTTATGTTACCACCTCTTCTGTCCTTCAGAGCGACGCTCCCCAAATAATCTATCCTTGGTGTTTAAATGTCTCCACCTCTCCGCCCCGTTTCTTTGGAGAGCTCTGTCTTGTATCCCACTGAAAATGTTCCCACAAAGGGCACTGTGTGGAATGCTCACCGGGAAATCTAAGAGTCTGTCTTTACTGTGATTGAACTTTATGCAGCATTTGGCACGGTGACTCCCCTCTTCTCCCTGTTACTGACCCTATGCTCACCTCCTTCCCCCTTCTCCTCCTACTTGAATGTTGGTGATCTAACACATTATGCCCAATCACCCCCCCCCCAAACTTCCATGCCTATGCCTACTGCAAGAAAACGAGGCATCTCCAAGTCAACTTATCTCCCACCTCACCATTCAGCCTGTCAGTGGAACCAGAAATGTGGACTCCCCCCGTTCTCCCCCTTCTTTCGCTGCCCTCCCACCTTCTAGCAGTGACCAAGTCTTATGAGATTTACCTGGGTAATGGACTTTTCCACCCGCTGTGCTCACAGCAAGAGGTCTTCTTTCAGGGACTCATTATAATTCCGTCTCCAAACAGACCCCCCCCCTTCAGTTTCCAGTCCCAGTCCTTCCCCACCCCCATTCTCTAATTACAAAGAGCAAATCTTTTTTGATCACTGTTCAAATCCTTTGCCTCCAAGCTTAAGATTTGAGCTGTAGCCCCTCTGTCAGTCACTAACTAGCATATGACCTTGGACCAGTCTCTTCTCCCAAATCCTCATTTAAAAAAAAACACACAAAAAACAGAAGTTTGCTGAAACTGGTTTGGCTCAGTGGATAGAGCGTCGGCCTGCTCGATTCCGGTCAAGGGCATTACATTGGTTTCGGGCACATCCCCAGTAGGGGCTATGCAGGAGGCAGCTGATCCATGTTTCTCTCCCTTCCTCTCTATGAAAAATCAATAAAATATATTTAAAAAATAAAAAAATTAAAAATTCAAGTTTGATCAACAGCAGTTTTCAAACTCAGGAACCATCTCCTATACAGAAGGTAGAGGCCAAGTAAACAGAGGTACAGGATCCCCTATTCTACAAGAGCACCTCCACTTCCACTTGTTTCATTTAAGGTTCTATCCTGGGGGCAGAAAGCTTTTTTTTTAATCATATAAAAAGTAACATAATTTATATGGCAAGTTACCTCAATTAAAAAAAATTACTTAACTAGATATTCTAAGACATTTCCCAGCTCTAAAATGCTGTTTCTCATCAAGTACTAAACCAAACACTGGATATAAAAGCACCCAAAGATGACTAAATTCATTTTATTGGAGAAAGGAGTCTCCAGTATTTTTTTAATTCTCAATGTCTTATAATCTCCCTTACTGCCTCCACTATTTCCCCCACAGTATGGGCCATCCACACTTGGAGTGGAATACAGGAAAGCTGCAATAAAACCCAGATTTCTCTTCAACACCCTTCGTAGTCCATATTGTTAGTTAGCTACACATCACCCATAGGAGAGAATTTTTCACATGCAGCAACCCTTGTATCTTAAAAACAGTAAATTATTCCTAAGGGTAGAGAAATAGGGAAAAAATAATTATATTTCTTTTCAACATGATTAGAACAATCTCGAGAAATTTATTTTAAGGTATTAAGAGCTCCAGATGCTAATAAAGATACATGCATTAAAAAAAAAAGATTAGTGTTAAAACTTTTTACTTTATTCTTGCCGAAATTATCAGATCTAATCACACCTCTACCACACCAACAAATATACATCAAATCAGTAAACACTAATAGATCCTGTATATACACAAGATTTTTAAAACATTTATAGGACTCGAATGGTCTATGTATTCAAGGTGTTTAAAAGTGAGTAAGATTCTAAAAGTCAGATGACAGGCATGCCAATTATCAGTCACTGCTTTATAGATTGAAGCAGGAGAAAACGCTTACCTAAATTCAGGGAATGACAATTTGAAATACTGATTCTATTTCCCCCTGCAAAGGGATGAATGCACTGGGTTCTTCTTAAAAAAAATGATTACGCCTTTAATTGTATAATTAGTTTTTAAAACAACCTCCCTGATTTCATCGTGTTAGCCTGGGTAATAAAAACAAGTTATTTAAAAAAATAATAATAATACAAAGCGTGAACTTGAAACCTTTTTCATCTAAACCTTTGTTAATTGTTCTCTCTCTCTCTCGAGAGTCTGCAACTCCCAGCTTACAGGGGCCGACAGCGGGGCCTGCCCGCTCCGCTCTCGGGGAACCGGAAGTCAGTCATACCTTTTGTACACGATCTTCAGGTCTCGCCACTCGAGGAAGCTGCACATTTTGGGCTTCCGCGCCAACACGGTCTGCACAAGCTCCCTGGTGATCTTCTTCTTCTCTTTGTCTGACAGCGGGACGTACCATTTCTGCAGCCGAAGCTTTCCCTGACGACTGAAAAGCAACATAAACTGCATCTGTTAAGATAAACAGAACCAGCGTTAGGTGCACTCCTGGGATTCAATCGGGGCCAAGACCAAGAGGACGTGTGTCACAGGGCAGCTCGGGTGGCCGATGAGTGGTTAGGAGCCACCAGTATTTCGACGCCAGTTAAAAGAGCCAGAAATTCTTGTAGAAATGTGTTCCCACCAGAGGCAGAGCTCCCCACCCCACCCTGTTCCACTTGGGGTTGGAGTCTGCGGAACGAAAAAGAAAAAACAGGCATTAAGTTGAGGCGCAAATGATGTGGTAGAAGAAAGACAATTCTTGCGGTGCAGGAAAGTGTTGTCCGGCTGTGCTATACATTCCACACTCTCCACATGCACCAAAAGAGAAGTCTGAACATCAGCCGCTGGGCTAGGTACCTCTGAAAGAAACAGACCTATTTCTCACCCTTAGGCTGATCTCGTTCCAGGATGAACTACTTGTAGGCAGGCTGCTACCACTTAGCATGCTTTCTCCAGTTGATGCTTACATGTTTTACTTTAATTTTTCAAGTGCAGTTTACCTTCAATATCATTGTTCTGCTTACATAAACAAAAGGTCTAAAACATTAACCCGGAATATCCCATGCATGCACCTTTTCCTCAATAAAAGCCTCATTTTTTTTTTGTATCCCTTCTCAGCTCACTTTTTTAAAAAATCCCAATCTGAAATAAACATGCACACAATAAAGTGGTAATGTATTCTGGAAGAGAACATAAACCTTTAAAAAGCCCAAGTAACGTGCATTCAGAAACATGCTACAAAATAGTCCCTTTAAAAAATTTAAAAATAGCATTTACAGATGGAGCGGATGCTGAATTCCAGCGCGTTTTACATGGACTGTTGTTGTATATATTTATTTGGAACCTGCAACTCTGTGGATTCAGAGAGGCATTTTTATTTCTTTCAACCTATTCGAAGTGCCTTTAATAGTGCTACTGCAATAAGAGTCCAGCCTGATTCTTAACATTCGCCACACCATCTTGAATTTGAACATGAGCTGGGAGAACGGACACAATCAATTTAGAATAAGATGGGTCCTAAATTTCGCATCAAGACACTGGGGCAGCCAGGGGGGGGTGAGGGCATGTGCTGGGGGGTAGGGGAGGCTGGCAGGAGTTCAATGGGGGGAGGGGGAAGGGAAACAGAGGTACTACTGTGTGTAATACTTTAAAGAATAAAACATAAAAATAAAAAAGGAAGAAAGAAATTACTGTCGCTTTTTATACGAATCCCAACAGGCACCAGCAAGATGCTGAGTAAGGCAGGATGCGGCAATTTAACTTTAGGAAAGTTAACACTGGCTTACCGCACCCCACTTAACACGCGTGACTGGCACACGATTCACGAACAGTATTTGGGGTCTCGCGGTGCCTCCCGTTCAGGTCCTTTAAGAAAGCGGCATTCGAAGGGGACAGCAAGGAAAGCATCAACTGGCCAACGTTTAATGCAGAACTTGGGCAAGAAGAGCCCCGTATTCCAGGATCTTGGTGGCCAAGGGGTGGGGGTGGGGGGGTGCTTTCGAAAGGAGTAAGGGCTTCCAGGCTGCCCGTACCGGGGTTCTCTGTCTCCGCGCCCCCCCCCCAACACTTTCCAGGACGGATACACACAATCCGCTCTTTAAAACACATCATGTGCGGACACGGGACGAAACGGCAAGACGCAACTCTTTCCTCCCTCTGGTTCAAAACAATGCTTTGATTTTGCCGCCAACCACAAGGGCACCCCAATTCCTCGAGATTGGCATTGCAAAACACAACGGGGCTCGGCCACCGAGCGGGCTCCGGGGGCCAGCGGTCCTCGGTCCGGCCGCCGCGCTCCATCACCGATCGCGCCCCGGCGAGGTGACAGGCACAGGAGCGGGGCACACAATGGCATCCGCCGCCGCGCAGGGGGCGCCAAGGGGTCTCCGGCCGCCGCCGCCGCCTCCGCCGTCCCCCCCCCGACCCCCCGGCCGCGGGGCCCCTCCCGAAAACGCTCCGCAAAAACTTGCGAGGCTTCCCGAACCACAGGTACCGCGGGGCCAATAAGCGAGACGTCCGGGGCTGTGACACCCCCACCGCATCCCGGGACACGGCCGCCCAGAGAAGTGAGTTGCGGGGGCCGTCGCGCCCCAGCGGCGGGGCGGACGGGCGAGGGGTGGGGTCTCGGGGCGCGCCCACCCTCCCAAGCCCGCTCCCCGGCGCCCCGGCGCGTCGTTCCCCCGGGACTTACGGCTGCAGCGGGCCGCGGGGGCGGCGCTGCTCTGCCCGCGGCGGCGGCGGCGGAGGGGAAGCCCCTGTCGCTGAGCTGAGAAGAAGAAGCCGTGGTGCTCGTGGGGAGGGGACCCGCTCACTGGAGGGAAGGCTCAGGCGGCGGCGAGGGGAGGGCGAGTCGGCAGACCCCGCCCCGGGGGCCGGGCGAGGGAGGAGCCGGGGCTGCGGCGAGCGGAGAGGCGGGCCCAGCGGAGCGCGCAGAGCCGCCCAACACAGTCCTGCGGCACCGGAGACAGCGCAGCGGGCCGCACGCAGCGAGGAAGCCGATTGGCCGGGTCTCTAAGGGGAGGTGTGGTCTGGACCGGAAGTCAGGCCACGTGACCCGGAAGCGGCCGCCTCCGGAGCGCGACTGCGCACTCCTGTCGCGTTCCTTCGGGAGGCGCGTGTGCGCGCGCGCGCGGGCGGCAGCCCCTGCTCCTGGGTGGTGGGAGCGCAGCGTTCCGTGGTGCCCGGGGTCGGGAAGATCGGGACCCCGCAGAGCCTGGTTCGCGCTCCGAGAGCTCCCAGCGGCCCCGGAGGGTGGGACGGAGGCGTGACGGCCGGTGATGATGGAGAGGAGAGAGAAGGGAGTGCTGCAACTCTGCAAAACGCGCCGGCTCTGTTGTGGGGCTCGTGCACGCGATCGGGGGCCTTTTGCAATGACTCTGGCTCTAAACTGTGCGGAATCGGGCCCCTCCTTCCCATCGCACTGCTGCATCCCTAGACACCTTTCACCCCAAGCCGTTTTTTGTGTCTGCCCTAGGCTTCCTTCACAGGGGGATGCCCAGCTCCCCCAGCCACCTGGGTTCCAGTTGAGCCTTGCCAGTCAGTGACTTGCTCTGCCAGGCATGCCCTTCCTCTCAATTGTCACATCTTCCACGAAAGCCTCACCCTCAAGCCCTGTAAGAACGAATCCCTCTTTCACCCACATGCTCATCAAGCCATTGTTGAGCATATCTTGAATGTCATTTAATTTTTCACCCCAGCCTAGTTCCACTCTCTGATATATACCACAATTAATAAATGTGAGTTGACTGTTAAGGACTCTAAAGTGATACATTTGTTAACAGCCGTAGTGCTGAGCACCGTGTCTGGCACATAATGGATGTCCGTATATTTTTTTTTTAATGAAAGAATGCATGATTCATCTAGTCCGACTCATCCTCTACAGATGAGGAAAGAGGGGCCCCACGAGACGGAAGTGACCTTGTTTGAACAGGCAGGGAGTTCTCATGTCTAATGCTATTCATGACCTAGGTTCTTACAAAGGAAGCTAGAAAATTGCTTTTGTTGAGCTATGCTCCCCCCCCCCCTTTTTTTTGCGGAGGTTCCCAAACATAGTCGCCAGAATTTTTGCATGGCCCAAAGTGAAAAAGGAATGCTAAGTTTTTCACGAAGCCACATTTAATCAACTTAAAGGATCCTTTTATTGGGGGATTCTGTTCCTTTTGTGTGTTTAGGATAGTACATAATAGAGATTGGGGGGCATTTTAAAATACAATGCATCAATCAGAATATAACTCCTCTTTTAAGCACTATTACGTTGCGTGGAAAATTTGCTGCTCACATGAATGATTAATGTATACTGGAATATTAAAGAGGTGGTCTAGGCACAGCACAGAGCTGGCTTTCTGGAGGTCTTCAGGCCTCCTGGCCAAATTTCTCTCCGGTTTCTGACTAATCATGCCCCAAAGATACATGTTAATGACCCATTTCTCTCTTACTACACCACACAGATGCCATGCCATGAAAACTTGCCCTTTGAATCCAAACTGCTTTTTTTTTTCTTTTTCAGTACAAAACGTATTTCCGTTTTGTCAAGGATCCTCACATAACCACCTCCAAGTTTAAACTCATTGGTGATGCTCCTAATGTTGGTCTGTTGTTCTGAAAAGGAGGACGGGAGCCTTGCTGATGACACATTGGCAGTCTCTGGTGTGCCTAGCCAAGAAAGCTGGGGGGTGGAGGTAGGGAGGGGAAGGAATTATGGGAAAAAGAATTAGCAGCTGAAAGCAGCTATTACATAATCTTGGCTGCTTATTAATTTAGCAGAAGGAATGGCTTATTAAATTCTAATAGCAACAGCACAAATGCAAACAACCTACCAATTAACAGTGCAGGGCCCATTATTTTGTTAATATGTTCTCTTCTTTTGGCAAGTCTATAAGAGCGAAATTTATAGAAGCAGATGGTCTTTTTCAGTAGATTATAGATGGTTTATTCCTCAATCTTAGTATTGAGTGCTAATTGTGCATTCACCCTGAAAGACAAAAGAAGCTCTGTTACTGTCTTTGTTAGTAATTAATCGCTTGACTTTGATTATCACAATTTTTAAATTGTGGGCTTTGTTATATGCATGTTTTTTTCACCTCGTATCTTCTTCATCTATTATGTTAATAGGGCATCTTTTCTAACCCTCTGCTTTTGTCATCTGGGTGGTCCTGATTTCTTGGTTGTTAATGATGGCACAAAATTATTTTTATGAAAATTAAAAATCAGGGTTTTTTTATTTGTCTTTTTTTGTACACGATATATTTATTTTAAAAACATTTTTCGTGGAACAAATACATGTAGCTTCTTGATGCAAGACTGCCTGATGTTACTGGTTTCAATGAATGGCCCAGGAAAATTCAACAAGGTCAGAAGAAAGAACAGATTTATCTTTAAGTAGGAAAGATAATTTTGTCCCACCTATACAGAAGGTGAAGAATTGAAGGATATCAGATAACTTGCCTGTTATTTACTTTTTCTGAGATAGAATTGACATGTAACATATTACTTTCAAATGTTCAACATAATGATTTGATATATATATATATATATATATATATATATATATATTTCAAAATGATCACAATAAGTTTAGCTATTATCACTTGTTTCTTAAATTTCAAAAAGGACCTATGTCTCATGTATATTAAATTCAAGAGCTAAGAGTAAATTAGGGAGTCTACTTTCTAGCAATAAAATATTGAGACTTTTTATGTAATCTTTTTAAAGTTTTCAAAAATAGTTTAAGTTTTCTGTTAAATGTGTGATGACCATATGATTTTATCTCCTCTCCCTCTCAAAATGACATTAAATGAAAAGAGAGAGAGAGAGAAATGTTTAAAGTATGTATCTACAATGACAATAAGACAGGATGTCAACAGGATGTCAGGGTATGCTGTCGTTCATCATTAAACACTGCAATTTAAGTAAAAATTGTAATGTGTGTATATTGAGGATATGGAGAAGCAGAAGTGAGGGGATGTTGAAATATTGCTAAATCCTCTTGCACTAACAGTAAGAAAACAGATAACATCTAACATAAATCGAGAAACAGAATTTGAAGTAAACTCCAGAAGCAATGATGCCTTTTTTTTCCCAGGGACTGTATCATGAGGTAGGATGTAATAAAGATTATTACTGCATTTAATTTTACTGCAGGTTTTACTTAATCTTCTTAAAAATTACAATAAAGTAGACTTTAAAAAACCCTTCTGTTAGTACTAACACTGTATTATGAACTGGCACAGAGTTCCTTCAGCCAGTCTGTGCTTTATTATTTATAAATTTTTAAAATGGAATTCTGGCCAAAACTGATTTTGCTCAGTGGATAGAGCGTCGGCCTGCAGACTGAAGGGTCCCAGGTTCGATTCCAGTCAAGGGCATGTACCGTGGTTGCGGGCACATCCCCAGTGGGGGGGGGGAGGGGCGGAGGGTGCAAGAGGCAGCTGATCGATGTCTCTCTCTCTCATCTATGTTTCTAACTCTCTATCCCCCTCCCTTCCTCTCTGTAAAAAAATCAATAAAATATATATTTTTTTAAAAAATGGAATTCCATGCTGAATCAGTGCAGACGATCACAATAAGTATAAAAAACGATTTCCAAAAATGAAGTTGTTCCTAAGAGAAAAGTGGCCTAAAATGAGAGTCGTTAACCAAAGCATTTCAAAGAGATAGAGCTGTCACTGCCAAAGTCCTCAGTGCTGAGCTAAAGAGAGATGTGAAACATATGCTCTCTCTCTTTAAGCCTTTTTCTGTAGCTTTGGATAAATTTCAAGAAAATGACTCTTTTTTAATACTGGGTAAGAGCAGTGATTCTCAACCTGGGCGATTTTGCCTTACCCTGACCCCCCAGGGGACACTTGGAAGTGTCTGGAGAGATTTTGGTTGTCACTGGGGAGGAGGAGAGAGTTGGTGATTCTGCTGCAATGTACAGGACAGCTCCCACCACAGAGATTTGATAGGTTTTCAACAGAACAATTGCAGATAGTATTCTTTTGACGTGGTCCTTGAAATGAAATGTTTCAGCAGTAATCCAGCCAGTGCTTCTAGGAGAGTCTCTAGAAGGCTTGTGAAAGCCCAGATTGCTGGGCTCCATCCCCCGAGTTTCTAATTCAACAGGTCTGACTGAGGTGGGGCCTGAGCATTTGCATTTCTAATAGGTTGCTGTTGATACTACTAAGCGTCCGACCACACTTTGAGAACAATTTCTCTATAACTACAACAACAACAACAACAAAGCTGTGATATATAACTGGAAAGTGCCCAAAGCCAGCAAATTGTGGTACAATTTTCCCGGACAAATGATCTAAAGGGAACTTGAGATCTGAATATTTTTATAGCTGACTTCATTAAGCCTAATAACATTAGGAGAGTAATATTCCCAGTTATAGGAACCTGAAGCTAAATCTTCATGCACAATCCAAAGTGGCATATGGTCATTATACGCCCTGCACAAACTAATATACAATAATAGTCTGTTAGACATTAGAGCAGTTAGAGAAACCTGAAGACTGGACAAAAGAGGTCAGATGCTCACTTGATGAATATCACTAGTCTAAAAATATTTTCCAACTAGGTAGGAATCTCCTCTGAAATATTTTGTCAGCAATGACAGACATGAGATAGCAAAGAGAAGGTTAGAGGAAGCAGCTGGACAGAATCAATATCTTGGAGATCTGGACAGAAACCACTATGTGGTGATCAAAATCTGCCCTTTCTGGCCCTTGGCACACAGCTAGACCCTGTTCCTCAGTCATACCCGCAGTTCGGTTTGCCCATGGGACTGAGATCAGCCAGTGCAATGTGGACGGAAGTGATGTCAAGCCATGGCCCAGAAAATTCTTCCATAGGAAAGCCTCTTCCCTCTCTCCTCCAGAACTTGGTGATGGGGAGATTGGGAGAGCAGTGAATTTGCAAGTGGATAGCTTTTTCTCAACTCTAAACCTGCTTTTTGTGCTACGTCATGTGTCTCATTTACGTTGAAATTAGAAGAGAATTCTCAAACAATCTGAGTCCAGAATTTATAAATCCTCATCTATCAAAAGGACAAAGAAAGCTGATTTGCACTTGTTTTTTTGTTTTTTTTACAATTCTGGCAAAGGCTAGCATTTGTATCAGGCAGTAAGTAAGGCAACATTTTAAACATCATAAGGCTGAAAGAACCAAAGAAATTAAAGGGGGGGGGGCACATTCCAGTAAAGTTCCCTAATTTTCAAAGGTGGATAATATTATCTAATTTTTAGAATTAAGAAATCAAAATTTATAGGTTTTTGTGACCAAATTATGCCCTTGTCTTCTAGGTACTATAGGAGAAAGTTAAAACATCCCAAAGCACTATTTAGAATACATGGAGAATGATTTGAAAAAAAATTTCAAAATTATCACATTTTAAATATAACAAATAGAATTTTACTCCAGTAAAATCAATAAGAAAACCAATAAATTTAATCTAAAAGTAGGGGAAGGTGTATAGGAAGAGATCAACCAATGAATTTGTATGCATATATGCATAACCTGTAGATGCAGACAATGGGGTGGTGAGGGCCTGGGGGTTGAAGAGATGAGAAGAGATCAATGGGAGAAAAAGGAGGACCAATGTAATACTTTCAACAGTAAAGATCTTTTTAAAAAATATGTTTTATTGATTTTTTACAGAGAAAAAGGGAGAGGGATAGACAGAAACATCGATGAGAGAGAAGCATCAATCAGCTGCCTCCTGCACACCTCCCACTAGGGATGTGCCCACAACCAAGGTACATGTCCTTGACCAGAATCGAACCTGGGACCCTTCAGTCTGAAGGCTGGCACTCCATCCACTGAGCCAAACCAGTTAGGGCAACAATAAAGATCTTTAAAAAATAAAAATAAATTAAAATGACCAAATATATGGTAATGGAAGATGATTTGACTTTGGGTGGTGGGAACACAATGCAATATACAGATCATATATCATAGAAATTTACACTTGAAAATGATGTGATCTTATCAACCAATCTCATCCCAATAAATTTAATAAAAAGTAATTTTAAAGGTCATTTCATTCAAATTTTTTTTTTGTTTTTTAAAAATGAGGAAATTAAACCCTAGAGAAGTTAAATTGTTCAAGATCGGGAACTAAGTAGCAGGTGAGGAACTAAGATTCTTACATTCTGTCTCTCTAGGTGAGTTTTTCCTAGAGAAAATCACCTCTATTGCTCATAAACTACTAGCCCCTATCTCTACTTCTTGAGTTTTATTCGTTTTTTTTCTGCCTCTCTTCCCCTACCATAGCATGTGAAGTATTCTTCTTTTTATCCTCCTTATTACTGCACTATGTCAGACCAACAAACTGGACTATCTCAGCCCCTTCCCTCCACATGATCCTATTTCCTTCCTTCTGAACATGACCACCTAAATGTGTTTTTTTTTTCTGAAACATAAATCCAATAGAGATTAGACCTTCTGCTTAAATGCTTTAATTTCTTTATTACCTCATTTAGTAAGTCTGGGCCAGGCACTCACTGGGCACTGGGGATAAAATAGAGAATAACTTACACATAGAACTTTCTAACAGGTTCATATGGTATGATTGGGGTGGGGCACAGTTTACACTCAGTAATTCCAATATAGTGGAATGTTTCAAAGGGGGGAAGGCCAACGTGCTGTGGGAGCACATAAGAGTGCCTAACAGGGAATCTTGATGGTAGTGATGGATGGTAGGGTCAGCGAAGGTTTCCTGGAGTGCACAGCTTTTAGGCCAAGATTGAAAAAACAAACTGGGAGTTAGCTGAGAATACAGGGCACGAGTATCCCACACAGGGAGAAAAGCACCTACAAAGATAAAGAGATGAGTACATTACTGTCTCAGGGACCTGAATGTAGCCAGGTATTCCTGGGTAAAGAAGAGTCTTCAGAGAATAGGAGGACCATATCATGCAGAGCCTCTCAAACAAGATTAAAACATTTGGGCTTTGGCCAGTTGGCGTAGCTCAGTGGTTGAATGTCAACCTATGAACCAAGAGGTCTTGGTTTAATTCCCAGTCAGGGCACATCCCCGATTTGTGGGCTTGATCCCCAGTGTGAGGCATGCAGGAGGCAGCTGATCAATGATTCTCATCATTGATGTTTCTGTCTCTCTCCTTCCTCCTTTCCTCTCTCTGAAATAAATAAAAACTAAACACATTTGGACTTTATATAAGGCTATTGGGAGACATTGGAAGATTTTAAGCATGGAAAATGCCATTAGATTTGAGTATTGGATTTTCAGAAAGCTCACTCTGGATGAAAAGTGGTTGATTGTAGGATATATTGTAGTCAGAGTTTAGTTGTAGATAAAATAAACCATTATAACTGATACAAACAGAAGCAGCCTAAAAGTGATTGAAAGAGCTGGAAGAGAAAAATCTAGGATGAGTTTCCAGGAAAACCTTCCAAAATAGCACTGCAGAACTTGACTGCCAGGGAAATGCTGTGCCTGCCATTATCAGTGGAATATTAAGAAGCTTTTTCCATAACTGCTGGCTTCAGGCCTATATTTCCTCTGTTGTGATTGAGAATTCAGAAGTTGCTGCCAACAAAATGGATGCCATGGATCTTGCCTCTTTTTAGTTATGTGGCTAGGAACTGCACATTGGACTTCCTCTTCAACTGACATTGAAAGCCAAATGCTTCCATAAACATGCTTGCTAGCTGAAATAGCAGAGGCAAGCCCCCCTGTTCCTGATCTATTGTTTCCCTTTTCAAATCTTGTATGGGCACAACTTTATTGTTGGAATCTACATCACAACCAGAAGCTTCGCTGAGGGGTTTAGTTTTCCATTTTCTGGAAGGAGCACCACAAGGAAATTAAAATGAATAGTGAGTAAGCAGATTCACAATGGCCACTGCAAAAGTCTAGACTGGTGGCCAAGGGACCAATTGCGAAGCTGTTGAGTAATTCACATGAGAAGTGAAGGTAGCTTGAACAAGAAATCAAGAAAAGGAGATAGATTCGAGAGAATTTAGGAGGTAGGATTGATTGGTGCAGTTTGGTTTGATGGGGGAGTAAGGGGAGTGGGTATAAAGTCAAGACTGATACTGGGGATGATTCCATGAGAAAGGGAACTGGTAGAGAAATGATGAGCTCACTTGTCAACCTTCAAAATCAGATAGCAAATGGATAGTACGAGTTGTTGACACCAGCCTGAAGTTTCAAGAGTCAGGTTAAGGCTGGAGCTAGAGATTTGTGAGTCATCAGCATAGAACTGGTTAATGAAGCTGAGTCGGAGGGTGAGATCAACAATATTGTTTTTAAAAGTACTGTTAAAAACAGAATTATAATATGGTTCCCATGATATTTTTCACCTGGTTACTCCTATGATTATGTTAGGTTATCAGGCCAAAGGGAATTTGCAGATACTTAAGATGATTACTAATCAGTTAACATTAAAATAGAGAAATTATCACATTGTAAAAGACACATACTAACATGGCAGGAGGGGGGGGGTCGCAAATCAAAGACTCAAGTCAGGAGGACAGCACAGACCTGTAACATTTTTTTGTTTGGTATTCCTCACTCCTTTTAAATTCAGTAGCCCCGTTCCTCGAGGAAATTGTTTTCTTCCCCTACCACCATCACTCGCATTCCAAGGATGAAAATTAAAATAGAGAGATTACTCAAGTGGGCCTAACTTAATCACATGGAACTCTTTAAGAGAGTTTTCTCTTACTAGTAGGAGAAGAAATCAGAGTGATTTGAAGCGTAAGAGATATTCAGTGAGGGAGTTTCTTCATTGGTGAGTGGGGGCCATGTGAAAGGACTTGAGAATAGCCTCTAAGACAGTGGTTCTCAACCTTTCTAACGCCGCGACCCTTTAATACAGTTCCACATGCTGTGGTGACCCCAACCATAAAATTATTTTTGTTGCTACTTCATAACTAATTTTGCTACTGTTATGAATCGTAATGTAAATATCTGTGTTTTCCGATGGTCTTAGGCGACCCTGCTAGCGGTTCTCAACCTGTGGGCCATGACCCACAGTCTGAGAACCGCTGCTGTAGAGCCTAAAACCATCGGAAAACACAGATATTTACATTACGATTCATTAACAGTAGAAAAATGACAGTTATGAAGTAGCAACGAAAATAATTTTATGGTTGGAGGTCACCACAGCATGTGAAACTGTATTAAAGGGTCGTGGCATTAGAAAGGTTGAGAACCACTGGTCTAAGAGATGAGAATGATTCTAACTGATAGTCAAGAGCAGCAGCAGCAGCAGCAGCAGCAACAACAACAAAAACACACTCCCAGGAACCTCAGTCCCACAACCACAAGGAACTTAATTCTGCTAACAATCTGAGCTTGGAAGAGGATCCCAAGCTCCAAATGAGAACACAGCCCCAGTTTATACATGACTGGACTTTTAACCCACAGAAGCTGAGAGATATTGATGTTTTATTTTTATTTTTAAAATATATTTTATTGATTTTTTTTTTTACAGAGAGAAAGGGAGAGGGATAGAAAGTTAGAAACATTGACCAGCTGCCTCTTGCACACCTCCTACTGAGAATGTGCCCACAACCAAGGTACATGCCCTTAACTGGAATCGAACCTGGGATCCTTCAGTCCACAGTCCCACGCTCAATCCACTGAGCCAAACCAGTTTCAGCTTGATGTTGTTTTAAAATGCTAAGTTTGTGTTGATTTGTTATATATTAATAGGACACATACAAATACTTAGGATACAACTCAGGAATACTAACTTCTAGGGGCAGGCAGGGGGAAGCCTCCAACGAAGACTGAGAAGCAGTGGTCAAAAGTATGGGAGGAGATCAGAATGTGTGGAGTCATGAAGTTAAAGAAACAGCTTCTAATAAGAAAAAAAGCTGTCAAATGTGCCAAATATTGCTGAGAATTCAAGTTGAAACAGAAAGAGCTCACCAGGTTTTTTAAAAAGCCATTTGAGTGAAGTGATGTGTAGAAATACTGCAGCATATGGATGAAAAAATGGAAAGGGGAGAAGGGAACACAGTTCTTTCAGGAAATTGTATTTGAAGAGGAGGAAAAAATAGAGAGGTAGCTGAAGAGGAGGCACGGCATCAAGTTAGAGATGCTGTTGTTGCTTAAGGAGGGGAAGACATGCTGATGGGTAGGAGTTAGTAGAGAGGGAGAGGTTGAAGATATGGGGGAAATGAGTAATTCTCAGTACTACAAAGATTCTGAGTAGCGAGGAGGTGATGCAAGCTACAGCACAGGTAGAGAGACTAATGAGAAGGGACATTTCTTCCATTTTGCTCAGAGCAATGAATGATAGGGAAGGAGCTTCTTTATCACTGACACAGAAGAGGAAATTATCTGCTGGCTGAGAAAAGGAAGGTGGAGTATGTGTTGAGCAGACTGAAGCAGGTTTTTATTCCAAGCCTTGGAGAACTTGAGAGAGGCTTCTGGAGCAATATGAAAACATAACTGAAGGCATGGAGGGTATAGCGGGGATGACATCAGTGACTGGGTCAACCTATACTTAGTTGCACTGATAGAGGGTTGAAATTGGCCAGATGGTTAAGATAGAAGGAGAGACTGAAGTGATGAGGCATGGAATTCAAGTCAAACAAGGAAAACAGTGACAATGAAAGTGGGGAAGGAGGCTGTGGATGCTTTTAGAGCAAAAAGAAAGGAACTAATGGGGTTGAGGAAAAGGAAGATCCTACCTCTATGAAGGCCAGATTATAATTCAAGCAACTGAATGAGACACCTGAAGGTATTGGAAGATGTCTACGTGAATGCATGATTTCAGAGGCATGCAACAAATAAGGGCAGGGTTGGTGGCCAAGTGAAAAGGAGGTGAAGGTCACTGGAGCAGAGAAAACCAAGAAAGGGACTTGCTTGAGTGTTGAGTAGTGAGTCATCTATGTGGATGTCAAAGTAGCGGGACTTAATGGAAATGGTGACAGGAATCCAGTTGCTAAATACTTCAAAGAAGGATGGGGAGTGGTATATAATTGCAACAGAAGGAGTAGGATGTGGTTTTTTATAAAAACAATTGATTGTGATACAATTCACTTATAGTGTGCAGTTCAATGGCTTTTAGTACTCTTATATTCAGAGTCATGCAACCATCACCACAATCAATTTCAGAACATTCTCAGCACTCTAAAAGGAAACCCCACACTCCTCAGCCATCACCATCATCCTACTTCCCCATCCCTTCCCAGTTCCCGGCAATCACCGATCTGCTCTCTGTCTATGGATTTGCCATATAAATGAAAGCATACAGCATGTAGTCCTTTGTGCCTGGCTTCCTTCACTTACCGTAGTGTGTTTTCAAGCTTTATCCAAGTTAGAGCACGCATTGGGGTTACATTTCAGAGCATTATGTTAATGGATGAAAAGAGCCCCGAAAGAGCTTGGGGAGGGGGGACGCCAGCCAAACACTTCTCTTGGACACCAAGTCAGCTGAGGTCATTAACATTCAGTGCTGAAAATTGTTATAAGTACCTTTTTTCTCTTCGGAGTATCTAAAATAATTCAATATTAAATGCTAATGCATGCTTCTTCCCTCCCTACCCCCAGCAGTAAATATGAAAAGTCTTATTTAATTACAAAACCTGAGTCAGTCATTGCTGCTTCATGTAAACTGCTTGCCTAAGAAACACATTCATCTTGCAGAGCAGATAATGAGCAAAGCTGGCAATGCCCTAATAAGCTCTAAATTAAGCATACACAGTGCACGAAATATAAGGATCAGCCCCAAATTTCCTATTTATTGATCATTAGCGTTAATAAGAACAGCCAGCAAGTGTCTTCGTTCTGTTCACTTAAAAATTGTAAAAACCAAGGTAAGCAAGCAATTAGGAAGTTACTGTGAGGATTCTGTTTTCGTCCTGCTACTGCCATAATTTATTTCCTAACCTATTGACCTTAGAAGCCCTGTATGGATTGATCTTCTCTGGTCTCTGGCTAATTGCCAACTGCATTAGTAACAGATACTGTGACAATGGGAGCAAGGCCTACTAAAAGCAATAACACCGAACGAATACATCTACCTCCAGGAAATGTCCATTACAAATAAGCGTAAGAGACTGCTGTCTGTATGCAGGGACCAGAGCCCCTTATTAATACTAGTAGAGGAAGTAACCCAAGAAGCTAAATGTGCTGATGAGAAAAGGAAGGCTCTCTGGGGAGCTCAGATTGTAAAAGACACAGAGAAGCTTGGCAGGAGGGAGACAGCAATCAAAGACTCAGAGCACGAGAATAGCACAGACCTGTAATAACTAATGCAAGAAAGACTAGCAAGGGGGAACTGAGACTTGCTGAAGGGTATTTGAATTAGAAGGTTCACTGTTGCAGTGCATTTTTAAAAATAATTTTTATTGATTTTTTTTTTTTTACAGATAGGGAGAGGGATAGAAAGTCAGAAACATCGATAAGAGAGAAACGTGGATCAGCTGCCTCCTGCACACTCTTTACTGGGGATGTGCCCACAACCAAGGTACATACCCTTGACCAGAATGGAACCCGGGACCTTTCAGTCCACAGGCTTTCGCTCTATCCACTGAGCCAAACCAGTTTCAGCTGCAGTGCATTTTTGTTTGCCTGGTATCCCTCCCTCTAGTCTAGCCCCATTCCCCAAGGACATTGTTTCTCCTCCTAATACCATCACTCCCATTGCAAGGATGCAAACTAAAAGTATCCACCCTTCAGGTTTGGACAAATCATATCTGAGGATATGAAAACAATTTTCAAAAGAGATTTTTGACATATCATTTGCAATCTATGGAAAATAGAAATGCTTCTTGAAAACAGGAGATGGGCAAATGCCTTCTTTTTAAAAAAAATACGGAGAAGGTAGGTTATGCAAATGTTAATGGGGATTTCAATATTAATTCTCCATTAAGAATATTATATGGGTGGTTTGTGACTCCCAGAGAGAGAAGAGATGGTTCTTACAGAAACCAGCGTGGCTGAAACCGGTTTGGCTCAGTGAATGGAGCATCGGCCTGCGGGCTGAAAGGTTCGATTCTGGTCAAGGGCAGGTACCTTGGTTGCGCGCACATCCCCAGTAGGGGCTGTGCAGGAGGCAGCTAATCAATGTTTCTCTCTTATCGATGTTTCTAACTCTCTATCCCTCTCCCTTCCTCTCTGTAAAAAGTCAATAAAATATATTTTAAAAAAAGAAACCAGCATGGATTTATTTTAAAAAGACAGCCTGACAGACAGGCCGTGTGTGTGTGTGTGTGTGTGTGTGTGTGTGTGTGTGTGTGTGTGTGTGTGGTTTGTTTATTACACTAGTAGATCAAAGAAAGGGATGCTGTGGACATAAGATTGTCTGTGTTTCCACAAGGAATTTTAAGACTTTCATGGTATCCTTGTAGGAAACGGAGAAACTGCATGGATGATTAGATAATTTACCAGCATTACCTCTCTATCCTAAGAATGCTGATTAATGGATCTATCTTTGTCAAATCTGGCACGTTTTGTCAAAGGTCAGAGCTATTTTCCTAGCATGGTCATTTTTAAATAACCTGGATATGAGCTGAGTGGATCTGGTTATTAATGTATGGAGAACAAGAAACTGAGAGGCAGGAGGAATAAAAGCAGATGACAAAGCAGGTTCCAAACTGCCATTGGCCCTGGAATGATGTACCAGCTAGTATCTTTTTAGAATAAGGCAGGACAAATGTGTGAATAAATGCATAAATGGCCATCTCTATTAAAATGAAATTTAAATAGGAGAAGTTTTAGTGTTCTATCCTTAGAACCGAAGTTAAGTACATAGGGAGAATTTATTAACTAGCAGCATGTGGAAAAGAAGATTGGAATTTTAGTGGCCTGAGGACAGTAAGAGCCAAGAGTATGTATGATGAGGCTACAAAAGAAAAGAAAAAAAGAAAAATCTTGGATTGTTTAACTAGAAATATATTATTCTTACTATTCTATGCTTTTGATGATTAAGCTTACTATACGTTGATTTATTATGTTCAATTCTGAGAAACATATTTCATGAGGGACATAGACCAACTTCAACTCCTTCATAGGAATTATATCATATAGTGCTATAAATCAGGACATATGAGCAACAGGGGCAAAAGGATGGCTCTCTTACAGCATTGAAATAGATGGGATATAAGAATTTGTTTAGTTCAAGAGGAAAACAAGGATCTGTGGATGAAAGTTACAGGGTGGTAGGTTTTAGATGAAATATAAACGAATACTACTAATCACTAGGAATCTGCTATAGAAGTAGGTGAGCTTCCAGTTGTTGGAAATATCCAAACAAATGACATGGAAGAGGGGATTCCTTCACTACATGAATGGCTGGACACTCAGAACCTTAAGCCTCCTTTCAATTTGGGGACCCTGCAAAGCCCACTTTGTTTGGTGGTGGTGGTGGTGGTGGTGTGTGTGTGTGTGTGTGTGTGTGTTATTGTTGCTGCTCTCCACTCCAGACAGAAATGAAATGTTTCCTGAGTTATGTGTAAAAAATCTAGAACAATCAGGCCCAAATGGGCTAGAAGGTCAGTATATGGAATTTCCTTTGGCTTTCCTCCATAATGACTAAAACACAAGCACTCAATGAAGGGATTCTTTTCCTGAAGCTTCTCTATGTTTCTCACAAAGATGCTTTCTGATTTTATACCCTCATTTGTAGTCATGATTTAATTGCACTGAGGTAACTCCTTTCCTTTTAAATAAAAGTCTTTCCTTCAACTGCTTTCTTTTTGCTTGTGGATATCTCCTAATTTAAGAGTGACAAATCATGCATTTTTACTACTAAAGAAACTGCAGCTCCTTAGTATAATTTCCATCATTGTAAATTCACATCAAATGAAAATACTTTCCTAATTCTCATCCCATTCTCTCTCCAAAAGGACTTTATTTTGGAAGGTACTTGGTGTCTGTCACAAAGGCCCGAAGGAGGCTTTTAGAACCCCAAACAAAATAGTATGCCTTTCAAATCAGGCTGACTCAGGCTTTAAATTTTGTCTATTCTGCATATCTTAATCAGTTTAGTTACTCTTTCAGAACCTCAGTTTCTTCATCTATTAAGTGAAGTTAGTAATATATACTTCAGAAAGTTATCTTGAAGATGAAATAAAATAAAGTGTGCTAAAGACCTAACATAATGCTTAGTACATAGTAGGCACACAATGGAGCGTGAACATTATTAATTTTACACATAGCAACTTTTCAACAATTCTCAGTTCTCCTTAAAATGTGTGTGTGTGTGTGTGTGTGTGTCTCTCTGTGTGTGTGTGTCTCTCTGTGTGTGTGTGTGTGTCTGTGTGTGTGTGTCTGTGTGTGTGTGTGTCTGTGTGTGTGTGTGTCTGTGTGTGTGTGTCTGAGTGTGTGTGTGTCTGTGTGTGTGTCTGTGTGTGTGTGTGTCTGTGTGTGTGTGTGTGTGTCTCTGTGTGTGTGTGTCTGTGTGTGTGTGTCTGTGTGTGTGTCTGTGTGTGTGTCTGTGTGTGTGTGTCTGTGTGTGTGTGTGTCTGTGTGTGTGTGTGTCTGAGTGTGTGTGTGTCTGTGTGTGTGTCTGTGTGTGTGTGTGTCTGTGTGTGTGTGTGTGTCTGTGTGTGTGTGTCTGTGTGTGTGTGTGTCTGTGTGTGTGTGTGTCTGTGTGTGTGTCTGTGTGTGTGTGTCTGTGTGTGTGTGTGTCTGTGTGTGTGTGTGTGTCTGAGTGTGTGTGTGTGTGTGTCTGTGTGTGTGTGTGTCTCTGTGTGTGTGTGTGTGTCTGTGTGTGTGTGTGTCTGTGTGTGTGTGTGTGTCTCTGTGTGTGTGTGTGTCTGTGTGTGTGTGTGTCTGTGTGTGTGTGTCTGTGTGTGTGTGTCTGTGTGTGTGTGTGTCTCTGTGTGTGTGTGTCTGTGTGTGTGTGTGTCTGAGTGTGTGTGTGTGTGTGTCTGTGTGTGTGTGTGTCTGTGTGTGTGTGTGTGTGTGTCTCTGTGTGTGTGTGTGTGTCTGTGTGTGTGTGTGTCTGTGTGTGTGTGTGTGTGTCTCTGTGTGTGTGTGTGTGTCTGTGTGTGTGTGTGTCTGTGTGTGTGTGTCTGTGTGTGTGTGTCTGTGTGTGTGTGTCTGTGTGTGTGTGTGTCTGAGTGTGTGTGTGTGTGTGTCTGTGTGTGTGTGTGTGTGTGTGTCTCTGTGTGTGTGTGTGTGTCTGTGTGTGTGTGTGTGTGTGTGTGTCTCTGTGTGTGTGTGTGTCTGTGTGTGTGTGTGTCTGTGTGTGTGTGTCTGTGTGTGTGTGTCGGTGTGTGTGTGTGTCTGTGTGTGTGTGTGTCTGAGTGTGTGTGTGTGTGTGTGTGTGTGTGTGTGTGTGTGTATGACCTGAGGTTGAGCAGGCTCCAACTCCTGGCGGCTCTTTGAATGAGCGATGTCCAGAATGTCCTGTTCTTAACACCTCTGCTCAGCTCCTGCAGACTCATGCCTATGGCTTCTCTTGTGGAGTCAATTCATTTCATATTCGGTCTGTTTTTTCCTGCTGCCTTCTATTTTCCCAGCATTACTGTCTTTTGCAAAGAACACTGCCTTCTCATGATGTGCTAGCTTCAGGTTTGTCATTTTCGCCTCCAGGGATGTTTCAGGTTTAATTTGATCTGGGACTCACTTTTTCATCTTTCCGTTAGTCCACAGTATCTGTACCGCTCTCCTCCAACACCGTATTTCAAATGAATCAAGTTTTTTCCTATCAGCCTTCTTCACTGTCCTCCTTTCACAACCGTGCATAGTAATTGGGAACATGAGGGCGTGGAGGATCTCATTCTTCGTCTCTGATGACACATCTTTACTCTTAGTGATCTCTCCTAATTCTTCCTTTGCTGCCCTTCCAAGTCTCAGCCTTGTCCTGATTTCCATCTGAATTGATAACTGAACCAAGGTAAACAAACTGAACAACTTAGAGGTCTTCATTGTCTATGATAAAGCTGTGTGTTTCTTGTCTAGTCATGCTGCATGTCTTCTTGATGTTCAAATGCAGTCCTGCTTTGACACTTGCTTCTCTCGCTTTCATTGGAAATCATTTCAAATCATTGCTACTTTCTGCCAGTAAGATGGTGTTATCTCCTTATCTTTAAGTTGTCAATATTTCTTCCACCATTTTCATTCCTCCTTCTGAGTCTAGCCTGGTTTTTCATGTAGGTCCTAAGTACAGATGAACAGAAAGCTAAAATGGACCCTTGGGGACACCTTTACCTGTAAGAAACCATTCTGTCTCTTCATATTCTGTTTGGACAATGGCTTGCTGTTCATAATACAGGTTATGCATCAGGACAATCAAGTACTGAGGCATGCCCGTTTCTTTCGGAGCAACCCATGGCTTTTCATGATTGATGTGGTCCAAGGCTTCACTGTAGTCTATAAAATATAGACTAAAATTTAACTTATTTACACTATGATATTTCTATTTAAAATATTTAGTGTCAGTGCCCATGTCTTTCCCTAACCTAATCAGTTAACTGCAGCTAAAATGTCCTGGCTTCATAATTATTTATAGGTTTGTTAAAAATAAAATGGCATGATGGTGACCGAGTTCAAGACATGTGTGTATCATTAGCCTCGAATTTTTCTACTGCCCATTCTGTGTCTAGGTCTGAAGCTGTAGTTTTCCCCAAATGCCTGGCCCAGAGAGAAGCAATTGGAGGGCTCCTGCCATAACCAAGCCCAGAGCCCTGATTGTTTCCTTCCTATTCTTAGAAGAAATTGGCCTCCTCTGTGTGATTTGAAGTCATGAATCTGGATCGCAGTGAGCAGTATGCTTTGCTTAATGAATCCTTAGGACAGAGAAAAAAAACAGACTCAAATACATGCTGGGTTGGTTAGCCAGCCTTTCCCTGAACACTACCCTGTTCCAACCTACATTGAAATAGGGAGGCTTTTATATAGCAACAACTCCATCATCATCAGTTCTGTTTGTTGAACCTAAAATGCATGGTCTATATTCTTGACTGGTTTTAATTTGACTTGGCAGCTTTCTTTAAGCATTGTGGCCATCTGCAAGCAGGGATACTAGTAATGAGGGCTTTGTACAAACAGCATAGCTGCTGGGCTCTCTGCCTCATTTCCCCCCTTTTGTCTTCTTGACCTCATGTTCCATTACCTGCTAATGTCAGCCTCCTGTGGCTTGCTCATGAGGAGATAAGCCCAAGAAGTAAGGGGACAGAGAGTAGGGGACAGGTGCATAATAAACAAATAATCAGATGATGCTAAGTGCTACCCTTCTCTGCATCTGGAACTCCAGACTTAGAATATTAAAATCCCTTGAACAAGCTATGTTCTCTCCCACCTCAGTGACTTTGAACACTAATAGAAACCTTCCTCAGCTTCCAGACAACCTCAGCCCTTTTCACCTCTTCAATGAGGCCTCCTTGACATTCCTATGTTATGGCCTCTCCTATGACCTATTGTTGTCTGTCCACTCCTAGTAATCCAGAGGCTACTTTCAAGCAGAGGCCATGTCTTTTTCTTTTCTGTAACTCAGAGACTTTACACAATGGCTGGCATGTAAAGATTGCTCAATAACTCTTGGTTGATTGACTGAATGGGTCAGGAGAGTTGAAGGCCAATCCTTATTTATTACATAAATAGTATGGAACCCCGTGATATTCCAGGGGAGCCATACTATCCAAAAATAAACAAGTAACTGTGAGAAGTACCAAGAAGTGAGGGGAAGGGAGTGACAGTGGAAGACACACAATAAGCAGGTAAACAAATAGGTCAGGAGGTGATAAATAGCAAGAGAGAGAAATTGTAGGGAGGGGCTATGGGTGTTGCTATTTCAGTGCAAAGCCTCCCTGGCAAAGTGATTTCTGAGCACAGATCAGAAGAAAGTATGGGAATGAACCAGTAGCATCTGGGGGATAAGCCTTCCAGGCAAAGAGAACAAGAGAGTGACAAGTCTTACTACTTGATGGGAGGAAGTGTGGCATATTTGATGTAACGCATTAGAAGGAAGCTAGCTGAAATAAAGTGAGTGAAGAGGAAAGTGGTGAGAGGTGAGGTGAAAAGAAAAAGAGAAAAGGAAGGAAAAACAGACAAAAGATGCAGAATCCATTGCTTCTAATTACTAGAGTTTGGACCCAGGTGAATATGGTAAACCAGTAGTCGGCAAACCGCGGCTCGCGACCCACACGCAGCTCTTTGGCCCCATGAGTGTGGCTCTTCCACAAAAATACCATGGCCTGGGCGAGTCTATTTTGAAGAAGTGGCGTTAGAAGAAGTTTAAGTTTAAAAAATGTGGCTCTCCAAAGAAATTTCAATCTTTGTATTGTTGATATTTGGCTCTGTTGGCTAATGAGTTTGCCGACCACTGTACTAGGTAAACCATCAGAGAAAATGAGACCCTGAATTTGTGTGGTTGGAAAGTAGGAGACAAGCCAGAGGAATGGAAGGAAGTGGGGAAGGAGGGGTCCTAATTCTGAAATAGGAGACAATACTCAAAATAACATTCTAGTATGTTTGATGTTCTTCCCAGGTAATTGATTATAATATTCAAAGAATAAAATTTAAACACCAGCACAGGAAATTAGTGAGTTGTAGGCACTATGATGGTGGGGTCACAAAGAACATCACCTCACATATTTTACTTGTACTGTCGCTAATGATGCTAGGCTGGTTGATCAAAGTAATGTGGTAAAAATAGTATACAGAGATTTCTGCAAGTCATTTGGCAAGGTCTTGGTATCCTTTTGGAAAGATGGACAGATATGATCTGAATGGTCATCCTACTAGATGAATTCTTTTTTATTATTGTTTTTTTTTTATTGTGGCAAAGTACACATCCTATCTAATAAAGAGAGGATATGCTAATTGATCATCACTCCATCATAAAGATGACTGCACCCACAACTGAGGCCAAGTTCCCATAAGGAACCTTAACGAGCAATCAGCAGGGACTGAGGCTAAGCCCTCCCAGGCCCCCATGGGGCTGACAGATGATCTCAGTTCAGGCCGCACCCCTGGCCCAGTGCCAGGCCAGGGGACCTGAGGCCACACCCCCCGCCCAGTGGGGCTTGATGGGGGATCTCAAGGTGTGCTTCCCATCCTGGTACTGTGCTAGGAGACCTCAGGCAGCTCCCCCCACCCCAGCACCAAGCCAGGGGACCTCAGGCTGCACCCCTACCAGGTGGGGCTTGACAAGAGAGTTCAAGCCACGCCCCCCATGCTGGCACCAGTCTGGGGGACCTCAGGCTGCATCCCACCACCCCAGCACCAGGCCAGGGGACCTGAGGTTGCACCCCCCTCCTAGCTGGGCTTGACAGGGGACCTCAGGCTGTCCCCCCCACCCAGTGGGGCTTGATGGGTGACCTCAAGGTACGCCCCCAGTGCTGGGTTGGGGGAAATCAGGCCACATCTCCACCCAATGGGGCTTTAAGGGGGACCTAAGGCTGTGCTTCCCTCCTGCTGCTGGGCCAGGGGACCTGAGGCTGCACCCCCATGCCTGGCGGGGCTTGACAGGGGACCTCAGGCCATGCCCCCACCAAGCAGGGCTTGACAGGGGATCTCAGGCTGTGTCCCCCACCTGGCAGGGCTTGATGGAAGACCTCAAGGCATGCCCCTGACCCTGGTCTGGGCTGGGGAACCTCAGGCCACGCCCCTCTGTCTTGATGCCATGCTAGAGGAACTGAGGCTACGTTCCCTGCCTGGCACAAGGGTGGGACTGGCCGGGTCTGGATCTAGCCCAATTGTGGGGGGCCAGTGGGGTCTGGATCTCATGCAATTTTGAAGTGCATGTGAGTGGGTAGGAACTTGACTCTGGGTCCCATGGTGTGACCGGACTCTGACAGGAGGAAGGTTTTCATATACATTCTGCTAATTTTCTTTCATCTCTGACACCTCTATTATAAAGGGTAAATAGCAATATTAAATTATTTCCTCTAATTAACCCCTTTTAATGTGCACAAATTTTGTGCACCGGTCACTAGTAATATATAATTTACTATTTCACCCATTTAAAAATATACAATTCAGTGGTATTAAGTACATCCCCAGCATTGTGCTGTCATCCCCAGAACATTTTCCATCACCTCAAAAGGAAATCCTGTAGTCATTAAGCAATCACTCCCCATCCTCCTCTCTCCCCAGTCCCTGGTAACCACTAATCTTTCAGTATCTATTGATTGATTTATTCTGGGTAGTTCATATAAATAGAATCATACAAGATATGTGCCCTTTTTTGTCTGAGTTTTTTTCACTTAGCTTGTGGTTTTCAAAGTTCATCCATGTTGTAGCATGGGGCTTCATTCCTTCCTTTCTATAGTTGAACTAGTGGCCTGGTGCATGAAATTTGTGCACATTAAAAGGGATTTAGAGGAAATATTTTAATATTTTTATTTGCCCTTTATAATATAAGTGTTAGAGATGAAAGAAAATTAGTAAAATGTTTATGAAAAATCTTCCTCCTGTTAGAGTCTGAGGTGTACTGCAGGTCCCAGAGTCAACTCCCCACCCACCTGTGTGTGCCTCAAAATTGTGCAAGACTCAGACCTGGCCAGCCTCACCCCCATTAAGCCCAGCTGGGCAGGGGGGGTGGAGCCTCAGGTCCCCTGGCACATGCCAGGCAGGGGGTGCAGCTTGAGGTCCCCTGGCCCAGAATGGGGAGTGTGGCCTGATGTCCCTCGGCCTGGCACTGGGGTGGAGGGCATGCCTTGAGGTCTCCTGTCAAGTCAAGCCCTGCTGGGAGGGTGCAGCAGCCTGAGGTACCCCATCAAGCCCCTCCAGGTGAGGAGTGTAGCATGAGGTTCCCTGTCAAGCCCCGCTGGGCAGGGGGCACGGCCTGAGTTTCCCCATCAAACCCTGCCAGGCAGGCAGGGGTACAGCCTCAGGTCCCCTGCCCTGGGCTGGCACCACACAGCCTTAGGTCCTTGATGATTGCTTGTTAAGGGAACCCTGCCTCCGCTGTGGGCGCAGCCATCTTGTGATGGCGTTATAGCCTACGGGTCAATTTGCATATTACCTCTTTATTATATAAAAATATATATGTACCACGTTTTATTTATCCATTCATCAGCTGATGGAAATTTAGGTGGTTTCTACCTTTTGGCTATTGTTTTTTTTAATATTGAGTTTTTTTCTTTATTGATAAGGTATTACATATATGTCCTTATCCCCTTATTGCCCCCTACCTCCCCACTCATGCCCTCACCACCCTGTTGTCTGTGTCCATTGGTTAGTCATATATGCATGCATACAAGTCCTTTGGTTGATCTCTCCCCCTGGCCCCCACCCTCCCCTACCTTCCCTCTTGAGGTTTGACAGTGTGTTCAATGCTTCTCTATCTCTGGATCTGTTTTTGTTCATCAGTTTATGTTGTTCATTATATTCCCCAAATGAGTGAGATCATGTGATATTTATCTTTCTCTGACTGGCTTATTTCGCTTAGCATAATGCTCTCCAGTTCCATCCATGCTGCTGCAAATGGTAAGAATTCCTTCTTTTTATTTATTTTTATTTTTTTATTTTTTTATTTTTACTGAAATGTAGTATTCCATTGTGTAGAGTGCCACCGTTTTTTAATTCATTCATCTGCTCATGGGCACTTAGGCTATTTCCAAATCGTAGCTATGGTGAATTGTGCTGCTATGAACATAGAGGTGCATCTATCCTTTCTTTTTTTCCCCAATTGGCTATGGTTAGTAGTACTACTATGGACATTTGTGGACAAGTTTTTGTTGGAGCACCTGTTTTTAATTCTTGTGGATTTATACCTGGGAGTGGAATTTCTGGGCCTTATGGTAGTTCCATGTTTAACTTTTTGAAGAAATGCCAAACTGTTTTCCACAGTAGCTACACTATTTTCCATTCCCACTAGCAATGTATGAGGATTCCAGTTTCTCCACATTTTTGCCAACACTTGTTATTTTCTAGTTTTAGCTTTGTAAACACAACAACAACAGCAACAACAAAACAAAGAAAGACAGACAGACAGAAAGAAAGAAACAAAGTAAGAAACAAAGAAACAAACATAAAAACACCAGCTAGCCTAGTGGGTATGAAATGGTATCTCATTGATTTGCATTTCCCTAATAACTAATGATGAGCATCTTTTCATGAGCTTGCTTGTTGATTATTGCTACATCTCCCTTGAAGAAATGTGTTTGTTTCAAGTCCTTTCTACATTTTTTAATTGGGCTGTTTGTCTTTTTGTTGTTGAGATGTAAGAGTTCTTTATATATTCTAGATATTTGCTCCTTTTCAGATATATGATTTGAAAATATTTTCTCCCATTTTGTAATTTTTCCCCACTTTCTTGATAGTATCCTTTAATTCACAAAAGTTTTTAATTTTGGTGAAATCCAATATATCTGTCTTTCTTTTTTCCTCGTGCTTTTGGTATATGTCTAAGAATCTATTACCAAATCCAAAGTCATGATTCAACCCTAGGTTTTTTTCTAAGAGTTTTAGAGACTCTCTCCACTGATAATCTATATATTCATGGAAAAGTTGGAACGGAGCACCCTATATATCACATAACAGTGGGAACTGGAGGCCTTGGGCAGTCTGTGAGAGGCCAGGCCTTCTGCTGAGTAAAACATCAGCATGTTAGGAGCTCACCAGGAGAGTTAATTTTCCAGCACCCACTCAGTCTTCAGATCTTCAGACCTTACAAACCCTTTTCCCCAGTGCTCATTAAACACTAGCTTCCTTTCTTCCGGGACAGAAGTTAACTGGGCTTTAGTAGGGTTTTTACAGTTTGTCAGAGGTTAGGAAAGACACTATAAATATGCAGATTCCAACCAGTAACACAGAGCCACCCATGCAGCCCTACAGAGCTCTCAGTGCATGCATGGGTAAGGAGTCCCAAAACTATATCCTAAGAGGTGATTAGGAGCCACTTGGAAGCTTCCCCAGGTCTTACAGGGACTGGTTGACTTGGTCTGGGGTGATGACCAGACAGAACAGAAGATATTAGCTTCTGCACATAATCCTCCCTCAACTATGAGGTTTTCTAATGCAACTTTACTGGCTTTTCTGCCTCCCCCTTCCACTTTTAAGGACCCTTGTGATTACATCAGACTCACCTAATAATTCAGGATAATCTCCCTATCTTGAAGTCAGCTGATTAGCAACTTTAATTCCTCTTTGCCATGTAACATTACATACATATTCACAGGTTCTGGGAATTATAACATGGACATCTTCAGGAGTCCATGTTTTAGCTTGCCATGCCTTATACTTTCCATGTCATCTCTAGGGCTTAAAAGATCTCCAAACTGTTAAGGAAGAACCAGGGAGTGGAATTATGGCAGCTTTCCCATACTACTTTTTCCTTTCATTAGATACACTGATCCAGGGCTTCTGCAGTCTTTGGGCATAAGCCTTGTGAATACCTAGTCACTGGTCATTCTGACACAGCCAGATGATTTTCCAGCAACACAAGGGAATATGTATCTACCCCCCTCCTTCAGTGAACCCTTCTGTCTTTCCAAGACCATAGCAGTAGGTCAAATGGCCCTTACCCTACATTGACAGCTATCCAGTCTCATGGCAGGGACCAATACTACATGCAGTGCATAATGCTGGGGCAAGGCAGGTTTATTGAGGAGATTTAGAGGAGGGCCAAAAAATGTATGACAGATGATGACATACATTGTACATACATTGACATACATTAATAGTATCCTTTAACTTTCTCTTCCCATAGAGAACTGTTTGGGGATATGACACACTTGAAAGCACTAAGGATTGACTTCAGTAGAAAGACTCTGCTCCATTCTATTTATAGAGAAATTGAGAGGGACCGGAGGCACCCAATCGGGAGTGCACCATCAGGAATTAGGAGGACTTGGTAATCGTCAGTGCAATGCCTTGCTGAGGTGAGAATCACCCTAATCTGAAATTTGCAATCACACTTCTCAGCTGAACATTTTGAAGTCCTTCCTATGAGACAGCCTGTTGCTAGGCTCCCTGAGGAGAAGCTCAGCCCCTTCAAAAGACTATCTCTCTTCAGATGGCAAACTGATCAAATTATCAGATGATACCCAAATGGAAAGTGTACCAAATTCAGGATTTTTAAATATTGAAGCAAGCCAGAAAAATAAGTAAAACCTAACCAGATGATGTTTATTTGTGATTTTTTTTGCTTTTCTTTCTTTTCAAATGTGTCCAAATACTCCAACATCAGTGGGTGAAATGGGTCAACTATGGAAAAACCTCAGACATTTTCTAGACCAGTGTGTGTGTGTGTGTGTGTGTGTGTATGTGTGTGTGTGTATGTATGTATGGCACAGTGCACAAAATTCATGCATGGGGGTTTCCCCTCAGTCCAGCCTGCACCCTCTCCAATCTGGAACCCCTTGGGGGATCCCAGGGATTGGGCCTAAACTGGCAGTCAGACATCCCTCTTACAATCCTGGACTGCTGGCTCCTAATCACTCACCTACCTGCCTGCCTGGTTACCCCTAACTGCCCCCCCTGCTGGCCTGATCGCCCCTCACTGCCTCTGTGTGCTGGCCTGATTGCCCCTAACTGACCCCCACTGCTGGCCTGGTCACTCTCAACTGCCTCCCCCACCATCCTGGTCACCTCTTACTGTCCCCCCTGCCAGCCTATTCACCCCCAACTTTCCCCATCTGCTGGCCTGGTCACCCCAACTGCCCCCCTGCTGGCCTGGTCACCCCTAACACTCCCCCCCCCCACATGAAGCCTGCTATTCAGTCATTTGGTCGTCCCTCACTAATGCCCCTGTGGGGTTAGTTGCCCCATACAGCCTGTTTGTTCAGTTTTGTTATCCCTCACTAATTCTCACTGCTGGCCTGGTCATGGGCAGCCATGACCAGGCCATGTGAGGGCATGAGGGTTAATTTGCATATTACCTCTTTATTATGTAGGACTAGAGGCCTGGTGCATGAAATTCATGCACGGAGGAGAGTGGGTATTCCCTCAGCCCTGCCTGCACTATCTGCAATTCAGGACCCCTACACCTTTTTCTTACCTAGCTAACCTCTTCACATTAAAAAAAAATTAACTGAAATATCACCTACTCTAGGAAATCCTCTTTGAAAAAATGTCTTTGCAATCTGTATTAAGTATTGTCACCATTCTTTTTCTTTAACAGCTACTTATAGTAGATGCAATGTGGTTTTCATTCTTGCATCTGAATTTTTTCTTCTTGCTCTTGTAATAGCAAAGCTTATGCAGTTTACATTTGCCCTTCAAGGGCTTATATTTGGCTCAGTTTCTAGTTGGCTCGCTGCTTTTTTTTTAAGCAGTAAATTTGGGTTGTGATAATAAGCCTCACTTGTAATCAAGCCTATAGGTCTCTCTATCTAAATATTCCTATAATACCTATCACTTTAGCATACCAGAGATTGTGTTCATTTATAGAAAATAACAATAAATGTTACCTGGTCATTTGATCTTCTAGTAATATTTTATAGCAAGATGTATGATTCTAGTAATTTAACTATTACAAAACCGAGGCATACAGAAATAAATTACATTGAACAATAAAGAATGACTCAAATATCAAA